>CM053613.1:71684481-71793184 GCA_028646535.1 Procyon lotor
ATACACAATGGAATATTATGCCTCCATGAGAAAGGATGAATATCCCACTTTTGTATCAACATGGATGGGACTGGAAGAGATTATGCGGAGTGAAATAAGTCAAGCAGAGAGAACTAATTACCTTATGGTCCCACTTACGTGCTGAGTGTAAAGAAAAACATGGAGGGCATTGTGAGAAGGAAGGGAAGGATGAACGGGGGGAAACCAGAGGGGGAGATGAACCATGAGAGACTGTGGACTATGAGCAACAAACTGAGGGTTTTGGAGGGGAGGGGGGTGGGGGTTGGGCGAGCCTGGTGGTGGGTATTGAGGAGGGCATGTACTGCATGGAGCACTGGGTGTAGTGCAAAACAATAAATCTTGTAACACTGAAAAAAATAAATAAATAAAATTAAAAAAAAAAAGAAAATGCGTGTCATGAACATCATTAATCACAATTTCAACAAGTTTTTGCTGAGCACACATCACAGGAGAGGCTCTGTTCTAGGCCCTAGTATATGGTAGTGAATAGAAGGAGGTAACAATGGAGACTCTCCCCCTGTCTGAGCTGCCTGATCAAACTCTGTACCTCATTTCCTCTGCTATCCCTAGGATGCTGCTAAGCAGCGTCCAGACCCTATTCTAAGCCCATTGCTAAGGATTAACTGTCATCTGTGATTTAAATTCAGTAGCTTTGATTTTCTATCAGTGCCTTTAGAGGAGGATAATATCATTCCCACAGGGTCCCTAGAATTTCCCGTTCTTACTTGCCTTGTGATTGCAGCTCACAGTTCTGCACAAGCAGAAAAGTTATGAATGGTTCTTCCCCCCATTCTTTCCACTCCTCCACCTCTGCCTCCCAACAGGAGCAGCTGTTTTCTATTACGAAATCGTCTGACAAGGTGCTGGTCTGGAGCAGTGTCTCTTTGGCAGGTAATTTTGATGAGGCCCAGAGGTAAGGGGGTGGGTGTCTCTGATGGGTTTCCGGTCCTGTTATCAGCCCCATCCGGCACCCCCAGACATGGCTGCCGTCTGTACAGAGGGCTGATTTCTGGCTTGGGGCCCATGCTTGCTGAGAGCATCAGTCATCTGTCAGGGCTAATCCATTAACTTTTTTTCTGTTTAAGCCGAGAGCTTGCATATGAGGCAAACATCCAGCCTCTCTCTGGCCAAGAACTTGGTCCTTGAACACTAAGTAAGCCTACCAGTTCTGACTGGACAATTGTGTTTTGTTTTTTTGTTCTTGATTTAGGAAAGTACAGTAGCAATTCTAAGCAATAAGAAGTAGAACAGGGAAAAAGCAAAAAAAAAAAAAAAAAAGAAAGAAAGAAAAGTTTCCCTTTCTAGTCAGCTATCTGCAAAAGAATGGACCCAGTGATATTTTTGCACAAGCAATTTTTACCTGTGGCTCCAGTTAGACTTTATATTGTTCTTGGCTTTTAGGAAAAACAGAGACCTTAGCAGCAAAGCTCCACTAAAACCAACTGAGCTTTAAAACCTGGGTCCTATTTTACTTATTGGCCTTTTGATGACTATTTCCAGGAACTGGTTTTCCCTTGCACTCGCCTTTATTGTTTAGATGTAGCAAACAGCTGGATAATCTAATAAATTTATCATTAAGAAAGAAATTGTTCTTGCCCTTAATTGGCTTTGCTAGATCTGAATGCTTTCTTTTTGTGAAGAACACCGGATGTCAGGAGACTTGGGTGCTTATTCCAACTCTGTGATTAATAATAATTCTAACAATAACAGACATAACAGAAGCATTTAGCATTCAGGAGCATTTAACACTAACAATATTTATCAAGCTTTTACTCTGCATTAATATGGAATAATGTGTGCACGTAACATACATTATCTGATTTAAACTTCACCACTATGATAAAATTGGTATTGTTATCCTCCTCTTTTACAAATGAGGAAACTGAGCCTTAGAAAGACCATGTAACTTGTCCAAGGACACTACTTATTAAAATAGTAAAAATAAAATTCATTGCTGGGTTTATCTTTTTCCCAAGCCCTTATCCACTGAGCCAGCCTGCCTTAACAATTACTTCGTAACCTTGGACATGACCTGAGCTCACTTCCTCCTATGTAGAGCAGAGGTGGGACCAGAGGTTGCAGGGCATATTTGTAAGTTTCTTTATAACACTGTGATTTTTTTTTTAAAAGCATTCATTTATTTTTTTTTTTTAGAGAGAGAGAAAGCGAGCATGAGCAGGGGGAGGTGAAGAGGAGGAGTGAGAGGGAGATAATCTTAGACTGCACTGAGCATGGAGCCTGCTATGGGGCTCGATCTCGATCTCAACATCCTGAGATCATGACCTGAGCTGAAACCAAGACCCAGACGCTCAACTGACTAAGACATCCAGGCCCCTGTGATCCTTAAGAGAAAAAGACAGAATATCATGACAGGATCTAATAAGTTATATGAAGCCTACATTAATAGTGATGATAATGACAATATAACACATTTATAGAGTTTTATTTAATTTATAAAACTCTTTTGTTTTATTGCTGCCATGAAGTGAATGTTTGTGTGTCTAAAATTCATGTTTAAGCCCTAACCCTCAGTGGGGTGGTATTTGAGAGGGGGCCCCCCATTGGGAGGTAATTAGGTTTAGATAAGATCATGAGGGTGGAACCCCCATGATGGGATTAGTGCCT
Source organism: Procyon lotor (assembly GCA_028646535.1). NCBI lineage: Eukaryota > Metazoa > Chordata > Mammalia > Carnivora > Procyonidae > Procyon > Procyon lotor. The sequence goes on from CM053613.1 coordinate 71,687,128, forward strand.
TTACAAGAAGAAGAGAGCAGAATGTTCTGTTTCTCTCTCTCCTTCTCTTCTCTTTCTCTCTCTCTCTTCTCTCCTATCTCCCTGCCTCTCTGGCTCTGCCTCTCCTCCTTCCCTTCTTTCCTCTCTTTCCATCCCTTCCTGTCTCTGTCTCCCCTTAAGATACAGCAAGAAGACTGTCAGCCATGAAGACAGCTTTCACCAGACACCTTAGTCTTGGATTTCCAGCCCCCAAAACTGTGAGAAAGAAATGTCTGTCGGGTAAGTCACTTTCATGCTGGTATTTCATTACAACAGCCCTAGCTGACTGAGACAATTACCTTATTGGAGTCTCACAATCAATCACCTTACCGAGATGATGGCGTAGGTACTACTGTTCCAGTCTTACACTGGAGAAAATCAAGTCAGAGAAACGTACAAGTTCCTGCAAGTGTCTGCAGATGCTGCTCCTGGCCTCAAGTCTCCTTCTCGCCCAGTTCAAGTGTAGAGCCTGAGTGCATGATGAATTCTATGTTATCAGAGCTACTCTAATGGGACTTTACACTGCTTTTGCTACATTCTTTCCAGGTAACCACAAGTATGCACTCAGCCCCAGAACTTTCCTTCTGCATGCAAATACCTTGTTACTGGTTTCAAGTGGAACTTACTGGGCACTAACTTCTGAGATGAGTTGTACCCAAGATCTGGGAGCAAAAATTCAATTGCACTTTTTACTCATAATTCTCTAGTTTTCATAAATTTGAGAAGAGCCCTTTTTGGCTCAGAAATTTCAGCTCCAGGAATCTTTTCTTGATCTCTCCTGCTCATAAAATATAAAGTTTCCACTAGCGCTCTACCTTGGCTACTTTCTCTGCTCAGTAGAAATCCCTGATGACTGGCCTTTTCAAAGCTTTACAGCAAGGAGGGCTTGAGAGCAGACAGAAGCAACAGGAATGTGCAGATTTCCCTAAACATTCTTCATGGCTACTTCTGGGTTTTGGTCAAGTGGCCTCTTTGGACGGATATCTGGAGACATCCTTGAGACCAAAACCTTGGAATCTGATACCTCTCCTACACTTATGTATCTGTACTTGGCCCTCACAGACTATATAGAGTTGTTGGTTAAAGCTTCATTAGAGAAGTCAGTTAAAGTGTCTGTGACATTCTCAGTATCTTGATCCTGATGGATATGAAAGAGAGAAGGAGGGAAGGTAAGAACAGTGCTAAATGGAACTTCCTGTCTGGAGGAAGGTCAAGCACATCAGGAAAGCTTGAAAGACTTGCTTTTGCTCACCATCTTGTCCTCCCTAAGACTCTTCCAGAAAACTAATGATGCCCCCTCCTCCCCTCAATGTGGTTGAGACAAGACAGCATACGTGTCAGCATCCTGTCATTCCTCTCTTCCCACCGTTTTATCTCTTTCCCCACAAAACACTTCAAATTTAGTTGTGGGTATGACCCTTGACCCCAAACACTGAGCCAGAACCCATTTAATCCCCCATGTTGTCTTTGAGGAATTGACGCAGCCAAGAGAATACAATGACAGATACTTTCTGGTCTAAGCTTAATTCCCTGGCAATTCATCTCCTCTACTTTGACACAGTGTCTTTGGGGAAGTGTCCCTCTTAACCAACAGAGACATTGAGACTAAGTGAACAAATTGCATGTCATCCCCAAAAGGTTCCCCAGCCTGGGGGAGTTAGTAAAACTCAGCTTTGCAAACACCCACACTTCTTTCACACCACACATTAAAACTCTGGCATATTTGACTCATCTACTTCTCTCTTCTTCAGATATAGATAAAGTGAATGCCTGGCAGTTAGCTGTGTGGGAAGGGTTTGGTCGAGGCTAGGAGAATATATAACAGATTGTGCAAGTGATAAGAAATGAGCGTATGACAGGACTAGAATGGGGGACACTTCGAAAATTTGGACCACATATGGTCATTGAGTCACTGGTTGGTGAAACACACACACACACGCACACACACACACACTGGGAGTCTTAAGAGCCAGGCTTTGCACTTATTTTTTCTTTTGCAATACCTTGCCATCATTTTCTTAGTTTTTCTCACAACTTTATATTAAGGTATGGAGTTACTTGCATTAACATGATTAACACTAGACTTCAGGAGACCAAACAGTACTACTTAAATTGCGCTTGTAACTGATGTGCCTTCAGGAACTTTGACTAGCCCCAAACACTTTAACATCAGCTATTTGTAGTGTGTCTTAAATTCCACAACTAGAAATCCATTTCTTTGATTACACGAACGTTGATATTCTAATAGTAGTGAGGAACTTAATGGAGTTTTCAGGTCTCAAAGTTAGAGTATTCTGGATTCCAATCCTTACCAATCTAATGATATTAACCTTCATTTGTAAAATGGGGACAATGAAATAGTATTCACCTCTAAGGTTATTTTAAGGGTTAAGTGAGGTGATATCTCAAGTGGCTCATTTTTAAACTCCTTGGTATCATCAACATTGCCATGGTCACCATAAACAAGCTTCAACTATGGTGCCTACTGGTAAGTTCCCAAAGCCATATTCATAAAAGTTTTACCCACGCTAGACTTGACCCACTCTGGTGATAGAATCATACTGCCTCCTGAGACTGCCAAGTAATTTTTCCAAAGTTGTGACTGTTGGAAATTCCTGCCTAAATTGGGGCTTACTCTGCATCTTTCTAACTTCCATTTGTGCATTTTAATGAGAACCGCTAAAGCAGAATACAAGCCAAGGGGAGCTCTTTCAGGATTCGAAGGAATTTGTGTTTACCTCACCCTCTGCTCTTCTCTGTTCTCTTACTTGTTCCCAATAGGATGCATTTGGGGTGCCCTCGCTATGTTGGGTGTTCTGCTTGTCTCTTCAAGTCCCTCTTACATTTTCTAGGTCAGAAAAACCCATAGCACTCACTAGGCCCCTTGAATTTAGGCATTTTTTCTTAATTGAAAGAGAATAAATGTTAATAAGTACCCATTTATCCACCACCAAAATGGAATAACTGTTCATATTCTACCGGATTTTCTCCAGACTTGTCTAAAGGCAAAAGAACCCACAGATAAAGTCGAATTCTCTATGATCTCCTCCTTAATCGCATGTCCTTCCTTTTCAGAGCTAGCCAGCAGGAAGAATTTGATATGAATTTAATTCCATATATTTACTATATATGTAATAAATATGTACGTATTAACAAGCTATATAATTCCTTTGTGGCATTATTTAAATTAAATACGGTATATGTCAAGTTTTCTAATATGCTTTTTCACTCAATATTATATTATACTTAATAAGCTATTCCTTTTTAACTGAAGCATATTATATGAATATACTATTATAAGTCCATCATCCGTCTCTCTCCCTTTCTCTCTCCACTGATACTTGATGTTTGGATTACTCACATTTCTTTGCTACAAAAATGTTGTATTGGATATCCTTGCATGTTGATATACATTCCTCTTTGTAAGTGTGCGCAGTATTTCTAGGGCAAACACACTCGTGTATATACACACATGTGCACGTACGTATACACTCTTTGCTTGGATGCTAGGTCTTAGAATATATATGTTTGGGATCATTTTCATTGCTCTTCATGATTGTTCTACTAAGTTATACTGGAAATAGTATTAAATAAGAAGTCCTACTTCTCCATGTGGTTGGCCAGACACTGCTATTTTTCCCAGACTGGTAAATTTCAAATCATATTTCACTTTTTGAATTTCCCTGATTACTTGAAAACGTACGTTTTCATATGTATGTTGCAAATTCAGTTTTTATTTTCTATAAATGGCACAAATACTTTGCCATTTTTCTATTGGGTTCTTTGATATTTTTCCTTATTGATTTATATTTCTCTTTATATCCTGGATATAGAATTAAATATGCTGACCATATCTCTTCTCAGGGACCTTCTACTTTTGTTTACATATCTTTAGTCATGCAGAAATTTTAAGTGCAAAGTGGTCAGGTTTCCCAGGCTTTTCCTTTATTGTTTTGACTTTGTATGTCTGGTGTAATAAATCTTTACAACTCTGAAATCTTAAAGATATATACTTATTTTTCTCCCAGTAGCTCCACAGCTTATTTTTACATTTAAGTTTCAATTTATTTTAATTATAATATGAACTAAAGCTCTCTGCTGATCAATGATTTATGTATATAATACATATATATTTTATGTATGTAATATATATGACCTATATGCATAACCAGCAACTCCAGTGCCATTTGTCAAATAATCCATTCTTTTAGTTTACTAATTCTATCTTCATCCATGTCCAATTTAGATTTTATTCCCTCTGTTGAAATTATTTTTTAATGACTGCATTTTTCAATTTTAAGATTTCAAATTGGTTGATTTTCACATCACCTATTTTTGTTTTGTTTTATAGTAGTGTCTGTTTGTTTTTAAGTAGGTTCCTTGCTGGGGCTTGAACCGACAGCCCTGACGTCAAGACCTGAGCTGAGATCAAGAGTTGGATGTAACCGACTGAGACACCCAGGCGCTCTTACAGTACTGTTTTTATTTCATGAAAAATTTCCTCCCTATCCTTAAAAAAAAAAAAAAAAGAGTCCTGAAGATGTTAATCTCATTTTCCATTTCTTTTCTTGTTTTCTTTGCTTTTTTAAAGATTTTATTTATTTATTTGACAGAGAAACAGAGATCACAGGTAGGCAGAGAGGCAGACAGAGAGAGGGGAAAACAGGGTCCAGGCTGAGCAGAGAGCCCCACGTGGAGCTCAATCCCAGGACCCTGAGATCATGACCTGAGCCGAAGGCAGAGGCTTTAACCCACTGAGCCACCCAGGCACCCCTCTTTCCTTGTTTTCTAAAGTGAATTCCCATCTAAAGTGGTTTATTTTGTTGTCTGTTTTTTCCAAGGGATTGTCTTCACTTACTCTGGAATTTTTATTTGCAAGCTCATCTTCGTGCAGGAAGTGCTTCTCTTTTTGTCTCTTCCTCTGTGCACTTATTTTCCCTTTTTGACCTGTCTAGCTCCTTTCAGCTCCCAGCAGGGCAGAGCTAGGTCTTTCATCTGTCTCCTATTCTGCCTTGTCATAACAGCAGGAAGCAGTTACTGGGCCAGCTGATCAAAACTCCAGCAACACAGCTTTGTGCCATCTGTGTGCCTGGGCACAGGCCACCATGGCACCAAGCTTCCTGCCAGTGAAATTGGGTTTTGTCTCATTCACTGCATGGGATGTCTTGAACACCAAGATCCCATAAGAGGTGAACTTACATTTTAGTTCTTTTCTAAGAACTAAAGCTAAACATTTTAGCTACACATTTTTGTTCTTTTCTGGCCCACAGTGAGATTTGTCTCATTTTTGAAAATAGAGTGTTTTATGTGGTTTTTTTTGGTTATTGTTTTTCTTTTTTAGAATATAGTTTAAAATATTAATTATTCAGAGGGGGTGTATGCTTTGACCACAAATTTGATATGGTATAACTGGTCTGCATGAAATGGAAACTAAATCTGATTAGATAATCACAATGAATGAAGGAGTGAATAATGAAGAAATATCAGATTTCCTATTCTGATAGAGGGATCTGAATAGATCAGAGCAGTGGTCCCCAATCGGTTGTATCAGAATGATCTGGAACTTTAGATTTTTTTTTATTTTTCCTGAATTTTCCAGGTAGTTGTTATGTTCAGTGAGGTGTGGGAACCACTGATCTAAAGGCCTGCAAAAGAGTCAGAAAATGTCATATTCAGTTCCACCTCTTTTTCTTAACATTCATCTTAACTTGATTGAGCTAAGGCTTCTCCGGGTTTTGATTTCCCCAATGTAAAGTGAAAAGGTTGTATTGTACAGTCACTGAGAACCTTTTATATTTTTAATATATTTAATTCTAGTATTAAAATCAATTATTTTGGTAACTTGGCGCAAACATCCCACTCTTGACCTGGATTGAGAATGTGGTCAGTTAAAACCCATAGACCTTCGCCATGTGTTGCCATCAAGCCAACATTCCTCTAGTCTACAATTAACTTTTATACCTAAATAAAGGGCTCTATATTTTTCTGGCTTAAATTTATTTTAATATTTGTGAACATTCTTTATTGAAACTGTGATATGCAAAAAGATAAATAAACATATCCTAAGTATACAGCTTGGGAATTATTTACCAACCATATCTGTGTATCCAACACCTAGGTCAAAGAAAATATTTCCAGCAACCCGGAAGCCCCTCTTGATGGTCTTTTCCAGTAAATATCCATATCCCCTTGGATAATTTATATTATGGGTTCTAGAAGATTAATTTTGCTCTTTTTTTTTGGACCTTATAGGTGGAATCACAAATATGTGTTAAAGTAAGGCATCTTTTGCTCAATATTGTTTATGGCATTCATACATTTTACATGAAGTCACAGATCATTAATTCTCATTGTTGCATAGTATTCCGTGGTATAAAACATGCCTTAGGTTTTTTATCCACTCTGGGGTTGGTGGGCATCTGGATAATTTCCAGGTTTGGCTATTATGAGTAGTGCTACTATGAAAAGCCTAGTACATGTCTTTTGGTGACCATATGTTTACATTTTTCTTAGGTATATAGCTAATGGTGATATTGCTGATTAACAGGCTGTGTATATGTTTACTTTTGGTAGGTACAACTGCACGGTTTTCCAATGTGGTTATACTAATCTTCCACCAGGGGTATATGAGTGTTCTTGTTGCTTTACCTCCTTGTCAAACTTGGTATTTTTGTTTTTTATTGTAGTTATTGTGGCCTGTGTGTTTTGGTATCACATTATGGTTTTAACTAGCATTTACCAATGATTAATTAAGTTGAATAATTTTTTGACATGATTACTGGTGATTTTGATATCTTGTGAAATGTCTACTCAAGGCTTTTGCCCATTTTTCTATTAGGTAATTTGCCTTTTTATTGATTTGTTGTAGTTCTTTATATATTCTAAATGGGAATCCTTTTAAAAGTGTAAAAAACATACTTATAAATACTTTCTCACACTCTGTAGGTTACATTTTCACTCAGTCATGTCTTAACATCTTAATTTTCAGAATTTCTTAATTTTTAATTAATTTCAGAATTGATGAATCTAAAATGTAAGTTTGGAATGTAAAAGGTGCACATTTTATTCATATGCAACTGTGAGCTATCTTTTGTGGCCATAATTTTTACAAAGTCCAAAATTTCCTGCACAAAAAATTCAGATCTAAATTTGTGGAGATAATTTAGTCTTTCAACATGTATAACTTTACTTATTTTTGGTCTGAATGTAATTATTTCTATAAAGTTTTTTTTTCCTTTTTAGCAATAAGATTAAAGTAAGTTTTTGACTAGTGTTTGATTTACAAGAAATGTTATTGTACGGAGTTTTTGCCACTATTCAGTGCATTCTGTATTGATAATTTCCAGTGTAGTTGATTTTTTTAATGTGTCAGTTGTGAGAATTTTTACTTCACTAGCCAATTATGACTCTTGACTCAATTTTTTACTTGTAACAACAAAATCAAAATGCCTTGGTGATTAAGTTTGACTTTTGCTTTTCTAAATCTTCATGAAATGGCCCTATGTCTGAAAATTATTTTCTATTCTTTAGAAATATGTGTTCCTGTAGTTGAGCAACACCTGATGTCTGAAGTGCAGGTAGAAACAGGCTGGAGTGATAAGAAATCTGAAGTGAGGACTGGCTCTGAGAAGAGCTATTTCTGGGACCAGTAATGAGACACCTTCTAAGTGGTGATGAGTGATCTCTTAGTTTTCAGTAAAACCTGGACAGTAGCCACTGCTAGTTCTCAGTTGTGTCGAGGAGAATTCAGAAGGAGCAACCAAGCAGAAACCAGACATTTTTCAAGCCACAGTGGAGGTGTCAGTAGTTATCACCTGAGAAAAGGGGTTGTCCGCAGCAGCCACAGTGACCAGATGCGGAAGCCCAAGTGAAAGAAAGGGAAACCCCTGTTGTACAACACACAGGAGGAAATACTCTGGAAAGAAGCTCAGAGCCAGCTCAGGGAAGATGCAGAATTGGGTGTTAGGTTGGCAGGGATGGAGATTTCACACACTGAGCGTGAGAACAAAGTGCAATCTTATACTGAAGCCTGCTGAAGGGGAAGGAAGAGCATGGCTTTGGCCAGCGTGGAAGCACATTGAAAGAAGGGGTAGGAGAGGGAGAGGGAGGTGCCAGTTGGCTCTGAGCTGGGTGGCTGTTCAGCCCTACCTACAGAGTCTGAACTTGCTCCTTCCTGGGACCACACTAGCAGGAAGAAGGCAGTGGAAGTGGTGAAAGTGACATTGTGATAGAAATATAGTGCATTTCCTTTAGCATCGGTTTCACTTAAAAATTTTTTTGAGGGGAAAGATCGGTGCTTTATCTCATAAGGAATCTAAATTTTTTTTTTATATCTAAAAGCACACAAAAATGAATGATGGCATACACTGCAAAGTTAGCATGCATTTTAAATCTAAAATGAGATAATGCAAAGATGTATGGGATGCAACTGGGGCAAGGGTTTGCTGTACCCACTATTTGAGATACTTGGAAGGAAATGTTTAAGAATCACTAATAAAGTTAATGGAACTCTGAAGAAATTTGAATATGAAGAAGTATGATGAGAGAGATGCTTTAGAAATATCAATATGAAGATTCTCTACACTGTGGATTTTAAGAGCAGTGTCATGAGGTGGGGGGGAACTTACTAGGAATGAATTGCAATGTTCTGTGTTCAGATAATCGATAGCTTGGTAGCCAGAGGAATAAGGAGGTGAGGAAGTGACAAATTCAATAGGCATTTACAAAGGAAAAGTCATGATGACTTGGTGAACTAACGAAAGATGAGGGAGATAAAAACAAATGTAAAACAGAAGATTCCAAGTCTTCAAATTTGGACAACCAAGAAAATGATGGCACCTTTGACATCTACAAGGCAAAGAGAGAATCGTGTGATTTGTTACTTTTTGCTGTGGTTTTCCTTGTGAATGTTAAGTATTGGAGAGGGTAGAAACTCCTTTCTCCACTCAGATTCCCCTGTGGCATCATCTTTAGGTTAAGTCAACCCCATTTGCTCTTAAATGTGTGTGTTGAATCCTGAGGTAGAAATACTCTGAATTCCACTTGCAGCTCAGGGCTTATATGAGCACACGAGAGGTTAAATCTCCTGACTTAGGCTTTCTCTGTGACTATTTGAAAAGAATCAGAGATGGGCATCTCCTTGAGCTTGAGGGCCGGGGGAGAGGGGGTTTCTCAGGGAAACATTCAGAGTCAGATCCCTGCACTGAATAGCCTTTGCACGGCTTCCCATGACCTACTGATATCTGAAGAATTTTCAAATATTAAGGGAATGACTTCTTGTTTATAATCAAAGAGAATGCAAGACTTGAGGGGTTTATTACTAAGGCCTAAGGGATAATCCTCTAAATTCTTCATTTGGGATAAAGTTGCTCTCCCTAGAATCTCCCAGCACTGTTGTTTCTTCTGAACAACATGCTTCCTCAAAAAGCTTCTGGGGCAGAGAAAGAAGGATCTCTTTCCATATCTACATTCCTAAAAGATGGAGTCCAGATAGCAGCTTCTGTATTTATATGACTTGTAGAAATAATATGCCTTCATTTGTTTGTTCATTCATTCATTCTTTCATTCATTGTTTAAAGAAAAGCACTTATTAATCATTGAGACTCAGCATGGCACCATCTTTATGGTGTGAAAAAAAAAAAAACAAAAATGAAACCACAGTCAACCATAGCACATTGTGTGTTTCCTTAAGGAGACAATATAAATGAGGGAAAAAAGATGAATGATATTACATCCAAGTCAATGGCCCAACATTACCATGTGAATTCTACTACATGATGCTCACAAGTATGGAGAAAACAAAAATGTGCAGATGCAAAGGCACATCCTATTTACCACAGACATAATAAAAACATGCAGACAAAAATACCAAGTGTGATGGCTCAAGTGGAGTCCGCAGCACTCACGTTGAGAAGAGGTGAGAAATAAGAATTAGGACAGTTGGGGCGCCTGGGTGGCTCAGTCATTAAGCGGCTGCCTTCGGCTCAGGTCATGATCCCAGGGTCCTGGGATCGAGCCCCGCATCGGGCTCCCTGCTCGGCAGGAAGCCTGCTTCTCCCGCTACCATTCCTGTGTGTTCCCTCTCTCGCTGTGTTTCTCGCTGTCAATAAATAAAAATATCTTTAAAAAAAAAAAAGAATTAGGACAGATAAGGTGACTGGAAGCTACATTGCATAGTGCTTTGAATGCGTGGTGAATCTTTTCTCTTCTCCGTGAGCATGCATTGTTCTAAGAAACTGGCTTCTTCTGTTAACGGACTAAGTTCTGAGGGCCAGATGTTTTCTACTGTACTGCCCAAAGTAATTATTCTTTGACCATATGATGAAAGCAGAATTTATGATTCATCTGTGGAAGTGGACAGGAAACCAGAAGTAGGACATCAGCGCAAACCAGAAATGATAATTTTTATACATATAAACTGATCAACCTTCATAACAGCCCTTCAGAATAAACAGGGGATATGTTATTGTTTGATTTTATAGATAAATACATTGAGGGTCATAGAGGCTAAATGACTTATTAGAAGTTGCACATCAAGGAATGCCTAAGTGGCTCTGTTGGTTAAGAGTCTGCCTTTAGCTCAGGTCATGATACCAGGGTCCTGGGATCGAGTCCCACTTTGGGCTCTTTGGTCAGAAGGGAGTCTGCTTGTCCTTCTGCCTGCCACTCCCTTGATTGTGCTCTTTCTCCTCTCCCTCTCTCTCTCTCTCTGACAAACAAATAAATAAAATATTTAAAAAAATAATTAAAAGTCACATATCAAATAAAAGCACAAGTGTTTACCGAGACCCAAGTTGTATGTCTTTGGCATAACAAATCCATCCTGTTCCAAAAAAGTCACCAATCAGATATACTTTAAAATATTCTGTGAAATGTAAAATTTTTCTTAATAATAGGGTGGCCCTAATTTTGATTCACAGAGGCAGGGTAGGAGGACAAGAGTATGGAAGATCCCTTTGCGGAAACTTTTAAAAAGGAGAGTAACCATCTACTGACTTTTTGAGTAGCATGTCTTAAACAATCCTGTACATTTCAATGTCTTGAGATGAGGAGACATTCCTCGAAGCTTAGTGAAAATATAGCCAAACTGAGTGCCAACTTTATTCCCTTCTCTCTGGGAAGGGTTACGTGAGTTCTCTCTGGAGTCTTAAGAAAATGAGGCAAAGTTGCTCGGAATTGCTTTTTCCTTCTTGATACTAGGATTAAAAAAAAGTCCTTCTATTCTTCCTCTTCCCACTCTACACTGTACCAAGCTCTAGGAATATGCAGTGTAATTCCAGGAGCCATATGCCTTGGTGATAGGGATGCGTTTGGATGCTGAGGAAGGGCATTCTACTCATTTGACAGCAGTGTTGGAATAAAGAGTAGTGACATCAGTACTTCCCTCTTGGGAGGCCAGTCCCCACAATGTTATGCTTAAAATGTGTGTGGTTTATTGCAATCTGAGTAGAAGCTCTACATTTCTACAAAAGTCAGTTTCGTTCCCTAACCTGCTTCTAGTAGCAAATTCCCTTTGGTAACATTTACCACTATGCTTGATTTTAATATGGAAGACTGAGTTCTGGGCAGGTTAAGATGGTATTAATCATGTCAATGTGATGTCACTAAGTCTAACAATGCTGCTTTTTTTTTTAAAAAGACATTTTCTGTTTTGTTCTTTTAAGCCAATTTACATACTAAATTGCTTCCTGGTAATGTGTTATTTCCTAAAGTGTCATGAGATTATCTGGAAGACTGGGTGGATTTTTTTGGACAGCTGAATTCAGCGGCATTGAGTAACTACCACTGTACAGTCACAGGTTAAGGGATTGGGGTTGGTTTTGTTGTTTTTTCATTCCTCGGAATGAAATGAATGAATGAATGAATGAATGAATGAATGAAATTTCATTCCTCAGAGCAGAAATGACAGATTTTGTTGTGGAGAGTAATGGTGCAGCAGAACTTCAATATCTGCTCTTGATTCAGAAGTCTTACAGATGGCTAGACAAAAGAAAAAAAAAAAACATGAAGAAAAAGAAACATCTTCTAATGCTTCATAGATAGCATTTTTATTTATAGCACTCATGTACATTTTGAAACTTTCCTTCAGGGGTAGGAATTAAGGGGAAGAGAAGGAGGAAGGTTTGAAAGAGATGAAAGTTTTAATTTAAAAAGAAAAAGTTTGAGTAAAGGAAATTATTTTGCTTCAATATCTTGTATTTGATCTGGGTATATGGGGACAACGTCATTAAATTACTTAAGGTGCAGTTGAATTGCTCAAGTGGGTGGGGTGGGCCACATATGGACTGCAGTGTGTATCACTTGCCAGGGTCATTCATAAAGTACAATTCTGTCTTGTGTGTGGGAGACATGTTACCTTCTTATTTGTATGTTTACCATATACTTTGATATTTCAAATGTTATGTACTGGACAGGTCATTTATATTTCTAAAATGGATTCATTTTATGCAACCTTTTTTTTAATTAATAGCAATTAAAACAATTTTTTACCCTCCCTCCACACACACAAAAACAATAAAAAAGAAAGAAATATCTATGCTGAGAGGCAGGAATGTGGAATCTGCTTTTGATTCTGCCAAATTTTGGAATTAACTCCATTTTGTTGAATCCCTAATGCAGTTTTATTGAAAAAGAAATATTGGTTAGACTAACACCCATTTCCTTATACTAGTTGTCACATGTGTTAACTTGACTAGACCAAATACCCAGCTTTTAATCAAACACTAATCTAGGGGTGCTTGGGTGGCTCAGTCGTTAAGCGTCTGCCTTCAGCTCAGGTCATGATCCCAGAGTCCTGGGATCGAGCCCCACATCGGGCTCCTTGCTCGGCAGGAAGTCTGCTTCTCCCGCTACCATTCCCTCTGCTTGTGTTCCCTCTCTTGCTGTGTTTCTCTCTGTCAAATAAATAAAAATGTTTAAAAAAAAAAAACACAACACTAATCTAGATGTTGCTGTTAAGAAATTTTGTAGATATGGTTAATATCCCCCATCAGTCAGCCTGTAGTAAAGATAAACCTTGGTAATGTGGGTGAGTCTCATCCAATCAACTGAGAGCCTTAAGTACAAAAACTGAGGTTTCTCAGAGAAGGAATTCTGCTTCAAGGTCACAGCAAAAAATTCTACCTGATTTTCTAGGCTGCTGGCCTGACCTATGAAGTTTGGTTTTGCCAGCCTCCCCAGTTGTGTGATGAACCAATTCCTTATAGTAAGTAAATAAATGAAAAAAAAAAAAGTAAATAAATGTGTATGTGTTTTTGTCTCTCTCTCTCTCTCTCTCTCTTTCCCTCTTTCTGTGTGTATGTCTTGTTTCTGCTTCTCTGGAGAACACTAACTGGTAGATAGTTTTCTTATATCCACTACTGAAATGCCTGCCTTTAAGGAGTAACTGTTGCTAATTTGATTGGTCACTTACCAGAGCCAAGTTTATGTCAAATTCACTATTGCCTTAAAATGGTATAGCCCTCTCTACTTCTGCTTATATTTCTTTTGTATATTAACCAAGCTTTCATATATTTAAGAATTTCACATTCATTTGTCTTCCCATGATCCAAATGATTGTAGTTACTCAAGATGGCTTAATTCAAGAGTTTCATAGATGCATTCAATGTCAGACATAGCAAAGATCTTAGAAATCATCTAGTCCAAATTTCCACTTAATAGATAAGGGAGATAAATAGTAAAATGCTTACTAATGTTAAAAGTGGGCTAAGCAGTCATATTTTCTCAAGCACTACGATACCATTCCACTCTACTATCCTGTTCTTCATGTAAGTAGTCTCCTCTCTCCCCCAGCCCTTGAAAATCATCAGATTCAGCTACCATAGGGTAAGCCGGAACTAGCTCTTCGGATGAAGACAGATGATTGTGAATGGGGTGGAAGAAGCATGGAGAAAAGAAGTTGCTACATTTTGTTCTGGAACCCTACCATGCACAAAGACATCCAGGTCTCCCAAACTTAAGGTGACCAGCCACATCCTCTGATTTTTGGAGGACTTGATGAACTCTGGCATAATCAAAACTTAATCCATAAGTTAATTATGTTTTCATAATCAAAACCCAATTCAAAAAAACATTTGAATTCACATAAAGGTCAAATATGCAACTTCCCCTGTCCAAAAAAATAAACCCAACACATTCAAGAAACCAAAAGAACTTTGCTTCCAACAAGGACCAGTAGAATTTGTTTCTCCTCAAATTTTATTTTCAGTATCAAGCACATAGGGATTAATGGACAGATTATGAAACTTGGTACAGAGAAAGTGAAACATGATATTTCAGACTTGGTACTGAATTGGGCCATTGGTTTTCTTCTGGAAAGTATGATCCTTCATTGTGTATAGTTGTATTCTTTTCGCTGCCACTTGATACTTTGTGTTGGGGGGTACTTTGAATTGTGAGGAGTGAATTTGGATTATGAAACAAATATATACTTGTTCTTAATGCCTAAAAACAGATTAAAATGCTGTATTACAGATCTTCCAAAATTTTCCTACAAAGATAAAAAAATTGTAGATTCTTGAGTTTTAATCACACTAATTTTCATGTGTAAGTCTTGTACTCCAAAGTTTGCACATATAATTCTAAGAATAAATGCATAGAGTGTTCTATGTCTATAAAAGATTTCCAGACACAGTACCTCAGTGGATCTCCCTCTTATCTTTATGACACATGTTGGACGGCAACTGGAAAAACTAAGGCAGTAGAGTTTTGTGATTTCCCAATACCAAGTAACTAGTAAACAGCAGACATGGATTTTAATCTTTACACTATAGATTTCTGGCTACATAAGTATGAAAACAAAATATTAGGTTAAACAGAGCTTTTTCCTTTCTATTTATGGTTCAGGAAAGATTAGTTGTCCTCAATTTTAATTCTCAATGTCTAAAGAATTTAAACAATGCTTTATTTTTATATCCATAGAATGAATGTCTACCATAAATGTTGGGCTTTTGCCACAGTATTATAAATAGTGACTACAGAATTCAAGAGCTTACATGATTTGTGCTAGCTTGCTGGCAATCACCCATGACTCACAGCTCCCAACAGGCAGTTCTAAATCTCCACAGTCCCTCCTTTCAGCTGGGGAGTTCCCAGAGTGAGCGGGCTTCAGAGCCAAATTGTTCCCTGAGTTAGTTTTGGGAGTGATTCATTGCTCCGGTATGAAGCTTGAGGACCAGCCAGTGTAGATGGAGTCTGTTTGGCACCCAGGTCAATAGAAAACATGAAACTGATTAATTCCCTAGCTCACCTACCTATGTGAATGTAACAGAATCAGCAAGCATTCAATTTACAATAGTTTGAAATGTATTTCTCAATTAGTCATTAGTCATTCACCTAAGAATTCTGAAGGACAGTGTTGGGAAGGCATGTCTGCTGCTTATCACTTTTGGCTTATGTTGGCTGGAAGGTTAATCTTTACCTAGAGAGTATGTACCTGGAAGTTGAAGTTGGCCTATCAGTCAGGAACTACCCCCTCAGCACTTACGCTATAATTAGTCCAAAAGAAGTTTATTTTTTATTTCCTTCCATGATGAAGGTCCATACTTTTGCTCACATTTGAGCTCTTTCTTTTTCAACCTGTAAAAATAAATTTCTTTATACTAAGAAAAAAAATTGCAGCAAAAAGATAGGTCAAAATCTTCTTGGAAGTCAAGTAGCACTTATGAAACACTATTTTCTACTACTACTGTAGCATCATATGGATTAAATTTCCTTGCAAATAAATAGGGCTCACTAATGAAGAGTTGAGTTTGCATTTTGCAAAAACTACAGCAACTTAGTAAGGATGTGTAGTCTCTCTTGAACCAGATGGATCCACACTGTTCCATAGTCAAAAGTAAATGGATCAGAAAGAAAAAATATTCCAATACATCTTCTGAAATTGTTTTATTATTATTTTTTTTTAAATCTGACCCATTATTGATTTTGGTTACAGTTAAAATTAGCAAATGCTGTGATTTTAAAAATTGGGGTCAATAAATACTATTTGGTTAATAAAAAATTACTGCCAAGGGTACGTGAAAAAGATGCTCAAAATTACTAATTATCAGGGAGGGGCACCTTGGTGACTCAGTCAGTTAAATGTCTGACTCTTGACCTCAACTCAGGTCTTGATCTCAGGGTTATGAGTTCAAGCTCTGCATTGGGCTCCATGTCTAAAAAAAAATTACTAATTATCAAGGAAATGGAAATCAAAACTAAAATGAGATATCACCTCATGCCAGTTACAATGGTCATGATCAACTTAAAGATGACAAATGATGCCAAGGATATAGAGAAAAGGGAACCCTTGTGCACTGTTAATGGCATTATAAATTAGCACAGCGACTGTGGACAACGGTGATCAAAATCAAAATGAACTATCATATGTCCAGCAATTACATTTCTGGGAATATATCTGAAGGAAACAAAAGCACCATGTAGAAGAGATATCTGCACTCCCATGTTCATGGCAATGTTGTTTACAATATCCAAGACAGGGATACAACCTAAGTGTTCATCAATGGATAAACAGTTACAGATATAATGGAATATTATTCAGCCATAAAAAAGAAACAATCTTTCCACTTGTGACAACAAGGACAGACTTGAGGACATTATGTTAAGTGAAATAAGTCACAGCAAAACAAATACTGTATGCTCTCACTTTCATGTGGAATCTAAGAACACAACAAAATGAACTCATAGAAAAAGAGATCAGATTTGTGATTACCAGAGGTGGCAGTGGGGGGGAGGGGAAATTGGAGGAAGATGGTCAAAAGGTATAAAATTCCAATTCTAAGGTAAAGAAGTACTTGGGATGTCATGTACAGTGTGATGACTATAATTAATACATTTGAAAGTCCTTAAGGAAGTAGAACCTAAAAGTTCTCATCCTAAGGGGAAAAAAATATTTCTCTCTCTTTTTTTTTTAAAGATTTTATTTATTTGACAGAGAGAAACACAGCCAGAGAGGAAATACAAGTAGAGGGAATGGTAGCGGGAGAAGCAGGCTTCCTGCCGAGCAGGGAGCCCAATGCGGTGCTGGATCCCAGGCCCCTGGGATCATGACCTGAGCCGAAGGCAGCCGCTTAATGACTGAGCCACCCAGGCGCCCCTATTTCTCTTCTTTTTTTACCTATATGAGATGATGGATGTTAACTACACTTATTGTAGGAATCATTTCACAGTATATGTAAGTTAAATCATTATGCTGTGCACTTTAAACTTGTACAGGGCTGTATGTTAAGTATATCTCAATAAAATTGGGGAAATAGTAAAGCAAAAATTTGATATTAAATGTGTTCTATTTTTAATGAAAAATATTTGTAAAATAATACACTGAAAAATCTAATGATGCAATTAAGATTCTTTTTTGAGAGAGAGAGGGAGAGAAATGAGTGCAGGCCAGAGAGTGAGAGGGGCAGAGATAGAGTGAATCTTGAGCAGGCCCCATGCCCAGAGTGGTGCTCCATGCGGGGCTTGATCTCAGGACCCAGAGATCATGATCTCCACTGAAATTAAGAGTCAGTCACTTATGAGACACCTGGGTGGCTCAGTCAGTTAAACCCCTGCATTGGGTCCCTCATTGGGATCCTTGCTGGCGGGGGAGCCTACTTTCTCTGTCTGCCGCTCCCCATGCTTGTGCACTCGCTCTCTCCCTCTCAGTTTCTCTCTCTGTAAAATAAATAAATAAATTAGTCTTAAAAAGAAAAAAAGTCAGAGGCCTACCTGACTGAGCTGCCCAGATACCCCACAATTAGGTGTCTTCTTTCCATTTGTCAGCATAGGCACCAAGCTTTCTTTAGCTGAAACTCTACTTACTTGAATGCATATATAATTCCTATAAAAACTTTCAACCATCATTTATGTGGTTAATCTTTTTTAAAAGTCCAGTTCTTAATGAAAAGCGTTACCAATAAAAAAACAACTAGGGGTAAACATTTAAGATGCAAAGAGACAAAGTCATTGGCAAAGGGAAGCAAGAATTGAAAATGTCTTCTTCTGAGCCCCAGTCAACCTTTTTTTTCCCCCAGTCAACCTTTTTTTGCCTTCCATCTTCATAATAATGATGCTTTTAACAATGACATGTGATATTAATAATGACATATATGATGGAACTAGTACTCATATGTGTGCTAATGCAACCTTAATGAAATATGAAAAAGAACATTAAGTCTATTCTTAGAAATAGATTCTTTAATGATTCAAAAGAGGGATTCATTCAGCTAAAATACATGGAAAAATAATATTCTAACCTCATATGATCTGAATATGATTAATAAGATCATCATGTCTTTTTCCAGCTATGTTCCCAGTAATATACAAGTGACTGTAGACTGTAGTAAATAATTTGACTTGTTCTGGATAATGCTGGACAAAACTCTTGAGAGGAACTGGATAAAACAAATGTTTTTATTTTTGTAATGCATTTTGACCCACAGCCAAGACTTACAGGATTTTGCTTGGAATGACATTGTGTTATTTGCAAGCAAAGAGTTCCCTTGGCTGTTAGATTGGCAGAGCTAGTAAAATACTGCTCATCTGAGGCTATTTAATCTTAGCATTCTGAAAAGACCCAATCTATTACTACTGCTAAATTTAACCTCATGTGAGCCACACCACTGGGGCACGAGGTTCACAATTCTTCCCAGTATAGGAAGTGAAAGTTCCTTCTGTTGATGGGTGGTTAACACACACAAACAAGATCAACACGATGAAGTCTGTTCGGATGAAGACTGGTCCTTCAGGTTTTTGTGAATAGTTATGTCTTTAGTGCCTACTATGTATTCAGGCTTATAGTGAGGTCCTGGGAGATTTCTGTTTCTAGAGAACTCAGAGTCTAGTAGTGGGAAGAAATGCATTAAAAATCATGGTAAAATGTGAATCTTAAAATGAAAGTAGACACAGGGTGCTATCGTATTTGAGAATTCAGAATGTCTAATGATCTGAAGCTGGACTTATGTATGGTAGGGTTGTGCTACTCATTTGCTCCTAGATAGCACATCATTCTAGAACCAAGTGGCTTGAAACAATTGGCATTTATTTGCTCATGATTGTGTTCTGGGGTCTGGACTTAAGCACCAGTTCTTCTGTTGTATCTCCTGGGATTATTCATGGTAGTTTGGCTAGGGTCAGACAGTCCAAGAAAGCCTTATTCCCATACCTGGCTATTAAGTGGGATTCCCACCTGGGTATTTTATTTCCCCTCCATGTGGACTTTCCAGAAGATTAGTCCAGGTGTTTAAAATAGTGGCAGCAACTTTCCAAGGGAATAAGAACAAAAACTGCAAAACCCTTTTATGCTAAAGCTCGGCATTCATACAACATCATAACTACTGCATTTTAGAGAAAGTAAGTAACGGGGCTATTGCAGAATCAAGAGTAATGGGAATACTCCCCACCTCATGATAGGAGGAGTTGAAAAGCTGTTGTAGCCATTTTAAAGTACCACAGGGATCAATTAGTTAGGGGGCATGTCAAAGGAAGTACTTCGGAGCTAGGTCTTAAAAGATTTATATGAGTTTTCTATGCAGAAGTGTGTGTGTGTGTGTGTGTGTGTGTGTGTGTGCGCGTGCGTGTGTGCGTACGTGTTGGGGCAGAAGGTATTCCAGAAAGGCCAAGAGAGCATTCCAAACTCAGTGATTATCAAAATCATAAACAAAAGATGGTGTAATATTTGTAAAATTGCATGTACACATATATGGATGAATACAGAATATATCACAGCTATCGGAGATAGGGAGTCACCAGAGGGAAAATAACAATGAAGGGAGTGACAGAAATTAATCTGGAACAATAAGTTAGCAAAGATTATTAAGGAATTAGTGAAAGCAGATTATGTGGAATTTATCACATAGGTATTGAGTAACCAGGAATTGTTGTTGTTCTTGTTTTATAATCAACTTTTTAAAAAATCAATTTCAGGTCTATTTGGGTCTGAGGAAGTCACTGAATAAGTATTTGTTAAGTAAATAAAAGCAGGATAGTGATGTAATCAGATTTTTCATTCTTTAATAAAAGGGGGGTAAGATTAAAAATGTTTTCTACAAATGCCCTCATTACAATGATATTCCCAGAAGAGTTTCAGGTAGGGTAGCCATGTAACTAGGAAGGGGCAGGGGCTGGGAAAAGATTTTGAAAAGCATCCTTGGCTTTGCTCATTGATTTTGGAGGTCTGTTGAAATTATGGATGGGGGTCCTATGGTACTGCTAAACAACTCTTTGGCACTCCACTGAGGAAACCTCTTCTCCCAGCTGCTTCACCTATGCAGTAATCTAGGTCAGGAGTCAAAAATTAATGCTGATGTTGATTAATGTATAAGAATATTTTTACAGTTTTTATAACCTTTTTTTTTTTATAATCATGATAGACTAACAGAATGTTGCAAAAAAGAGTATACAGGGTCCACAGCATCACTCATTGAGCTTCCCCAATGACTGACATCTTTCAGCAATACCATAACTGTGGTATAATATGGAAGTGAGGAAATTGATATTAGCACATTTTTGTTGGCTAGATTACAGAGCTTATGCTTATGCACTTGTGGGGCACCTGAGTGGCTTAGGGGGTTAAGCATCAGCCTTTGGCTTAGGTAATGTTCCCAGGGTCCTAGAATCAAGTCCCACTTCGGGCTCCCTGCTCAGTGGGAGTCTGTTTCTCCCTCTCACTCTCCCTCTGTGCTCTCTCTCTCTCAAATAAATAGATAAATAAAATATTAAAAAAATAAAATGCACTCGTGTGTGTGTGTGTGTGTGTGTGTACTTGTATGTAATTTTATCCCATACATAGATTCATGTAATCACTACCACAATCACGGTAGCAGAACTCTTCCATCACTACAAAAGTAGCTTTCATGCTACCCTTCCATTATTTGCGTATCCCCACCTTTGAGTTTGAATCCATGAATAAGATGATGTTGGAATAATCATACTGAAGAGGGCGTGCCTTGAGGCGCCATGCTCCTTCTTCGGGGACCCTTATGTGTTACATATTATGTGTTACACAAAGTTTTCTTGTCTTTTGATCCTGGCATTAGCTAGCTCAGTGCTGTGTAAGTGAGGAATTTGAGAATATAAATTGATTCCAAGTATAGACTTCTTTTGCCTGCATGTCTCTCTCTTTATTGGAACAACTTCTATGGCCCCTCCTGCCCCCACCCCACCCTAAGAAAGACAACCTATCTTATATATTTACTATCTTTTTATTGGCGGAAGTCATCACTTCAACTGGCAACACTCTCCACAAGAGCCCAATAATATATATTTACATATAGTACATTTATATAACATACACATTATATAAAGATAAATATATAATGTATAAATATATAATATATAAATATATAATATATATGAATATATAAATATAAAAAATATATAATGTATTTGGAACATAAATAGTTACCAGTGTTTTGAGGGATCTTTTCCTTTAGTTAGAAATGATTGAAAATAGAGTGATTAAGGATGGACGAGACAGTGATGGTAGAGTTGGCAATGATAAAGACAGTGATTAAAGTTGGTAGTAATTAAGGATGATACAGGCAAAGGTCTAATTTAGCATCATCCGGAAATAAACTAATGCTGGATATTCACGTTTATTTGATATGGACTTTGACTATTATGAGTAATATTTGGTTGTGAATTAACAATCAAAAAGACTCACCTTTCATTATTTAAGCTTCTGTCTCTCTTGGTTTTCCACTAATTTGTGGGTTCATTGATTATTAATATAAGAATATTTCCTAAGAATGAAGAGAGAAAAGATAGATACTTCTTTCCCTCTGAAAGACTTGATGGGTAACTGAGGGTTGGTGATTTCTATTGTATGATAGAGTTAGAATAGTTTAAGAATTAGAATTTTATAGAGGAAAAATGAAACCCTTAAATAGTCTAGTACCATTTCTTCATTTTATGGTCTACAGGGTAATGTGACTATGCCTGTTACCTTGTACATATATAAGATTGTCTTTCCAAAACTACATGTCAGTTATGATCTGATTTATATACTCATTCAGGATATACTATATTTATCTTATTTATTTCCAATCAATTCAAGAAACCACTAAGGGATTTTCCACTTGAAAGATGGAGTTGGTTTTGTCTGTGAGACAAGGGTAAATGAAACACTTAGTGTAATCAGTCTTGTGGCTGGATATCTTTATTGACTGAAGAGAACTAAGGATAATGAACTCACACACATACCATGGTTATGATAAAAATTCTTGCTAGTTTGGAAATGGTGCTGGCTCACTCCTAAAGAATCTTCCTGAAAACAGCTGATGCAGAAAAAACTTGTATCTGCCAGAGATAAGTATTTAAGAAAAACTAATATTCTAGGGACACCGGGGTGGCTCAGTCAGTTAAGTGTCTGCTTTCAGCTCACGTCATGATCCCAGGGTCCTGGGATCGAGTCCTGCACCCAGGGAACCTGCTTCTCCCTCTCCTGCTGCTCCCCCTGCGTGTGCTCTCTCTCTTCAACAAATAAATAAATAAAATCTTTGGAAAAAAAAAAGAAAAACTAATATTCCTTCTATAAAATTACACTATAAAAATAAAGGGGAGTTGGGGAACTTGAGTAAATTTGTGGCATTCAACAGAAGTATTTGCTATAAATTAAAAAATATATAAAAATAAAAAAAAATTTAAAAATAAAATAATGATTCCATAAAACAAAAACACAAAGATATAAGACCTCAGGGAAGACATTGCAATACACTAGAAGGAAATGAAAGGCAAGCATCAAAACTCAGGAAAAAATGGAAAGGGTTAAAAAAAAATGACAGAATTGGGGGTGAAAGAAGCAGCGACTCAAAGTAGAAAAAGCCCCTTCAAGGGAGCAGAAGACAAGTATGGTAGATGTAAACAAAGTAAAATGAAGATAATATATTATTAAGATGATTGATTTTAAAAATGACACAGAGACAAGAAAAAGAGATTTAACATATGCATAGTTGGGACTCTTCAAAAAAGAAATTAAAAATGAATTCTAAAAGACCTTGAGAAATAGAAGATTTAAGAAGCACAATTTCCCCCCAGGCTTGAACATTGAGATCTATATCATTAAAGTTGACTTGAAGGAAAAATAATTTTTGGACCACTAAGATTATCCAAATAGGAAAAAACAGATGTGGATTATTATCTCATTCATTATGTCAAAATAAATGCCAAATAAACAGCTGAATTAAATATTTAAATATGAGATACTAAAAGAACTGGAAAACGGATGGAAAATATATATTATAATCTTATTAATGCTAAGGCTTTATTGGTATTAAAAATAAATATTGGTACCTTTAAATACATTTAAAAAATCACTGCATGACAAAAATCACCCCCCCAAAAAAGGTTGCAACTCAACTGAAAAATTAGGGAAAAAATATTTGGAGGTCCTAACACAGAAGAAAACTTCAATAATCAATAAGTAACCCAATAAGAAAATGGAATGTGACCTGAATAAAGTCATAGAAAAAATACAAGTCAATTTTAAACCCAACAAAAAGGCTAAATTTTACTTTGAGAAAGTAAATTTAAAAAAATCAAACAAAGTGGGGGGCACATGGGTGGTTCAGTCAGTTTAGCGTCTGCCTTCAGCTCAGATCATGATCCCTGGTCCTGGGATAGAGCCCCATGTCAGGCTGCCTGCTCAGATGGTAGCCTGCTTCTCCCTCTTCACCACTGCCTCCTCAGCTTGTGCTTTCTCTCTCTCAAATAAACAAATAAGATCTTTTTAAAAAAAAAATCAAACAAAGGGATTAAATATTTCACTTATCAGCCCAGGAAACTGATAAAACCTGTGGAAATAGCCCACTCTTGCACAATGGGTGAAAGTGTAACCTGGAAAGTAAACAAAGTAGCCAAATACAGAATAGTGGGTAGAATGCTATTATTTTTGTAAAACTAGGATAGTATGAATACATATATGAATATATAAAATACATGAATATATGTATATGTGTGCGTATATAAATATGTTATTAATAATAATATATAGCATATCTCTTGACGCATACCCAAAGATCTCAAAATTGATAGTATGGTTATCTTTGTGTGGTTTGGGGTAAGACTTGAAGTGAGACCTTTTACAATAAGTTCTCTTGAAATATTTGAATTTTTCCCCTGTAAATCTATTTCTTAATAAAATAATTTTTTAAAATTTATTTATTTGACAGAGAGAGACACAGCGAGAGAGGGAACACAAGTAGGCAGAGAGAGATGGAGAAGCAGGCTTCCAGCCGAGCAGGGAGCCCGATGTGGGGCTCAATCCCAGGATTCTGGGATCATGACCTGAGTCGAAGGCAGACCCTTAACAACTGAGCCACCCAGGCTCCCCTTAATAAAATAATTTTTATGTCAAAAGAGGG
The DNA here is from genome assembly GCA_028646535.1 of Procyon lotor. Taxonomy (NCBI): domain Eukaryota; kingdom Metazoa; phylum Chordata; class Mammalia; order Carnivora; family Procyonidae; genus Procyon; species Procyon lotor. The sequence continues at coordinate 71,711,487 of CM053613.1, forward strand.
AAGATTGAAGTCCGTTCCATCCACTACTACGACTGCCTGGGTCTGCTTTGAAGATATGGCACTCTGCTAACATGTAATCTTACCTACATATGAGGGGCATTAGCGGTGTTCAAACTTGTGTTCAGGACTCGAAACACTGCTTCACTCATACTCACCAGACTCAGCCTCTGTTCCTTCAGTTGAGTTCACTGGGACAGTGAGTCTGAGTGCAATGTGGTTTCTCGTATTAGCCACACACTGAGGAAACTTTGCATCCCCTCAACACATACGTGCTTTCCCGGGGTAGTGGTAACAAGCTTCACCTTTTTTTTTTTTTTTAAAGATTTTATTTATTTATTTGACAGAGAGAGAGCTCACAAGTAGGCAGAGAGGCAGGCAGAGAGAGAGGGGGAAGCAGGCTCCCTGCCTAGCAGAGAACCTGATGCGGGGCTTGATGTGGGGCTTGATCCCAGGACCCTGAGACCATGACCTGAGCCGATGGCAGAGGCTTTAACCCAATGAGCCACCCAGGCGCCCCAAAAAGTTTCAGCTTTTTATCAACCTAAATTTAATCCTCAAACTTCGCTCTCCTGCTCTTAACCCTGGGCTTTGACCAAAGCCCTTCACTGATTATGACAGGTCTCCCTAAACTCTAAGTGATATTGGGGATGGTATACTTTCCTTTCCAGAAAACCCAGCCTCTTCATGCAAATTAGCTTATCTCTTCCCTAGCCAGACCCAGGCTCATGGTTCCCTGCCCACCGGAGTCAGTCTGTAGCCACCTATCGGGGGAAGGAGGGGGGTCCTTCCTGTGTTCCCCTATCTGCCATCCTTATCTTGGCATCTGTACCTCAGCTCTGGCCTGTGACACTCAAGAAACTTTTCCACCACCCAGTGGACTTGGTCACACCCTCTACAATACACTCTAAATCCCAGCCTTCGAGAGGGGACCCTTCTCCCTAATATGTTCCTCCCTTGGTACTCTGCCTCATCCCTAGAGTATTTCTTATAGTTCTCCCTCATCCTTGTTTAATAGCTCATCTTTTATAAATAGTTAATAATTTTTATATTACCCCTTCACTGTTCAATGTATATTCAAAATGATATACAAACTACACTCAATGAAAGGCCTTCTCAAGTATTCTAGGACAGTGAGAAATAACTTGCCTCATGTTTACTGAATTCAGTGGGACCCTCAAGCTTTATTCCTAACTATGTTGTATCAAGAATGGCGGTTCGCTACTTGAACTAGTGAAAAAAGAAAGAAATGGCCTTATAGGGAATTCCACTACAATGAATTGCTTGAGCTTCGGACCACAGGGATTGGGTGTGTGGTGGGGGTGAGGACAAGATCTTAATGCTGACCCCTACCAATCGCAGAGTGCTATTTTTATACGTGACCATCTCTTCTTAATTGATTTATTATGAATATTAGAGGTAACTTTATCTCTAAAACTTTTCACCCAAATCAAATCTAGGTAAGAATTTTGAAAGCCACATGATAGTGGTGAAGGGTTCCTGGGATGTTGAAGCTAATTCATCTTGCAGGGTAAAACATGGCCTGATGGGGAGTGGTGATTTCATGGTGCTGGCAGGGGTAAGGTAGGATGAACAGACTCTGGGACTTTAGAAATGGCTGAAAACCAAGTCCTTCCATGTTGCATGGACTGGTTTCTAACATATTTGGAAGAAACATAAATGGTTTTCATTTGTTTCTTTGTTGCAAGTCTGTTTCTTGGTGAGATTTTCTAATCTCTGAATAGAGATTTTAACAAGACATAGAAATGTTGAGAGAATTTGAGAGGCCAAATGCCACAGTGAAAGCTGTACTCTTCAGTTCATAAATCTTTGAAACTTAACATAACCTTTTCACCAACTTATTAAATTATCCTGCACTGGGCAGAGCTCTACGCTCACAGAAAGCTTTGCCATTTATGACCTTAGTTTGAGATCTTTCCCAAATTTGATAGCTTTTTTTTTTTTTTTTCTTGCCTTTAATAAAACTCCTCATCAATGGATGGACCGATCCTGGGCCAAAGTGGAGGCTCTGAGATGTGTTTTGCTCTAAGCCAGCAGATAATTGGGATTGCTCATCTATCTGCAGAATGCACTGACTGCTGGCCAAATACATGCTGGCCACATGGAAAACTGCATCTCCTTGCCAAACACCGACCACAGAAGGTTGTCGTTCATAATTGCATGAGTAGACAAAGTGGTGACATGAGTCTCAGCTCTTCATATGCTGGGTTTCTGAGCAGTTTAGGCAATGGAAGATGTGTTAGAAAGCCCTACCCTGTCCATAGCTGTCATTAACTGTGTGCCATTGAAGAACAGCATCTGTGAGGGAGGTAGGCCCCTTGTTAGCTGTTGGCAGGCAGAGAATTGTTTGGTCACTTTTCAATGCTAGGAGCATGGAAGGCTAAGAGACAGGTTTTCATCTCAGTGACTGTCCCAGTAAAGGAGGTATTGTAGAAACCGGAGGAGCTCAGGCCGGGCTCCTGGGCTTTCCCAGGTACATTGACCAACCTGTCCCTTCTATTGCTAATGAAAGACTGTTGCCGTCTTTGGCTGACACCATTTTGATGGAGCTGCAGCAGACTATATCCATTCAAGGTTGCAAAAATTGCCTGGATTTGGGTACTTAAAATTGCCTGGATTTGGGTAGGAGTAGGTAATAACAAAGCAAGGGAGAAAATAAAAAATCATCCTGCAAAATGCTTTCAATTCTACTTCCTTCACACCCCTTTTAAGGGGTAAAGAATTTAGAAGACTTCACTGAGAATTTCCCAAGTGTTCATCATGAGCTTCTCTTCAGTAGGGTCCTCAGAACCACAGGATAGAGATGAGATTCTCTGCAGAGATTGGTTTATTTCACTTAGAGACCAGTTCTTGACTTTATGAGTTCCCCAGTCCCCTCCTAGCTAAGCTTCCTTAGCAACTCGCCTCTTTCATTCAATTATATCACTTACCACATAATAACACATTGTTAAAAGATTTGTTTCTCACATTGTGTTCTGCATACTTTATTTACTCATATTGGTATCCTCAGCTTCCAAAAGAACAATGGACAATCAGAAAATGCTTAACAGCATTTATAGCTTATTGAAAGTTGACATTGATGATGGTCAATGGAAGGACCCCAGTATTCTGTTATTTTAACTTTTTTATTGCTTCTAATATCTCTTGGATGTATCTCAATAAAACGTTGGGATCAAATGAGTTAATACTGTAAAGTGGCTAAGACCATAAAGTTTCTGGAATTAGTTCTGGGCATGATTCCTACATAGAACATGGACTATGCAACCTTAGTCAGGTTATTTAAAATTTCTGCATCCCCAATTTCCTTATTTGTAAAATGAGTTTATTATTACCAAAATCATCGGGTTTGGTGAGAATTAAATAATTCATGTAAAGTGCTTGATATATAACCAAGTAAATATTAACTACTATGTTATTACCATTACATTCCTCCTCAAGTGTAAGATACCAAATCTCTGTCATTTTAAGATTGATGGTATAGAGGGCTACCATACCATTTTACCAACTATGCCTTGTAACCATTGCTGAGCATGGGGAGAAATGGGGTATGAGCTTTCTCCAACTGCTCTTTTATTTGTAAAGACCTTTGAACCCCTTTGGAGAGGGCACATTACAAAGCTGGGATATTTGAATTGTTTGTGACACCAACAATAGTACCAATGGTTAAAATAACTAACTGGGATTCCACCAAGGATTTTAACAACCTTAAGAAGGCAGTATTTCCAGACATTTATCACGTCACCAGGAAATTTAGTTTTCTGCATTAGAGTATGGTAATGTACTTAGCCGTAAGGCTCTTATTTTCAAACAATTTGCATCAGATTCATCTGTGTTAGGAAAATGGAAATAAAAAAATTTGAGTCAGCTAAAACTGATTGTCTCCTTTCATTGGCTTATGGGATTCTACTCCACACAAACAACGGCAATGCCAGCTGCAATGTCAGCTGGAAACATCTGCAGGACCCTAGATCCTTTCTTGCATCATTTTTTTTTCCTGTTAAATTAAGTTTTTCCCCCTCTTCTGTTGATGATTGCACTCATTGAAGAAAAGTGGGCTTGGGAGTGAGACAGACAGTTATGGACACAGATGGAGCAGAATAATAAGATATAGAAAAAAATATAGAAATGAAGTGATTATTGGATTATTAGGACAAAAACTAAATTTGCTTAAAATGTGCAGTTAATCAGAGCTAAAATGGCATAATGAAATAAAATCCATTTTTAACATGTAGACATCGCACAGTTGTTGCTGTATTTCCAATAAAATTTCCCAGTCCATAAATTATCAATAGTGAAATCTTTGATATGTGATAGAGGATACATAACTCATAATTTTTATCAAATAGTTAATTGATGCAACAATACAGGAATATTATATTATTATAAGATTATAACATTATTTGATATATTAATACCGCATTATCATATAATAAATATAAATATATTATTGCATTTATTTCAGTAATGACTTGATAGTACTAGCTATTTCACTGATAACTCTCCTTTCCCATCTTATTTACATATTAGAACAAAATGAATGTTACTCATCCAAACTCTTGTTGGCATAGAGAAATTGTTTAGGTGTAGTTCAAGTTTTGCTGGAGGACAACTCATTCTTTAAGGACCTGAAAAAGGAGGTGCCATAGAGAATACTATAGCAATGACTTACTGTCCAGTAATCAAGATGAAGCATACTTCCTGAAGCCCCTCCCCCTCATAAAATGTTTATGAGTTGAGAAAAAAGAGAAGACAAAATAGAGAAATAGCTCTACAATAGTGTTTATAAAAGTGAGTTCCATAGATCATCTACATCTGAATTATGTGTATGATATTATTAAAAATCTGAGCTCTCAATCCTAGATCTACACCCAATCTCTGGGTGCAGCTCGGGTCTACACATTTAACAAACCACTTAGGCGTTTGGTATGTTAACATTTGAGAATTCTTGACCTGGAAAGTCAGGACTTTAGGGCAACCAGGGAGAATATGGAGATAGGAGGTTTGCTAACATGCAGATTTTCAATATGCCTGGGTGGCCCAGATTTTCAATATGCCTGTGTGGCTTCAGCTCAGGTCATGATCCCAAGGTTCTAGCATCAAGTCCCACATTGGGCTCCTTCCTCAGTGGGGAGCCTGCTTTTACTTCTGTCTGCTGTTTCCCCTGCTTGAGTGCTCTCTCTCTCTCTGACAAATTAATAAGTAAAATCTTTTAAAAAAATAAATGCAGATTTTCTTAACTTAACCCTAAGAAATGCTTTCTGAGAACCAATAGCATGGACTAATAAATACAAACACCACGAAGCTGCCAAAACTAACTAAATATTCAGTAGAAAGGTAAGAATTGTACTATTTCTATTAGTACTCTCTCCCCTTGGTAAGGGCTGTCCAGACAATCATATCCTGGGGAAAAGTAGTCATTATTGCATGTATCTTATTTCTAAAATCACTAGGCAATATAATTTGTGATTAGTTACTTCTCTGGAATATAAAGCTTTGTGTGGTTCTTAAATATCTCGAGTCCCATATTGAGATAGATTTCTTTTTTCACTCTCTTCCTATAAGGAATTCAAATCCTAAAAAAATGTGGAACAAATTCCTTCCCAGACTAATGAAAAACAGTCTTCTACAAATTGTGAATTCACATGCGGAAACTCAGGAGTTTACATACAGATGTATATGAGCGTATAGTTGTGCAAACAAGTCAAAACCACTGCCAACCCTACTTAATGGGCGCTGGTCACCAAGGTCCCAAAGGCTTTAACATTGCATTTTTTATTTATATTGCCATTAAAGTCATTTACTGTGTTGTTCAATTCAAGAAGGTCTCTGTGTCCACCAAAGCTTCCCACAGATGGACACTTGCTTTGAGACATTGTGGAAGCATCCTTCATGAAGTTTCCCACTGCCTTTGGTTTCTGTTAACTGCAGAATCTTTCTGGGGTCTGCAATACATTAGGATTTCAAAAAGGGAAGGTGACTGCAAATGTGCTTTGCAATTTGACCAGATGGGCAGCCAGTGTCATGAAATGCATTCAATTATACTATAAATAGATGGCACAGGCATACTATTTACCACTTCATAATTAATAAAATGTGCAGAATGCTAAGACACATCTCACTCCCTATTACTGAATACTGCAACCACTCTTATTCCAGCCAAAGACAAGTCTTGGAGATGTTAGACAATGGATTTCAGAATGGGAATCTCTTTATAACAGCCTGAGAAAATGCAGCTTAGATTGGAAACCAGAAGAAGCTGAATTTCTTTTTTCCCCAAAAGTAATAAAAATGAAGACAGTAAAGAGATGCAGGTGAAGAAAAAATCTCCCATCTAATTAAATATTCTTCATATATGAAAACAAAAGCTACACATTAATTGGGAATAGTTTGCTCTTACAACTGGGCTACTACAGTTTCAATAAAATTTACCAGTAAACATATATTAACCTGTTATTGTTAATCAAGTTATTTGTCTTATGTGAAAGATCTTATACCATTTTTTTCTCTCTGTGACTTCAGGTTAAGAGGGTGAGGACACGTGTCAATTTATTGCAAAGTTATTCATGTGTAATGAGATGTGAATTATGTCCAGTATCATGCAGGTAATCCTCTAAGGTACAGGACTGGGAGATGCAAAGGAAAAGATATACGTATGCAAAATATGTATTAATATAGTTTATAAGCATCTTTCTAATAGTACAAATATATATAAATATATAAAATATGTAACATTTATGTTATATGTAAGATATATGTATTTATGTATATTTGTCTAAAGGATATTCTAGAGATGAAAAGTCCAGGGAAATATAAAAGTTATATTTTGGGGTAGCTGAATGTATACACTTTGTTGATGAAATGCTTCCCAATGTAAACTTCAACCCAGACACTAAACATTTGTCTGTTTCCACACCGTGAGAGCTAGGGAAGGCATATAAACACACAAGCAAACTTCCCTTCCCAGAACAGCATTCCTGCTGAGGATGCAGGGATTATTCATCTAAATTCGAAATAAATCCAGTGTGTATGTTTCTCTAAAAACAAGGGCAGGCACTCATCCATTCTCCATCTCTTTTTCCCCCTCCGTCCCTACCCAACCCCTCAGGACAAACTTAAGCACTGTCATTTGCTGAACATGATGATTGATGCCTGGGTATATCTTTCCTGTGGCTGGTCTTAGCTATACCACGGTCTCATTTCCCCCAGCTGTTTCCGATGTAACTGTTGCATAAGATCACACTTGCCTTGCTTACTTCTTTACTGGTGGAACGGTTGTGGTTCAGTTGTTCCCAAATGTATTTCAAGGTAAAGAAGTATAATAGAAGCAGGAAGGCATGGCTTCATGAGTTGATGTGCAGCAAAGCCAAGTGGAAAATTAAGAAATTACATAATAAATTTGAAATATGTCAAGAGGTATTTCAGATAATTCTAGAGTAAGGAAGACTCTTTGGTTATAAAACAGATACACTAATCTCACTCCTGTTGAATTCGAGTACTTTTTATACATTTCATATTTTAAAATGATTACCTGATAGTAAAGACTATCATCAATTCATGGATTTACATCCCATTTCTATTAGTTATTTAACAAGATATTCCCACCTTTTTGCGCATTCTTTTATTCTCAACCACTCTTCATGTATTCACTTAAAGTTTAGACTCTAAGACCTGACTCATTCTTTAAAATTTAATGATGGAAGGGGGGAAAGATGCTTGTTCAAGCTGTCATGCACTTCTGGAAAAAAAAAAAAAAGAAAAGATGGCAAGGAAAAAAGAGGAAAAGGAAGGAAGGAGAAGAAGAAAGGAGAAAGTAAGAAATGAGGGACAAAAAGAAGGAAGGGAGGAAGGAAGAGAAGATAAAGGAAGGGAGGAAGGATGGAAGAAAGGAAATAAGGAAGGAAATGCATCAATATCACTGTTTGTTGACTACAATTACTTATGGAGAAAGCTTCCAAAAATAACTACCATATGTGACTGCCTGAACCACCCCTGGGGCTATTGACATTTGTTCTAAAAATGAATATGTTATCTAAGTAAGAAACACAGTCTCAAGTTCTGATTCAGTGAATTGGTATTGGTGTCAGAGTAGAAAAGACCCCTTAACACTCATGTTTTTCCCTTCTCATAAAAAAAAAAAAAAGAAGAAAAAAAAAAAACACCCCTACAAATGATCCCATAGTACTGGCCTCTGGGGTTCAGTCCAGTCAAATTTCAAAATATTTCAAGCTTGAGGGCTCCCACCATTTCCCTCAGAGACTATTTCATCATCCAGCTGATCTTAGACATAAGGAAGTTTTTCCAGTTATTATTCCCCAAGTTCCTTTTTTCCTAAATGTCATCCCATTATTCACACTATTTCACTATGCCTCATTTTTATACCTTGGATTTTATAGCTTTCAAGTACTAGAAGATGGTTGTCATTAACCCTCTTTATCCATCTTGTGGCCAAGAGAACACAAAAGAGTTATTAAGTTGTGCATTACTGGAGGTTTTAAGCTCTACTCATAAATCAAGAATCCTAGTCTTGGGCAACAGGGATGCATTAAAAGGAAATTTACCTTTTATATTTATATTTATTTTTTAGTTTCAAATACTTCCATCAACTGAGATGTCCACCAAAGTTCTGATCAATTAAAAGCTTGCTATGTGAATGAAAGAGCCGTAGACTCTAAGCATAAGAAGGAACCTTCCTCAAATACAATCTGAACCAGTTCTCATTATATTATCACTAGAAACTTCTCAAATATTTCTCTCAAGTCATAATTCCAGCTTTGCCAGCAAAAGATAAACATAGAGCAAGATAAACTCCACAAAATAGAGTAAAGGGGGAATAAAAGAGAGGGAGGCAAACCATAAGAGTTGTCTTAACTATAGACAACAAACTGAGGGTTGATGAGGGAGGTAGGTGGGTGATGAGATAAATGAGTGATGAGTATTAAGGAGGGTACTTTTTGTGACGAGTGCTAGGTGTTATATGTAAATGATGAATCCCTAAATTCTACTCCTCAAACCAACATTACACTAGATGTCAACTAACTAGAATTTAAGTAAAAACTTTTTAAAAATAAAGCAAATTTTCAGATGCAAAGGCATAATTCACTTCTTCCAAGAGATTGAGCTACAACTCCATTCCTCCCTATCCAGGCAGAACAACATCCATCACAAAATTCAGATTCACTGAACATCCATTCATAGGTCAGGAATTCTGGAAATTAAATCCACCTCATTTAATTCTCATGTCCCCTGAAGATAGATGTATCCCCATTTCAAAATGAAGAAGTAAGATTGGAGAGTTAATTAACTTGCTCCAAATCTCACAGATTTATATAAGGAAATTTAGAAATGTATAGTTTATCAGACCGTTTTATGTGCTAAGGAAAAAGATAAAACAAGGGGGTTAGATGTGGGGGCAAGGATGAGGGAAATTCTCTCTGGAGGTGACATTTAGACTGAAACTTAGAGAAGGTAAGAGATGGATGCAGGTGGATCTCTGTGGGATGGGCATTCTAAGCAATCCAGTGCAAAGGCTCCGAGGTCGGTTATGTCCATCTACTGTGTTTAAAGAAACACAAGACAGCCAGTCCAACAGGAGCAAAGCAAATAGATGATGCTGTCAGAGACTAATTGGGGAAGGTCTTACTGCTTTTGTGAGCCATTGGAAAAACTCTTAATTTTTGTTTTGAGTGAGATGAAAAGCTATTAGACAGTTTTGAGCATAATGACATCTGATTTACCTTTTAAAAGGATCGCTATGGCTACTTTTTTAAAATGTGCTCTCTGTAGCAGAGAGAGGTCAAAAATGGTTAATACTTAATAGCCAATAATGACTCCTAATCATAACAGACATTTATTAGAATGCTTTGATATTTATACCCATTATCTCATTAATGCTCACAATCTTTGTGTTGGCTCTCATCATTATGTACCTTTTTATAATTTCTGTTTAAAAATTCATGGGATTTTGGGGATACCTGGATGGCTCATTCAGTTTAGTGTCTGCCTTAAGCTCAGGACGTGATCCTAGGGCCTGGGAAGGAGCCCCACATCAGGCTCCCCGCTCAGTGGGGGTCTGCTTCTCCCTCTCCTTTTGTGCTTTCAATCTCTCTCTCTCTCTCTCTCTCAAGTAAATTAATAAAAATCTTTAAAAAAAATTCATGGGATTTTTATGACAGTTAATTGAATACATATGTGCGGGCATATTTGACTTGAATATATTTAGTTGTTTTGAAATAACTTTTTTTTTAAGATTTTTTTTAATTTATTTATCCGACAGAGAGAGAGAGAGAGATCACAATAGGCAGAGGCAGGCAGAGACAGAGGGGAAAGCAGGCTCCCCGCTGAGCAGAGAGCCCAATGTGGGGCTCCATCCCAGTACTCCCAGATCATGACCTGAGCCGAAGGCAGAGACTTTAACCCACTGAGCTACCCAGGTGCCCCTAAAATAACTTTTAATTAATATTATATCAATACATTTGAGAATTTTTTGGCAACTGGTATAGTACTTGGAGACACCTAGGACAACTAATTCTCAACCCCAAATACACTTAAAATTACCAAGAGATTTTAAATGATACTGCTATTCTTAGGGATTCTGACTTAGGGATTTGATTGGGGTTTTAGCCACCTGTACCTTAAAAAAACTTTTAAATATCCATTTAGGATAGAGAAATACATTTAAGGGGATTTTAATACCTGCCAAAACATAATATCAAAAATACCCGGAAACATTTTGATTTTGGATTACATTATTTTAAAGAAACAAAAGTATTATAGTCAAAATTACCATCTACCTCCCACAAGTTCATCAGGTCATATTGTGTATATTTTGTGAACAAACCTTCTCCTGCTTCACCTTTTCATGAACAAATTGTGTTGTGTGTCTTAAGTGTATAATTTTTGAAAAGTAAATTAAAGGGGTGCCTGGGTGGCTCAGTTGTTAAGCGTCTGCCTTCGGCTCGGGTGGTGATCCCAGGGTCCTGGGATCGAGCCCTGCATCAGGCTCCCTGCTCTGCAGGAGGCCTGCTTCTCCCGCTACCATTCCCTCTGCTTGTGTTCCCTCTCTCACTGTCTTTCTCTCTGTCAAATAAATAAAATCTTTAAAAAAATTAAAAATGAAAAGTAAATTAAAACTATAGCACCTGAACACTCATCACATAATTAAGTCTCAATGGAGCAACTCAAATTTTTGTGACGGAAAAGGACAGCTGAAAAATAATTAAACAAAGGATCAAATTTCTGTGTCAAGAGATATGGTGCTTTGAAACCTAGAAAATGTGGGTGTTTTAAAGGGGTGTGATAGAAGGGAAAGGATTGTTATGGAAGAAGGGTCTCCCATTTTCCCACAGCCTTTCCTTTAGCCCAGGCTGTTTACATAGACATTAAAGATAATTACTTGTCAAAACTTGGGCTCAAGCAATAGTTAAGTGATGCCGGGGAAGGTCAGGACCACAAAGTGAGAAACAGCCTTAGGGACAGACAAAATTGTGCAGTCTGTGCCGATGATCTGCACTGGGGAGGGAACATTCTATAAATGGGCAAGGATTATTCAACAAGGTCAACAGCTGTAACAAATAATGCCAACATTTTGAAGCTTAGTGGAGCAAAGGTCTACTTCTTGTTCATACTGATATACAATGTGGATCCATGGCAGTGGAAAGGGCTACTCTGACCACCGTCCCATAACCCGGATTCCTCCACTTCATGGTTCTTTAGACTCCAGGGTGTTGGAATTCTATTCTAGATCCATTCTAACCTCCTAACTGAAGAGCAAAAAGAGACAGCAGAATATCATGTGAAATAACTGGCCAGGCCAGAAAGCAGTATATATAATTTTCACCCTTGTTTCATTCCAGAACTCAGTCATGTGGCCCACCTAATTTTAGTATATGTGCTGCCGAAGCGAGCACCATGTGGCCCACCTAAGAGCAAAGGGAAGAAAAGGAGAAAAACTCTCTGCCACAGGAGCTCAGGGGTGTGTGCCTGAAGGATAATCTTGGGGGAAAAAAAAAAGAAAAGCTGTTTAGGGATTATTTTTACACATTTCAAACTTAAAATATGTCGATTATGCCTAGAAGATTCCAGATAACTGAACTTTCAGCAGAGTTTAATAATCACATCTGACCTCAGAAATAGAGTCCACAATTTTTCTACACTTCATAAAAGACCGAGGTAAAATAAATTTACTCCATACAAAATTAGGTAGGAAGTGTTGACCACCAGAGAGGTAAGGCATTGGCATCTGAGAGAATGAACATCTGACACTTGGAGTGGAGTCATGTGAATGATGAGAGTTGGGACGAGTCGCTCACCTGGGGGAAAAGTCCTAATAATACCTATGGCACCGATTCAAAGCCAAGTGGTGAGCACAGGCTTAGAGTTCTTTCGACTGTCACTTTTTGGGGGACTATATTGGAGATAGGATCTGATGAGAGATTGGATCAGGTTATGGATGGTTCAATTCATCCTCACAGTAGGGGTCAGACATATTTGAGGTGAGAAAGAGTCAAGGGGGTTTTTCTGGTTCTTTTACATCTTCAGATCATCTGACCTCTGTCACTCTGTAGTCTACTGGTTGTGTGGAGTGGTTGGAGCCACCTCACCTAGGACCTTGCCATGAGCGCTGTGCTTGCCCTTTGACTGTGGTGGGTGGTGGGAGGGAGTGCGGTTCAGAGTCTGTGTCCTCACCGGCTTTATGCTAGTGAGAAAACCACAGCTTGCCTTTTCTCAGAAGTGTCTATGGACAGGCCCCATTGTGATGTACTTTAATATGGTTATGATCTCTTCTTCTTGCAAGATGGGAAAAGGCTTTCTTAGTGTGATTTCCTGACTTTCCCTATAACAAGGAGTGCGATAGGTATGTGTGTGCCTTGTGCATGTGTGTCCAGATGTGTGGATAAGAGAATTATAGGAAATTAGCTTTAAAACAAAAAGAATTGTTGAACCATTATATTGTATACCTGAAACTAATATAACACTGTATGTTAATTATACTTGAAAAATATAAGAATTCTCCAATAAAAACAATGACAACAGCAACAACAAAAATATTTTTGGTGAGGCATCTGGTGTATATCCAAATACAGAGGTTATGAGGTTCTGCTCTCGTGACCTCAATGTAGTCCTAAAACATTGTCTCAAATGGACCACCCCCACTGACTTCTCATTATCGCATAATCCGCTTTTCAAATCAGAAGTAAAAACACTGATTCATACGCATTATTTCAGAAAGACAAGCGTTCAAGTGCCAGTTTAATCTTTGTGCATATTTTTCAATATGTCCTAATTTGTTTTATTATTCTCTGTCATACAAACAAGTTCCAATCTACAGGCTTACAACCAAATAAATAAATAAGAAATACCAAAAAAGAGTCTAAAAAGAAAGATTTAGAGCCTAAAAGATATTATCGTGTTCTTTCTTTCTTCTTTCTTAATATTATGTGCTAGATTTTCTTTGTTTAAAAGAGAACATTAGGTGAGTTTTGCTTCAAATTCAAATTATTTTCTTATGTAGTTTTGGCCTTAGAATAGGAGAATCTATTGCTTCTTTTTGCTTACCAGACAGTTAACTAGCCAACTAACACGTTTATGAAGAACCTACTATGTGTAAAGGTATTCTGCTATGTACAGTAAAGTTAGAAGAAGGTCAATTTGTTTTTTATATATGTAGTCATATACCATGCAGAATTATAATATGCACCATATATTATATATATGTGTGTGCATATATATATATATGTATATATCCATATTTAGTACCTACTGTATACAGGCATTCTGCAGGGTATCAGTTGAGATGGGTTTGTCATTTAGAAACATGGGCACAGATAGTGAAAATTGTGAAAGTCAAGTGAAATGTCTCACCGAATATTTTTCAATAAATGCTTGCAAGTCCTTTCCCTGGCCCTCATTATATACCAGAGTGACCCTACTGGGAAAACGGACCGTGCAGACAACTGGAATGGCTTTCCCAGCAGGACCTGGGCTTTATGCCTGTCCCTAATAATATATAAAGGAGAGGAGGTTGAGTTCAAAGATAGGGAACATCAATCCTTGATAACACACATGTGTTAGGATGGTGCAAGGAGTCAGGAATGTGTGACATGACGTTTCAGGCAAGAAAATGACAGATGTGGCTGCTGAGCAACAGGGCTCATATTACGCCATACATGCTCATTTTATTCCAGAGCTGGAAGTTCAACCTACAGCTAGAGCTGTTCTGAAGGAAGGGTGAGGTTTTGTAACATGTTGGGACATCCTATCCAGTAGAGTTCTGGGATTTATGAAAGTCTCAAATCACAGAGCACAGTCGACAGTGCAGCTGAATTTTGAAGTTAGAAATTTGAAGTCAGATTTCCTTCATTCATAGTCCTAGAGACATGGTACATATTCCTTTTGTTGGGAACAGCTGCTCTTCTCCAGTCATCCTGCCTGGCTTGCCTCCTTGACCTTGAAGCCTCAAAGATCACTTACTTTAATTTTTTTTTTTTTTTAAGATTTACTTATTTGTTTGAGAGAGAGAGAGAAAGGGTAGAAGGAGAGGGAAAGACTTTCCAGAAGACTCCCTGGTAAGCACGGAGCTTGGCACAGGGCTCGATCCCACAATGTTGAGATCCTGACCCAAGCTGAAACTAAGAGTTGGTTACTCAACGTATTGAGCCACCCAGGTGCCCCAAAGATCACTTACTTTAGAAAATGCTTTTTCATGAATCAAAGTTCAGTTAGATGCCATCCTAGGAACTCAGACAGTGCTGCACCTTTATTGTAGAACATTTCCCATTGGATATTTCTTGCTTGTCTGCCTCAACTTCCGAATTTTTCCCTCTGTGAGTCTGTTTGGGTTGTGTTTCCAAAACCCAACCCAGGGCCTGGCAAGAGTATACTTTCAGGAATGCTTGTTCACTATCAGATGAATCAACACCCAGAAGGTCTTCCAAAGCTCTGGTCTATGTTAGAATGTGAGGTCTTCTGGGAGCCCTTGTCTACCGTTCCTATGGAAACAGGGTGCCGCATTTCACTTAATGTAGAACATCTGAAAACAGGCCTGTGTGGGAGGAACCCTGGAATGCAGGACAATGAATGGCTCATTAGAGGCAGTGAAACTTCCCTCCATGTGCAAATGCACACACCATTAGCATCTGGCCCCGAGTAATTGGGAGACTCCAACAGATGTTGTAAAGGCTCCATGGCCAGTTTCTCATTCACAAAAATGTGTTTCTTGCTACTTTCTTACAAGCGCTGAGAAAATGGGAGTGATCTCAGGAACTAACTGAGATCCCTTAAACTGAACCAAGTCCTCCTCCTCGTTGTGCTTTCTGGAAGGAAAGAAAGAGAGAAAAGATAGGCAGATGGGCATTGCTAATAAGACTGTATGTGTTGGGACAGAGTGCGAGTGTGTGTATGTGCCTGTGTGTGTGTGTGTGTGTGTGTGTGTGTGTGTGTGTGTGACATTGTTAGGGCTGCTGTAACAAACTACCACAACAAAGGGGCTTAAACAAGAAAAATTTATTATCTTATCATTGTAGAGGCCGGAAATCTGAGATCGAGGTGCTGGTAGGGGTGGTTCCTTCTGAGGACTGTGTGGGAGAGAATATGTTCCATGCTTCTCTCCCAGCAACTGATAGTCTCAGCCATTTGTTTGTAGATGCCTTGTCTTCTCTTTGTCTTTACCTCATTTTCCCTGGTTATGTGTCTGTTTCTGTGTCCAAATTTTCTCTTTTTATAAGGGATTCATGCTCATCCTAATGTACTCATCTCAACTTGATCATTTGCAAAGACTATTTTCAAAGAAGGTCACATTCACAGACACTTGGGATTAGGATTTCCAACATCTTTTGGAGGGACACAAATCAATCCATGACATATGTTAAATAATTGAAGGCTGTTCTAAGGTAAAAAGAAACTGAGGCATAGAGAAGATAGCTAATGTTACATGATATTGATCTGAAACCAGGTTAGCTCAATTCTGATCTTCTGCCTTAATCTGCCTCTTCCCTTATTTCATACTCTAGGAAAGAAGTATGCTCACTCACAAAGTAGAAAAGCCAAATTAAAGTCACATAAAGTGATAAAGTTTATTACCATTACCAAATTTTTCTTTTACTTGTTCATTCATTCTTTTTTTTTTAATTTTGCATTTTTATTCCTTCTTGATTTAAAATACTTTTTATTAACATATAATGTATTATTTGTCCCAGGGTACATGTCTGTGAATCGTCAGGCTTACACATTTCACAGCACTTACCATAGCACATACCCTCCCCAATGTCCACAGCCCAGCCACCCTTAGTTCGCTTCGTGAGTTTAGGAGTCTCTTATGGTTTGTCTCCTTCCCCATCCCATCTTGTTTCATTTCTCTACCCCACCCCCCCACAACCCCCCACCTCTCAAATTCTTCATATTAGAGAGATCATGTGATAATTGTCTTTCTCTGACTGACTTATTTCGCTTAGGATAATACTCTCCAGTTTATTCTTAACTAAAGTTTTATTTCAAACTAAGATGGACACCACTGATTCTAGCCAAAGCTTATTTCAAACGTTCATTCTACAGATATTTACTGAGTACCTGCCACGAGCCTAGCAGTATTCCAAGAAGTAAAGGTGCTGTAAGGAACAAGGTAAATCCCTGCCCTCGTGGAGCTGGTGTGCGAGTATGAAGAGATGGTCAATAAACAAATAAGCAAAACTGGTTTCATTTATTTATATTGATATTATTGATATTTATATCTATTCCCTGATAATAAAATAAGACGCAATGAAAAAAATAAAGCCAGGTAAGGGGATAGAGAATTACTGCGAAGGTAAGACAAACGGGTCAAAGAAAGGATTTTCAAGGAAAGAGTCCCAAAAAAGTAAGGTTAAGACCCATACTGGCATCTGAGGAAAGAACTGTTCAATATAGAGCAAAGAGCAAGTGCAAAGGTCCTGAGACAGGAGTATGTTTGTTGGGTTTGAGGATTTCAGAAGCAAGGTCAAAAAGAGTCCTTAAACATTGATTTTAATTCAGTAGTAAGGGCCACTAAGAAAGAAGGAATTGAAGTAGCCACAGAATAGAGTCAGAAAAACATAAGGTAAGTTTAGGGCAAGAAAAATAATTGTGTTTCAATATGGCATAGAACAAGAGTTATAAAATATGAGAACTATCAGTAACAATGATAATTTTAGTTATCATCATCAGAATATCAAAGAATATCAAACAAATATATTTTTGTTTGCTCTGTCCTTGATTTCATAAATTAAATTGGCCACCATAGCTTGCAAGTTTTGCTCCAAACTTTCTTTCTCAGCCTTTTTTTTTTCTGGTTACCCACTGGTCATCCAGACCATTGGTCATTTATCCAGTTGATTCTCTACGTGGTCACCAGATTTTTTTCTTATATGTGATTCCATTCCTGGAGTGCCATTTTCTGCCTCCAAAATATAAAGCTTTATGCCTTTTTCCACAGTTCTCAACCTGCACCTATTGCTCTAGTCAGTACACCCAAGGACCCATGCGGGGAACAAGTAATTCAGAATGAGGGGTATATGAGAGTGCTTACCCATTAATAAATTCTTGACATCATTTAAGCCAATAGTTTCATTCCTAAACCTCAGTTGCTGCATTGCCCCCAGTTTTTATGGAACATCTTTCCTACCTCCTCTCTTCACTTAATTTGAATTTCTGTTAGTGCATAGCCAAGGGTTTAAGTAATTCAGTCTTTCTTTCAATTTCACCTCCATCTTAATATCTGTCTTTGGACATTTCCATGTGATAGGTAGGAAGTCAGCTGCCATCATGTCAATACTTGACAGATGTGTCTACAATGTATATTATTTAGTCTGCTTAAAGTACAATTTACATCAGTTAAGTATCTATCACTTGCTGTCCTAAAAAGAAAAATGAAAGTATTTTGTTTTTAAGTTATGTAATTGTGTTTGGTTTTAGGAAAATTTAAATTATCAAATTACAAAAGAATTATTTCAGAACTGTTTATGAGGGCATTCGACGCTCGACCAAAAAGATAAAGAAAGGCTAAAGGTTGGGGCCTCATTATTCACTTCCAACTGAAGAATACACAAAATGAAAGGAAGACACATCTGAAAAGATAATTGTCAGTGGAAAAGTAGGATACCATCTGTAAGTGTGCACACAAATTCCCACAGATATACACATGACATGATGCAAGATGGGGTTAACAGATTTGAGAAGGGTTATCAAAGTGAGAAGTAAGGGAACCAGCCATATCTCATGCATACGATTTACCAAACATTCGATAGTATACTGTACATTTTGCTCATGTTATATAATTTAATTTCTATAACAATTCTGTGACACAGATATGGATGAGAAAAGTCCTCAGACCATGTGACTATTAGATCTGGGACTAAGAACACAGCTATGTCTAATTCCAAAGCCCAGTGTCCTTCCCTTTCCTGCTTCTGCCTTCCAGGTTCAAGTTGTGCTGCCTTGGTCCTCATTTGGAGGAGAAGTTTACAAAGCATAGTCTGCAGGAGTCCCAGAAGTGCACAAGGTGAGGAAAGAATTGGACCTACAGGTATTTTAACTTCAGTCTCAACCAGAGATCCTTAGATATGCTTGGTTCTGTGTAAAATCTCTTTTGGAAAAAGAAGAAATGTTCCATAGTGGATTGTTTTTGTTTTTGTAGGGAGTGTGAGAGAGAGAGAGAGAGAGAGAGAGGTTGCAAGTGGTGATGGGAATGGCAGAGGGAGAGGAAGAGAGAGAATCTTAAGCAGGTTCCACTCTGAGTGTGGAGCCCATGGCAAGGTTCAGTCTCATACACTGAGCTCATGACCTGAGCTGAAATCAAGGACACTTAAGTGACTGAGCCACCCATGTGCCCCAATATTCCATAACATTTAAGAAATTGGGAAGCCATAATCACAAGCTAACGCCCAGAACTTTACTTTTGCCCAGCAATGCCTGTATCATACCATTGGGTCTTGGACTTAAAATAGATACAGGGGCACCTGGATGGCTTAATCATTTGAGTTTCCAACTCTTGGTTTAGGCTCAGGTTATGATTTCAGGGTCCTGGGATCAAGTCCTGCATTAGGCTCCCCACTCGCGGGGAGTCTGCCTGAAATTCTCTCCCTCTCCTTCTGCCCCTTCCCATGCTTGTTCTCTCTCTCTAAGATAAATAAATCTTTAAAAAAGAAAGAAAGATACAAATCAAGACTTGTGTAAGGAAAAAAAGGAAGCTTAGTTGTTTTGTTGTTGTTGTTGTTTTAAGATTTTATTTATTTGACAGAGAGAGAGAGATCACAAGTAGGCAGAGAGGGAGAGGAGGAAGCAGGCTCCCTGCTGAGCAGAGAGCCCGATGTGGGGCTCGATCCCAGGACCCTGAGATCATGACCTGAGCCGAAGGCAGAGGCTTTAACCCACTGAGCCACCCAGGTGCCCCAGCTTAGTTGTTTTTAACATGAAATGTAACTAGGGAAGTTTGGGTAAAGTGTTAAGTATTTATATCACAAAATCCCACCTGCAACACGGACACTGACCCATATTCAACTAGAGTGGTGAGGAGAGGGAGGAGGTTCTCTTTCTATGACAATTAGCATATAATAACTTTTAAAACAGATTCAGTTCCTTTTGTTAAGTAAGTGTGCAAAATTACAATGACACCAGCTTCATTCAAACTGCCAAGACTGTGTCTAAGAATAAATAGTTTCCTGTTTAAAAGACATGTGTAAACATGGAGGAAATGCTTCATGACATTGTATTTGGCAATGATTTCTTAGAGGTGAAACCAAAAGCACAGGTAACAAAAGCAAAATTAGATAAATGAGACTATACCAAGCTTAAAAACCTCAGCACAGCAAATGAAACAATAAACAGAGCAAAAAGGCAGTCTACAGAAAATATTTGCAAACCATGTATCTGATAGGGGGCCAATATCCAGAATATATATAGAAATCCTACATCTCAACAATAACAAACAAACAAGTCAATGCAATATATATACATTTCCCCAAAGGAGATTATACAAATGGCCAATAAGCATATGAAAAGATACTCAACATCACTCTTCATCAGGAAAACCACAATGAGATATCACCTCACACTCACTACAATGGCCACAATCAGAAAATAAATAAATAAACAAGTATTTGCAAAGATGTGGAGAAAATGGAATTCATGTACACAGTTGGAAAGACCATATGTGGAGATTTCTCAAAAAATCAAAAATACAATTATTAATTGATCTATCAATCCCACTTCTGGGTATATATCCAAAAGAACTGAAAACATGATTTCAAAAGGATATCGATATACTCATATTTAATACAACATTATTTACAGTAGCCAAGAGGTAGAAGCAAACTCGATGTCCACTGAGGGGTGAATGGATAAAGAAAACGTGGTATGTATATACAAAGGAGTATGGTTCAGTCTTCAAATAAGGAAATCCTCTCACAGACTACCACATGGATGAACCTTGAGGACATTACGCTAAATGAAATAAACCCGTCACGAAAGGGCAAACACTGCATGACTGATTTACATGAGGTCTCTAATCTCTGAGAAACAGAAAGTAGAATGGTGGTTACCAGGGGTTGGTGGAGAGAGAAAAGGGCAGTTGTCTGATGGGCACAAAGTTTCAGTTTTGCTAGATGAGGACGAGAGAGACGTCACGCAACGATACACGTAGCTTGAACACTGGTACCATACACTTAGCATGGTTTAGATGATAAATTTTTATGTTGCACTTATTGTGTCACAGTTAAAAAAAAAAAAAGGTTAAAGCTGATTAAAGAAACAAGACTTGTAGGGAGGGAGGGAGTTCGATGTCAGCACACACACAAATGTAGGGTTTCAGTGAACCACATGGTGTAAAGATGGTTTGGACCTGACCCACTTTCATGGTTCTGGTTTTGTCTGTGGGTAGCTGTTTCCATGACACACAAATTGCAGCTGTTGAGTGGGCTTGGGTCACTTTAGCTGTTGGATGTAAAAGCCCAGGGCCACTTGGTTGCTGAGCCTATTGCTTGTGCCAGACCAGAAGGCTGAGGGACAGCACAACTGTGCCGAGTGTGACAGAAACTGTCTCAGCCTCAGGCCAGAAGTGTGGGAGCCCTGAAGCTGAAGATGTCCTGAGGTAATGATTACAGAGTGAAAAGAGCACCAAGAACTCAAGAAGACACATGTTAAAGTCATGGCTCCCTCATTTAACTGTTGCATGACCGCCTAACCCCTCTGATCTGCCATGTAAAATGGCATTAATAATAATGAAGTTTATAATGAGCCTAATAATCAAAAAAGATGTGTTTAAAAATAATGGCAATAGGGGCACCTGGGTGGCTCAGTCGTTGGGCATCTGCCTTTGGCTCAGGTCATGATCCCAGAGTCCTGGGATCGAGCCCCGCATCGGGCTCCCTGCTCAGCGGGAAGCCTGCTTCTCCCGCTACCACTCCCTCTGCTTGTGTTCCCTCTCTCACTGTGCTTCTCTCTGTCAAATAAAAAAAAAAAAATGGCAATAATACTGACATTATAACATAATAACGGACACGATAAGGACATGTTCCTGTACTTTCCGTCCAGCAGTATTCTTCACACTCTACTTTTTGTTCAATGTCTATGTTCCTCACTAGAGGATAGGCTCAGGGGGTCAGGGATGTTGGTCTTCCCGTGGCTGGTCAGCTTGGTCTCCAACAATAAGCCCATGGCCTGGGGCAGAGATACTGGGCAATGCTCTGCTGACAGAAGGAATGATAGGTGACCATGTATCGTAGAGCTTTGTCAAGAACGACTGAAGTATAAGGAATCGTCCCCTTGAGCTTCTCCCATTTCTCAAGTGTTAGCTGGTTCATTTGTTGTCCAGAGAGGATCCACCACCCCATCAAAAGGTGTTTACTGGGAGTGATGCTGGTGAAGCACATCACTCTTGATCAAAGATCTACTTGACTCTCCCTCCGCCCCCCACCCCCATCCAGCCTCCTGCGATCTCCACCTCACTGATAGGATTGTGACGTCTAGGAAGCAGCTCATTTCTCTAGAGAATGAAAAGCTCTCCCTCTGTGTCTCATTGTTCCTCAGCATAACCTTCCTCACCCTGCCCCTGGCCCTCACCCCCACCCTCTTCTATTCTCCGCTCCCTGATCCTATCATGTCCCCAGGCCACGGCTGGAAGTGTGAGCCACCTTCTGTGATTTATGGACCAAGTGACGCCAAGGTCAGAACACAGATTGTTTGCAGGCGTCCTCGAAGCCCTTGTGCGGTGCTGGAGATTCCAGCCCGGAGGGATGGTTCACAGGATATGGGGCTGGATTTGCAACAAGCGACACAAAGTGACAGAGGATATCTATCACCAGATAAGCAAAATAGTCATTGTTTTCTCCTCGCCCTGTGACCCAGGCCTGGGTCTAGAGAGACAGCAGCTGTGGTCCAGACACCCTAGATAAACACTAAATAAAGGACAATATATTCGAAGGAAGCAAGGTGCTGTTTTGTGAGTGTGGAGGGTGGCTCATATTTCTAGGGTTCCCTCTCTGTCTGGGTTTATGTTTACCTAAGCGATTCAGTGACATTAGATGCCTTGTGGCATTTGAGCATGGAAGTGATCAAACAGTAGAACATTCCCTCAATTATTAAACCAGTAACCTGGTCCTTATGCAGGGTTTTCTCTATGCTGAGCTCAGGGCTAGGAGCTAACCAGACAAGAGACAATGGTCTGCACAAAAGCCTTCGGGCCAGAATTAGCCTGCTCCAGTTCCACTTCCACTTCTCACTCTCTGGGCAACCTCAAACAGCTGTTCAACCTTGCAGAGGAGACAAATTGTGAATAATAAACTGAGATAATATATATTAACCCCCAGGGGTTCAATACTATAATATATGTATATATCGAAACAGAAGACACAGATCCCGCCTCAGCTCTTAACTCTGTTCCATTACAGAATTACCAGGGGAAATTTTAAATGGTGCCACAGCCTGGGCCTGACCTCCAGAGACTCTGGAGACATTGCTAAGTTTTAAAAGATTCCCATGTCACTCTAAGGCACAGGTAGGACTGAGGACCATGGGCTAACAAGACAAAATTAACACAGGGAAAATTAGAGAAGGTCCATCACTAAATTTCTGAAACACCTTTCAAACCACCTCAGTGGCCATATTCTCATCTAAATTATTCAGATGAGCTTTGCAAGTTTCTTACCAACTCTTTGAACATTTAACAATTTTATCTAGAAGCTTCCTCTGAAATCAGTGTTCACCTATTTTTAAAAACTTTCCCTTCTCCCTAGTAAAAGTCATGGTCTCTTTCCCTTGTTTACCCCCTCCTCTATGAGCTAAAAAAAACCTTGAGACCTTTATCTCCAGAAATACACTCAGATGTTTTCATTGTAAGTGTAATTTCCATGAAAATCAAAATAAGGAGAGCAGGGAAGAGGAAGGGAGAGTAGAAAGTGCTTGGTACCACCTCCTCCATTTCTCTTTCCCTCTTGGCTTCCAATCCCAGGCTCCCTCTATTCCTATGATGCCCACAGTAGTGTCTCCCCAACCCTGGGCACTTGAGGACATTGTCAATTCCCCAGTTACCTTGTCACTTCACCTCCTCTTGTTCACCCTGGGCCCAAGCAAAGATGAGCTCTGACCTTGAATATCCACTACAGCATGAATACCAAGCACTTACAGGATTACATAAGACTTTTTCACCACCGAATTCCTCTAGCAATAGCCCACCTTCCAAGCCAGGAAATTAAAAACACTTAACAAATATCAGTAAAGTAATCTTCCTGGAAATCTAGATGGAAGGGGAAACAAATGAAATGTAAGGATGTAAGTAATTATCCAAGGCCACTGCAAGGAGAATCAGGTGTTGCTATCTCCCCATTCCCAGCACAAGGCCTACTTCCCTATTTACAGAGCACAGTGTTGCTGTAATAGCCTAATTGATTTATAATGTTTTTCTCCATATTGTACCATGTGTGCAATTAGTTACTGAAAAGGAAATGCAGCTCAGCTCACTTGCCGCATCTGCTGTTAGTCAGGGACGTACAATTTCATGCCCTATTTTCCAGATGGCTTGGTTAACATTCAGGGAAACCTAGTGACTTGGCCAGGGCTGTAAAGGAAGCTGGGGAGCTCAGGTATAATTGGGCCTGGGAGAACTACCCCAGATGGAAAGAAAACACAGCACAATCTCAAAATGCAAGCCAAACATACAATACTGGGAGAACGGGTCCAAAAAACTGGAATGTTCTTTCTTCCTTCCTTCAATCACACATTAGTTCATTCACATAGCAAATGTTCACTGAATACTTAGGAGATGGCAGTCTTCTTTCATTAGAGAGTGGTGAGAACACAGACACATCTCATTCTTTTATGGAGCCCACAGTCAAGGGGAAGAGGCACCTATTAAATAATCACATGAATGAAAATGTGAATGTGGAAGTGATACGTGATAGAAGGAAGTACAGTGTTCTGAGTTATGGGAGCCTTCTCTGGCTAAGAGGTGTTAAATTCTGAGACTGAAGAATGAGCAGAGATTAGCTCCAGAGAGGAGGAAGGGTGCTCCAGGCAGAGGGAACAGCAGACTAAGGATGTTGAAGAATTCCAGGAATTGTGGGAAGGCTGGTGTGGCTGTAGCATAGGGAGATATGGGAAGTAGATTGGTAAGTCTGGAAGTGTTAACAAGAAACTAGACAAATGAAGGCTCTGAGGTTTCTTTTAAGAGCTTTATATGTGGGGTAGGGGAGGCACTTGGATGGTTAGTCAGTCGGCTAAGCATCTGACTTCAGCTCAGGTCATAATCTCAGGATCCTGGGATTGAGCCCTGTGTTGGGCTCCAAGTTCAGTGAGGAGTTTGCTTGTCTCACTGTCCCTTCCCCTGATCGTGCTCTCACTCTCTCTCTCTCTCTCTCTCTCAAAGAAAGAAAGAGAGAAAGAAAGAAAGAAAGAAAGAAAGAAAGAAAGAAAGAAAGAAAGAAAGAAAGAAAGAAAGAAAGAAAGAAAGAATTTTATATGTGGAATCTAAAAAAAAGGCAAACTCAAAAACAGAATAGAAAAGTGGTTGCCAGGAGCTGGGGGATAAAGGGAATAGGGAGACAGAATGATACAAACTGTCAGGTATAGGATGAATAAAGTCTGAAGATTTAATGTATAACATGATGACTATAGTTTCTAACACCCTATTATATAACTGAAATTTGCTAAAAGAATAGAACTTAAATGTTCTCATGTATATAAATATGTAAGGTGATGGATGTATTAATTAACTAAGTGGGAAGAATCGTTTCATAATGTATCAAATCATTATTATGTACACTTTAAATATCTTATAATTTTATTTATCAATTATGCATCAATAAAGCTGGGAAAAGATTTATATTTTAAGTGTCAAAAAGCCCATTAAATTAAGAGGTGACTGGGTGACTTGGTCACTTAAGTGTTTAATTCTTGATCTTAGCTCAGGTCTCAATCTCAGGGTTATGAGTTCAAGCCCCATATTGGGTGTGGAGCCTATTTAAAAAAATAACAACACTAAATTAAACCTTTTAAATAGAAGGAATAATATGATTTAAAGTTTTAAACATTTCTTTTTTCTTCTCCATTGAGAATGGACACAAGATTGAGAGAATAAGGAGAAAAAACAAAGATAGAAGTTGGAATCCAAGTGACTGCTGACTGGGCTTGGGAGAAGGTGGTGGAAATGGAGTGACTTAGATGGTATAGAGAAATATCCAGGAGGCAAAATAAGTAAGATGTGATGGGAAATTGAAGTTAGAAAGGGGGACAAAGTAGAAAGAAGGATGTCCTGCTTTCTTTCTCGAGCAACTGTGTGGGAATGACATTTACTGAGCTGGGAAAAGGCAGAGTGGGAGATATTAATTCTGAAGCCTTATCATAGAGATGGAATTTAAAACAAGAGGGTGGAATAAATCATTCTGAGGGAAAGAGTAGACCAGGAAGAAAAGAGGGCTCAGGACTGAGACTTGAAAATTTTTAACTTTAGAGGCCAAACTGGAAGAAGACCCCAGAAAGAAGAAGGAGGAGGGTATCTGGAGAGATGAGAAGTAGACCAGAAGAACATGATATCCCAGGAGTTTCAGAAGGAGAAATGGATCAAGGCAAGGGTAACTGACTTTGCTGAATGCAGCTGAATTAGCAGAAACCATGAAAACTGAAAAATGCCTGAGGTTTAGGAGCATGGGAGTCATTAATGACCTATAAAAGACAAGTTTTGGTGGGTGCATGGTCTTTTCAAAGACCCAAACTCAAACTCAATGCCAAGTTGACACCTGAGACATTACTCGAGGTCACCAGCATGCTACCGAGTTTTATCTCTGTGAGTACTGAAGGGTACAACTGGATGTCCAAATGGGTGGGAAAATGTAGACTTGGCCTGCAACTCAAACTTTTTATATTTTTTCATTTTCCTAAATCCTTTGTTCAGAATATAACATGG
Source organism: Procyon lotor (assembly GCA_028646535.1). Taxonomy (NCBI): domain Eukaryota; kingdom Metazoa; phylum Chordata; class Mammalia; order Carnivora; family Procyonidae; genus Procyon; species Procyon lotor. Next base: position 71,737,906 of record CM053613.1, read on the forward strand.
TACAGATGAAAGCACTGAACAGTGATGGAGTTGGGAATTGTGGCCTTTCTTTGCTAGGAGAGGAAGGCATGAAGAAGATGATGGGGGAAGAACAATCACTGTATGTATCTACTAGCTAAGACTTCAACATCTACTGGGAAGACCCATATTTATTCTCCACTGAGACATGCTATTCTCAAGCCCAGCTGATCATTAGGATGATATCTATGCCCTTAAGTATTCTAATTCAGCAAGCACCTGGCTGGTATGTTCTGTGAAGTCTGGAATTAGTGTTCTTGAAGGTTCACAGGTGATGCTGCTAATCATGCAGTCAGAGTACCATTCCATCAGTTAACTCTTGGTTTTAGCTTCCACTGTAATGATCCCACAGGATTCCAATGAAGAGCTACACAACCCTGTTCCCTTTTTCCCTCCTTGTCTTGTAAAATATGGAACACAGAAAGAACATATTTTTGATTCGCTCATAGTGCCAGGAAGTGTCAAAGAGTTAATTTTTTTCTCTTTTCTTCAGAGAAAATCAGGCCTGAAAAACAAATGAAGCATAATTGTTTTCATACACAGAGCACTTGATTTGCAAAACTCTTCATAATATTCTAGGATGAATGTTGGGAGCCTGTTACCACTTCCATCAACTCCATTTCCCTGATGAGGAGACTGAGTCAGAGAGCTTAAATGCACAGTCATTACATGATAAAGTGGGGGCTTCAATCCCAATGTTTTCTCTCCAAGTACATATTTTTATGGGGAGCTGGTCACCATACTGATTTCTGAGATAGAGACATATATAAAAGGGGGAATTCAGCCTGTATACCTTAATACATAAATATGTATATATTTATCATATTTATTATTATATGCATATATTGTGCATATATATATCTACATGCATTCTAAAAATGATCGACTCAACACCAAGTACAGAGAGAAAAATAAAATGGAAGATATCTTGATTTCTGTCCTCAAAAGAGCCTGCAATCTCAACATAAAGATATGACATATATTTCTGTAGTAGATAACTAATAGCACCAGGCTGCTAAACTAAGCACAAAGTGAGTACTGTGGATCATATGAACTGCTAAAGATCAGATGGATGTAGATTTACTGTATCTCATGAAGCTCAATTTCAGGGCCCTGCACTTGTATGTGTAGGTTCCAGGATGGACCCTATCAGTTGTTCACGACATTATATACTTTTGTAAAATGTGTGTAAGTCAGACATTTTAATTGTAAGGTGTTTTAACTTTCTCTTTCTGCTTTGACTTCACCTGCATTACATTCTTCCTCATTCCCCTTGGTGCACAAATGGACTTGGCCATTTTAGAGTTCTGGCTAAGACGGATTTGAGTAGGGTTTAGTAGGATATGTTTAGACATCTCACACTCAACTCCTGTGTATTGTTACAACACAGTGGGCAGTCCTGGTATGGAAATAACTTTCAGGATTCCTTCTGTTGCCTGCTGTGCTAACACAACAGCTTCACACAGAGGGGTTCTGTGCTAGAAGTCTTCTACCACATAACCTGGCCCTATGGTGCCTGCCTCGAGAGTGGGTAGTTGTTAATGAGCCTTTCACTTCAAAGATTATGTATAACTAAGCACTACTTAAGAAATCTTAACAGTCTTTGAAATCTTATAGGTCATATATGAAAGAGAACCTGACAGTTGTTTCTCCAAACTTAACAGTAATCCTCACTATCAATATTTTTTTTAAGATTTATTTATTTAGTTGAAAGAGAGAGTGTGTGTGTGTGCATGTAGCAGGGGAGGGGGAGAGGGAGAGGAAGAGAGAATCTCAAGCAGACTCCTTGCTGAATAAGGAGTCTGATGCGGAGCTCAGTCTCAGAACCCTGAGATAATGACCTGAGTTTAAATGAAGAGCTGAAATTAGGCGCCCTTCCATTTTTTTTAAGTCAATTATCATGCTAGAGAAAAGACTAGGTTTCTTTCTTTATTTTTTTTATTATTTTTTTATTAACATATAATGTATTATTTGCCCCAGGGTACATGTCTGTGAATCGTCAGGCTTACACATTTCACAGCACTTACCCCCTAATGTCCACAGCCCAGCCGCCCTTAGTTCGCTTTGTGAGTTTAGGAGTCTCTTATGGTTTGTCTCCTTCCCCATCCCATCTTGTTTCATTTCTCTCCCTCACCACCCCCACGACCCCCTGCCCTGCCTCTCAAATTCTTCATATCGGAGAGATCATGTGATACTTGTCTTTCTCTGACTGACTTATTTCGCTTAGCATAATACCCTCCAGTTCCATCCATGTGGTTGCAAATGGCAAGATTTCGTTTCTCTTGATGGCTGCATAGTATTCCATTGTGTATATATACCACATCTTCTTTATCCATTCATCTGTTGATGGGCATCTAGGTTCTTTCCATAGTTTGGCTATTGTGGACATGACCCAGCAATCGCACTACTGGGAATTTACCCTAAAGATACAAATGTAGTGATCTGAAGGGGCATGTGCACCCGAATGTTTATAGGGTTTCTTTTTATTCTCTGTTTTGAAAGCGATGCTACAAAATTGTCCTCTGAAAAGGTGATCAAAGAGGACAGAGCCAAAAAAATGTATTATAGAGTCACGTCAGGCAGTTTACCAATACCCTTGGTTATATAATGCTTGTGGTATTTGTCAATTTGTCTTAAATTTTCTAAAAAATATGTTTATACTAAGGACTCACTTATTTTAGAAACTAATTTCATATTGTACTTTGCAATTTTTTTTTTATTTTGTATTTGTTTTTCCTTCCAGAGTATTCTCCCCACACTGTATAAGCTTCAGGTTCCACAAAAAATGGGTCTGCTCAAGTTTAGGGAAAGAACAGGCCACGGGGGGGTGGGGGAGGTTAGATGAAACTTCATCACTTCTAGAAAGTGAGGAAAGCATTTCAGGGAGCTACAACAGTTTTGGGGTGTGGAGTTCCTATGAAGCAAGAGCCCAGCCTGGAAAGAAGGCTTGGAAACTCTCCCTAGTGTCTTCAAGAAGTGTCTTTTGTTGATATCATTTTTGTGTTTTTGTTTTGTTTCATTTGTGCTTATTTTGTTTTGTTTTAGTCATCTAGCATTTTTTTAAAAGATTTTATTTATTTATTTGACAGAGAGAGAGAGATCACAAGTAGGCAGAGAGGCAGGCAGAGAGAGAGGGGGAAGTGGGCTCCCTGCTGAGCAGAGAGCCCGATGCGGGGCTAGATCCCAGGACCCTGAGATCATGACCAAAGGCAAAGGCTTTAACCCACTGAGCCACCCAGGCACCTTCATCTAGCATTTTTTGCATCTCACTGTTGAAGAGTGCAAGCATCTCCTAGTGTTCCAGTCAGGGTCACCACATAAAATACAGATAACCACTTACATTTCAGTTTCAGAGGAATAAGGCAGGATGTCTTAGTATCATTGTGTCCCATGCAACACAGAGATTTCTTTATACTAATACATTATTTGTCTATTTATCTGAAATTCAGGTCTGACTGGGAGCCCTGTATTTTTATTTACTAAATCTGGCAGCTTTATCCCCAGGACAAAGTTGGACGTTCTGAAGGAAGGAAAATCAGTTTTACTTTTGGAAGTCTCTGATTCCAGGCTGGGTATCTTCCCAGACATTCTCTATTTCACCAGCCACTAAGCTATGTCTGAAGTACAGCTTTAGGATCTGTGAAGCCTCCTTGGTCCACATAGAGCAGAGCAAGTTAACAATGAGACAGCACAATGAGACAGGTGGAGGAAAAACTACCCATTTAATGTCAGTGGCAAAGCTTTCTCCCGGGAAACAAATATTAGAGATTGAAGTCAAGGCATTCTCCAGTGAGACCACTATAATTATTAACTGAATGAAATTCAGGAGTGCTTCACTCAGACAGATCTGAGAGCTGGAAACTTGAATTTGTGTAAATCCAGGGGTTAACCTTTGCTTTATAAAAAGCTTAAAAAATGATTTATTTATTTATTTATTTATTTATTTATTTATTTATTTATTTAGGGGCAGAAGGAAAGGTAGAGAAAGAATCCCAAGCAGACTCCTCCTTGAGTGTGGAGCCCAACACAGGGCTCGATCAATCAACCCTGAGATCATCTCACAACCCTGAGCCAAAAGCAAAAGTTGAATGCTGAAAGGATTGCGCCACTGAGGTGCCCCAAAACAGCTTTTAAAAGACATTTTGAATATAGTTTGATATCCTTGACTTGAAAATAGTTTAATGCAGTTTTGTTATTTTCAAAACTCATTTGTATGAGTCTCGTGCTCATTTATATCCCAATCAAATATGGGTTTGCTGTTTTATAGATAAGGGTCACTAGATTTAGGAAATAAAAATACAGAACAATGAATTAAATTTGAATTGCTGTTAGATAACAATCTTCATCACATTTGTTATCTATCAGCAACTCAAATTTAAATGTGCCTCCTATATGGTTCATTTGGTGACCCTATGTGGGATACATCTGATATTCCTGATTTTGAAGGCAAGCAAAGATGAAAGAAGAGGGGAGAATGATATAAGTATATAATATACTGCATTTGATCACAGATTTCTGGCAGGGGGAAGGTTCAAAGTCTCCCACAAGACTGGTAGAATTATATACCTGCCTAGTCCCAAGTCACTCTTGGTTTTGTGATCCAATCACCAGCTGCGAAAAACCAGGTATTTCCAAAACAACTGAGGGACTCCTACTCTGCAGGGTATGCTGCAGACTCTTCTTCCAATGTAGTCCACACACCAAGGATAACCTCCCTGTAGGATTTCTAACAGAAGGACAGGGAGTTCAGAAAGGAATCTCTTCCAAAGTGCTATTTGTTGCAACTTCAAAGATTCATGGATCACTAGTGGAGCTAACACGTTCAAGCGAATGTGGGTGGGGGACCATCTGAGCTGTAACTCCTGATGTTTCCGGACTTCTAACTCAAGGTTTTGCCTCTCTTGGAAAATGTGACTATCTGAGTTGTACAGGAATGGGAACTGTTCAAAGATGAAAGAAGTGACCTCAGAAGTGAGTTGAGTTCCTTGTGTTAGGAAGGCTGGATGAACATTTAGTGGGCACATTAGAGAGGTGCTGTGTGTTTGGAAGACCGTGTTTGTCCAGTATTTGGATTTCATCTCAGGATCGTTTTTCTGGTCCTGAAAATGGGTATAGCATAGGACAGGTTCTTGAATCATAGATTTAGAGTAAAACTCATGACTTGGTCTTCTATTAACTTTGAGTAAATTACTGAAATTTGTAAGCCTCCATTTCTTTATTTGTAAAATGGGGGCAAGCCTAAGGAGTTGTTGTAAAGATTTAAAAAGATAATGCAAATAAGGCATGTAGCCCTTTATAGACACACACAAAATATTGCAGTGAAATAAATGTTAGCCTTTATTCAAGTTCCTTCAATTCTGAGATTATATACTTCCATGAACTTTGGCCAGAAAACTAACTATGGGGATTTAAAGACACCAGGATTTAATTCAAATATTACCATGGTAATGATCAAAAGAGTATCATAGAGTCTTTGGTGTATTTTTCTGGAACTGGCTCAAAGAAAATGAATTCAGGTTCTACTTTCCTTGTCTCTCTTTCCAGCACCTGGCACAACATTAAGTATGTATTTGATGCTCAGGAAATAACGTTTCATGGGTAATGTGATCTTCTTTGCCATAAATGAGAACAGGGATTTTATGGAATAAATCATAAAATCCCTGGTTATAAATTAGAATATAAATTCAATATATATGGACAATTAATTTACAATGGAGAAGCCAAGAACAAACAATGGAGAAAGCATAGTCTTTTCAATAAATAGTGCTGGGAAAACTAAACAGCCATGCAAAAGAATGAAACTAGACCACTATTTAACATTATACTCAAAAATCAACTCAAAATGGATTAAAAATTTGAATATAAGGGGTGCCTGGGTGGGTCAGTGGGTTAATGTCTCTGCCTTCGTCTCAGGTCATGATCTCGACCCTAGGATTGAGTCCCGCATCGGGATCTCTGCTCAGCAGGGAGCCTGCTTCCCCCTCTCTCTCTGCCTGCCACTCTACCTACTTGTGATCTCTCTTCTGTCAAATAAATAAATAAAATCTTTTAGAAAAATTTTGAGGGGCTCTTGGGTGGCTCAGTTGTTAGGCCTCTGTCTTCAGCTCAGGTCATGATCCCATGGTTCTGAGTTGGAGCCCCACATCAGGCTCCCTGCTCAGTGGGAAGCCTACTTTTCTCCCTCTCCCACTCCCCCGCTTGTGTTCCTGCTCTTACTGTCTCTCTCTCTGTCAAATGAATAAATAAAATCTTTAAAAAAAATTTGAATATAAGACCTGAAATTATAAAATTTAGGAACAGGCAGTATGCTCTTGGACATCTGTCTTAGCAATGTTTATGGATCTGACTCCAAATCCAAGAGAAACAATATATAAACAAATGAGACTACATCAGACAAAAAAGCTTCTGCACAGTGAAGGAAACCATCATCAAGATGAAAGGCAACCTACTCCATTGGAACAGATATTTGCGAGTCATATATCTTGTAAGGGTTTAATACCCAAAACTATATCAAGAACTCATACAACTAAACAATAAAAAAAAAAAAAAGCACACGACCTGATTAAAAAATGGTCAGAGGATCTGAATAGACAATTTTCTGAAGAAGACATACAGATGGCCAACAGACAGATGAAAAGATGTTCAACACCACTAATAACTAGGCAAATGAAAATCACAACCACAATGGCCTATCACTTCACACCTGTTAGAATGGTTATTCAAGACAAGAAATATATATAAGACAAGAAATACCAAGTGTTGGAAAGGATGTGGAGAAAGGAACCCCTGTATGCTGCTGGTGGGAATCTAAATTGGTGAAACCCTTACGGAAAACCATATGAAGTTTCCTCAAAAAATTAAAAATAGATCTACCATAGATCCAGCTTTTCTTCTTTTGGGTATTTTTCTAAAAAATATAAAAACACTGATTCTAAAAGATACATGCACTCTTATGTTCATTGTGGCATTATCTATAATAGATAAGATATGGAAGCAAGCTAAGTGTCCATATCTCAGCCATAAAAAAGGAGATCTTGCCTTTTGCAACAACATGGATGGACCTAGAAGGTATTACTCTAAGTGAAGTAAGTCAGACAGAGAAAGATAAATACTGTATGATTCCATTCACAAGTAGAATCTAAAAGGAAAAACAAAGCAAAACAAAACAATACAAAATAAAACAGTACAATACAATAACAAACAGATTAGTGGTTTCCAAAGGGGAAAGAAAGGGGCTAGCCTGTGGGTGAGATGGATTGAGGAGGTCAGGGGATGGTGATGGATAGCAACTAGATGTTTGGTGGTGATCATTTTGTAGTATTTACAGATGGGGAAGGAAGGGAGGGAGGGAAGGAATTCAGTCAAGAAGAAACAATGAGGCTTTTTTGTTTTTCAATTTCAATTTCTCTGCAAACCTTCTAAAATGTGTTTGTGAGGGGTGCCTGGGTGGCTCAGTGGGTTAAAGCCTCTGCCTTCGGCTCAGGTCATGATCTCAGGGTCCTGGGATCAAGCCCTGCATTGGGCTCTCTGCTCAGCAGGGAGCCTGCTTCCCCCTCTCTCTCTGCCTGCCTCTCTGCCTACTTGTAATCTCTCTCCTCTCTATCAAATACATAAATAAATAAATATTTTTTAAAAAATGTGTTTGTGAGCTTCGCTGTGGACAAAGGATGCCTACTTGCATTTTAAGTAACTCATAGCAATGGGATCTCACTTTTTAAAAGACACAGTCTCAAACATTCAAGGTGGAACTATATGACTATTTTAGTTTTATGTCCATATTACCCAGATTAATATTTCTAACTGCCTCCTAAACCATTTCTCAGTAATTTGCAGAAAACTTAACTTTAAGATAAGTCATCTTGATTTGATCCATTTTTTTTTCTAAAATAGCACTATCACACAGGTCAGCACATCCAAATAATAAATATATATGACACAGAGGCTTTATAAAAATTAGTTTGCTTCCTGCCCACATCAGGAATGTGTTGTGTATGCAAAATAAACCGGGAAGATTAGTTTATGAGAATTGTAGGTCCACCCTGAGTGCACAGAGATAAGTTCTAAAAATAAAACCGACTTCTACTCTCTTCTTCCTGCCACCCTCCCCCCAACCCCACCCCTCTAGGCAGGGCTAAATGCTGAGCACAGTTCTTGCAAGGACTTGAGAAGGGAGCATGGAGCTCTCTCATCATTCCTCAGTCTCACAGTGCCCCCTGTTGGTATATGGTCTCCTATTTCCTAATGGTGATTTCCAGACAGCTGGTTCCCGGGGTGATTTTTACAATCATACTTCCTTGGTTATGGCTTGACATAATTTCCCTGGAGAGTTCAGGCTTAGGGTATGATAATATACCTTGGATCTGCAAAGCATTAAAAGGGAGGATATTGTCAGATATATGATCTAGCCACGGACACAGGCCAGATGCGTTTGTAACTAAAAGAGAAAGACCTCTTGTCCTTGTCTACTCCTAACTGGTTTGGCTTTGCAGTTATCTATCAGCACCTTCCTTCCTTTTCCAGAAAGGCTTAGGTGATTTCTTTCATTGGCCTTCCAGTTATGTTGTTGGGAGCTTGCTTACAGCCACATATAATAGGTGACAACAATGTCTTTCAGAGAAATAAAACCCAGTGACATAGTAAGAACTCTGAGTTCTATTCAACATGGTTTCCCTGAAATAATTGCCCACAGTATGGAGTGGGCTCCAATGAATTATTTATAGATAAGGGCAGACTTTGCTTTATTCCTTCCTTCTTTCCTTCCTTCCTTCCTTCCTTCCTTCCTTCCTTCCTTCCTTCCTTCCTTCCTTCCTTCCTTCTTATAATTTGGGTTGCATATCTGACTTTACTGAAATTAGACTTGAGTTAAAAATATAGTAAATCGCCTGGCACCTGGGTGGCTCAGTAGGTTAAAGCCTCTGCCTTTGGCTCAGGTCATGATCTCAGGGTCCTGGGACCGAGCCCTGCATCAGGCTCTCTGCTGGGCAGGAAGCCTGCTTCCCCCTCTCTCTCTCTGCCTGCCTCTCTGCCTACTTGTGATCTCTCTCTGTCAAAAAAATAAATAAAATCTTTAAAAAATATATATAATAAATCTATCTAGGCCAATCTGTGGGAGGCAACTTCAAAACAGCCAGAGACAATGAGATTGTGTTTTATGCTATGGCTTCTAGTTGGAAACCTTGAGGGCAAAACTGGCTGAGTTCTCTACAATTAGGGCTAGTGAATGCCAAGGCCTCAGAATCCCAAGGCAACCATTTGGCTGAGGTCCCACACTGCTCCAACAGCTAGTCAACTCAATGAAAACATGACTTGAGTTGCTACCATGTACCGTCCCCCCCCCAAAAAAAAAACAGTTGAATTTTTCCTCCTTTAGTTTTCAACAAGAAATGTTGGCTTCTTAGGGACTTTGCGTGGATTGGTAGCATTCATTGTAGAGCACTTGTTATTCTGGGTTCCAAGAAGGAAATGGTGGACAGATGTTAGAAATAGAAACTCTAGTCTCTGCATGTAGTCTGCCTTTAGTAGACAAGCGAGGGCAGACATTTTGGTCAGGATGTTTGAATGTCTCTGCTTATAAAATTCCTACCTATCGGTCACATTCCAGGCCAAATCTTAATCACCCCAAAAAAGCCATTCTAATTCCTCTCTCTGCTCCGTGTGGACTCTTCTTGAGATTACCTCTCTTCCTCACCTTCTGCCCCTCTTCCCATTCGTGCTCGCTCTCTCTCTCTCTCTCCAAATAAATATAACTTAAAAAGAAAAAAAAAAGATTTTTCAAAGTTCCAGGCCAAAGTCTCAATTTCCTCTGGGAGTTTACATAATTTGGTTCACTATTTCATTGTAATATCTACTGTGACTTGTATAAAAATTTTTCTACTTATATTAAGTTACTTACTAGATTTAACTGACTTGAAGGTACTGACAATATTGATTTATTTAGATCTTCAAGCCAGTAGGCCAGTGTGTAATGTGTAGTAATTTATTCTATAAATATACGATGAATGAATAAATCAATAATCCTGAAGGATAATGATAATAGCACTGGACTAGGAATTGGTAGACTTGGGTTCTAGACTCAGCTATTACTTTCTATTATGAGATTTCAGGCAATTTAACCCTACTGGTGTCATTTTACTAGCATGCCTAATAAGTGTTTCAAATTAGGTGACCTCAAAGTTCCTTTCTGATACAGGACCAGTGAAGTTTAGGCTCCTGAGCAAAGTTCATCAAAGCAGGCTCTCTAGAAATTCTAAATTCAATGGGTTTCAATTGATTAGTTATGAAACACTCTTCTAAATTTGTTAGCTCAATATGTATTAGGGGAAATACCAAGTTAGTAATAAAAAGATTGGAATTTCTAGAAGGAATGGATTCTAATCTTGAGCTTCTGGCCAGGTTAGAGAGACTAAAATATTATAAATATTGTCTATTTCTAATTACTTAAGGTTAATTAGCAGATGTTGGAGAATAAAGGGATACATTGTGCTGGCATAAGAATAAGTGATTTGAGTTTTGTTTTTTTTTTAAAGATTTTATTCATTTGACAGAAAGAGAGATCACAAGTAGGCAGAGTCAGGCAGAGAGAGGGGGAAGCAGGCTCCTGCTGAGCAGAGAGCCCGGATGCTGGGCTTGATCCCAGGACCCTGAGATCCTGACCTGAACTGAAGGCAGAGGCTTTAACCCACTGAGCCACCCAGGCGTCCCGATGATTTGAGTTTTTTATAAAATACCCACACTCAGTGTCAGATTGAATTCCACAAAAAATAAATTCACACATACTTTTCGTAGAGCCTAATCTAGAGAAATTATTTTTAAAGATTTTATTTATCCATTTGAGAGAGAGCATAAGTCAGCCTGAGCAGGGGGAGGGGGAGGGGCACAGAGATAGGGAGGGACAAGCTGACTCCCCATTGAGCAGGGAGCCTGACTGCTGGATCCCAGAGCCCTGGGATCATCACCTGAGCCAAAGGCAGATACTTAACTGACCGAACCACCCAGGCACCCCAATGAAGAGTGATTTCATAGACATTTTTTTAATCTTTTTTTTTAAGATTTTATTTCTTTATTTGATAGGGAAAGATAAGTAGGCAGAGAGGCAGGCAGAGAGAGAGGAGGAAGTAGGCTCCCCGCTGAGCAGAGAGCCAGATGCGGGGTTGGATTCCAGGACCCTGAGATCATGACCTGAGCCAAAGGCAGAGGCTTTAACCCATTGAGCCACCCAAGCGCCCCAATTTCTTAGACATTTTAACTAAGCGTCTACAGAGCAGGTAGCTAAGGTGCAAGCTTCTGGTTGTGTGGTACATTATTTTTACCCACTAAGCTTTAATTTAAAAGGGACCAAAAATCTAAGAAACAGAAACCTGTGGTCTCCTCCATATTCAACTTTTTATTCAACGTTTAATGATGTCGAATAGATATTTTATTTTTTTAAAGATTTTATTTATTTATTTATTTGTCAGAGAGAGAGAGAGAGAGCACAAGCAGGCAGAGAGGCAGAGGGAGGAACAGGCTCTCAGCTGAGCAAGGAGCCCGATGTGGGACTTGATCCCAGGACCCTGGGATTATGACCTGAGCCGAAGGCAGTCGCTTAACCAACTGAGCCACCCAGGCATCCCTCAAATAGGTATTTTAAACTTAACAAGACATAAACAGAACTCTTGCTTGACCCAAATGCCCAGCATTTATTTCTCCAAATGTTACTTATTTAAGCAAATGCTGTTGTTGTTTACTTAGTTGCTTAGGATAGAAACTTAGAAGTCCTCCTAGATTCTTCTCTTCCCCTCAGTTCCATCATCCAATCCACCAATCAGATATAGCTTTAAAATATATTCTGGGGCGCCTGGGTGGCTCAGTCAGTTAAGCGTCTGACTCTGGTTTCGGCTCAGGTCATGATCTCAGGGTCCTGGGACCCAGCCCCCATGTCCTACTCAGTGCTGGCTAGGGAGCCTGCTTCAGGGTTCTGTCTCTCTCCCTTTGCCCCTCCCACACTCATGCTCTATCTTTCTGTAAAATAAATAAACAAATAAATCATTTAAAAAATAAAAATAAAAAAATATATTCTAAATCCAACCACTTCCTACTATCTCCACTGTAACCACCGTTTCCCAAGGCACCATGATCTCTTCCCTGGGTTACTGCAATAACTTCTGAGGTAGTTTTTCTGCCTCCACATTTACTTCCTTACTCAGAGTCCCTTCTACACTGAGCAGCCAGAGTGATCTTTCTAAGGCATAAATCAGATCATCATACTGCTCCATGAGAGAGTCCCTGGTGGCTTCCAAATACACTCTGACTAAAATCCAAACTTCCTTCCACAGCTTATCCGTCCCAGTATTTTCTGGCCTTTCATTGTCTCCAACCTAATCCCTTTCTCGTCCTCCTCTGGTTTCATTTGCCTCATCCATGGCCTTTTTTGGTGATTTAATCATGCCCATTTATACTTAGGGTTCGTTTTACATCTAAGGCTTTGGGGCTTTCCCCATACGGCTGGTTCATTTCTATCCATTTCATCTCCATTCATGGCTTCTCCTCATGGAGAATTTCTCTGATATCTCAAACTAAAATAATCTTTTCTGCTACAGTCCACTCTCGTGGGATTCACTCTTTTTTATCTTCTTCATAGTACCTACCAATTTAACTGTCTTATTGATTGGCTTTATTTTATTTTCTATGTTGCCTGATTCTCTTTGCTATATAATGCAATCTCTGTGCGGGGTTAGATTCTGCCCATCTTATTGCTGGGTTCCACAGCAATAACGTCCTCTTAGGACGTGGTAGCATGTCATAAAACATCAATAAATATTTGTTAATTGGCTTACCAACCAAGCCTTCCTATTATTATATATGAATATTAGGGAAACAGAAAACAAATAGCTTATTAATAAGGATCTGGATAGGCCCCCTACCAATATATAAGCACTTTGGCTTATAAAGAAAACTTGCAATATATGGATATAAAGTAAATATAAAAAGGCATTTTCACTTTTTTCACTCTTTTTATCAGAATGAGACCATCATGTATATATATATAGATGTATGTACATATATTTAATAGACAGATAGAACCTAATGACTACTCCAGATTGACAGTTAGTGTCCTAAAAGGAAATAGCACACTAAAACTAAGTTGAGGCCAGTTTAGTGAAGAGACCATTTACAAGGATGTGAAGGGGATTTAGGCAAAGTAGTAAGGAGGGACCTTGGTAGTAATGGCTCCTGAATGGTAGTAACGGTAGTAACAGTGGTGAGATATCCTGAAGAAACAATTACCTGAACCAAAAAGAAGTGTATAGAGAAAGCCTTCTGACAGCAGCTGCAGCTTTTCTAGAAAGATAGAGCTAGCTGAACCTGATCTGCCAGAAATTAAATTAGGGGAATAACTGTCCTAACTGCACTCTCCTCCTGCCTGCTGCTCTCCCCTGGGCAGCCTCCCCCCAGCAGAGCTCCATCAGAGGCCTGGAGATCTTGGATGCTGCACACCTGGGTCAGCTTTGTGGGGCACAGAGACGGATAGAGTGTGCAAGAATGGCTCTGCAGGAACAAATAGAAGGAATCCGACATGCGGCAAATTCAAAGAAAAGCATAAAATATTGTTTCATTGAAAAGTCAACAGGTCACATGGGACAGAACAATAATCCAGTAGTAAAGCAAGGGTTGATAACCTTCTCAAGGTTATCTGCCAGGGTTTGGATCCATTTACTTATATTCTGCAAGGGAAAGAAAGAAGATGCCTGATGCTTGACTCACAAAGAAGGGAAGAAAGTGAGAGAAGGCGGGAGGGAAGGAAGGAAGGAAGGAAGGAAGGAAGGAAGGAAGGAAGGAAGGAAGGAAGGAAGGGAAGGAAATGGGTAGAAGAGTGCCTCAACACAAGACTCTCTTTTTGCCCTTCCTTCCTTCTTTCCCTTCCTTCCTTCCTTCCTTCCTTCCTTCCTTCCTTCCTTCCTTCCTTCCTTCCTTCCTTCCTTCCTTCCCTCCTCCTCCTCCTCCTCCTCCTCCTCCTCCTCCTCCTCCTCCTCCTTCTTCTTCTTCTTCTTCTTCTTCTTCTTCTTTTTATTCTTCTTTAAGATTTTATTTATTTGACAGAGAGAAACACAGTGAGAGAGGGAACACAAGCAGAGGGGATGGTAGCGGGAGAAGCAGGCTTCCTGCTGAGCAAGGAGCCCAATGCGGGGCTTGATCCTAGGCCCCTGGGATCATGACCTGAGCTGAAGGCAGATGTTTAATGACTGAGCCACCCAGGGCCCCCCCCCTTTCTTTCTTCTTTTGATTTACCTTTCATAAGCCTAAGTTGGTGACACTGACTCATCTAGAAGAAGTACAAGGGATAACTAGTAGGAACTGTCCAAGTGTCACAGCTGTCAGAAGTAGTGGGGGGGATGGACATATTGCCAAGTTTTGTTGTACTCAACAGTCTACCTTCTTAACAGAAATTTACATGAAAGAAATAGACAAATCTGAATAATTGTTGAAGCTAAATATAGGAAAATAAAAAAGTCAAAGGACCTTATATAACTGTTAGATATTACTAATCTGTGAGGTTCCAAACATTATAAGTAAGAATCAATATCAAATTACCTACAATTTCATACTATTCCTCCAATAACATGGGCCTGATATTCAACATCTTTTCCAGGTAAATTTTTAAGAGACATCACAAACACTCAGAAGAAGTTACTGGTATGGTCTTCTCTAGCATGATAAAAGAAAGCAGCAGAAAGTTTACTTGGTGATTCTTTCCTTGGCCCTAGTTGGTCTCTGCAAGACAGCAAATCATGAAAATGTTAAAAATGCCTGCTTTTTCCCCTCTTGAATCTTTTTTGTTCTCTTTATCTGACCCAAAAACATTTAAGAAAGAAGATTCCAGAATAGTTTAGAAGAGTTGAGAAGAATGAGGATATACAAAAACATTTGGAGGGGAATCATAGGACCCAGAAGAGTAGAAATTGGATGGTGGAAACAGTGCTCCCCAAAACCTGTCCAGATTGAACTTGAACAAGAATTCTCAATCATGGATTTGTCTACAGAGCACAAAGAGAGTCACAAAGATGGAAGAGAGGGAAGGTAACAAAAAAGGAAATAGAGAGAAGCTTCAAAGAAAAGAAAGAAGGGGGAAAGCCTATGGTTAAGACAAAGAAAGGAGAAGAGAAAGAGAGCAAAGAAAAACGCAGTGAAGAAA
Source organism: Procyon lotor (assembly GCA_028646535.1). NCBI lineage: Eukaryota > Metazoa > Chordata > Mammalia > Carnivora > Procyonidae > Procyon > Procyon lotor. The sequence goes on from CM053613.1 coordinate 71,753,096, forward strand.
ATCAAAGCCTCATGGGAAACCAGCCTGCTCAGAAGGCAGAAAGGCTATATGGGTTTTACCAGTTCAGGCATTAAGAAGCCAGCTGCAAACAATTTTCAGTAGTGGGTTTTTAAAGATTTTTTTGGGGGGGCAGCTCTTGGAAATTTGGTTCAGGTAGGGAAACTCAAAAATTTATTTTGATGAATGTTTCCATAAAAGTAAAAATTAAAAAATAATTCAAAAATACATTGAACATCTGAATTATTAGCATATCTGATGGAAAAGCCTTCCAATGCCCAGTCCTAAGTTATGAAAAGATCAACTTAATAATTTGAAATTGTAGATAATGCTATTTTCAGGAAACTCCATATATAAAAAGCTAGCAGCATAAATAAAAGCCAGTCCATAGTATATAGGTGAAGGGAAGGGCTTTTTTGCTTCATTTTTTGCTCAGCTCAGCTGAGCTGAAGGCAGAGGCTTTAACCCCACTGAGCACCCAGTCATCCCTATAGACTTTTTTTTAAGATTAAATTATCCACATGCAAATAAGCACTTCTTTTTGCCAATATTGACCACCTCTAGCTATCATAGTCAAAACTTCTTCATACCAGGTGGAAATACGTGGGAAAAGAGAGAAGGAGATAGAAAATTTCTAGACGGACAGACAAATGATTAAAAGGATAAAACTCAAAATATCATCGGTGGCTATTCCTGGGGTTGGGGATTCTGGGTGACTTTAATTTTCTTAGTTTTCCCTTCCTGTATCTTCAAGATTTTCTAAAAAGAACATATTTCTGCATAACTATGAATGATTTTTTTCTTTAAAAGAATACTTTTGAAAAAGAATACCTATATCTTCAAACTACAAAATATTGATAAAATTAGCCTTCAGTCAACCTCATGTTCTTATACCTAACTGTATTAACCCTATTATTCATATAAATATACTTGGTGACTAGCAATTATTAAAAGGAACATTAACAAATATACTCATCCCAGAGAGAAACTGGCTAATAGAGTGTTCAAAATTAGCCTTGAAATTAAATATGTATGAGATATTTTCTCTTGGTTAGTTTCATTTATAATTACTCCTGAGTAATATCACTCTATATTTATCAAGAATTTTGATTAGGAGGGATGTTACTTTAGGATCAAAGTCAACCCACTGGCAACAATTTAAATTCCAGTCACCTGAGAGATTGGTTTTTCAAGAGGCAATCATGTTATTAATGCTACTAGTTAATATGGGTCTTTCTTGGAGGTGGTAGAAGAGTGGCTTCTCAGAATCACAACCTCTGATGCAAACTGTCTCCAGCAACACCATGGACAACCCTGGCCTGAAGTTCTAAAGGGATCATTTTATCATCATTTATATGCATACATTATATGAAATTCAACAGATTACATTCAGTTGGCCAATTCTCTTGAGAAGGTTTTTAAAGTTTAGGCAACAATGTGAGCTTTTGGGTGCAGACCTTTTAAAGCATCTCATCACAGCTGAGGCTGAGACAGAAATGTCAGCTTTGCTAATTAATTGTTGCTGTTTTCGTTTTCAACTGACCTGGTAAATCCAAATTCCAGAAGGGGGTAAACTGTGACCAACTCTTGGGATGCACTCATTTTTTTGTTTTGCTCTTAGCAAATTCAGGCAGTGTGAATTCAACCTAGTGATGGATGTGTCTTTCCCCTTCCAAAGCATCATCTGGACCAAACTGTACATTTTGGCATCTGCCTTGACAGCTCTAACAAGCAATCATTTTGACAGGAGACCATCTGTGTTGAACAATGTACACAGTGTCTACACGAAACAGAAAGGGAAGGAACAGTGCCTAGGAAGAAATTATTGTCTGAAATGACCCTGGAGATTGATATTTAGAATCTCAGGGGAGACTATGTGCCAAAAGTTGAACATTAGAGACAAATTCCTGTCTTGAACGGTTTCAGGGACTAAGACTCTCCCTTGAGGATGGAAATGATGAGAAAGAAGCATTTAATAAACAATTACCAGCACTGGATTAAGAAGTGACTCCAATCCTTTCTCTTCTGTTAACTCACTCTATTTCCTGGGATAAGGCACTTGACCTCTTGGTATTCTGCCCTTTTTCTGTATTAACTCGTTGTGTGTTTCCTTGCATAAGTCACTTTGGCATTGGTTTGTCTATCCAATAAGCCTCACCCTCTCCCTCTCTTCCAAGAATTTCCCCAGCTCCATTCAAATAATGAGCCTCCCACTTTGGCCAAAATTCATTGCTCCAATTAAATTCTTTCCCTTTTGTTTGGATTAGGGGCTAAAAGATTCCAAGTCAAAATAATCTGTCTATTCTCTTAAATTCAGACATGAGATCTCTTGGCAGTAGCCATTTTCCATCATGTGTATGAGAAAGTTGAGAAGACTATTCTGGACGGAACAGAAGAATAAAATAGATAAATAGACAAAGAGAAGAAAAAAATCTCAGATGATCCTTGAAATCTAATTTTACTCCTCTTCTTGGATTTTAGATGGAATTCTAGTATCTTATTCCTTCCTTTTTTTTTTCTTAAGCTAGTTTTTCACAGAAAAAGGTAAAGCTAAATAATTTAATATTTCACAGGAGTTTTTCCTCTGATTTGTTCCCATCTTTATGTAGATGCATCACTTATAAATCTTTGATTCTTAATAAGGAAAATAAATGACCTTCAACATAATCAGTAAGCTGAATTATGTGAACCCCGTCACCCCATCCTGTTTTGACTTTTTATTTATAATTGTTTCTCTTAAGGCCAAAGTTTTGGTTGTGGTTAGAGGAGAATATAAAGACAATAATATATCGTCTCTGTCATCATAGAACAGTGGTGAGATATCCATACATAAAACCCATCAGTTCTTGATGCCAGCTGGAAGGAGAGGCTAGAGCAGGAATTACCTTCTCCATCCCAGTGATTCTGAGGTCTTGTACTTAGGTGTGATCATGACTTTAGTAATACCAGAAATTGCAAATGAAAAATGCACTTTAAAGGAGTGCTTCAGGTACTATGCAGCTGGCGAGACCTGACACTTTCAGATCCAAAGCAGGCTTTTGTGGGAGAATGAAATGTCTAATTATTGTAACAGGAGACCTACCTGAGGAGGATCTCATTGCCTATAGCCCAAAATCCACTGAAGACAATAGCAAGCTAAAGACTTGAATGGGTAATCAAGCGCTTAGTATATAGCCTTTGGAGTCAGAATTGTCTTGGTATTCTGGAACAGCTATCTGGTCACTATCTTTTCTGTGTGTTCAGTCTCCTTCCTGGCCTCTCTGCTTGTGCAGATCCTCCCCTGTGGGTAGGATCCCTCCTCTATAAGTCTCCATTCCAACTTGGTCGCTTGAAGGAATCCTTTAGCCTACTTGATCCCACAGTGATTGTTTCCTCCTCTGAATCCAAAGTATTTGATATTAACCCAATTCATCTGGAAATCATGCAGTGCCTTGTTAGGAGAATGTAAGTTACTTCAACAAATTCCAAACTTTCAGTGGCTTAATCGAATAGACGCATAGTTCTCGTTTATGACATTGTACAGATTTCTAGCCATTTGATGTCTTCCCTGTAAATGGTGATTCAGGAATCTTCCATCATGCTCTCCTATAATGTGCTCCAAAGCCTTAGAGTATTCTGTGTCCATCCAACCTAGAAATACCACATCATCTCAACCTAGTAGTGACAAAATTGTATTTTTCTTTTATTCCATTGGAAAAGAACCAATCACATAGTTTCACCTGCAGATATGATGAGAATATGTCGTTTGTGGCTGGATAACTCTTTCTGAATGCGACTCTAAACCATAGAAGGGGGAATCTGAATTTTGGTTGGTAGTTAGTTGTCTTTTCCACACATTTCTTGTACTTAAATCTCTTTCTGTGCAATACTTCTCATTTCAACTATTAAAATTCTTTCCTTCTACTTTTTAAAAAGATTTTACTTATTTATTTGAGGTAGTGTGAGAGAGAATGTGCACACACACAAAAGTGAGGAGGAGGGGTAGAAAGAGAAGCGGACTCTTTGCTGAGCAGACAGTGTGATTTGGGACTCAGTTCTATGACCCTGGACCATGACCTGAGCCAAAGGTAGATGCTTCACCGATTGAGCCACTCCAGTGCCCCAGTCATTAAAATTCTTGATGGTGACCCAATAATTTAACATAATATACTAACTTGAACATATTTTGTTCTTATTTAACATGCCTTGATTGGTTTGCACTAAGTTGGGAAAGACCTGAGAATTGCAGTGATGCCAAGTTGCCCCAAAGTGCCTGGAAGTTACCCTGTCATCTGGTTTGAAGACCCCTAAACATACATAGATAAATGGAATGAAAACTTTCTCTTAAAACTGTGGTACTGTGTTTTATTCAACAATGTTTAGTTCATGAACATTTATGCAGCATCTACACTGCACTAAACATTGGGCCACATGTTTTGGTAAACCAGGTGAGTATCTCAGAGTCCCTGACCATGACAGATCACAGTTAGGACCAACAAGAAAAATCAGTTATGGACATACAGACGGAGAGAACCACATACATATAGGTACAGAATGAAGTAAAGTTGACATGCAAACCAGAGAGAGGAAGTCCTTCGCTTTCTATTTTGATCCACTGAGATGAGCCCTAGACAGAAATCAGGAGGCCATTCCTGATCATGATAAAATCAGTATTACTAAGAAAAAAAAAAAAAAGGGGGCGCCTAGGTGGCTCGGTGGGTTAAGGCCTCTGCTTTCGGCTCAGGTCACGATCTCAGGGTCCTGGGATTGAGCCCCGCATCGGGCTCTCTGCTCAGCAGGGAGCCTGCTTCCCCTTCTCTCTCTGCCTGCCTTTCTGCCTACTTGTGATCTCTCTGTCTCTGTCAAATAAATAAATAAATAAAATCTTTAAAAAAAAAGATTGTATTTTTAGTATATTGTGTATAGTGTATTATACACTATATAGTGTGTATAATATATACACACTATATTGTGTATAGTGTGTATACACTATATTGTGTATAGTATATTTGATAGTGTATTATACACACTATCAAACACTGTCCTGTACATCATATTGTACATCATATTGTACACTACATTGATAGTGTATTAAACCACTATCAAACACTGTCCTGTACATCATATTGTTTTCCCCCACTACAATCCTTTGAGATGGATGGGTGTAATAATCATTTCCCTTTGGAAAGATTTAAAAAAAAAAACAACAAACTGAAGCTCAGGGAAGTATGATGAATTTCCTAAAATTATCACATTCAGAAAGGGTGGAGCTAATTTGGTCTTTCTGTATTAGACACTCTCTTGGATTCCTTCAAGCTTTATACTTTTATGTACATGTAAGTGAAGAGTCACAGTGGCAGTCACAGGGGCGTCTCACCTTGTAGGTGCTGATTAATGAACCCTAATGAGTGGATGGGTGGCATTTTACAAAGCTGCATGTGTACCAGTTTAGATCACTAGGGGGCCACCACCAACTTGCTCTTTTTGGGAGTTGCGCTAATTAGTAACTTGATTATATATTTCCCTGGAGGTCCCAAAATATGAGGAATTGAATTCACATCCCAACATACGAGCTTTTCTTTGAAGTTGGGAACAGCACTGAAAGAGACAGGGTCTTTCACTCGGAGTTCAGCGAGAACACAGTTCACAAAACAGCCTGGAGTCCGTCCACATTTGCTCCAAGAACATCTTGCGAAGAGAGCTATGCCGGATTAAGTGGTGTTACAGCTCCCCCTACTGGACTTTCCTTAAACCACAACTGGAGTTTCAATAGACTGTGACAGTCGAAGAAAATTTAAAAATTGAATGCCAATCCGTCTTTCTCTTAAAGATGTGCACTTAAACATGTGCGAAATAAGATAACTTCCCATGGACAATAGAATCACAAAACGTTATCTCACTTCCCCTACGTTTAAGGTTAGCTTTTTTATGTGGTAGAGAGATGACGTTAAATGTTTATTCTTACACTAAAATACAGTAAGGAATGTCTCTATTCTACCACCCCAAGTCAAAGTGGAATCATTGATGATATAGAAATGCAACAATACCTGCATCTGTAAATCTGAGTATTTTTATAAAATGTGCTGATCTGCCAAGTATGTCTTTTCTTCTGGCTCAAAAAATGAGGGTCAATTTTAGTCTTTAAGGAGATTGCCAGGGAGGTCTCCCCTTTTAAAACTCCACATGCCACTTTCAGCCAGAACTCAGTTTGTGCTTCTTTTGTCTTCCTCCCACCCCATACCTTCTTTTCCCTCCCAGATACTTCCACTCCCATTGTTCTCTCTGTCCTCCCATAAACCTGGGGCAAACTGTAGTCCGTAAGCACCAACACTGGCCACAGCAGCTTGGATTTGTTAAAAGCTTTGCAGCTGAGCTCAAACTCATATTTCACCTCATTCCCGAAGTCATCAGATTCAAGCTTGTCACATTCTCTGGACACAAAGCTCCAGGCATGTTTTATTCATTATCTGTTCGCATTTTTGAGACAAACACCTGCAATGTATTTCGGGGTCTGGAGACATCCATGGAGTTTCAACCTACCGGGCATAGGTTCCTGTAACTTTCTTTGGACCAGGATCCACTGGTTCACCGCAGCCACTTGGTGGCCCATCTAAGAACGAGGGTCAGTTGTTCCTGAGGGTGTTTGTGCTGCTGGCATTTGAGGACAAAGTTGAAACTCACATAGGAATAATCTTCTACTAGCCTTTTATATCACATGACTTAAGCTCTAAACCATCTTCTTGAAATGCTTGAGGATGATGAAAAGAAACAAGAATAAGTAATATTGAACTGAAGGCTGCTGGCCTGATTATTCTTCTAGAGCCCTGAATACAACCCTGTGATTCACTGATGGTGACCCTTAGGGAGCACAGGATTAAAGTATGAAGCCTGACTTTTTCCCTTACTTTTAGGTGATTACGGACAGCTTCTCCAGTTCTCTGCTTTGGGGTACCTACATCTGAGGGAGGGTAATTGTAACTTGATCAATCCCTTGCAAAAAGAAAATGCCTTCTTTGTCAGATGCTCAAAAGCAAATGCATGGTATAGATTGTGTATTCTTTTTAGATCCCTAAGCATAAGAACATGAGCAGAGCATTCTAAAATTAGATGACGTGGCAAATTCGTGGTAAAAATAAATGTACCTCTAGTATTCTGATTCTTAGTCTAATCTGTCCTATAATAGAGTCTTTTTTGGATATTAAAGAATTCAATATTTTGAAATAATTGAAAATTTTAGAAGAAAATCAGAATTGGTTTAAGGTTTAGAGAGAATAATGAGCATACCCTAACAAATTCTACCCCACCTCTCTATATATGCTTGTCTTTGTGTAAAGTGACAAAGGTTTGTTTAACTAACTAGCTAGCTAACAAACAAACTAAACATAGAAATAAAAAAGGAAAGGTCCCACAAGGTTAAATGCAAAATTCCTTGCACAGAGAATTCTATGGGGAGGCAGTATTGAGAGACACCACTCTCCTTTCTCTGATTTGCAGAAAATCAAATAGCAGTCCTAGGCCACAAGTCAATTGGTCAATCCTAAAGAACTTGGACACTGGGCCCTAGACCTTTTGAGGGTCAATCCACTTCAGAAAAGGATAGAGTATTGGATTGACACAAGAATGGGACCTGAGCTAGCTGACCATGAAGGATTTTCAGTCTATACCAGCCTCACATTCTAGTGATCCCATGCTAGACAGTATTCATTTCCTCCTCCTCACCTGTTGAAGGAGATAGATGTCACGTCCTAACATAGCCCACACCTTCCCAGCCATAGCCAACACAAAAGAGAAATATTCACAGAAGGCCAACAACTTCATAGATATTTCTTAAGAGCACACATTGGCATTTTAAGACATATAAATATGTATGAGGTACAATCTCTATGGTGTAGGCACTTACAGTCGGCTAGCATTGTACAACTCACCCAGGGCCTAAGCCAGCAAGATCAGTTGGGCTGCTGGTTAACTGCAGAAACCTGCCCTTATTCCTTGCTGCCTCTTTTTTATTTATTGTTCTAATCACTGGGCATAATAGCAGCCAAGTCATCGAAGGATGGTGCTGTGACAGGATAATGGTCTCCGGCTTTGAAAATAACGTCTCAGTTTCTCTGAGGCCTCTTCTTTGGCAGAAGGAGACCATTAGCTTGTCACATTGTCCGGCTCTATTGACATTATCTTTTAATTACCCCCAAAGACCCATCTCCTAGGCAATATGTCCGAGATTTTCAGAGCACGGGGCTCTTTTTGGACTGACATCCCGATCCATTTTATCATTTTACTTCAGAAAGTCTAAGAGGGGAAGAAGTTTAAAGGCTTTTAGAGATGGGGAAGAGCATTATGGGAAGACATAGGGAAGGCTAGATTCATGACAACAATTAAAGGGAAAGTGAAATAGCAAGGAGAGCAAGTTACTCTGCAAGAATTCTAGGAACAGATGTGTGTGTGTGTGTGGCTATATGGACAAGTATATCATGTTAAATAGAGTATTCGAGACAAAAGTCAAGTTCTGATTTGAGTGTTTTTATAGTTTTGTATAGGGCATAATTAGAGAAGCAGAATGCTGCCAAGTCCCGGGATATTTGCTCTGCCCTCAACTTTTCTTGTGAGACAGATCCATATATCTGGGTGGTCCTTTCTGTGGGATCCATTGTTTCTGGCAAGTGTCGAAAATGTTATTATGCCCACGAGGTTGGCCAGCTGCTCCCTATCTCCACTGAGGACGAATAAAGTAAATAAGCTTAAACTGTAGGAAGATGCTAGGTGAGACATGAGAAAGCGGTTTGGGGCCATGGAAGGTCTGAGAGCTGAGAGTCAAAAAAAGTGGGAATTCCTCCTGGTCCAAAAACCAGCAGTTTCTGGTGTGGGAAGGTTTAAGTGTTGCAAGGTCGGGACTCCCCAGGCATGTGTGAGAAGTAGAAAGGAGAGACAGGGTAGAGCTTGTTACAGCTGAGTCTGTCAACAGTGGGATGGCTATCTCCAGGTTTGTGACAGAAAGGGATGGATGCTGTAGGGGATTCAAGCATGGGAGGTGAACGCCATGCCCTAGAGGGTCCTAGAGGGTCCTAGTGTCCTAGAGGGTCACTCCTCTCTTGCTTCAGGGCTAGGATTCCGCCTTCATCCTTTCAGTGGCTACGTGGTTCCCCTAGAGGTCATTAGTGAGGAAAATGAGTTCTGCACAAATGTCTTCATCTTGGGATAGCCCTGTGACCCACTTAACAGGGACACCAAGGCAACTGTGTGGGGATGTGCACTCCTCCCTTGTCCCAGCTCTGGGAAAGATGGCTCCCTGCCCATGTTTCCAGCTCACAATAATATCATGGCTGCCAGTCCCTGATTAGAGGCCTCCCTGGGGCTTCGCTGGTAGCCTGTCTTCTTTCCCTAAAGCCCCACCCTCTTCTACATTCCAGAGTCCCCTCCCTCTTCCTGTTATTGTCCTGCTCCTTTCTGATAAGATTACATTTGTCCCTATGAAGAGGAATTTTTCTTTCCTGTACATTAATGTTTTTCAAAGGCACGCTAATGAAAAGATCTCTATCCTAATGCCAGATAATTTATACTAAATTCAGGGATCTGAGAGAGGAATAGGAGGGCCCAGGGGATGTGGGAGCCCTGATACTCCTTTAATCACTTGTGAAACATTTGACAAACTATCACCAAGCCCCTGATTCTGGTTTCCAAATGTAATTTTGTTTTGGCTACAGGGAAAGGACTTGCGTTTTACAAGTTAGAGTTAATAGTTCAGCTGTGAAGGAGGAAGAGTCAGAAGACGTGAGTTCCAATGTTAATTTTGCTGCTGTGCTTAGTTGCTAACACATGGTTTATAGACAAGTCAGTTCAAATTTACCTCAGCTTCCTCATTTGTGAAATGGGGCCATTAATCTATCAGGGCTCCTATGGGGATGAGTGAAACATTATTGTCAACCGTGCTTTATAAGTGGGAAATATAAATATAAGGCACTTTGATTACCCAAACATATACATTGTGACTTGAGGTGAGTTGTAAGAAACTGGCCCTATAAAGGGTCTTAGAAAATCTGGACATCAGCTTCATCCTCGAATTCAGCTCCCAACCGGGTCTCACTCAAACTTTGTTTAAAAATACTGTAGAACTCTTTTCAAGCTTGACCAAATGGAAAGTGTTCCTTAGCAATTATTCTATAGATGGCTAAATCGAGGCCCAGAAAATACAAGAGAATTATTCAAGTTAGTGTGAATCCTTTAACAGCAAAGCCAACCTCAAATTTAGCCCAGACATAAGATACCTGGGCTGGATCCTTTCCAGTCAAACATGTCATTTTTTTTTTTTTTTTTAAAGATTTTATTTATTTGACAGAGAGAAACACAGCGAGAGAGGGAACACAAGCAGAGGGAATGGTAGTGGGAGAAGCAGGCTTCCCGCAGAGCAGGGAGCCCAATGCGGGGCTCGATCCCAGGACTCCGGGATCATGACCTGAGCCGAAGGCAGCTGCTTAATGACTGAGCCACCCAGGTGCCCCCAAACATGTCATTTCTTCGTCGGGACCATGAATATCATGATTGTCCTGTAAAGTCATGCTGGATCTAAACCAAACAGACCTTACTGTGGGCTCCCTAGCATGAAAGCAAGGGACTTAGATTTAAATTTACAGTCTTTGCATTTCAAGGCAGTTGCTGATCGGCTGAGCCTGTCTTTGGCCTATCTTCCTGTTTCTGTTGGCTTTGCTGATTTATACCCCTCTTGGCCCTGACTGAGCCACTTGGCGTGCTAGCTAACCAGAAGTTGTGGCGGCAGGGCAATTGGCTTTGGTCCACTTATCAGTGGTTCAGAGAATTTGACATCCCTTAGTGCAGTGGCAAACCTTGCCACCCCACCTGGAAATAATAGAAAACTGTTTCCACCGAAGCCATAAGAACACAGGGAAAAGCCACTGAATTCATATGAAAGGAAGGCTGGAGACTCAACCCCCCAGGAACCTTTGGGGAGAAAAAAGAGCAGTCATTCTCAAACAAGGATACACGTGAGAGTCATCTGAGGAGCTCATGAGACATTTGGATGCTCAAGCCCCAGCCTAGACCAATCGATGGTTCACCAAGTAGAACATTCACCAGTAACATCTGGAGGGCTTATTAAAACAGACTGTTGGGTCTCTCTCCCTGAGTTTCAGATTCAGTAGGTTTGTGGTGGGGTCTGGGATTTTCAATGCTAGCATGTTCCTGGATGAGGCTGTTGTTGCTGGTTCTGGGGATCTCATTTTGAGAAATACTTCCCTCGATCAAATATCTTGAAATTTCTTTAGTAAAGTTCCCTCGGTGATTCCAATGTGTCACAGAACTTGAAAACTACTGACAATAGAAAGGAACACAGATACCAAAGCAAGGAGCTATGGTGACTCATTCATACTTCTATTCTTCTCAAGACAATGAGTCCTGGATCTTCTTGAGAGTGTGCATCCTTCTGATAATCAGATGACTAGGCCTTTGCTTCTGTGGAGCATTCAGTTTAACTGGAAGGACACTCAGAATGCACCAAAATATTCCTTCCTTCCTTCCACCCCTTCCCTTTTCCTTAACAAGGCACCTAAGCTTCCCAGGGCACATATGTTTATTCGCTGTGCTTTAAGACATCAGAAAGGCCAGCCTGAATTTCCTGATGGATATTGGAAGAAGTCAGAGACTTGACCCCAGATGCCCACCTCATCTCTGTGGTCTGAAGGCATTTCTAGCTGAAAGAACAGCAGAGTAGGACACCGTAACTGTGAAATTCCAGAGATCACTAAGTTGGCCTCATCATGGTTATCAGTAGGCTCATTCAGTCAGAGAAGGTGGGGCTCCAGGACACTTTGCATGAACGTCTCACTCTCTGCAGTCAGTGGGATGATATTTTCTAAACTGGAAGGGGTGGATATTGACATGATAGCCATTAATTAAGGATAGCTTATAATCAATTAATGTTGATCTGTTGTATGATCAAGTTCATTGCATAAGCTTTCTTATTGAATTTATTCACAGTGATCTTATGAGACAGACATTAGTTTTATATTCTACAGAGGGGGACAGTAGAGTACAGAGAGAGAAAATAGTTTGCCAAAGCTCAGAGAGTTGGATTCCTACCTCCTTAAGTCTGACCTGGCACACCACTGAGTGCTGGAAATTTCTGTCCAAAGGCCAGATCAGGAGGGGAGACCAGGCAGCAGCAGAGATCAAAGGTACGGCATGTGCTGAGGCTACAAATATTTTTGTACAAAGGAAGTGCTAATGAGGTCTCAAGAGCAAGGTCAAGATGGTTCAGAAGACAATGATACCAACTTGATTGGCGTAAGGCCTCCTTTCTGGACTATGATAGTCCTTGATCAGCGGAAAAGCACACACAACAAACGCTTGAAAACCTGATTCTCATTAACCAAAGATATTGTCAACACGATGTAGTAATTTATTCATATACAATTGACCCTTGGATAACTTGGGGGGCAGGGTGATTGACTCCCACGCAGTTGAAAATTCATGTGAAACTTTTGACCCCCTTCAAAAAACTTAGCTACTACTAACCTAGTGTTGACTGGGAGCTTCTTGATAACATCAACAGTAAATTAAATTAACACGTATTTTGTATGTTATATGTATTATATAATGTATTCATATGATAAAATAAGCTACAGAAAAGATAATGTTAAGAAAATCATAAGGAAGAGAAAATGCATTTACAGTACTATATTGTATGTATCTAAAAAAAATCTGTGTATAAGTGGATTTGCACAGTTCAAAGCCGTGTTGCCTAAGGATCAACTATATGCAAAATTAATTAGCGAAATCTCAACATATGCAGCAAATACCGATTTGCAGCTTGTTTTTTCTATTAGTAACCCAACTCCCAAATTTTGTTTATGTTGATAAATATTTTTCTATAGTATGATTTTTAACAAGTGCATTTTATTATGCTATATGTGTGTGCCATATTTAACCCATGGTAGGACTAGGTTTTATCCAGTTGTTCTCTTTATAATGTAAAATTATGGTGAAGATTATATCAAATTCTACATCTTTACTTGTTTTTAATGTAAAATTCCTATGAGTTGAAGTGCTGGGTCTTATGTAGGCATATTTTTAAGGTCTCTGACACCTCTTCCTAGATTGCTGGTTCACAGCACATCATGTCACTGTGGCGCCCCGTGGAAGGAAGGAATTGTGCCAGACTGTTACACAGTGGCATGCTGCCCAGAATGGCTAACTTCCACAGGGGGCGCTGCTCTTGGATTTAGCGGCTGCCTCCAGCCTCTGGCTTAAGAACCGACTAAAAAGACTTCATTCTCATGAGACCCCCTATAGCAACTCTCCATAAAGTTGATTCTCTGATTGTTTTTTTGAGGTTAAGGAATTTTCATTTTTTGCAAATGAAGACTATGTTAACTTTGCATATTTCAGAATCAAAAACACCTTTGTCTTCACAGTAGGAGTTAGAGGACGCACAAGGAGCTAGAAAAGTATGCGATACTTATAGTGATTACCTGTTGGGCATTTTCCTCAAAGTAGTTTTTCATATTTCGTCATTCTTAGCACCGTTTCTAAAGAAAAATTTGTCTCAAGCAAAAAGGCACAAAAGGCAGAGTTTGGTGTTAAGAGAGAGACTCAGATTCTCAGGCCTAGTGAAGAACTCACAAAATCGTCTACAAAAAAGGTTTTATTTTTGTTAAACTAGTTTTCCACCTACATCGTCAAAGGATGCCCATGTCTGGCAACCTCAAAAACACACTGGATAGTAAGGCTTTCAAATCCCAATTTGATAGGTAAAAATTAGTGTCTGTTGAAATTTTTTGATTGGCATCTCATCCAACTACAAAATAATAATTTTTTAAAACTTATTTCACCAAATAGGATTTCTGCACTAGTCATGGGTATATCAACAGCGTTGTAATGAAAAATATTGACTTAAATCATGGGGGTGGGAGGAGAGGGATAGGGTGGCTGGGTGATGGACTTTGGGGAAGGTATGTGCTGTGGTGAGTGCTATGAATTACCCCTGAAGCGAATAATTATTATATGTTAATTTAAAAAATTTTAAAAATAAAGTAAAAAAAAATAAAAGTGGTAAAAGCTCCAAAAAAATCATAATTTAGACCTATGAAGCACTTAGCCACATTTTTCTCTTCATGCCTCTAATAGCCTCCTTCTTCACTAACTCTAGGTTTTCTGACTTAAAACTCCCAGATACAGTGTGTGTGTGTGTATGTGTGTGTGTAGTGGGAAGGGATTATTCCCCCGAACCCTTTGTGTTTTGGAACTACTGAAAGGAATATTTTCTCCTTAGGAAAACTAGCATTTCTATTTGTGTCTTCATTTTTCTACCGTACTCCAAACCCCTTGTTAACCACCTCATTTCCCAATTAACCTAGGGATCCCTAATTCTGGGGGTGAAAGGCGAAACAAAGAGTTGTGCAGACAATATATAATACCCCCACGAGGGCGTCAGAATTTGACAGCCTTCAATAGGTTAATTTTTCAAAGCGGTAAGCTGATATTTCTGTATAAAATGCACATCTGCAGGGTAAATGGTATTAAGTGTTGGTGAATTATGGTCCCAGCCTAGGGGTCACTTGAGCTTCGTTGCTACAAGCACCTTAATGCTTTTTTGAATGAAGGCTCCGCTAATTGCTTCCATATGATTCTCCCCTTCTCCCTCCTCCCAATCTCTATCACTGGCCCCACCCCCTCCCCAATTGTGCTTTGGCACACACAGGAATAATGAGCTATGAAATTGTACCACGTTGATTGGAGGCTGATGTTGGAACAGAACCTGCCATTTTCCCCTGGATTTGCTTTGACTCTTGAAGTTCAGACAGCTTTGGGGTCAAGTCCCAGAAGCCTTAAGTCCACCCCCTACCCCCGACTCCCCCATTCCTTTAAACCACTGGGAGTGCACACTTAGACTGTGAAGGGGAAGGCAGACCATTAATTAGCTTGACTGTTGGGCTGTCTGGGGGAAGTGGGATCTGAGGGCATTTTAAAGGGTGTGTTGGCATGTTGATGGGAAGGAGGGAGGAGAGAGGGGTTGTAAGCATTTCCAAAATATGCCACTGAAGGATCCTCTGGGTGAGCCAAGTTGGCCCTGACGTTAGCCTTTTGAGGTTTGCCTCCTACCCACCCAGATCCCCATGCAAAGTCTGAACCCCAGCACGCTGGAAGGAACAACGAGACACAACTCACCCTGGCCTCCTGGATGGAGGTTAAATTTTAAAATATTACCGATTTAGCTAAAAGAGGACCAGCAAGAGACCTGGCGACGGGCAAATATAAAGAGGAAACCCTGCATAGATTGGGCACCTCTGGTAATGGGCACTTTCTTAAGGATTGTGCGTGGGCTCTTACTCCCCTTGCTCCAGATGGGAGATGCCCAAGAACACGTCCAGTTCTACCAGGAAGAAAAGGCGGCTCATTACATCAAGCCACGTGCCCAAGATTACAACTCAGAAATTACAGATGGTGGATCTGGATCCGCCCTCGGGAGCACCTGACTTCAAAGCCTGCGCTCTCTAGCAGAATCGGTTAGTGGTATATGGTGTGTGCATTCTGGAGTTGAGTAACCCAGAAAACACACAGTTTTCACATTTGTAAAATGAGCATGGTCTTTCTATATACCTTATAGAGCTATTGTGAGATAAGATAGGATAAGTTAAGAATGCATGCACAGGAATGAACATAGTGCTCCTATTTAGCGTTTGGAAGTCGTTGATTGCAGACACCTGGCTGGCTCAGTGGGTTAAGTCTAACTCTTGGTTTCAGCTCAGGTCCTGATCTCCCGGGTAGTGAGATCGAGTCCCACCTCTGGCTCCACACTCAGCAGGGAGCCTGCTTGGAGTCTGTTTGCCCCTCCCCCACTATCTCAAATAACTAAATCTTAAAAAAAAATGTTAGTTGTTATTCATCCTTCTTTTTGTCGTTATTAGCATTTCTGTTTCCTCCTAGGAACCACCAATCATCACTGCCTCCTAATCCTTGATATTTATGAAGGCCTAGAGCTCCTCATACCAAACTATCCCTGACTTTAAACCCAGTTTCCTTTCCTGATCCGTCCAACTTGAATTGACTTTCTTTCCTCTAGGGCTTCCTGTCCTATTCTCTCGGCAGTAACTTGCACTGCTCCTTCCCTTTAATTGCATCATTGAACTAGTATTTTCATTTTATAGCTATTTAATGCCCCTCCATGTTTATGGCTTATTCTCCCTCAACTAAACTGTGGGGGTCTCTTTGAGTTTCTTAGTGCACCTGGTTTGAAGTCACACCGGCATCGCTGGTCCAAGAAAATTTGAGAATTCTATCTTATAACATTTTAATAAAGAGGATAAACTCTCATTTTAGACATCCTTTTTTTTTTTTAAAGATTTAATTTATTTATTTGACACAGAGAGAGAGAGATCACAAGCAGGCAGAGAGGCAGGCAGAGAGAGAGGGGGAAGCAGGCTCCCCGCTGAGCAGAGAGCCTGATGCAGGGCTCAATCCTAGGACCCTGAGATCATGACCCGAGTCAAAGGCAGAGGCTTTAATCCACCGAGCCACCCAGGCATCCCTCGTTTTAGACATCCTTAAAGAAATTCGGTAGAATTTGTTTTTATTCCCGGTATCGCCAGTCTGGTCTGTAGTCTGAACCTGGCCAGGCCACTCAGAAGCACCTGCAGGTCTCAGGCCACTGTGATTGGTGCTGGCATCTAGGTGTAAACCAATAATTGGAATTTGCTTTTGAGACCATTAGATGTCGTTGGGGGGAAAATAAAAACAAAAATAAAAACACCTAGGTAAGAAAAAGAGTCCGAAAAATTTTGACCAAACAAAATTTTATTTGTATTTAAAGGTTCTATTCTCCCCACTATGGATTTGAGCTTGTAACCACATAAATGGTGGCATGTATGTATCTTTACCCAGCAAAAACTCATGCTGAATGTGTTTATAGTCAGGGTTCTTTCAGACATGTCTTATAAAAGCTTAATACAAACTAGCTTAAGTGAAAAGGTTTTGAGGAAAAAAAAAAAAAAAGAAAAGGTTTTGAGGGATGAATAGAAAAACCAAAACAACTTTCAGAGATCTTAAAAACTGATATCCCAGGGCTTCTATGTGCCTCGGTCAGTTAAGCGTCTGCCTTCGGCTCAGGTCATGATCCCAGGAACCTGGGATGAAGTCCTGTATCTGGCATCCCATATTGGGCTCTCTGAGAGCCTGCTTCTCCCTCAGCCCTTTCCCCTGCTCATGCTCTCTCTCTCTTACTCTGCACTCTCTCTCTCTCTCTCACTCTGCATTCTCTCTCTCAAATAAAAAAGTAAAATCTTTATACATATATTAAAAAACTGATATCCAAACCATCTTCTCTCCATGCCTCCCTTCCCGCCTCCCTTTTTTCCTTTTTCTCTAGCCCATAGATCTATTCTTTGTCTTTTTTCAGCTCTGGGATTACTTTCTCAAAGCTCCATAATCAAATAAGAAAGTTTTCTCCAGCAGCTCCATTTAGAAAACTACTTTGGGGAATTCTGATAGAAATAAGAATAGGGAATATTATAATTACCTTAGTCTGGGTCCCATTCATCCCCACCCCAACCCCTGATACAGTTAGAAAGGCCAACTTTATTGCCTGATCACTCTTTAAAAAAAATTCATTTATTTTGAGAGAAAGAGAGAAAACTAGAGCGACTGCAGGGCAGGGGTTGGGGGAGGAGGGGCAGAGGGAGAGAGAGAATCTTAAGCATTTTCCATACCCAATGCAAAGCCTGTCATGGGGCTCGATCTCACAACCCTGAGTCATGATCTGAGCAGAAATCAAGAGTCTGATGCTCAACCAACTGAGCCACCCAGGCACCCCATGCTTAAGCACTCTTAACAATCTTAAGATAGGTAGGATAAAAGGTTAAACAATTGAATATTATTAGGTTATTTTGTCTTGCATTTATTCGTTTATTTAACAAATATTTACTGAGCACTGAGGAGGGAATGAAAACACTAGCCATGTACTCTTACTACTCTTGGGTAGCTAATACTCAATGGAAAGCTGCGGCAATTAAGTAATTCCTAACAAAGTGAGATGAGTGTCATGGGACGAAAAGTTCAGGGTGCTCCGGAAGTATCTCACAGGAGCTCCTAACTCAGGGGAGAGTTAGATTCTAGGAGGAAGTGGTGTTCAAGCTGAGATGTGAGAAGTGAATTCTAGTTGGCCTGAGGAAGAGGAAGGGAGAGAACATTCGGTGCCTTTGAGAATGCCTAATGTTAACATTTATTTGTGTTCATGTCTTCTCTCCTCTACTGCTCCCTAAGAACAAGATCGATGAATTGTTCACATTTTCTTCAACAGGGCATTTCCCAGAGTGGGTGCTCACAGTGATATTAATATCTACGTGGTAATTAATGTATGTCAGGTACCATACTAAGTACTTTACATTATTAATTGACTCAATCCTCCTAGCAATTCTATGAGGTAAGCGAATTTATCAACATTTTTTAAATGAGTCTACCAAGGCACAGAGAGCTTGAGTCATTAGTTCAAAGTTACAGAGCTAGTAAAATCTGGGAGCCAAAATTTGAACCCAAGAAATCTGATGTCTGAGTCCAAGAGCTTATCCTTTATACTATATTAACTATTGAATGATGGATGGACAGATGGATGGATGGACAGATGAATAAGAACAAAGCTGAAGGCAGAGGACCCAAGAAACAGAGCATCTAGGGATAATGCCCAACAGAAATACACAGGATTGAATCTATCTGTCTTAAAAACAACAGAGATATAGCTGGTCATTTAACCGTGGATGTTGTAATTCCTGTTTGGAAAGCTAGGAAGTACTTTCCCAAGGTCCCAACTCAGTTCCTCAAAACTATACTGACTCTTTGCAATATAGACCTTACAAAACTGCAAACAGGGGGCTTGCAACATCTGACAGTAATCTTGTAACCCAGTGTTCTGAACTCCAAATAACTTTGTAATTCCATTTTTTCTTGATTTCCCCAGATTCCTCCATTCATTGTCCAGCATCCCACCTTTGCCATGTTAACAGTCATAAAATAACCATAAGTATTTGAAAGACATCCTAGAAGGTGATTTGTTTGTCTAACGAGTTAGAGGTCCAGTTTATGAGTCTGTTCAATTTTAGTGAAAATAAATGATGTTTCTGAAGAGTTTATAGCTTAGCATTCCAGGATCTTCTTAATAACTATTCAGCTGGTAAAGGATGAGTTCCATAGAATTGATGGCTATTTTATTTGAAGTATAATATTACAGGATAATCCCAGTGATGGACCTTTGCTCCCAAATCTCAGATATCTATGAATATCTCCTCTGAAGTTTCTCCAGCTCTAAATCTGAGTATTCTGGTTTCTGAACTCTGCAATAAGGGGCATAGGTACCTTGCCAGAGTTCTTTGGAGGCTGAAAGAATGTTGCTGGGAATGATATCACTTTTCCTTGTCAGCAGGCTCCACTTACCAAGCTGCTAGAATCAGACTGTCTATCAAATCCATTCCTGTACTGTATACCTAGGTCCAGGTCTGTCTCACCACATCTGTACCCTTTCTCTCAACAGACTGGCAATGGAATTGATGATGTTCCTGACCAGAGAGAATGGGAGGAAATATGAAATTTTAACTAAAATAAAACATTTTCACTGAAAACTACTGAGTCCTTTAAAAAAAATCTAGTGAAAGAATTTGAGCAACCACATTTAAGGAAATGGCATATTGGAATAAAGCAGAAGTAGGAGCAAGGGAAAACTGCCAGGTTTACAGTCCACTGACCCAGTTTTGTAGTCTCTGCATTTTACTGTGAGGCTTTAAATGGGTTCTAGTTAAACCCATTAGAACTGCAGAATCGCAAACATTCCTATCTAATTTATGGCCTTGCCAACTGCACTCATTAAACTTGAAAAAAATACTTGCATTGTTGAGACAATTTACACCTTTTCATGGTTAAACACACATTATAGACTTTTAGACCAATGACTTTTATTTATTTCTTCATTCATTTGTTTACTTTTATTTGCCTTTTCACGTATCATGTCCATTTTGCTATCGGATTATTGACCTTTCCCTTATTGACTTGCAAGCACTTTTTCATTGTTATTGTTTATTAACTCTATACCTATTATGCATATGGTTTCTTGTTCCCTCCCCAAATACCAGTCATGTAGTTCATGCTTGATAAATGTTTGCTAACTAAAGAAAAAAAATAAAGTTTGTCTTTTGGAGAGTATAGTAAAGATCGCTAGTCGTCAGTATAAGAGCCTAAGTGTAATGCAGCAAGTCTAACTTTGCTGCAGAAACAAATGACTTCCACAGCTTGTGGTTTATAATAAAATGATTAATTTCTTAATCACAGGCACATCAGCTCTGGTGTGGGTGGCTCTGTACCTTGTCTTCTTTATTTCAAGATCCACACTGAAAAAGTAGTCCTTGTAGACACCAGAGACTTAACATGTTAGGGAAACTTTTTAGAGTAAATGCTTAAGTGTCCCAGAGCATCTGCTCAAAGAAAATATAGTCAAGTCAGCTGTAAGTGTTGTAGGGGTGAATTCTATAGGGTTGAGTCTAAAAGAGAGGGACAGTGAGTATTTGGGACAAATAAATACAATGTGTCACAACTAGGATTCATTGATCCTTTCTTTCAGCAGTTAAAAGACCCCTGAGTTTTAGGTCTGCATATGGCAGCCATGCCAAACACTGTATTTCTAAACCATACTTGCCCCTAAGTGTGGGCATTTAAGTTTCACCAAAATGGAATCCCAGCAGAAATGTAACCTTAAAGGTAAGGCTTTGTCCCTTCATTCTGCCCTCCTCATGACTAGAATACAATTAATTTTGATAAATTCCAACTTATTTTTTTAATGGATCTTGCTTTTGGTTTCTGTGCCTAACCTAAGATCACAAAGATTTTTTTTCCTGTTTTTTGTAAAAGTTTTAACTTTTAAATCTTATGCCTAGATTCATATTCAGTTAATTTTTATGTATGGTATGAGGTTAGGTTCTAAGTTCATTCTTTTATCTGTGGATATCCACTTGTCCCAAAATTGTTTGTTAAAGAGACTATTCTTTCCCCATTGAATTGCTTCAGGATGCTTGTTTAAAAAAATCAGTTGACTATAAATATAAGGGTTTATTTATGTACCCTTAATTCTGTACCATTGGCAGTGTATCTGTATGACTGATAGAACTGTATATCTTTATGCCAGAATCACTCTGTCTTAATTGCCGTGACTTTAAAGGAAATGTTGCAACTGAAAATTATAGGTTCCTTCCCTTTAGTCCTTTGATTGTTAATTTCTATAAAATAACTTTTGGAATAGGGATTGCACTAAATCTATAGATGAAGTTGAGGGATGGCCATATTAATAATATTGACATTTCCAATCCATGACTATGGAATGCCGTCCAGTTAATTATTATTTTTATTTTTATTTTTAAGGGGGGCAGAAAGGGATAGAGAGAGAGAATCTCAAGCAAGCTCCACACCCAGTGAGGAGCCTGACCAGGGGCTTGATTTCACAACCCTAAGATCATGACCTGAACCAAATCAAGAGTGATGCTAAACTGACTGATCCACCCAGGTGCCCCTAATTATTATTTTAAAATTTCTCTCAGCAATGTTTATAGTTGTCAGTATACAAATCTTGCTCTTCCTTTCTTACGCTCATTCCTAAGTATTTCACTCATTATATTTTATTGTAAATAGAATTGTTCTTTTAATTTTATTTTTAAATAAATTCAGTAGCAATCCATCGCTAGTATATAAAAATACAACTGATTTTTTAAAAAGATTTTATTTATTTATTTGGCAGAGAGAGAGAGAGATCACAAGTCGGCAGAGAGGCAGGCAGAGAGAGAGGGGGAAGCAGGCTCCCTGCTGAGCAGAGAACCTGATGCAGGGCTAGATCCCAGGACCCTGAGATCATGACCTGAGCCAAAGGCAGAGGCTTTAACTCACTGAGCCACCCAGGCGCCCCAAAATACAACTGATTTTTATATATTGATCTTGTAACATGAGACCTTGCTGGCTTTATTTATAAGTTCTAGTTATGTGTGTGTGTATGTGTATTCTTTAGGATTGTCTACACACAAGATCACTGAAAATAAAGATAGGCTTACTTCTGCTTTTTTAATATGGATGTCTTTCTTTTTCTTTTCCTTTTTTTAAGATTTTATTTATTTGTCAGAGAGAGAGAGAGATAGAAAGCACAAGCAGAGGGAGTGGCAGGCAGAGGGAGAAGCAGGCAGAGAGAGAGGCAGTTTCTCTGCTCAGCAAGGAGCCGAATGTGGGGCTCAATCTTACTGAGCCACGTAGAAGCCCGGATGTTTCTCTTTTTCTTACCTATTGATCTCGTAAGAGTGCAGTGTCAAATTTCAATGGTGACAGTGGATATCCTACTACAAGGGGAAAAAGATTTTGTTTTCTTCCATTAATTATGATGTTAGCTATAGGTTGAGGAAGTTCCCTTCCATTTGAGAAGAGTTTATTTGTTTGTTTAAGAGAGAGAGAGAATACAAGCAAGGGGAGGGGCAGAGGAACAAGCAGACTCCTTGCTAAGCCCCACTCTGCCAGTAATCATCAGATGCATAAGCAGAAAATCAAAAAGGATACAGAGGGGCTGAGAAATATCATCAGTCAATGGGATCTAATTTACATTTACAGAATATTTCATCCAACAATAACAGAATACACTTTCTTCTCAAGCTCATATAGAACATTCGGCAAGATAGACCACATGCTGGACCATAAGACATACTATAATAAATTTAAAATGATAGAAATCATACAAAATATGCTCTCTTGATTCTATTGTATTACACTAGAAATCAACAATAGAAAGATAGATGGAAAATTCCAAAATATCTGGAAATCAAAAGACATGCTCTAAAAAAACACATGGGCTAAAGAAATCCTAAGAGAATTTTAAAAATATTTTAACTAAATGAAAAATTAAAATACAATTTAATATCTGTGGGATGCAGCAAGAGCAGTTCTTACAAGGAAATTGACAGCAATGAATCTGTGTATTGAAAAAATAAAAAATTAATACTTTAATTTTCTTTCTGCCTTATTAAATTAGAAAAAAAGAGGAACAAATTAAATCCAAACTTTAAACAGGCTTAGAAAAGAGCAAACATTTTTTTTTAAGATTTTATTTATTTATTTGACAGAGAGAGATCACAAGTAGGCAGAGAGGCAGGCAGAGAGAGAGTGGGAAGCAGGCTCCCTGCTGAGCAGAGAGCCTGATGCGGGGCTTGATCCCAGGACCCTGAGATCATGACCTGAGCCGAAGGCAGAGGCTTTAACTCACTGACCCACCCAGGTGCCCTGAAAAGAGCAAACTTTTAAAAAGAGCAAAATTAATTAAATTTAAGACACAAAATCAAGGAGAAAATCCACAAAACCAGAGGCTAGTTTTTTGAAAAGGCGAAGTTGATAAACTCCTACACAGGCTAATGAAGAAAAAAAAGAGAAAAGGCATATTACTAACATCAGAAATGAAAACTCACAGATTATAAAGAATATAAAGGAATATCATGAACAACACTATGCCCAGAACTTTGATAACATAGATGAGATACATCAATTTATTGAAGGACAGAATTCACCCAGTCATACCCAAGGAGAAATAGGTAATCTGCATAAACTTATATTTATTAAAGGAATTGAAACAATAATAGTAAACTTCCAAACAGAAAGTGCCAGACTCAATTGGGTTTGCTGGTGAATTCTGCCAAACATTTAAGGAAAGGAAAATTATACTAATTCTCTACAACATCTTCCAGAAAATAGAAACAGGAGAAATGCTTCCTATCTCATTCTGTAAGTCTGACATTATCCTATTATCAGAAGCAAAGATATTATAAGAAATGAAAATACAGATATGTGTCTTGACCCATAGCTGGGTCATAGAAAAATCCTCAACAAAATATTAGCCAATTGAATGCAACAATATATAAAAAATAATATATAAAAAAATTTATATATAAAAAAATCATGACCAACCGGGATTTATTCTAGGTATGCAAGACTGGTCCAAATGTAAAAAAAAAAAAAAAAAATCAATTCAACCCATCGGAGAAACAAATAATAAAAAAACAGGTGATCATATTTATATATGCAGAAAAAGCATTTGACCACTACACTAGAAAGAAAAGGAAACATCCTTAATTTGATAAAGAACATCTACAAAATAGCATTATATATTAAAGTGGGAAAATAGACGCATTCCTGCTAAGATCTGGAACAAGGCAAAGATATACCATTTCACTACTTCTGTTCAACATGTTACTTGAAGTCCTAGCTCATAAAATAAGACAAGGAAAGGCATTAAACAGTATAAATATTGGGAAGGAGGTAATAAAACTACGTTTGTTCACAGATGACATAATTATCTATTTAGAAGGTCCTCAATTAAAAAAAATACTGGAACCTATAAGAGATTATAGCAAGATTGTAGGATACAAATATGCAAAAGTCAATTGTTTTCCATATACCTGCAATAAACAACTGGTATTTGAAATTGAAAACACAATACCATTTATATTAACACCAAAAAATGAAATTCTTAGGTGTATTTCTAACAAAATATGCAGTTTATATGAAAAAAACCACAAAACTCTGATGAAAGCAATAAAAAAAGATCTAAATAAATAGACATTCCATATTCAGATGTAGGAAGTCATAATATTGTTAAGATGTCAATTCCTTCCAAACTCATATATAGATTTATTGCAATCAAAATTCCAGCAAATAATTTTATGGTTATTGCTAAGCTAATTCTAAAATTTATATAGAAAGGCAAAAGACCCAAAGTAATCAACACAGTATTAAAAGAGAACAAAGTTGAGTGATTCACATTTACCGTATCTTTAAGACTTACTATAATGCTAAAATAATCAGGACCCTGTGGTCTTGGTGAAAGAATAGATTAAAAAAAAAAAAAAGTAGGTTAGTGGAACCGATTAGAGATTCCAGAAATAGACCCGTGAATACAGCCAACTGATCTTTGACAAATGAGCAAAAGCATTTCACTGGTCTTTTTGAAAAGATAGTCTTTTCAACAAAGTGTAGTTGGAACAATTGGATATCTACATGCAAAAAAAAAAAAAAAAGAATCTGGACACAGACCTTACACCTGCACAAAAACTAACTCAAAATAGCACCTAGGCATACATGTAAAATGCAAAACGATAATACTCCTGGAGGATAACATAAGAGAAAATCTAGGTGATTGTGGGTTTGGTAGTCACTTTATAAATATAACAGTCTGTGAAAGAGATAACTGATAATTTGAACTTCACTAAAATTAAAAACTTCTGCTCTGTTAAAGACACCATTGTCTGTATACCTGCAAAACACATATCTGATGATAGACTGGTATCCAAAATATACAAAAAACTCTTTAAACTCAACAATAAAATTGAATGTATTAGGGAATTGCAAATTAAAACCATAATGGGATATTACTACATATCCATTAGAATGGCTAAAATTCAAAACATTAACATCAATGCTAGACAGGATGAGGCAACAAGAACTCTCATTCATTGCTGATGGAATACAAAAACGGTATAGCCACTTTAATAGTTTATTATAAACCTAAAAATAGTCCCACTACATAATTTAGGAATCATACTCCTTGATACTTATCAAATGAGACAAAATCTTATGTCCACACAAAATCTGCCCACAGATGTTTATAGCAACTTTACTCATAACTGCTAAAACTTGGAGGCAACAAAGATGCTTTTCAGTAGGTGAATGGATAAGTAAACTTATACATCCATACAATGGAATGTTAATTCAGAGATTAAAAAAAAAAAGACTGATCATATACAAAGGAGCAAGTAACTGGTGACTTCTCTATTAAAGCAAAGGAGGCCAGAGGACAGTGTGATAACATATTTAAAGTACATAAAGAAAAATGCCAACCATTTATATCTAACAAAATTCCCTTTCAAAAATAAAGGCAAACAAGGGCGCCTGGATGGCTCAGTGGGTTAAAGCCTCTGCCTTCAGCTCAGGTCCTGATCCCAGGGGTCCTGGGATCCAGCCCTGTATGGGTCTTTCTGCTTGGCAAGGAGCCTACTTCCTCCTCTCTCTCTGCCTACCTCTCTCCCTACTTGTAATATCTCTCTATGTGAAAGAAATAAATAAAATCTTTAAAAAAATAAGGGCAAACAATTACTGGATAAACAAAGGCAGAGAATTTGTTGATACTAAATCCTTCTTTACAAGAAATAAGAAATGCAAAAAGAAGTGCTTCCAGTTCAAAGGAAATGAAACTTTTAAAATAGAGTACCAGTAAAAGCAATTACGGAGGTAAAAACAGAAATCTGCATAAATACATATGTTTCTCCATTTTCTTAATTTAAGATGACTGCATAAAACAATAATTAGAAAATTGTGTTGTTATATGTATAACATATAAAGATGTAGTAGATATTACATAATTACTATCATAACAATAGCTCAAAGGAAGAACGAAGGAAAGAAGTTATTTTGAGGCAAAGAAATGCTAACTTGAAGGATTATCAGATGATAACTTGAATCTAAAGTAAGAGACAAAGATCTCCAGACATAATAATAAGTATGTGGGTTAATATAAAAGACTCTACAAATATACTCTTCTTCTTTCTTGTCATAATTATTTTAGAAGATATGATTATATACATAGATAATAATAATACTGTATTGTTGTATTTATAATGCATAAAGATTCAATATGTATGGCAATAATAACATGAGGGGAAAACAAAAATAATAGAGAAAATCAATGAAACCAAAAAGAGGTCCTTTGAAAAGATCGGCAAAATGGACAAATCTTCAGCAACTAAGACACAAGACAGAAGACAGATTGCCAAAATCGGGAACAAAATAGAGAATAACCCAACAGATCTTAAAGAAATGAAAAAGATTATAAAGTAATATTATAAATAACTTGATGTCTATAATTTAGGCAATGTAGATTAACTAGACTAATTATTGGAAAACACTAAGTACCAAACTGATTCAAAAAGATATGGAAAATTTGAAGACACCTATATCAAGTAAAAAAAGTAATTTAAAATTTTCTCACAGATAAAAATCTCAGGGTCGGATGGCTGGTGAATTTTATAGGACATTTATGAAAAAAAATACAAATCTTTCATAAACTTTTCCAGAAAACTGGGGAGCAAGAATCACTTTTCAACTCATTCTTTGAGGCTAGTATTCCTCTGATACCAAAGACAGGGAAACATCATGAAGAAAACTACAAACCATAATCCTTCATGAATATAGATACAGTAATTTCAAGAAGATATTACCAAATCAACTTCAGTAACATAGAAAAAGAATTCTACAACATGACCCTGGAATGCAAGGTTGGAAAAGCATTAAAACGTCAATTAATGTGATATAGCATATCAGTAGAATAATAATAGAATAATCAATAGCATACTAATGTGATATAGTCTATCAATAGATAAAAATACATAAGAATAATAATAAGGTCTGTAAAAACTTTTGAGAAAAATCTAATATGCATTTATGATTTAAAAAACTCTCCTAGGGGCACCTGGTAGCTTAGTAGGTTAAGTGTCTGACTTGGCCTGAGGTCATTATCTCAGGGACCTGAAATCCAGCCCCATGTGGGGGCTCTTCTTTTTTCTAATTTACTAAGGTAGAGAGAAAATTGGAGTATTAATTTTTATTTTTTCAATACATGGATTCAATGCTATAAAATTTTCTCTAGGAACTCCTCTTGCTGCATCCCACAGATATTAAATTGTATTTTAATTTTCATCTAATTAAAATATTTTAAAATTTCTCTTGAGATTTCTTTAGCCCATGTATCTTTTAGAAGTTTGTCTTTTGGGGGCACCTGGGTGGCTCAGTGGGTTAGAGCCTCTGCCTTCGGCTCAAGTCATGATCTCGAGTCCTGGGATCGAGCCCCACATCGGGCTCTCTGCTCGGTGGGGAGCCTGTTTCCCCTTCTCTCTCTCTGCCTGCCTCTCTGCCTCCCTGTGATCTCTCTCCCTCTGTCAAATAAATAAAATCTTTAAAAAAAAAAAGAAGTTTGTCTTTTGATTTCCAAATATTTTGGAATTTTCCATCTATCTTTCTATTGTTGACTTCTAGTGTAATTCAGTAGAATTAAGAGAGCATATTTAGTATGATTTCTATC
This sequence comes from Procyon lotor, assembly GCA_028646535.1. NCBI lineage: Eukaryota > Metazoa > Chordata > Mammalia > Carnivora > Procyonidae > Procyon > Procyon lotor. The sequence continues at coordinate 71,781,207 of CM053613.1, forward strand.
ATTTTAAATTTATTAATGTACATCTTATGGTCCAGAATGTGGTCCATCTTTTTTTTTTTAAGTTCATTTTTTAATAACATTATCCCACTTCATTTGTAGTACAGGAATATCTGAACATTTATAATTTTCCTACTTATAAGTGAGTATTCCTACTATTTTTTCTTATTCCTTGTATTCCTGCTGTCATTTATTCAATTTATCCATATGTTATAATCACCCAATAAATTGTTTTTATTATGAATTTGAACAAGTATTTATTAGATCAATTAATAGTAAGTTAAATAGAAGATTTTTACCTTCATTTTCTTATGATTGTCTATCTTTATGCAAATTCTAAATTTCTGACCTATTTCATTTTCCTTCCCTCTGAAGCACTTAATATATATATATATATATATATATATAGAGAGAGAGAGAGAGAGAGAGAGAGACTGAGAAAGCAAGTGCACACGCATTTGGCATGAGGTGGGGGAGGGGCAAAGGGAGAGGGAGAGAGAGAATCAACTTAGGGCTCACTGTCTCGACCCTGAGATCATGACCAAGGCCAAAATCTAGAGTTGGACTGAGCCAGCCAGGTGCCCCTGAAGAACTTCTTTTCATCATTCCTGCAAAGCTGGTCTACTGACATTTTCCCTAAGTTTTTGTTTGTCTTGAAGAGTTTTTGTTCCTCATTCACTTTTGAAGGATAATTTCATTCATTTCATTTATAGGACATTTATGTCCTTTAATGAATCCTAAGTTGACTTTCTCTTTTCTTTCAACAGTTCAAATGTTTCACTCCATGCTCTTCTTGCTAACATGGTTTCTGACAAGAAGTCCAATGTAATGTTTATCCTTCTTCCTTTAGGGAAAGTATTCCTACCACTACCATCTCTGGCTTTTTGTTTAAAGCTTTCTCTTTGTTTTTGTTTCTTACAATTTGAATATGGTATGTCTAGATGCACATGGTAGTATCTGGCTTGGTGTTCTTTTTTTTTTTTTTTTTAAGATTTTATTTATCTGACAGAGAGAAACACAGCGAGAGAGGGAACACAAGCAGAGGGAACGGCAGCGGGAGAAGCAGGCTTCCTGCAGAGCAGAGAGCCCGATGCGGGGCTCGATCCCAGGCCCCTGGGATCTGACCTGGACCGAAGGCAGACGCTTAACGGCTGAGCCACCCAGGCACCCCTGGCTTGGTGTTCTATGAGCTTCCTGTATCTATGATTTGGTGCTTATCATTAATTTGGGAAAATTCTCAGTTATTATAACATAAAATATTTTCTCAGTTCTCTTTATTCTCCTTCTGATATTCCCATTCCACATGTGTTACATCTTTTAAATTGTCCCAGTGTTCTTGCATATGGCCCCCTGCTATCATTGTCTTCCTCTTCTCTTCCTTCTCCCCTTCTTCCTCCCCCTCCCTGTCTTCATTTTTCTTCTCTTTCTCCTCCTCTTCCTCCTTCTCCTCCTCCTCCCCCTCCTCCTCCTCCTCCTTCTTCTTCTTCTTCTTCTTCTTCATTCCTTTTTCGTATTGATTTTCAGTTTGAGAAGTTTCTACTAGCATATCTTCAAGCTCATTGATTGTTTCCTAAGCCATGTCTACTTAACAAGGGCATTGCTCATTTTTGTCACATTTCATTTCTAATATGTCCTTTTAATACTTTCTTAGCTTGTTAATCTCTCTTCTTTCATTACTTATCGGTTCTTACATGTTACTCACCTTTTCCTTTGGAGTCCTTAACATGTTAATCCTGGTTATTTTAAGTTTTCTATCTGATAATTCCAAAATCTCTGCTATATCAGTGTCTGGTTCTGATACTTGCTCTAACTTTTCAAATTGGTTTTTGCTTTTTAGTGTGCCTTATATTTTCTGTTGAGTGATGGATATGATGTATTGGGTAAAAGGAAAGGCAAATAGACCTTTATTGGCAGGTTTTATGTTTTCGTGGCTAGAAATTAGGCTAAAATTTCTTGCGGTACTCTTGTTTTTGTCTTCTTTGTTGTCTTCGGGTTTTTCAGAAACTTTTCCTTAAATATATTCTGAGACTTGCACTTTTTTTTGGATATAATACCTACTATTATATGGGAACCCTGTTGATGTAGTAGTAAGTGTGGGGAGGCATTCTCTATAGTCCTATGAAGAGGCCTCAGTCTTTTAGTGAGCCTGTGACCCTACTGTGACCATCACAATGCTTATCAGTCCCTCTCTCCTTTCAGTGGCACAAGAAAGCTAGAGAGGAATGGAGTTGTGTATTTCCATTCCTCCACATGGAAGGCTAGAGCAGCGGGAGTTAGGCATTTCCCTCCCACTAGGTTGGTCAGGCTCTTATAAAATCTGAGCTGGTTAGGCTCTAATGAAACAATTTCCCTTAAAGGCAGGTTTTTGTTAAAGAGAACGGAATACTCTGGGCATATTTCAAAATAGTTACTTTTCCCTTCCCCCTAAAAGAAGGATGAAGGAATTTTTCTCTGACCTTTACCCTAACAACCTGTATGGGGAGTAAAACTGATGGAAGTGTGGGGAGTTCCCTATGCAACGCTCAAGCTTGTCCACAATAAGCCTCCAGAAACTCAACAATTAGTTTAAGTTCTACCATGGTATTTCTCTAGAAGCTGGCGTTTGCTCTTGGGATCTGCTCTGATATCCCCTAATTATCTGTATCTGCCTGTATCTCTCTAGTTTTAGGGGCAGCGCTTTGCCCAAAGCTCATCCAGAAGCTCCCTGACCAATTCTGAGAAGGCTCTTTGCTGAAGATATGGAAATTGAAAGAGTTCTAGATTCAGAGCATAACCATAAGGCCTCTTCATTAAGTGGAGAGAGAGCAGCTCATCCTTGAAGATTTAGTACTGCAGAATGGCAGTGAGGTAGTATAGGTCTTGTATGAGATACAAGGATATACCCAGTGTTACACTGGCCTTTTCTGCTCAGCAGCCAGTGTTCTGCTCCTGCAAAGAGGTCGTGAAAAGAGAATTGAACCTGATTGAATTTCCAAACTTGAAATATCCTTAAGCACTACAGGAACCCTGAGTACGTAATGAGGGATGAGACTGGGGATCTTATACTTGAATATATCAGACTTTTAGACTTCTTAGTATTAGGGTCACGTGGATGTTGGAATACTCATTGAGTGGTCTGGAGCATTCTATTTTAACCAAGGACCTTGCAGAGGGCTATTCCACTTAAATAAACATGTTGAAATGAATTGAATTAAAAAAAATTTCCCTGACGTCAAATCACAGAGTTATGTTTTCAGCAGATGAGGGTCAAGCATATACTGCAACAAATAAGACATAGGCAGAAACCAGATTCTGCCTTCAACTGAGGCAAGACTCATGTAGACGGCAATGCTGGCCTAATTATAGGATAATAATCCCATGGGTCAGCAGATATCATTTGGGTGAAGTTTTAGAACACCAGGTGGCATGAATACGTATGTAAAACTAAAACATCTGTACATTTTTCTATATGGAATGAAAAGCAAATTAAATTTAAAAAAATACAATAAAACTAATAAAGTTTATGGTTTGGCTTTGAAAGAGGACAAGCAAGATATATAGAGGGACACTGGAGAAGTTAAAAATGAGCACTTCAAAGACATCAGTAAGTGTTGTCTGGAACTTTATTTTCCTCTTTTTAAAGAACATTTTTTTCTATTTCCAAATAGTTATTAGAAAATCCTGAAAACACAGAAAAGAATAAAGAGGGAAGCATAAACTCTACTTAAGCCTGGAGCCCAAGGTAATATCTGTTCCCATTTCAGTGGATATTATTACATCCTTGCAGCAATTTTTTTTTTCCTAATAACAGGACTTAAGCCAGGGGTATCAGGCAAGACCTCTCTGTGGATTTAAACATTTGAGCAAGACCTGAATGACATTTTAGTTTTAGTCCTGGAGATAGTGCCAGCAAAGAGAATGTAACGATGTGGGAGGTTTGATTGAGGGTTCAGAGTAAAGGGATAAATTTGGGGCTTGATTGCCTCTGAGACTGCCTTCAATGTTGTCATGCACTTGAAATTTGGGAACAGGGAGAACTCTTACACAAAACAAAGAACTCCCTCATCTGGCATTTTGGGAAAGTATGTTCCATAAACAACCAGTGCTAGAGGATGTTAATTAGCATTGACTGGAAAACACAGATCTGTGGTCAAATAATTTAATTATTGACCGGGTTGAATAAAATCAAGTAGGTTTCTCTACTGCAGGATTTCTCATAAAGTTTAATGTGCTACTATGTCATACGAATCTCTGAGGCAGGAAACAGAGTATACCGTGTTTCTCGATGTCTGATCAAGAGGGTAACCGCAGAAGGGGCTCATATTCCAAAGTATGTGTTTCAGGAAAATTTTCCCCTATACCTGTTTGAAATGCTGCTTTGCTCATGTTTCCAGAGATACAGGAGAGAGAAGTCAAACATCCTGTAAAGCCAAGTTCAGAGGCAGCTATGCAAATCTACCATGTGCTATGCCCACCATCAAGCTCTCAAGACTTATTGAGAGGATCAGCTGGGTGGGAAAGGAAAGTAGGGGCTACTGTCCTGGAGAGTGGAGAGAGTTAGAGAAAGAGATCGTGCACCAAGCATGAATCAAAGAGAACCAGGAAACTGAGGCAAAGCAGGCACTACCCCATTCTAGCTCTGTTTGTGTCCAAAATACAGAGGAAACCAGCTCCCCAAAGCTTCTGGAAAACAGACTGCCCACCCCCAACCCTACCCCAGGGGTTACCTCACTGGGATTAGAAGCTGCATTTTGCAGCTGAAAGCATTCCCATTGGAAGCTTATTCCTTGCTTTTAAAGAAAGCCTGCCTTGGGAAAAATACTTTCTAAAGTGGGCTGTGATGATCTAATTCACCATATACTACAGAAGACTGTGTTGTTTTTAACTTCTACTGACTCTAACACTGTAATACTCACTTGGGAAATAAAGCAAATTATGCAAAGTTTATAGGGAAGTTAAATGAATCAGTCAAGACTGTAGCAGCAATCAGACCGTGTGTCTTCAAGAGGGTTGTGACTATTATTTTATGAATATGTATTATCCAGGAGCTCTTGAAAGCCTTGGAAAATAACCTCTGGACTCCTATTCAGGGGAGAAGGAGCCTTAGGTCAGAAGTAATCTTCATTGCGGAAGGCCTGGGCAGTAGAAGCAAGGTTGTAGACTTTATATACAGAGTAGGACACGCGAGGGTTTTAATTCTGCCTATCGATTCCCTTTGGCCCTGCACCTGGCCAGTTCTTGAATCAAGCCATAAATGTCTACAAGGCCCCAAATCACTTACTACATGCCTTACCTTGACTCGTCAGCCATGAGACTTGGGCAGTTTACTGTTCTCTCAAAGCTCCAATTCCTCATCTGAAAAATTGGATCAGTAATATTTAGCTCTCAGAGTTCAAATGCGGTAAATTTTAAATATATATCAAGTATCCAGCAAAGTTCTCAAGTATATAACAAGTGACAAAATAAAGTATTCACTGAACAAGTTATTGGCGGGCGAGGCATATTTTTGCTTCTTTGGTTAGTGTTCACGTTGCAGGTTATCTGTGGTGACATTTTCTTTAAACAGCAGTAAAAGGCCTTGATTATCAAGACTTCAGTTTGCAGGGAAAAGTTATTTAATCTGAGATGGCTGTGTAACTTCAGCTACATTATTTAACATCTCTGTTTTCTGTCATGTATCATTTGAAATAATTCCATGCCATCCTAGGGGCGTCTGGGTGGCTCAGTGGGTTAAGCCTCTGCCTTTGGCTCAGGTCATAATCTCAGGGTCCTGGGATCGAGTCCCACATTGGGCTCTCTGATCAGCAGGGAGCCTGCTTCCCCCCTCTCCCTCTGCCTGCCTCTCTGCCTACTTGTGATCTCTCTCTCTGTCAAATAAATAAATAAAATCTTTAAAAAAAAATTCTATGCCATCCTAATACAGAGTGTTGGGGTTCAGAGACCCGGGTAGGAGCCTCAGTTTCCTGTGACTTCAGACCAAGCCCCCCAACATTTCTGAGTCTCCGTTTCCTTATGAGTAAAATATCAGTGATACTTGTCCAATCTAATTCTCAGTACCATAATCAGGAAAAAGTGAGATAAAGTGGAAGTACTATGTGGGCTTTGTAAAACAGGATATCTCTCTAAGTCGATATAAACAGTGACTGGAGGAAGAGAATTCACAGACCTCTTTTTGTTCGCGTCTTCATCGTGATGCAGGGACCCTGCATGGGGTAGGGGGTGGCAGGGGGCAGGAGATCACGTTTCCCACGCTAACTGTATCTGCCTGTGGTATCTGAGACAAGCAGTTTCACTCCTTCACTCTCCATTGTATCATCTGATAGCCAATTGGAGGAGTGGAAGGGAAGAAGATTGGAATAAAACGCAGACTCCTCACTGCTCTCCATTCAGTGAGTCTATGATATTCTAAATTCCCTTTTTTGTTGCCACTGTGAGTGATGGCTTCCACATTCACACTGACTTGGATTCACTTGTTTGCAGAAAGCCACTTGCCAGAGGCATACACAGTAGTGGGTTTTGATAAACTGCTGTCCTCTAGAAAAGTGCATCTTTTATATTTGCTTGCGGGGCAAACAAATGCACAGCTTGGCTGCTCTTTAAAGAACTTTCCGTTCCACATTCTCACTGGTCAGACACCAGGTGCCAAGAAGCAAGTGATCCCACAAGAATTTCACTTTGGCACTACTGGAGACAAAGGGGTCATTTTAAACTTTCACAGTCCTGGGCAGGCTCTACACCTAGCTTGAAGCACAGGGCCTGATTAATTGCATTGTCACTTCCAACCATTCTGAGCTTTGGCCTTTCCATTTGCCAAAGGAAAAAAAAAAAGAAGGCAACATTCCTATACTTAATTTTCACAACCTTGAGTCAACAGAATGTGACAAAGCCTGGCTAGCTCTCTGCTGTGAGTTTCTTCTGCCTGTTATACTTCACTTCCCTGCTTCTTTTCAGTTGTCAAATGGAGGTAACATGTAAAACTAAAACTTAGATGCGAGAAATCACTCCCATACACAGGCCAGAGACACAAAGCATAGGCACACACATATTCAGAGTTAGACACACCTGTATGGGTGCTTACATATCATGTATACATGTCCTTGTTGGATAATTCGTATTGTTAGTCTCTTTGGAGGCTTTTGTTTTCAAGATAGGCTTTTGTTTCCCTTACGTATCTGTATTTGTCTCATTTCATAATTAACTATTAATAGTAATATTTATGCTGATGATCGGAATTGCCAGCAGCTAACAGATGTTTATTATATGTAAGGCTTTGTGTTAAGCTCTGTATGTACAATTCTCTTCCCATAAATGCTGGACGGTTGATATTGTTGTTATTATTTGAACCATATCGATGAAGGAACCAAAGCCTGACAAGACTTTTGCCCAGTGTCTGAAGTGGTTCTCAAATCAAAGTGTTTCTGACCCAAAATTCCAAAATTTGGCCACTCTCTTTTACTCATTCCCACACATATGCCCAAACTTAAAATTTCAAGCAGCCAGAAGAAGACTGATGCATCTCCTGGGAATCTTGAATGGAGCCCCTTTGTGGTTATAAAGCAAGGAGTAGGCTCCTTCCTAATCTCAAAGCAGGAATGAATAGTATATGACAGGTTGAACTCTACTGCTGATTGTTGACCATTTTTAACAGAAATGGCAATTTGATATGGCTTTATATGCCCAAAATATTATATGCTTGGCACCAATCGGGGTGTCTCAAACGGTGCAGAGAATGTAAGCATGTGAAGCATTAGACAGAAGGCTTTGGAATATCTGCACAGTGGAAGAACTGGAGAGGATAGGCCTTGACAAAAGGCATTTGCAGAAAATAAACATGTGGGTAAAAACATAAACTTATCTTTGGGCCAAAGCATACATGTCACCAGTTTTCAACGCCAGCTTAGAAAACAGATTTACCAGTAATTAGAAGAGGGAAAATTAACTGAGGATGGGAGTTTTCAGAAAGCTATCCAGAAATGTAGGATCTTGATGAGCCCTTTAGAAAGGGGAGAATTGAAATAAACAGAATTACAGTGAAATGACCATGGACCATTTATTTTAAAAGTATCTGGCCTTGGGGCACACGTGGGTGGCTCAGTTGCTTCTTGTCCCTCTCTCTCTGCTCCCCCACACCCCTGTTCTCACACATGCATGCTCTCTCTCTCTCCCAAATAAATGAATAAAGTCTTTTAAAAAATTTTAAAAATTGAAGTATCTGGTCTTGGACTATCTTCCTACAGTACAAGAAAATATGAATAATCTCATAATTTATATAATAACATTTTGGGACAATAAAACACCACTCACCATTCCATCGCATGAAAACAGGTTCTACAGACTATGACAATGAATGAACTAATACTGATCCAATACCTCCATGTGCTCACTGCTGTGCCAGATGGTTGAGAATAAAACAAAAACAAAAACAAAAAAACAAAAAGAAGCACAACCCAGGGTTCTTCTGTTCACAAAATCACCAATTTGATTTTTAATTATCCCTGACTTTTATTTTATATCTTAGCTGGTGTCGATGTCAAGGGGAAAAGCTCCAATCCATCCCCGTGGGGAACGTGCTGCTTCAGTCTTTTGTTAAACTACCATTCGCTTTCTGTCAAACTGCGTCAGGCGTTCTGCACCCCAGGCCGGAGGACCGCCCATCTTCTTGCAGCTCTTCCCAAGGGGAGTTTGCATCCAGTCTCAGAATCATTCCTGGGGAGCAAGAGGAGGTGCAGCTCAACCCAAATTAAGACAGCGTAGAGAGTGACAAGTAAATGAGTGCAGGGCTACTCTGGCTCTGACTGCCCTTTCAGAAAGTAATCAAGTCAAATTATCGATGAGAAGAAGCTAAGCTCATGGCTGTGGGGCGTGCAAATGAAAACCAGATTCAGATGTGGGCTGCCTTGAGAAAGCCCAGGACCTTTATTTAAAGACAAAGAGTGAGGGGGAGAGAGAGAGAGAAAAGAAGAGAGAAAGAGAGTAGGAAAAGGAATATTTTCTCCCCACCCCTAGATTCTGCTTACTTTTAAATACTTAGCCTTTTTGTTTTTTGGTTTAACTGTCCTCCACCCATGGCCCCCTGTTTGTTTCCTGCTCATAGTCATCTCCAAGGAGGCTGAAAGGACTCCGAGATTAGGCAGAGGAGAACCCCTTGGTGTGTGGGCATGGGGCAGAGAGAAGGGAGAGTGGGATCAGTGCCCCGACAGGAATATGCCCAGGTTCTGGGATGGCTTTCAAATAGCACAATGGGAAGAGGTGAGAAGTGGTTTTGGTCTAAAAATGAGGGTCATTTGGGGGCCCTGTGAAATGCACTTGAACTCTTTTGGCCACTGGTTCTCTGCTGGGCAATTTTACTCCCTGTGAGACACTTGGATAGTATCTGGAGACATTTTTATTTGTCAGCGTTGAAGGGATTATTACTGGCATCTATTGCAAGGGTATTCCTAAATGCCCTACAGTGTCCAGGACAGCCCCCTACAACATAGAAATATCTGGTCTGACATGTCAGTAGGGCCCAGATGGAGAAAACCACTTGACTAGAGACCAAATGACAAAGGGTCTAGAAGAAATGGGGGATGGCTTCCCTGCCCAGCTGCCCCCATAGAACCCTCCTCTTTAAAGTGTGCTCAGCAACTCCTGAGCCCCCATTTGAAACTGGAGGAAGCTGAAGTTACCTTAGAACTGATCTTTCCAATAATGGTCTCATGTCCTTGAAATTAGAGGAATAGAGATGAAAACGCTCAAGTCCAGGCTCTCTCACTGGACTAGAGTCCTTATTCTTCCATCTCCCCTCTAGAACCATAGTTCCTTTCCTGAACAGAGCCACCTCCAAGCAGCACCACTCCGGGGATTCTGGTACCCTACTACGTCACCTGCTTCTTTCCCACACTTCGATGTGTGTCTAGATAAAATCAGAAGGACTTTAAAAAGGAAAAGGAGCCCCAAATGAATAGTCTCAATGGGCTATGTGTATAGAAAAGGAAGAAAGTCAATTGCTTTGTCTTAAGGCCACATACCACTCAGCAAATGGGTCTCTCAATTGCAGGCATTTCAAGATAGCTTAGTGATAGTAAACAACTTTTCATTTGGGGCGGTGTTGGATCAGGTGGTTCAGCAGTGGGAAGTAGGGATCCAGCATGGTGAGATGGTTCACGGCATCTCCCGGCATGTCTCCTCATCTCTCTCACTTTTTGTAGCGATCGGTCCCCCTAAATGATTTTTAGTCTATCTTAATGCAATTCACAGGGTCGATCTCTGCTCCCAACTCTGTATGCCGGTGAGGGTTCTGACCACCATTTTTATTTTTTAACAGAACAAATCTAATTCAGCAGGGTTGATTGTTTCTAACTTCCAAAATGACAGGTAGAGGAAACTGCTTATCCCTGGAGCCTGCTCAGGGTTTGTTATGATAAGAAGGAAGAAATGAGAGTGGAAGCCGGGGTCCTAAGGGGGAGGAGTCCACAGGTGGTTGTGGCTACATCAACTGATTCTGCTGATAGACTAATTAACTGTACCTGATCAGGTGTTCCCTGAGAATGGGAATTCCAAGTCTTAGACCCGTCCTTTCTTCAAACAAAGCTGGAAGACACTATGACCCAGCCCAGACTTTATTGGGGGGCACAGCAATGAGAAAACATAGCTTCAACTCACAAACAGATAATATTTATGTGCTGATTCTTATTTTCTCCCTTCTCTTCTTCATTCCTTAGCTAGTGCTTTTCTCTCTCTCCTTTCTTCAGTACAAAAGCCCTAGTTCAAAGAGATTTTACATTGCCATGGCAAAAATCCCACGTCACATTTCCAAAAATCTTAAGTGCTTGCAAAGAGGCTCAGAGGGTGGCTTGAGCACTGACAGGCTCAAACAAAATGATTTTTGGATGCAATGAGCGTAACTCATTCAGAAGCATGTGGCTTATACTTCTCTTAAAATCCACACCATTTTAAATGAAAGGAAGAAGCCTTAAATCAAAGAGATGCTAAATTTTAAAAGTCCAACCTCAAAAGACCGTGGGCAAATTGCTCACCTCACTTGCTTTCAGCTTTTACTCTACAGGGAAAGGAGGCTACAGTAGATAATCTTTCATGCCCTTTCTCCCTACAAAAGTCTGTGGCTCTCTGAGCCAGATACCCTTCGAGCTTAGCTTTCATGGGGAGAGCTGGGTTCCCGACAGGTTAATCAGGTGGAGCCCTGAGATCAGATTTGTCCAGTGGAGAAGGGCCATAGGTCTTCGCTCACCATAAAAATAATGAGAAAAATGACAACACGTGAAATGCTCAAACACACCCACCATCTGGAATCGAAACACTTGTTGTTTTCAAGGGCCCGAGGAAGCAGCAACGATGAGGTTGTTCCCAGCAGCCTCTGCCGATGCTGATGGGGCATCAGGAAATTGCATTGTTTTAAAGGCCTGAACTATGCTTACTTGAATGAACAGCCCAGGGGGTTGGGGATTTCACAGCACATACCACCCCATGGTCTTCTGTTTGGTTGTCCTCTGCTTGCTTGAAAGGAATAGTGGTGTGAATGATTGCGAACAGATGCAGCAAGAATAGCATGTGGTCTGAATAGATGGGCAGCTAATCTATGAAACTGCACTTTCATAGGGGGCCTCTATGAGGAGGGGGCCACTCCTATAGCCTCAGGAGGTGGGAAGATGATAGAGTTCCACACTGCTACAGCCATTCCAGCCCACTACAGCAGATGCTGCTCTGTCCCCGTGGCCTCCAGCAACTCTACTATCAAGTTGCCAGTTGATTGGTTGAACAACTCTACTATCAAGAATTCCTTCCTATATTCAAGAAATATTTCTTGGGGCGCCTGGGTGGCTCAGTCGTTAAGCGGCTGCCTTCAGCCCAGGTCAGATCCCAGGGTTCTGGGATCGAGCCCCGCATCGGGCTCTCTGCTCTGCAGGAAGCCTGCTTCTCCCGCTACCATTCCCTCTGCTTGTGTTCCCTCTCTCGCTGTGTTTCTCGCTGTCAAATAAATAAAAAAAAATCTTTAAAAAAAA
>CM053613.1:71793284-71852654 GCA_028646535.1 Procyon lotor
GAAATATTTCTTGAGTGCCAATCTGCGTCAGGCGGGGTGCTAACGCTGGGGACACCATGGGGAATAAAATGGTCCCTGTCCCCAAGGAACTTGTAAAGAAAGAATGAAAACACCAATCCTCATGGGCATAATGTGACAGCTCTGTGCCTGGTGCGTGATAGCACTTTCTTAACCCACCAGGAAACTTCTGGGTTTTTTTGATTTTTTGTTTGTTTGTTTTTAATATATATATATATAGTTGAAAAAATACACATCAAGATAGGTGAAATAGTTGGTCTAATTCCATTCAGCTTGTCAATAGATTTCAAAATCCTTTAAATCCTTGCAACATGCCATGCTTTTACTCGCAACAACTCAACTCTTCTGGAACTTAGCTTCCTGATCGTTCTTAGTAAAGAGAGAACATAGAAATGTTCATTAGAAGGTGTCTTCCAAATACAATATACTACTTGGCCACAAGCAAATTCCAGAGGATCTTCCATATTTGAACATCTTACAATGTTTTTCCATTTTAGGGAATTCTTTGGCTCTTTTCTTTTCTGGGTTTCTTTCTAATTTTTCTGAAGGCTCTTCTTCAATCCCCTTTGCTGGTTCATTTTCTCTGGCTTCCTTGAAGTGTTGGAGTTGCTCAAGAGCTCACTGTTGGGCCATTTCTCTCCACCACTTCCTCCTTGCCTTCAGTGAGATAATCAGTTCTGCTTTGTTTATCCTCCCATTTGTTGATGGCCCCAAGGGTATATATAGGTCTAGACATCACTGCTATTCTGAGTTCAAGTGTAGTGTCTGACTCCTTGGGAATGTGCCCATGTGTGGCACCTCACTCTTTGTGGTGGGTATGATGGATTGGCACTCGGCATCCATTCTTACCCTCTTTGGGCATGATTTTCAGTACTACAGAAGCCGGGACCCATATGCAGTGTTTTCCTGGGTGTGAATTATGTTCCACCCATTAGAAGAATTTGCACAATATTTGGAAGGTGGGAAAGAGGGGAGGACAGTTTGCTGTTGTTTCTGATGTTATTGGTGGTCAGGAGGCAACATCGTGAATGTTTTGCTTTTGTTTTAATTTTTTTTTCTGTAATAGCACTGCAGTTACTAACTTCATGGGTGTCGAAAGCCATTTTGGGGGTGGTGACATCCGGAAATTTGTAGCACAGCTCCAACTGGGTGTGCTTTTCAAAAATATCTTAAAATATTGCATGTAAGTATAATATACCTATAGAAAAGTACACACACCATGCACTTACAATCTGATCAATTTCACAATTTGAGCACATGAACACACATATAATGGCACTTATATCAAGAAACAGAGCATGAAGAATAGTATCCCACCTGCCCCTTGCCTAATCCCCAGTCATTAAATTTCTTGCAGAAGGATAGATGCTATCCTGACTTCTAACAGGATAAATGAACTCTGCCTGATTTTGGACTTTATAGAAAAGGAATCATATAGTATATATATCTTTGCGTGTGTTACTTCTCTCCATTCAACATCACAATTGTGATATTCATTTATACAGCTGTGTGTAGTTGAAGATCATTTATTCCAATTGCCGTACATACCCCATTGTATGAATGTGTCATGATTTGCTTCTAAATTCTACTGTTGATGAGCACCTGGAGATTTCCTTTTTGAAACCATTATAAACAATGTTGCTACGAACATGCTAGCACATCTTTTTCCTAATACTTTGTAAGAATTCTTTATTTGTTCTTGATATTAGTCCTTATTGGATAGATGGATATCACTCTACTTTATGCTTTGACTTTTCCATCTAGTACTGGTGGTTTTGATAAACAGAAGTTAATATAATTATAGCATAATTTATCAATTTCTTTTCATTTCTGGTTCATATCTTCATGACCAAGTTAAGAAAACTTTACCCTACTCATGGTATGATGTTCTTCTGTGTTTACTTCTAAAACTTTATTATTATACCTCTTCTATTTTTATCCTCTATCTGAATTGATATTGTATATGCTGATAAATGGAGATCAAGACATACATTTGTTCATTTAGTTGTCCAGTTGACCCATCACCATTGATCTTATCTCCCTACTGAAGTGTCATACTTATGATAAATCAGGTGCTAATTAAATATGTGAGAGTCTATTTTTCTGCTTTCTATTCTTTTCTGTTAGTCTATCTATGCACTAATTCTGCACTGTGTTAATTTTGAGAAATTTGCAATAGGCCTTAGTATCTTTAGTAATTCCCACGCCTTTATTATTGATTATTCTTGGCCTTTTATATTTTCATTTTTTTTTGCAGATATCAGCTTATCAATTTGCATACACGCATATGCACACACACATACACCTACTTGGATTTTAATTGGGATGCTATTAAATTTAGAAATAGTTTGTGAAGAATTGACATTTTTCCTCTATTGTGTCTTCTGATCCATGAGCATAATATACACTTTCATTTATTTAGATCTTATTTAATTTATCTTAATAGCATTTTGTTGTTTACAGTATAGATGCATTGCACATATTTCTTCAAATTTATTCCCGAATATTTGATGTTTTTTAATGCTAGCATAAATGGTATAATTTTAAGTTTTGCTTTCTATCTGTTGCCAATTTATAGAAATGCAGTTGGTATTGCATATTGACTTTATACACATTATCTCTCTGAATTCTTAAATTATATCTAATAATTTTCTGTATTCTATTTGATTTCTTTTTGCATATATAATCATATTGTCTATAAATGATACCTTACTTCCTTTCCCATAATTAGACTTTTTTTTCCCCCTTCATTGCACTGGCTAGAACCTCTGATATAATTTTAAATAAAAGTGGTGTTAGCATAAATCTCTCTCATAACCTACAACATGAAATCGTAGGATTTAAAAAAATATAGAATCTCGGGGCACCTGGGTAGCTGAGTCAGTTAACCCCCTGTCTTTTGATTTCAGTTCAGCTCATGATCTCAGGGTTGCAAGACTGAGCCCCAAGTCAGGCTCCATGACCAGTAAGGAGTACTTGAGATTCTCTCTCCCTCTGCCCATCCCACTGCTCATTCTCTCTGTCTCTCTCTGTCAAATAAATAAATTAAAAAAAAAACCAGATTCTCAGCTTAAGTAAGCCCTATTCCTAGTTTGCAAAGCATTTTATCATGAAAAAGTGAACTTTCTCAAATTATCTTACTTCATTTAACCTATCAGCATTATAATACATGTTTTTTCTTTCAGTTTGGAGAATTACAGTAACTGATTTACAAATGTTAAGTGACCTTGTATTACTGAAATCATCTTTAGTTTGTTGAACCATGTTTTTATATATATATATATATATATATATATATATATATATATACACACACACACACACATATATATAGTTAGATTTAATTTGTTTGTTTTTTTAAAGGATTTTTTCATCTATGTTTGTGAGAAAGCTTGATCTATACCTGCCCAGACTTGCTATGGCCTTGTCAAGTTTTGGAATTGGCTCCTTATATAAAAAATTGGGACATGCTTTTCTACTCTTCAGTAGACTGTGTAAGACTGGAGTATTTGGAAAGAGTCATTATTTGAAATCATCCATTTCCATACTTTCTTTGTCAGCTTTGACAAGTTGCATTTTTTTAAAGGAATTTGTCTATTTCATCCAAATTGTCAAATTTATTGTTTATTATATCCCTGATTATTTTTAATGTCAATAAGATCTATAATTCTATCCCATTTTTCATTCCTGTAATTCGCTATAATTTGGGTGTCCCACTACCCCTGTTAATTAGTCTTGCATGTTCATGGCTTTTAGGCCCAAGGTTTTCCTTTCTCCTACTGTCCTCTTAGGTTTTACTGTCTCATAAAATGATTTGGGGAGTAAACATTCTTTATAATTCTGTAGTTTGTATACAACAAAAGTTGTTTATTCCTTGAATATTTGGTAGCATTCCCTTGTGAAATTAGCTAGGTGTGGAAATTTTCTTGTGAGAAGGTACAAAGTTACATACAGATTTATTACTTGAATAGAAATAAGAGAATTCAGATTTTTAATTCTTGTGTTAGTTTTGTTAAATTATATTTTTCCAGGGATATATCTATTTCAGTTACCAAATTTATTGGCATAATGTTCATAATAACATCTTACTATACTGTGAAAGTCTAGACTCTCTGCAGTTAGGACTCATTTTCATTTATAATGATGATTATTTATGTCCTTTATTTTTATTTTGCTCAATCTCACCAAAGATTTGGTTAAAAAATTATCATTGTTTCACATACTCAAATTTTAGATGTGTTAATCACATTTGTTTTCTATTTATTTGTGCCTTTTACTTATTAACTATTTCTCCCTGCTTATGAACTGTATTTTTAACAAAGATTTATTTTAGAGAGAGTAAGAGCATGCGTGCACATGCACTCATGGGGGAGGAGCACAAGGAGAGAATCTTCAAGCAAATTCCCCACTGAGTGTGGAGTCCTACGAGGGGCTTGATCTCAAGACCTTGAGATAATGACCTGAGCTGAAATCAAGAGTCGGATGCTCAACCTTTGGAGCCACCTAGGCGCCTCTTTCCTTTTTTTTTAATTTATTTTTATTTTTAGCAAGTTTGTTTTACCTTACAGTGTATTCTGTCTAAGATTAATGTAATTATACCATCTTTATTTTGGTTGAAATATTCCTAGAATATATGGGCTATATATCTATTTTTAACCTTTCTGTAATCTTGTGCTTTAGATGCATGTGTTATAAAAATAAAGATGGAATTTTAAAAATCAAATATGACAGCATTTGTCTATTACTGGAAGCACTTAATCACTTACATTAATTATAATTATATATAGAGTAGCATATTTTTAAATACCACTTATTATATGCCTACGTTTTGCCCTTTCTGTTTTTTCCCTCTCATTTCTTATCCTCTTTTTCTTAATTAAGTACTTTTTCCTGATTCTGTTTTCACCTATACCAGTTTGGAAAGCATGAATTTTATTTATCTTTGTTTAATGGCTATGCTGGTAATTACAACATGCATATGTGATTAATCGAAGTCTGATTTGAACAGTAGCTTATCCTCATCCAGAAGGATCTTTGTTTTCCTTCTTCTTCTTGCTTATAACTCTACGGAGATATAATTCATGTATCTTCCTTTTGGGGGAACCATTTTGCTATATATGAGATTTTTGGTTGATGGGTTTTGAAAAATAATTCAGTACTTTGAATATGTGATCCCAGTGCTTTCTGATTTCAGTTATTTCTGATGAGAAGTCAAATGTTAACATTAATGGATTGTCCTTATGCAAGATGAGATTTTTCTTCTTGCTTTGAAGATTTTCTTTTCCTGTTGGCATTTTTACTGTGATATGTCTATGTATGTATCACTTTGAATTTATTCTACCTGGAGGTTGTTAACCTTCTCAGAAATTTCATCAAATTTCGGATCCTTTCAGTGATTATTTCTCCAAATATTTTCCTTGGATCTCTGTTTATTTATTTTCAACTATTTTCTCTCCATTTTTTCAGCTTGTATAATGTTGATGTATCTGAAACTTTGCTTGATTCTTCTGTCAGCTCAACTTTACTATGAGCCACTAGAGAATTTTTTCATTTTGACTATTGTGCTTTTCAAATACGCTGACTTCTAGTTAAATAATTTCTGTTTTTGTTGATATTCTCTATTTAATGAGACATTGTCATTGAACCTGTTTTTATTTTTTAAAGCATGGTTTCCTTTAGTTCTTTGAACATTTAAATAAATGGCTGCTCAGGTTTTTTTGTCAGTCCACTTTCTGAGCCCCTTCCAAGGCAGGTTCTATTGCCTGCTTTTTTTGCTGAGTATAGGCCAAACTTTCCTCTTCCAAAAAATTCTCCTAGTTTTCTGTTGAATATTGGTTATTTTATATATGATATTGACGTGACTCTGATATTGATTTCCCTTGTCACTCAGGAGGGGTTCTTTTGTTGTCAGATGCTTAGCAATTTGTTCACTGTTTAGTGACTTGACAGAAATAATTTTGCAAAGTTTATTTCCTCCATTGTGTGATCTCCCAACCCTAAGATCATGACCTGAGCCAAAATCAAGAGTCAGAGGCTTATCCCACTAAGCCACCCAGGTGCCCCAGTGAAATTGTTTTTAAAAAGTAATTTGAAGCATCTAGAAATTGTCCTAAGGGCATAAGAGTAAATGCAGAAATATTCATTGAAGAAAATCTATCAAGTGTTGGTATGAACAGTCAGTCCAGGGCATTTGGGTTATGTGCTGTTCTCTTACCACTCCCACCCAATGTCTAGGTTATGGAGGCTTTACCTTGGATGCTCTACTTTGGGCTGCTGAAACCAATAAGACAGAGCTGCCTTCTCCCTGAACATTAAGGCCTGGGACTAACAGATACATCCCAGAAAGGACAGGTTGCTGGCATTTTTCTCATTTCCTCCAAGTCCCACATTGCAGAGGCCCAATTCTAGGGGCCCTGCTCATATTATTTTTCTCTTTTACCCTAGCTACCTAGGAGTGGCCTGTAGAATGGTATAAGCTCCAAAATATTACTGTAGGAGTATATGACATGCCACCTCAAAACATGTCCTTTTGATATACTGATTATTTTGAGCTGTAGGCATTTGAAACATGGCAAATGCAGAAAGAGGCTTTCGTGCCTAAAGACAGATCCCCTTGAAGGAACTCAGTTGTTCTAAATCCCCTCTCCAGGAGATTTAACAATCAGGTTAGAATTAACTCTTATCATAGGAGAGGAGACTAGGAGTCCACACCACACCCAGACAAACCTTGTCACAAACTATCATACCTTTATTTTTCTAAGGGTCCATTCATCTTTCCTAGAAGTCATTTATTCCCCACAAAGAGACCTAACATCCCTCCCCCACTCTTTTCTCTATTTAAAAGGCATTCAATCCTGAATTCTAAGCCACCTTGGAGGGTTTCTAATTTTTCCAAGCAATCTCCCAAGTATACAGAAATCCTGCATGTTCATAAACTTCTGTGTTTTCCACTTGTTAATCTTTTATTACGGTGGTCTTAGCTAAGAACTCAGAGGGGTAGAGGGAAAATTAGTTTTCCTTCCCTCCACCATTTATTGCTCAAATGTTCTGCATAAGTCCTTAGCTGGTAAGAACTTCACCTTTTACCACTGGTTATATGTGTGGCTTTGAGACTATTATTATGGTTCAGAGAGTTTGCATTTTCTTGCCCCCAGATTTACCCAGAGACTACTGGCTCAGAGGTTTCCTCTTAGATTTCTCCTGAGGGACACAGCATGCACACAGTCTTGAAGACTACCAGGGATGAGTGTGATTTTATTTTTCAGCAGGGATTCCTGTCGGTCAGTGTTTAGATGGAGGTTGTGCTTAAGGTCCAGCTTCTAGTGAGGCTTCCATCCAGGAATGATGGGTCTGCATTGCTTGGGGAATGCTTTCACACATGCCCTGCTCAGATCACTACTGTATGGAATCAGCTTAGTGCCCACTCAGCCCTCCTGACCTCAGTGTTGCTTATGATTCCATTAGGGATCATCCCTTGCTGTCTCAAATGTTTAACTTATAACTCTTCTACTGTTTTGTTTGCATCAAGTTCCTGGAGATCTCCTTTTAATTGCTCTCCATCATGATTTCCACTGTTTTCAGTGATGCCCTTAAATAGGGAGTTCTCCACAATGCCCCTGCTCTTCCCCTGGGCACAACTTGTTCCTTACTACAGTGAAGCTGGGGAAGGGGACCTGCTTTTCCAGGAGGGCAAGCCTCTCTTTTGAGCGGACACTGGACCAGGGGCTTGGGGGTGGGAGGAAGCAGCCCCCACTCTTCTCAGCTTGCTCCTGGAGTGGAATGTCCATCTTATAAGTAAATGAGTGGAAGTTTGCAATGCTTAGAGCAGGAGCTCAGTGAGGGGAGGGGAGACATCCTCTTGACCATGACTTCCTGGAATTGGGCCTCTGCAATGTGGGACTTGGAGGAAATGAGAAAAATGCCAGCAACCTGTCCTTTCTGGGATGTATCTGTTAGTCCCAGGCCTTAGTGTTCAGGGAGAAGGCAGCTCTGTCTTATTGGTTTCACCAGCCCAAAGTAGAGCATCCAAGGTAAAGCCTCTATAACCTAGACATTGGGTGGGAGTGGTGAGAACAGCACATAGCCCAAATGCCCTGGACTGACTGTTCATACCAACACTTGATAGATTTTCTTCAATGAATATTTCTGCATTTACTCTTATGCCCTTAGGACAATTTCTAGATGCTTCAAATTACTTTTTAAAAACAATTTCACTGGGGCACCTGGGTGGCTTAGTGGGTTAAGCTTCTGACTCTTGATTTTGGCTCAGGTCATGATCTTAGGGTTGGGAGATCAAGGCCTTGTGTTGGGTTCCTTGCTGAGCAAGGGGTCTGCTGGACATTCTCTTTCTCTCTCTGCCCCCCCCCCCCCCCGACTGGTGCTCTTTTTCTCACTCTCCTTCTCTAAAACAACAAACAATTTCACCAAACAACAACAAACAATTTCACCAGTTAAATGTTTTGTTTGGGAGAGGATCCATTGTGCTCTTTATTCTGCCTTTCCCTAAATCCTGACACCCCCCTTTAGTTCATTTTCAGCTTCGTTTGCCTTCCTTTGATTTACATCCTATTATATTTTAATTATATTATTAATAATCCACAAGACATTATTTTCTAATCCATCTGTCTTTATATTTTCCATGTATTTATCACTTTTTGTGTTGTATATTACTTCCTACATCTCATGCTGTCCAGCTGGGACCATGTCACTTCTGCCTAAAGTATATCTTATAGAATTTCTTTTTGCAAGGTCTGTTGATGGCAAACTCAGATTTTATTCACTTTATTATATTTTACTTTAATTTTCTTGAAAGATTTCTACTCAGTAGAGATTATGGGGTGGTGGTTATTGCATTTTTTTTTTTTTTGCATTTTTTTTTCCACACTAAAAATAGTATTCCCTTTTCTGGCTTTCATTGTTGCTAATGAGGAATCAACTTTCAACTGTCTTTTCCCTCTGGGTACTTCCATGTTCCTTATCTTTGGAGTTCTAAAGTTTTATTAGAAAGTATCCAGTTTTGCATTTCTTCTTATTTATCCTGATTTGGATTCATGTGGCTTCTTGAATCTATTGCTTTGTGCCTTTTATTGGTTTTGTAAAATTTTGAGATAATGGCTCTTTGGATACCATATCTCTAACATATTTTGTTTTTCTCTTATTCTTGATCTTTTGATTAGACCTTCTCATACAAACCTCCGGGGTCTCAAACTCTCTTTACCCCCCAGGTCTCTGTTTCTCTTTCAGGATTTCAGATAATTTCTTCATTTTTTTCTTTCAGTTTAGCTCAACAGTTATGCTTAATCTTTAGTTTAACTAATTGGTTATAATTTTATTTTAAATACTCACATTTTCATCTCTAAAATTTCAGTAGTTTTCTTTCATTTTTATATTTCTTCTTCCTTATGTGCTTTATCATACTTGTGTTGTTATTTCTTTCAACATACTAAATATATTCCCTCTCTTCCTCTCTCTATCCTTCTTTCTCTCTCTCTCTATTTCTGTCTTCCCCCTTTCTCTCTTTCTCTCTCTCCCTTGGGAGTGTGTCTGTCAATTCCAGTATATGAAATTCTTACCTATCTATTTCGGCTATTTGTTGTTTTTGCTAGTCTCATGCAAATGTATCTCACAGGTATGTTTAGTTATTTTTAACAGTGAATTTCTTATTTGCCCTACAATACTTGTTTTAATACAAATTCTCTGACACATAGTGTCTATTGGCTCCTTCAGAGAGATTTCATCCACTTCTGTTGGGTGCATATAGACATTACTGGTCTCATATCACTAAAAATGCTGGCTTTAAGATTCTAGGTATTACTGGGTATGTGCAAATGGGCTACAAATCAGTATGAGGCTACTTTTTTCAAATTCTTAGATGAATTATTTCTCCTCCTTCCACTTATTGCCAAATTTTGAGATTCCCCCCCCCCTTTTTCTTTGCTTTGGGACAGGGATGAGGAGGAAAGGGGATTTCTTGTTTACCCCACACTAGATCTTTGTAGCAGCTTTAAAAAGGTTGATCTATTATTAGATTCCCACTTTGGGTTGGGCCTGAGGTTTCATCTGTTTTCTGTGACACTTCAGTCTGTAAAAACAGAAGTGAATTTCCCGAGTTTAGCAACTGCCATTTTGGGGCGAAATCTGGCTGGAATGCTTTATTCCCTTTTTGTGTTTCCAGAGTTAACTCAGATCCTAGTCTGAGAATTCTCAAATTTTGCAGCAGCATATTGATGCTTAAAGACCTTGTGTTTTTAATCTTATCTAAGAACTTCAGTTTTGTTAATTAGGAGGATCAGTTCAAGAACCTAGCTCACCGTATTGCCAGGTCTTACTCAGTGTACCTACAGGAAGGATGAAGCTAGCTTACAACCTATGCATATCTAGTACTGTATTTCTGTCCTTTTTTTAAAAAAAGATTTTTTTATTCATTTGAGAGAGAAAGAGAGAGAGAGATCTAGGCAGAGCCAGAGGGAGAAGCAGACTTTCTGCTGAGCAGGGAGTCCAATGCAGGATGCAGTGGGATCCCAGGACCCGGAGATCATGACCTGAGCCAAAGGCAGATGCTGAATCATCTGAGCCACCCAGGTGCCCCTTTCTATCCTTTTTTATCCCTAGTAATTATTTTTGTTTATTTATACCATGGATTTTTTTTTTTACTTTCACATGTACCAGCTTCACTTTTCATTATTTTCCCTTTTATATGAGCATATCTGTAAGATCATTTTCTTCTTCCTGAATAAATCCTTCAGAAATTTCTTTAGTGAAAGTTTCTGTGTATTATGCTCACTAAAATTTTTTTTAAATATCTCTATCAGTCTCATTCTTAGAACATAGTTTTTCTAGGAGTGTGATATTAATTTAAAAGTTATTTTCTCTGAATTCTCTTTTTAAGATACTCCCCATTCTTCTGACTTCCATTTCCAAAAAGTCTGTCTGTCCAATTGTCATTTAATTGCAATTGATTTCTCTCTCTCCCTCTTTCGTGTATTCAAGATTTTCCATTTGTCATCAGGGTTCTGCCAGTTCACTAAAATATACCTTGGAGTAGATAACTCTTTTTTAAAAATTTATTGAATATTTAATTCTTATTTTTCTTTATATGTATCTGGAAAATTCCTATCCATATCTTTTCAAATTAAGCTTTTTCTCCATTCTTTCTACCTTCTCATTCTGGGACTTTGCTTCACTATCTTAAACTTCCTTATTTAGATTTAAATAAATAGAGATTACTATGTCTATTTATCTCCCTCTTATATTTTCTCTCTTTGTTTTTCTGTGTCCCTTTGTGGTCACTTATCTGGACCCATCTTCCGGTGTACTAACTTTTTTTTCAGCTGTCTCTTTTATTTAATCCTTCTTTTTCATTCGTAAGATAATATAAATTTATTATAAATTATATATGATATAAGTAGAATATTAATATGAAGAAAAATTTAACATAAACATAAAAGTTTCATTCATTGTTTTAAAATTTAAGGATATGTTCTTTTTACTTGATTATTGTTTTATTCTTTTGTTTTAGTTATTTAAAACATTTCATACACATATCTTGTATCTGATAATTCAATATCTTAAATTTTGGGGGATCTAAACTGATGTTATGTTTGTTTCTACCAACAATTCCTATTGCTTCATTTCCTTGGATACTTGATAACTGTTGAGTATGAATTCAAAATTTGGTGTTCTGAGAAGTAAAATCTTGAATGGTTTACTTGGTAAGAGTTTGCTTTTGATTGACCCAGGACCTGGGTGATAGTATCTATCCAGGACTGCTTTACCTAACTTGTCGGATACATAATGAATGTGGGAGTCTCATGTTCCTATTCCTTACCTTTGGTGAGAGAGCAATGAGATTTATCTGTAGGTCAATTACTAATTTTGCATTTGTTTATTAGTTTCTGTGTTTGCTGTTGATGTTGTTTCAGTGGTTGGTTTCTGTTTTCTTTTGTTGACTCTGTATTTTCTTTACTTGTTTGAGAGTATACTTTTTTTTTGAGAGTACACTTTTTTTTTGAAAGATTTTATTTATTTGACAGAGAGAGAGGGAGCACAAGCAAGGGCAGTGCAGGGAGAGGGAGGGGGAGAAACAGATTCCCTACGGAGGAGGGGGACCAATGCGGGGCTCTATCCCAGAACACTGGGATCATGACCTGAGCTAAAAGAAGACACTCAACTGAATGAACCACCCAGGCGCCCAAGAGTACACTTTTTTTTTTTTTTTTGGAAATTCATTATAATTTGTCTAGATCCAGTTTTTTTTTTTTAAATAAATGTCTATTTTAATGTTTTTCACAATACAATAAATACTTCTCTTGATGATATCACATATGTAAGGCTGTTTGGTAGTATTCAGAACCACCACCGTAATGGTGGTCTTCTTCCGGATTGGTGTGTAGTCTTCAGTAATTATAAGGAATTATTTGTCTGAAACTGCTGTCAAACCAGCAGGACTGCATTTATGCATCCATCATTTTCAGGATTGTTGGTAACTTGTGCATATTTTCCCCAAATAACTTTGCCTCCTTGTGTCACAAGGCCCAACTCGCTCACGTTCACCTCAATTACAGTACCTTTGGTAATAACACCCAAAGTTGTATACAGTGGGGATGAAGGATTTTTTTTTACACCAAGTATTGGCAGGCAAAAGGTGGCTTTCAATTCAGGATGTGTTACATGGGACTTTTTGAAATATAAGCCCATTGGCCTAATGAATCTTTCATATTTAGGTGGTTTTCGAGTAAAGCCGTCTCCAACAAAGCCGACTTTAGTGACCATTCTCTTCCATGCTTTCTTTTTTCTCTTTACTGTTCGAATAACTTTTAATACTTCTGTTTCTCCCTGGGCGCGAACTTTGGGTAAAGGCACTTCCTATTTTCCCGCTTTCTCTTTTCGTTTTTGTTTAATCATATTAGAAAGTACTTTAGCTCGGGACTGTCCCTCCCTGTCCAGTAGATACGCATGTACTGCTCCTCCGTGGAGTCTTTTCATCATTCTTTTGTTTGGTGTTTCTCTTTTCATGCATCTTGATAGTCTTTTTCATTTGTATTTTCTCAGCTTGGCGCTGTTTATGGTAGAGCTTAGCTTTCAGACCAATCATCTTTTTTGCCTTCTTTGAATGTTCATGAGCCTCTGGACCTTCTTTCTTTCTCTTTTTCTCATGGTAATCCAAACGATAGCCATAGCGCTTCCGGTGTAACTCAATATATTCATTTTGTGGCATGGTGACGGCAGCAGCGCCGTCGGGTGCAGCTGTCCAGCGCCGTCGGGTGCAGCTGTCCGGGCGCAAAGAAGCTCTCAGGCTCCCAGACCCACGAGCTAACTCCACGAAAGCCACGAAGGGAAAGAGCTAGATCCAATTTTGTTATAAGAAGACCCATCAGAGGGGCGCCTGGGTGGCTCAGTGGGTAAAGCCTCTGCTTTCAGCACAGGTCATGATCTCAGGGTCCTGGAATCAAGCCCTGCATCAGGCTCTCTGCTTAGCAGGGAGCCTGCTTCCCCCCCTCTCTCTGCCTACTTGTGATCTCTCTCTCTGTAAAATAAATAAATAAAATCTTTAAAAAAAAAAAAGACCCATCAGAGTTTGTAATCTGTATATATTAATAGAAAAGTCTGGTAGTACCCTACACTTGTATAAAATGTCCAGCTTTCCTAATCTTATCAATTTATATCTTAATGAAATATTATTTGATAAATTTTCATTTTATATAATTTTTTCTATCATTTCATATTTACCTTTGGTGAAGCACTAATCCAAAACAATGGGAGGCAATAAATCCAACATTTTCTACTCATTATAGTCTGCACAACTACCATGAGATATAGGTTAACTAAAAATACCTTTCCTATGTTTGGTAGCTTGAGTAGACACTAGCCAACTTACTATCTTCAAGTTATACTGTTTGTTCAATATTTTGTACACTTGAGCGTGAATTGGCTAATGAAAAGCAGTATGTATCCTATAATTAGGGAGAATATTGTATATTCTCATAGACCAGACCATGGTCAAAATTCTTTCTGACAGTTACTAGGTGAATTATATAGGGCTTTAGTTCTTCTCATTTGTAAAATGAGGATAATGATGGACATATCTTGTATGATTAATGTCAAGATCAAATGATACATAATGCATGTAAATATATAAAACACCTAGCAAAACACTTGAAATATAGTAAAACTTCCACTAAATTTTGGCCATGTGGTTATTATCTCTGATGATCAGGCAGTTCAGGAAGGGGAAAAGAGTAGGTAAATTTTGAAGGAAATATGATTTGCAAAGTTAAATTTGAAAACTTTGAAGGAGGAGTAGTCACCTGCTGGGGAGTCAGGCAGCACTAAGGAAGGTACCAGCTGTTAAAACGAGGGGCTAAAAATGTGAGTGTCACAGGGAGGTTAATTTTTCCAGTTCCCCAATTTCTCCAGGGCTAGTCCAGGAAAACAAATTACTTAAGGTCTAGGGTTCTTGGGAAGAATGTTCATACAAAAACAGTACTTTGATGACTTTTTTCAAGTGTGAAGTTGAATAATGTGATAGAGGTGGGGTTCACGTCTCAACAAGTACTTGGTTGATTTTGCCTTATACTCATTTCTGCCCTTGCAGCCCTCTGAAACAACCCTTAGAAAGAGTCACTGCAAATTCCTCTTTTGAGATAGTTATGTAGGTGGCCATATCCACAGGGGGAAATGAGGACAAAAAGAAAAAAACTGAAGGGCACAGTAGCATCCATTTCTAGGGGAGAGGGAGTAGTGCAGATTACAGGGCAGGGGTATGGGGTTGTTTTGGTAGTGCTGCTTCTTATCTTCTGTGAAGTTACAAGGGTAGTCACTTACAATCATCTGTTAAACAATATACAATGTTTTATTCACATTTCTGTATTATCTTCTCTTCCTCAAAAAATGAAAAGAATAAATAAACTGTTAAAATTTAAAAATATTTAACAGCTTTCATTATTTTGTAAAAACGTGTTAAACATACAGCCAATTTTTAGTTATTCTCATTGCAATTACTGTCCTTAGGATGATATATTAGGTTTCTGATCTCCAGGTGGTTTGTCTTTGCTAACTGGCATACTTTCTGAGGCTATTTCCCCTACCCTCAGATGCTGGAAGCAGCACCTGGCTTTAACCTACTAACCAGTTAAAAAGAAAATATTCATGATCTTTCTTATATCAATCAATAAAGTAATCAATATAATCTGTTTTTGTAAATCCGAACAATACTTACAGTTCCTTCTGCCCAAATCCCCGAAGCCAGTCTGCACTCTAGGACTGCAATAGGAAGGCTCAGAGTGTTGAGTGGAAGCCTGGCACAACCAGTGAAATCTGGAAATGACCTCTCCTTAGAGATAGGGATAGGAAGTAACCAGATCCCCTAAATATAGTTGTTCTACCGCAGGGATTCAGGGTATGTCACCTTAAAATATGCCACTCTGTCATGAAGGAGTACTTCAAACTGAAGTCATCTGAGGAGAAGCTGATAGAAGAAAAACTCTCTACCCTCCACCTGTTTGCCTCAAAGCAGGAATGTTTGTAAAGCTGTCTTCCCTCTCCTTTCTACCAGGAAGGGAGAAGTTAAATCACTAGAGATGAGTAAAGAACTTATCTGCCCAAAGAAGGCAACAGAAGAATCTACACAACAAACTCTACCAGCCATTAGCTTTCATTAGCTTCCCCATATATTTACCTTCCTGTAATTTCTCTCCTAAAAGCCTAAACCCTCTTTCCTTTGTCTTGTCACTGTTTACACTGTTTACAATATCATCGTTTTCTTGTTGAGATGCTGAGTAAGTCCCAGGTTCTAATCATGCCCTTAAGTTATTCATCACTGACTACACTCCTGCCTACACATGATGTACTTCCCATTTTTTCTTCTCTTGCTAGTCTGTCTTTTGTCAGTGTAATTTGCAGGGCCAGTTAGAGAACATAGGAGGTAGAGGGAAAAATTTGTGTCCTTCCCCACACCACCTACGCCTAACACAAATGAAGATTACCCTTTTGATTTCCATTTTGCTCCAGTTTCTGGGGTCTTTTTATCTCTTCAGTTTATTACAAAGATAGAAACTTATGGTTGAGGCCTCCCTCTGACCCTTAATCCCTCATATGAAATGGTTTCTACAGGCTTTTATTCCCTGGCTCTGCTCCTGGAATCAGTCCTTCTCTGCCAAATGTTGGGCATAAAACCAACATTTTCTACTCATTATAGTCTGCACAACTACCATGAGATATAGGTTAACTAAAAATACCTTTTCTATGTTTGGTAGCTTGAGTAGACACTAGCCAACTTACTACCTTCAAATTATACTATTTGTACAATATCTTGTACACTTGAGCTTGAATTGTCCTCTCCACTTACACAGAGGACACCAGCCATTCTTGGCCTCCAAAGAAATTTCCTCCCCAAATTGACAGCCAACTTTTTCCTCTCCCCCGGTTTATTCATTCCATCAGCACACAAACAAGCTGGGATAGTTTCTGTCTTAAAAAAAAAAAAATCCTTCCTTGATTTTTTTTTTATTTTTTTTATTTTTATTTTTTTAAAGATTTTATTTATTTGACAGAGAGAAACACAGCGAGAGAGGGAACACAAGCAGAGGGACTGGTAGTGGGAGAAGCAGGCTTCCTGCAGAGCAGAGAGCCTGATGCGGGGCTCGATCCCAGGACCCTGGGATCTGACCTGGGCCGAAGGCAGACGCTTAACCCAGAGCCACCCAGGCACCCCTGATTTTTGAATCCTTAAAAATAAAAAAATAAAAAAACCTACAACCCCCAGTTCTGCCTCTTTTCTCTCCCCACTTCACATCAAAAATCTTCAAATAATCCGTATTTACTGCCACCACTTCCTCGAAATGCATCCACTCATTAACTAACCCATTCTAATCAAGATTTCCCTTCCGTCACTGTGTTGATTGTTTTTGTCAAGGTTACTAATGACATTCATCTCACTAAATCCAGTCATCAATTCTCTCTTCATCAAACTCAATTTTCATACAGATTTTGATATGGGACCACCTGTCCTTAAATAGCTATCTTCAGGGGTGCCTTGGTGGCTCAGTGGGTTAAAGCCTCTGCCTGCGGTTCAGGTCATGATCTCAGGGTCCTGGGATGGAGTACCGCATCAGGCTCTCTGTTCAGGAGGGAGCCTGCTTCCCCCTTTCTCTCTGCCTGCCTCTCTGCCTACTTGTGATCTCTTTGTCAAATAAATAAATAAAGTCTTTTATATATATATATAAAAGCTATCTTCATTTGACTTCAGGAACATCCCACTTTCCTTGTTTTTCTCCTGGCTGGCTGTCCATTTCTTCCCATTCTTCTTTGCTGACTCCCCTTCTCTTCCTGACTTCCAAATGATGGACTTATCCAAGATCAGTCCCTAGTCTACTGTTCTTTACATGCATTTTCTCCTTTACTCAGAGACCTAATCATAAATACCATCTCTATGATGATGTCTCTTAGAATTACATCTTTGGATCTAACCTCTTTGATGAAATCAGACTTAGAAATTTTATTTGCCTCACTTCACATTTCCACTTGGCTATCACATAGGCATATCAAAGTAATCTAACAAAAAGAAAATTTTTGCTTTTCTCTCCTAAACTTGTTTCTCTATTGTTTCCACAACAATGAAGTATTATCTTCATTCTTCCCATGATGCCAGCCAAAACCTTTGCTTTATTCTGCAAACCTAATCCATTGGCAAATGTTGTAGCTCTTTCCTCAGGGTGCCTCTGACACCTTACCACACCCACAGCAGGATCTTGAGTCCAGGCTGCCATTGTTTTATACCTTGTCTCTTACCTGACTGCTGCTGCCTCACCTGGTCCTGTCTGGTCTACCTGACTCTGATCTTGACTCCCTACAGAACTTTCTTTTTTTTTTTTTTTTATAGATTTTATTTATTTGACAGAGAGAAACACAGCGAGAGAGGGAACACAAGCAGAGGGAATGGTAGCGGGAGAAGCAGGCTTCCTGCGGAGCAGGGAGCCCGATGCGGGGCTTGATCCCAGGACCCTGGGATCTGACCTGGGCCGAAGGCAGACGCTTAACGACTGAGCCACCCAGGCGCCCCTCCTACAGAACTTTCTACACACAGAAGACATAATTATCTTTTAAAAATGAGTATCCTAAGAGCGCCTGGGTGGTACAGTCAGTTAAGCATCTGACTCTTGGTTTTGGTTCAAGCTATGATCTTAGGATCATGAGATCGAGTCCCATATTGGGTTCTGAGTTCAGCATGAAGTCTGCTTGAGATTCTTTCTCTCCCTCCCTCTGCCCTTCTTACTCATGTTCTCTCCTTCTCTCTCCCTCAAAAATAAATAAGTAAATCTTGGTAAAAAATTTTTAAAATAAATATAAATAAATATATTTTTATATCATATCATATATGTTTCTTTCCTTCATGAAACCCTTGCACAGCTTTCCTTTATACTTTAAATACAAATTTCTGACCATGGTCTGAAGACATTATATGACCTGTCCCTCACCTCTATCTCCTGCCACTCTTTCCCCTTTCCCATTATGTTCTAACAGTATTAGTCTTTGGCTTTTTCTTGACTATCCCACATCTATGCCCATTGTGTAGCCTTGACATTTGCTGTCCTTTTCTGCCTAGTTGGTATATTCAACCCAAATTGTGGCATGGTTACATTCTTCTCTGGAGGGTTCTCCTTCAGGATTTCCTCTAGAGATCTTCCTTGACCTTATTTAACACACAGCATCCCCTCCATGCCTAACACTTTCTGCTACTCTTCCCCATGATCCTGCTTGTACTACTTCAAAAGTATTTGCCTTACTTTGTATATACTTCTTTATGATCAGTATGTATCACTATTGCAAATTATACTATCATCTTTAATGACTTCTTTAGAACATAAACTCCAAGAATAACGTGTAACATGCAATTAAAATGATACTATTTCTTCTCAAAAGACATTATAGACTCCTAATAACTCCAAAGTGATCATTCAGATCTTGAAGTCATATGAGACCCAGAGCCTTTCTGCTCTGGGGAGAACCATTTTATTCCCCTTGGTGCTATTCAGAAAGAAACTGGCCAAGATATTAACCTCTCTGACTTCATCCTTGGACAGGAAAATGGAGTGAAATCAGCTGGGTCTTAAGTCTCCCCAGGACAAATATTTTCCAACCCAATGAAAGATTTATTTTTATGTGCAGCGAAACATCTTTCTCCCCCCTCCTCATTCCTTGGAAAGAGCCGAAACAAAGTTGGTTTGAAAATTTGGCCAACTATTCTAATAAATCATTCTCAGGTTTGGATGTGAAGGTAAATTTATCAAGAGTAAAGGTCAGAGCATGTTCCCTGAAGCCACTGGAAACCAAACTCTGGTGCTAACCACTGATAAACAAATGGCTTAAACCAAATAGCTCAGAGGTTAAATTGTGCAGTGAAAAATATGACTTGATATTTTAAGAGACTCAAAAAATACAAACCTTTTTCGTAGTAAACACTTTGTTCACTGATTAAAAAATAAATTAAAAAGCTAAAACAAATCGAAGCTAAATTCCTATCTCTTTTCCTCTGAATGTAATAGTGATTGAAAAACAATTAATTGTCTTCAAAAAAATTGCAGAAGTTCAGAGGCTACTGATAGCATCAGGGAGCAAGTCTGAATACTTACATTGTGAGGCAAAAATTTTTACCACTTTTCATGCTCAAACCACATGCTACTAAGACTTTTCAAATAGAATATACGAATGTCTTCCTCTGCTGAAGTTTGCACAGAGGTGGCTCTGGCTTAAATATTAAGGAATAAGGAAAGAAGTAGGATGAGAAGAAGCCAAAAGCTAAGAGCAGTCTACTCCTAATATGTTGCTGGAAATGGCACTGCCCTGAGTTTCACCTTGGGGTATAGGTGGAAGGCCCTTTCATTACTGATCCCCATTTGCTTAATTTTAAATAGAATTTCTAAGTGGACTCTCCTGTGGAGGCAAGGTGATCTTTTTATAATGCTTCTGATGCTGGAGAAAATCTGCAAGAGGTATATAGTGAATCTTCCTAAAAGAAAGGTAAATGAGAAACATGAAAAAAAAGTTTATTTTTTTCTACAAAATCTTTAAATACTATTTTACTCTCTTAATCCTCTATTATTTAAAAATCCAAATAATTACCTGGCAAATAGAAACTGTAATTTTTAGGGCATATTACTGTCCACAATTACTCCCAGATATTATTATGTTCTTGACACATCAAACACTAAATAATTTTTTGAAAAATTTTATTTATTTGAGAGAGAGAATGAGCAGGGGAAGGAACAGAGTGAGAGGGAGAAGCAGGCTCTCCACTGAGAGGGGAGCCTGACAGGTGGTTCAGTTCCAGGATGCTGAGACCATGACCCATGACAAAGGCAGATGCTTAACTGACTGAGTCACTTAGGCACCCCCATTAAATAACGTTTTATTGAATAAAGGAATGACCCTTGTGACACACATACTCATCAAGATATAAAGAATATTAAAAAAAAGATATAAAAAATATATCTCTTACCAAAAAGACCAGGGAATAAATTGGTAGTTAGGTCATTTTTGTTTCTAGTTCCACCATGAATTTATGTCAAGGATTGAATCAAACTGTACCTCTTCTTTAACACTTAAAGATCTAAATGTGAAAGCTAGGTCTATAGATGAAATATAGAACATTAGCCATAAAAGAAAATACTTGATAAATTGGACTTACTAGAAGTCAAATATGCTGCTAATCAAAAGATGTCATAAAAAATGGATAGGCAAGCAAAAGATAAGGAGACTATATTTACAAATATATATATATATATAAATGTTTGTATATACACACATATATATCAAATTACTTACATGCAGACTATAAGGGGGAAATTACAAACAAATAATAAAAAAACACACAGAATTAACCCAATATTAAACAGACAAAAACTCAAGTAGATAATTCTCAAAAGAAGACAAAGGATGGCTAATAAGCACATGACAAGTCACTCAGCAATACAAATCAACAGGGAAAGGCAAATTATAACCACTATGTGATAGCATTTCATAATCATGTGGCAACTGAACTTAGTAAGACTGATAATATCAAAGGTAGGTGAGGCTATGTTTTGCTGATGAGGGTTAAACACATTTAGAAAGCTCTTTGGCAGTTTCTTATAAAATTAACATCTGTCTACCCTATAACCCCATTTCCCTGGACATTTACTCATGAAATAGAACATATGTCCTCAAGAAGACTTTTCTATGAATGCTTGTAGCAGTCTTATTTATAATGACCAAAATTGAAAGTCATTCAAATACTAATCAATAAGGGGACACGTAAATAAATTGTAGAATTAACATATAATGGGATATTGCTTGACAATAACTGGGACATACAGGGTTGAATCTAAAACACATAATGTAAAAAAAGTGATATGAGCCAGACAGAAAAAAATACTTACTATATGGTACCTTCATAAGTAAAACTGATCTACAATGGTACATACAAGAAAATCATTGCCTCTGGATGGGTGGATTGGATATAAAGAATGAGGAAATTGCCTAAACATGGTCAGAATGGAACTTTCTGGGGATGACGGAAATGTTCTAAATCTTGTTTTGAGTGATGGTTACACAGGTGTATATAATTGTCAAATCTCACCTGACTAAATCCTTATAATCTGGGTATTTTATTTCGTATAACCTAACAGAAATTTTTTAAAAATATTAATTGAATTTTTTATATCATTGGCTGTTAAATTTTTTTCAGTAAAAGGCCAGATAGTAAATATGTTAAAGGACAATACTGTCTCTGTTACAATTGCTCAACTATGCTATTTTAGCAGGGAAGTGGCCATGAACTGTACATAAACAATGGTCATGTCTCTGTGCCTATAAAACTGTATTCACAAAAACAGGTGACATTTTGGTTTGTGGGCCATTGTTTTCTATCTCTGTTCTTTTTTTTTCTTTAAGATTTTATTTATTTATTTGACAGAGACAGATAACAAGTAGGCAGAGAGGCAGGCAGAGAGATGGGGGTAGCAGGCTCCCTGCTGAGCAGAGGATGCTGGGCTTGATGTGGGACTCGATGTGGGGCTCAATCCCAGGACCCTGAGATCATGACCTGAACCGAAGGCAGAGGCTTTAACCCACTGAGGCACCCAGGTGTCCCTTCTACTTCTGTTCTATATCCTTACTTATTTTCTCTAATTGATCAATTAATTATTAAGAGAGATATATTGACATATTTCCTCTATTGGTGAGTTCATCAATTTCTTTTGTTTATCTGTCAAATTTTACTTCCTATATATCAAGTCTTTTTTATTATGATTATATGTATGCACTGTATGTACTTGTAAATGTACCAGTGAATTGAAACTCTTAAACTTTTTTTGTTCGTGTGTTCTGTATCTGTAGATAATAAATTCAATTATTTACTTTAAATTTAAATATACCTTAAAATCTCAAGCTAGGACTGAATTCTATTATTAAATAGTAAAATACTACATTTTTAAAGTAAAATGTATCCAATATGTATTTTTCCATTTTTAACATTTTCAACCTTTCTGTGCTTTTCTATTTGTAGAATAATTTTTTATAAGCAGCATATAGCTAGTTTTGTCTTTTTTTCTTTAAGATTTGTTGTCATTGTATGTACATATAATATATTGCATATTATGATTTCTAACTTTTTTTTTTGCTTCATGCTTCTCCTTTCATGTTCATTAGTTTCTTTTTTGACGTTGAATATATTTATTGAATTTTTTTTAAAATTTTATTTATTTGACAGTGAGAAACACAGCGAGAGAGGGAACACAAGCAGAGGGAATGGTAGCGGGAAAGCAGGCTTCTTGCTCGCAAGGAGTCCGATGTGGGGCTCAATCCCAGGACCCTGGGATCATGACCTGAGCCAAAGGCAGACGCTTAATGACTGAGCCACCCAGGCACCCCTATTTATTGAATTTTTATATTTCTTTTCCACTCTACTGTTTTATAAGTTACACACTAGTTCTATTTTTTAAGTAGTTTCTAAATACATGCATATTTTTACTATAAATCTGAAGTCAATGTCTAGGAACAATATATTAATAGTAGTGGAATTGAAATTAATTAATTTTGTATATTAATTTCAATTTCATTACTCCATCATAGCATTTTATCTTTTCCAGTATTTTAGTGCTATGTTTTAACTCTTCAATTAGATATTATTATTATTATTGATTGAGTAAGCCAATTTATTATTTTTTCTTACATCTGAAGACTTCAAGATTATTTTATTTTATTGAAGTATTTCTTTCAGAAATTATTTATATTAGAGTCATTTGAGTCAACTCTGTCAGTTTTTGTTTTAATAAAACTGGCTTTATTGCCCTCTCTTTCTTCAACAATAATTTATCTGGGTTTCCCTTAGAACTTTGAAATCATTATTTCACTGTCCCTTTCTTCCACAAATGCTACTGAAAATTCAGCTCTAAGTCTGTCATTTCTTCATAGCCAGTCTGGTTTTTTATTCTGGGAGTATTTATTTGGGAACATCAAGTCTGATGCTCACCTGAGCCACTCAGGTGTCCCATTCTGAGAGTCTTTAATATCTTTTTGTTTTCTGTTTTTTGTGTTTTGCAGTTTTACTGGATTTATTATTATTTTTTATCCTTCTTAACATGCTTTGGGCTTCTCAAAGCAGAGGGCTTTTTTTTTTTTTTTTTTGGTTTTTTTCTTCTATCTTTTCTAGACATTTTCAGTCTTTATCTCATGAAATACTGCTTTTCTTCCATTCTTTCTGGACTTTCAACCAGCTACTTGATAGTGCTTCTCAGTATTTCCTCCACGTCCTTATCTTTATGTTTCATATCTCTTTTTTTTTTTTATATATATTTTATTTATTTATTTGACAGGGAGAGAGAGAGATCACAAGTAAGCAGAGAGGCAGGCAGAGAGAGAGGGGGAAGCAGGCTCCCTGCTGAGCAGAGAGCCTGCCCGATGCAGGGCTGGATCCCAGGACCGTGGGATCATGACCTGAGCCGAAGGCAGAGGCTTTAACCCACGAACCACCCAGGCGCCCCAATGTTTCATATCTCTTAATCTCTCTGGAATCTTGATAAGTTCTCTAGATTCATTTTTCAGTTCACCAACTCTCTCTGAAGTATTGTCTAATTTGCTATTTAAAGTATCTATTGAGGAGCACTGGGGTGGTTCAGTCTGTTAAGCATCTGGCTCTTGGTTTTGGCTCAGATCACAATCTCTGGGTCCTGAGATTGATCCCCACGTTGGCTCCGTGCTGTGCATGGAGCCTGCTTAGGATTCTCTCTTTCCCTTTCCCTTTGTCCCTCCCCTGACCCCAAGCGCAGGTGCTCTCTCTCTCTCTCTCAAAAAAACAAAGCAAAACAAAAACAAAAACATAAAATGTCAATTATAAAAATTTTCATTCCTGTAATTAATATCCTTTAGAGTTATTTTTCAAATCTATCATCCCTTATTCATGTTTTAAATTCCCAATTCAATTAAACTATTTAACACATTTTGCACATTACTATTCTAATAAGTGAGGCTCTTGGAGATAAAATTATACTGTTTATTATTTTTACTGTCACTCATGGTGACTTCTTTCTTTCTGTTTTGAGATTTGGCATTGGAAGGTCTTCCTTTGACCTTATGTCCTATGGGAGTTACAATTCAAGCACAGCCTCACTACCAGTGAGAGCCCAGCTGCCTGGTTCCTTTTATTGCTCACTTGTGAAGTAAGTACCAAAAAAAAAAAAAAGCTTTATTTTTTTTTCCCAAACAACAAATTATTAGCCAAAATACTGGAAGAATATTTTTCCCCTGAGCATGTTTTAAAAATTATACATTTATTTTGCCACTGGAACAAATACTTTGCCTCATTATTCACATGTGGTGCATTTGCTGTTTTCCTATCCCTCCAGAAGGCAGCTGCACAAAAATGTGAGTATCACTGCTCTTTGCTACTGAGTAGGAATGACACTAGCTCTAATTAGATTACTTTTATGTTAGAAATAGACCAAACCCAAATTTCCACTTGTAGGTGTTTTCTTAAGCAAGAGTTTCCCCAGACAGAGTTGTCTGCCTCACTCTCATACCTACGTGTGTCTGGGCTTCTCCATCCTCATTCTCCAAGCCACTTACATCTCTTGCTGGGACAGCGTAGGACCTTCAGAACTGTTTTCCTGATTCACCTCTGACACTCCTCAAATAGGTTCTTATTACAACATCCTCAAAAACTGAGGTAACAAACCAGTTCTGAAGAAATTAGATTTGTATTTATGAGATAACCATTAAAATCTGAAGAGTCTGAAGGATTTACAAGTTATTTGTTTAGTCATACAGTATTCTTCTAAAGGCAGTAGCCATACATTGTTCTTCCTGGGGGGCTCAGTGGTGATCTCGGGATCCTGGGATAAGCCCAGAGTTGGGCTGCGTGCTCAGCAGGGAGTCTGCTTGAGGATTCTCTCTGTGGCTCTCTCTCCCTGCCCCTCCCCTCTGCTTGCACACTCATACAGTCTTTCTCTCTCTCAAATAAATAAATAAATCTTAAAAAAAAATGCAAAGAAGGCACTGCGACAGAAATAAAGGAAAAGCAAGATGGAGGTAAGAAAACAAAATGAGGTGGAAGGACAAGAGGGGTTCAGGTAGCAAGATGGAGGAGAGTGAAAAGATAAAAGGGTAACTGAGGGCTCTCTGGAGAAAACATTTTCGATTTTCTTCAGCTCTTCTTTTGGTTGGGCCACATAAACTATCCTCAGGAATGGGGTGGAAATCACAGGGTGAGAGAGGAGGAAAATGGAATGTCTCTCTTGCTCTTGAAAGGATCAGGTGTAATAAATCCTATGCGATGTGACAGTGTACCCCATTAGACCTTGCTTGGGCACAGTCTGATGGGGTTTGGACAGGGTCCAGTGGTCACCCACTAGCACCACAAACCTTCCAGGCTGTGCGGTTCGCTTGAGTGTACAGCTGTTTGCGAGAGGGCAGGAGGGTATTTGAAATGGCTGAGTTGTTGTTAGGGGGCTGAATGGGCTCTTCTCAGAAAATTTTGGAGGACAGGAGGTAAGAAAATGAGGAAGAAATACACAAACACTGCCTGAAAGAGGAAACAGGACTGAGGACCTGACTGGATCTACTCTCTCTATGTGAGACTCCATTTGCAGGACGCATGTGGTTGTCAGAATCTAGTAAAGTAAACAGGTGTTGCGTATTCAGCCATTCTCTGCTGTCTAGACTAGCAGTGGGCAGATGAAAGTCTTGGAAATAAGAACATGGATGTGGAGGAAAGAGAGGAGAAGTAAGAAAGACTTCATTCTTCTGTATCCAAGTTGCTCCTTCCAACTGTGAGTGGTGCACTGATGACTTGCAGGGGACCTCAGTCCAGGGCAATGTCTGTCAAACTAAACATTATTCCTACCATTACCTGAGGGTAAATCAAGAGAATCATTGGCATATTTCCTGAAAACAGTTTGTGTAGAGGTGGAGGAGGGACAGAGTCTTATTTGCCAAGAAAGGGTCTCATCCTTACTCTTAAACAGCTGCTGCTGCTTCCCTCCTTCTCCTCCTCCTCCTCCTCCTCCTTCTTCTTTCTCCTCCTCCTCTTCCTCTTCCTCTTTATTCTTCTTCTTCCTCTTCTTCTTCTACTTAAGATTTTACTTATTTGTCAGAGAAAGAGAGGGAGCATAAGAAAGGGGAGCAGCAGGCAGAGGGAGAAGCTAGTTTCTTGTTGAGCAGGGAACCCGATGTGGGACTCTATCCCAGGACCCTGGGATCATGACCTGAGCCGAAGGCAGATGCTTAACCAACTGGGCCACATGGCTGTCCCTCTCTTAAACATCCAACAGACAGAAATAATCTGTCCTCTACATGAGCAGTGCAGATTTGGGAGCAGAGTACTGTTTGAGCTCCCAGTTCTGTCTCTGCACCTGCTAGTTGTGCTAATTTGGGTAAGTTACTTAATGTCTCTGTACCATAGTTCCTTGTGTGTAAAATGTAAGGATTAATTGTGTTAGTAAATATACGTGCTTGAAACAGTCCCCGGCCCATATAGAAACATCAGGAAATGTTGGCTGTAATGATCAGACCCTCACAAAGTCAAAGCCAATCTGGCCCAAGGCCTCACTCACCAAAGTCCTTAGGATGTGTGATACAGATCATATTGGGGGCTCCATCTTCCCCCTGTGGTGGTACAAAGGCTGAGCTTCTGAAGCCCATGTGGGGATGAGCACATGGTTATTGATTGTTGATTGCTGATTTACACTCATATCCATCATCACCGTCTGACATACAATGCTATTGTCAAGCAGGTGAGGGCTCTTCAAGGTCACTGGGCATATAGAGAGGCCGGTCATAATGCAAGTTCATTATGTGGATCCTTAACACAGCTCTCAAAAACACTGAGTGCCCAGATTCCACAAGCTCCAGACAACCAGCTGGTAAGTGACAGCCCGGCCCCTCCAGGGAGAGTGCTATTTGCTCCCTTACAACCCAGAACCTGTTCTTTCCCAACAAGCAGGATACCACCTCTAACAAGTCCTCCCTTCCTCTAATAGTACAAACTACATCCCTTTCCCCTTTGAAAACATCCCTCTGATCCTTTTAATGGATGTAGAACTAAAACAAGAACAGTCTGTTAAATTCCCTGTGGGTTTGTGGGAAGCACAGACCTCAGTGACGCAAAGTTAATCCTCTTGAGATATCTTTCTGGGTATATCATCAGTCCATAGCAGGGGAAAAAAAAAAGATATTACTTGTCAATCTCAACATCACTTAAAGCGGGTAAACTAAATATTATGTTATTCCTGATGACGTCGTTAAAAAGTAAGCAGAAACACTGCTGAAGCATTATTGCCAAAATAAAGCTCAGGTATTTGAGGATGATTGGGCAGGAGATCCAAAGATCAAGTGAATGCATCCACTGCTCTTAGAGAATGCAGATTCTTGCTGTGACCAAGCTTGAAACACAGCAGGCTTGGCTTAGTATAATGGGCTGCAAATATGGAGCAACTCAGGCTGCCTACCATGAGCCACATTGCTTTTATAAAATCATATATGTATTCATCCTCTGCTCTGCTCTATTCCACGAACTGACACTTTTGATCAGATTCGTGGGCTACAGGATAGCTTCATACTTGAGTGGTTTCTTCTCTTCTTGGTATTCATCCCCAAATTCTCTATTAATAGAAACTGAGGCTCAGAAAACAAAGCCCCGGAAAGGAATAGATGGATGTCTACATTTTAACAGGAGAATCACTTAGCTGCAGCCCGGGGAGTTATTTGAAAACCCAGGTAAGGATGCAGCTGTCAAAGCTAGGAAAATCAATGTATCCCTGGAAGACTTTTATTTGCATCTGAACGCAATCTCCATCCAAAGAAGGGCTGCCTGACTTGCTTTGAGGCCAATGTGAATGTTTCAGTGGGAAAGACCACTTTGACTTAGGGGCAGAAGCACACACACAGCTTTTTGTATCTCCTTTCCTGGCACCTGCCTAGGATTCACAGAGAGAAGTCTTGAAAAGGAGGACTTAGCCAAAGATCTCCTAGGCCTTGTTGCATGGGAAAGTGACCATTCCTCCTGGCACTGGAAGTGAGGAAGAAGATACAAGGAAATTTAAAAAGATTTAGTTTGAATAGAACTGGATTGATTTCAAAGGGCTTGCTTTTTGGGTAAGAAAGTCCCAAATCAGATTGAAACCATAATCACTGCTTGATTTGTAAGTTTTCCTCCTAATTAACAGATTCTGCTCATTATTCTCCAAAGTGTGCTAGATATCTGCTTTGTTTCTGGAACTAAAGCATCAGTCTTTCCTAAAATGCATTGCCAACTTATGGCCATTTTCAAACTACTCAAGCCAATCAAAATAGTATCTCTCCAGAGATAGTATAGAATAGTTTGCAGACATAATAGCCTTTGCACCAGAAAAAAAGTTGAGTTTGAAGAGAATTCTCTACTGATCTTGCACGCATTACTTTTTGCCCATTGCTTCGTAAGTATGGATCACAAGTGCGTCCTAAGAGGTAAATACTATAGATGAATAAAAAGTGTTTGGTACAGAGCCTAGTGCATAACAAAGGGTTAATAAGATAGTCAATGTCTCTGTGTTGTCCCTTAATTCTAGTAAGTACATTATACTTTTGAGTTGCTAGAACTCATCCCCCACTCGGAAAAAAATTTCATGAAGCCTTTATTTATTTATGTGCTCTGTAGTCAGTCACATGGCTAGAATTTGGATCACAAACTCCTTTGAAAATATAATTAAAGCCATGGATTCCCTTCTTCCAGAAGAAAAATTACACATTTTAAAAACAATACCAGGGAACACCGATGTTCTTAGCAGCATTAGTCACAATAGCCAAAAAGCAGAAACAAGCCAAATGTTCATTGACAGATGAATGGATAAACAAAATGTTGCATGTACAGGCAATGGAATAAAAATTCATTCCTTCAAAAGGAACAAAATTCTGACAAATACTACAACATAAATGAACCTTGAAACCATTACATTGTGAAATAAGCCAGACACCAGCAAATATGCATTCTATGATACCACTTACTGGAAGTACCTAGAGTAGGTAAATTCACAGAGACCAAAGTGGAATGGTGGTTGCCAGGAACAGGGGTGGGGGAAGGACTTGGATTTATGTTTAATAGTTACAGGGTTTCAGTATGTGATGGGGGAAATGTTTAAAATGGTAAATTTTATGTCATGTGAATTTTCCCACAATTAGAAGAATATATAATACCGGGGAACTCTGGTTCATTGAGTCCTGAGGAAGACATAATTTTTTTTAAATTTAAATTCATGTTAGTTAACTTATAGTGTATTATATTAGTTCCAGGGTAGAATTTAGTAATTCATTACTTGCATGCAATATATCCACTGCTCATTACTTCAAGTGCCCTCCTTAATGCCCATCAACCAACTACCTCATCCCCTAACCCCCTCCCTTCCACCCACCCTTCCAGTTCCTTCCCTAGAGTTAGAGTCTCTCATGGTTTGCCTCCCTCTCTGTTTTCATCTTATTTTTCCTCCCCTTCCCCTATGTTCATCCGTAGACTTAAATATTTTTTAAGCAGCTTTATTCTGTTACACAATTTACATACCATTCAATTCACCCATTTTAAGAAAGCCATCAACCGTTTTACCAAATTTATACATTTGTACAACCATCACTATGATCTAATTTTAGACTATTTCTATCACCTTAAAATGTTACCTTATATACATTTACAGTTAATTACTTGTTCCCAACCTGGCTCAGGCAAACACTTGTGTGCTTTCTGCCTGGCTAACTTTGCCTACAAATTTCATAAAAATGAAATGACACAACATGTAGTAATTGTGTCTGGTTTCTTTCACCAAGGATGGTGATTTTCAGATTCCTCCCCATTGCTCCGTAGGATTTCATTCCTTTTTGCTCCTTAGTGGTATTCTACTGTGTGGTTCTTCCCCAGATTGTTTATCCACTCACCATTTGATAGACATTGGGATTGTTTCCGGGCTTTAGCTATTGTGAATAACGTTGTTGTGAACATTCGTGAGTGAGTCTGCATAGATACGAGGTTTTATTTCTATTTAGAGATAATTAGGGTATAATTGCTGGGTTATTAATTAGTATATTTGTTTAACTGTTTAAAAAGCTACTAAATTGTTTTCCAAATTATCTGTACCATTTTGCATGTCTACCAGCAGCCAGCAGCATATGCAAGTTGTTGCTTTTTTTTTTTTAGATTTTATTTATTTATTTGAGAGAGACAGAGAGCATGCATGAGTGGGAGGAGGGGCAGAAAGAGAGGGACAAACAGACTCCTCACTTGGTGGGGAACCCCACGCAGGGCTCTATCCCAGGACACTGAGATCATGACCTGAGCTGAAGGCAGATGTTTAATAGAATGAGCCACCCAGCCGCCCCCAAGTTTTTGAGGTTGTTTTGTTGTGTTGTTTTCATTTCAAAGCTCCATTGGCATCTAATGAATATGTATGTGTATGTGGGCAGAAAGAGTAGATTGAAACCAGTTGATTGGGTATTTCATTGTTAAAATTTTGTGGTATACATGTAACCACCAGTAAAGAAATTATTACTGCTCTCGCTGTCTTTTTAAAACAATATAATAGACAAATTTTGTATTCAATGCTACAAGCTTTTTCTTAACTTACCATTTTAACTTCTCTTTTATCCTAGATCCCAAGTGTGTCTTACACCTATTCGTGAGAAAGTGTTTTAATAGCTAATGTGCTGCTTTTTGGGGATCATTTCAACCCTAGGCAGAATTGTAGACAGGGGAACAGCAGGAGTTCCTGAGCTGATCTGTCTGGTTTTGGTCTGGTTCCACTGCTCACCATCTTTGTGTCTTAGAGGATATGTTACTGAACATCTCTGGGTGACACATTTTTTTTATCTTCAGGTGGAGAGGACAATAGTATTTACTTCACAGAGTTGTCCTAAGAATGTCAAGTACTGAGAATTGTGTCTCATATATTAGATATACTTTATTAAAAGAAGAATGTATGAGCAGGTGTAAGGTTTAAGCCAATGGAATGATTGGTAAAGTTCCAGGACATGGCTGGAAAGGTTTAACTCACTTTACCTCCTATGTGTGAATGCCTGTAGGGAACATGAAAATTACTAAAACATTGCACTAGAATCAAAAACCAAACTCGCATGTACGTGGGTAATGTGGAGGGTAGAGAAAAAGTTAAACACACAAATATGATGCAGATCAGAGGGCAAGATTTCTTTGGTTCTCTAATTTGTGTCCTCATCCTATAGGCACTCTTAACACCAGTGCTTTATCCTTCTCTACTTTTGGTGCCCCAGGACACATGCACATGCATGCACGTGTATACACACAATATGGGCTTTAAAAATCTAGCACCTAGGGGCACCTGGGTGGCTCAGTTGTTAAGCATCTGCCTTCGGCTCAGGTCATGATCCCAGGGTCCTGGGATCGAGCCCCACATCAGGCTTCCTGCTCGGTGGGAAACCTGCTACTCCCTCTTCCACTCCTCCTGCTTGTGTTCCCTCTCTCGCTATCTCTCTCTCTCTGTCAAATAAATAAAATCTTTTAAAAAAAAATCTAGCACCTGTACATTGGGACGACTTACTTAGAATATATTCAACAGAAGAAGAGAAATGTTTCAATGAT
The DNA here is from genome assembly GCA_028646535.1 of Procyon lotor. Lineage (NCBI taxonomy): Eukaryota > Metazoa > Chordata > Mammalia > Carnivora > Procyonidae > Procyon > Procyon lotor. The sequence continues at coordinate 71,825,407 of CM053613.1, forward strand.
GCTCATTTAAAAAGGAGAATATTAAATAGATCAGGGTAGCCCTGGGCTTATTCTGTAGAATGAAGCTCAGGATTATATAGAATGATGGGGCAAAGAAATGGATGAACATTCCTCTCCCTACCGCATCCTGAGGTGGCCACTGCAGTTAAGGTAGGCAGGAATCCAGGCAGCCGAGAAAACCCCCATGTGGTATAGACCAACGAACTCTCTGTTGCCATACTCCCCGTTCACAGCACAGAAATTCAGAGGTTTTAGAAATTAAGAGTCCAACTATCTTTCTTTACTAGGGAAGTCAAACGACAATTTTGAAAAGACTGATATTAGCGTGAGTAGGACCAAACTCAGCCAATCTGATCCTCTTTCTACCAGAAGCAATGGGAATGCAGAAGGAAATAAGCAGCTGCTGTTTTCTTAAATGCCACAGGGACTTTCATATATCAGCCTGATTGCTGTGTTACATCAGTGAGCCTCTCAATAAGAGTAAAGATCATACTTAGATTTAGGCACAAACTCTCCTCCCTGAGGGAGCTCAAAGCCAATATTTCATCCCAATAGGACTGGTGCACCCTCTTCAAGCACACATTGGATAATGAGGCCAGTCTTCACTTCTAACCTCTTTTTTCCACCCTCCTTTTAGGAAAATATTTACCCTCATTATCCCATCCTATAGCACCCAATCCCCAGTATCCAAGGCTCCTCGAATGATGAAGATGTGTATAACGAAGTCAATAGCAGTAAATATATTGGTTTCCGTCAGGCCCAGCCTTCTACCAGTTCTTCTAGACTCTGTACCTGAGTGTTTTTTGGTTAATGGCTTCCATGGAAAGCCAAGTGTGACCAAGTGACAGGGAGAGCCAAGAGACTGAAGGCTTGACTTGAATCTTTCCTTCAAATTACACATTACATAGAGATAATCACAATGCAAGGATACATGGACTGAAAACACAAATGTACTACCCAAACATTCCCTGAAGCAGAACTCATGACAGTATAAATGCCAAGGAATTGTGTGTTTCTGGTGATCCAACTGTATCCCAGATCTATCGTTTTCTGACATTATTATCAATTTGGGAGTACAAATCTTGGTAGTTCAAATATGGGCTTATTAAACTACACAAAAGAAATAAATACAGAAGAAGAACCCATATATAGTTACCGTTTATTAAGTACTTAGAATGTACCAGACACCGTTCTAAATTCTTTACACAGAGTATCTCCTATATCCTTCAGAAATGCCCAACATATAGGCAGTAGTTATGTTCATTGTACAGATGAGGAATCCGAAGTTAAGTATTCAGAAGTAGAGTGAGGTCTGATGCCAGGACACCTGGTTCCAGAACCTGTGCTCCTAACCACACAGCACATCATTGATGCCCACTGTACCACTTGGGGGCTACTGAGGATGCTTGACTTTCTACATCCAGCTCTTGTTTTTTGCTTCCTCTCACCATCCTTCTCACTAGTTTATTTCCGACATATTTCTACTTTCATTTTTTTCCAACTTGCGCCTTATCACTACTATGATATCAATAGATACAGTTGAATGTTGGGCTTCTAGACCAACAGATCCTGAACTGAAAGTAATTTTTACTTTGCTTTACAACTAAACATATTGTAAGATATTTTTCTATCCCATCCTTCATATATTTCTTCCTTTGTTTCTTTCCTCTCTCCCTCCCTGTACCCCTCCTTTCTTCATTCTTTCCTTCATCAGAGTATTAAGTTATATTACAGGCACAACTTTGTGGTTTTCAGTGGTCCTCAGGAAGGGTTAATTTTGCTATGTCTTGCCCTCCTGGAAAGAACATTTGGAAATATCTGGGCATTTTCAGTTGTTATTAATAAGGAAGTCAGAGAAAGTATTCTACTAGTATGTACTGGGTAGGGGCCTTGGAGGCTGCAAATAGTCTATGATGAACAGAACCTCCCACCAAACCAAAGAATTATTGATCCAAAATAGCATTGTCATTGAGGAACCCTTTAATGGATATAGAATAATCTGAGATGTCATAAACAGTTCATTGTGTAGTGGAGAGGGGATAAAGAACAAAAAAATGACAATAGTACATATAGTTAAATCCTTCAATTCAAATATGTACAAGTTAGAGAGATAGCACAAAGGAAAAACATAGGAAGTGTGTGTGTGCATCTGTGTGTGTGTGTGTGTGTGTGTGTGTGTGTGGTTATAAAGATTGTCCAAGAAGGCTTCAAATGGGAGCAAGTGTGGAACTACTTCCTCAAAGTTTAATAGAATTTTCCTGGGGTGGCCGAATAACTCTAGCAATGGAAACAATGGGGGGAAAGCACGGTTTTTTGGGAGGGAACTCTCCATAATTTGGTCTGCTGGAGAATGGATTAGAAAGATTTTAGGTTCCATATTAGGAGTTTGCCCCTTAATGTTACAGACAGTGGAGAGTAACCACAGGGTTCAAGCTAGCAAAATGGCAGACTCAGAGGTGCTTCCAGGAACACTGCAGTCCACCACATGGACTGGCATATGCGAAGAAGGAGCAGACTGCAGTCCTAACAAGGAAACTCTGAGTAGAGTCTGGGGGGCAATACCTGGGACATGAACCAGCGCAGCAAGGAGTAAAGGAGTGAAACTATGGGAAATTTAGTAGACAGACTCAGCAGCAGCTAATAGGTAGCTATAGAGGAAAAGTAATTGAGAAATCCTTAGGTTCTGGCTTGGGCAATTGAGGAGAAACCATAAGATGCAATATAGAGGACCTGGGGTTTATTGGCATGGTGGGAAGGCATCACTGAGTTTTTTCAAATGAGTGTGTTGAGTTTGTGAAGACCATATATTGTCGTTGCAGGAATGAAGACATACGTGAAGCTACTGGAAAAATATGGACCTCAAGGGGATGTGTGAGCTGCATAGGTGGTCGAGACTAGGGGAAGATGAAACAGGAGCTTTAGGGTGAGTCCTTGAAGGGGAAAGGCAGAGATTCCCTTTACAATGTGGAAGGAATGAGGGCAAAGTGAACTCAAGCTTCAGTGACTTTGATGGCAATGGCTGCCCATCGGATGGGCAAGCCCCAATAGCAGGGGTTTTCAGGAAGTAAAAGGTACTTTTACTTAATTCAGGCTGGGAGGTAGAATTAAGTTTCTGATTATGAGTGAAGACTCAAGTGGCAAGTAGACCTCTGACTCAGGCCCAGACAAGCAGGTTAGTTTGAATTTGAGTTTGAGTTAGTACTCTGGGCTCAGCAGGAAATGAAATAGATGGATGATAAATCAAGATGGAAGTGGAGGCTGGGTCAAAAAGTTAGGGGTTGATTGTGTACACAGATAATGGGCCTTCAGCCATAAAGCTACCCCTAGGACCACCAAGTGGTAGATTGGACAGTGTTCCATTCTCTGTTGATTATTGGATAAGATACTGGGTACCTCTAAGTGGATGGGGGTTGGGTAAATCTCTAAGTGGAGGGCATTGGGGCAAACATTAAGTGAGTCTGGGAAGGCAGAATGGGAGATGTCATCCAGCCAAACTAGAATGTGCCAGACACCTTTCTGGAATAGGAGGTTAAACCTGTCTTAGAAATGCTCTTTTCAGAAGGTGCCCAATACCATCACTCATGCTTATTATTTAGACTTTGTAATTTAGTGGTATTAGTACCTTTGTGTCTTTTGATCTATCTTTTAAAAGTGCCAAACTCCTAATGTGAGCCAGCTTCTTAAATGAATCTATCACTGACAATCCTGGGGGGATTCAATCCCCCTTTTGGGGGGCTACAAATATAATTTTTTTCTTTATTATAAAATATGTTTTCTTTAATTGAATTATTAATTTGTATGGCAAGTTATATTTTTCTTGCTATCCCTGGTACTTTGGTATAGGAAAAAAAGTCAATGTATCTTAGTTGGTTAAAAAATAAAAATAACGATGATCTCTTAATCTCTGTTTTGACTTGTATGTCTTTGTCATTGGGTTTATTTGTTAATCACAAATCTGTTGCTTTTTCTTACATTTCACCCTTTAAATTTCAAATTCTATTAGTCATAGACACACACACACACACACACACACACACACACACACGTAGTTTTGTTTGCTTAACTATGAAACACATTCCATCTCTATGAGGTTGGCATGTTCATGTTTTAACAAGCTGCCTCCTAACCATCATCCTAATCTTTTTTGATTGGGTGCATTTGGGGATGGAAAAATATTTGAGCTGCAATTCTCAAATTATATTTGGCAGAGGATAACATGTTTCCCCTCTCTTAGTACCGAACTATACAAAAATATATGATCAAATTTTTCAAATAATGTGTTTAAAGAATAATATAGAAGTGGTCTTGGCTTGAGCTCGAGCTACACCCACCACTGGGCCTCAGATATGGGTTTGACTGGCAAGCTCATGGGGCAAGTAACACTCTGGCATCTAGTTGGATGGGTTAAGTTGCATGAGCCTATGTAAAGAAGGGCAGGGGTGAAATACCCAGAGGACTGTCTGAATTCTTTGGACGAGCATTAGTGGCTGATATTTGAGTCCTATAGAAGGCAAGCTGCAGCTAGAAGATAATTGAGCTATTGGAACAATGTCATAATATCTTGGAAGGCTCTAGAGCACAAAGAGTTCTATATTGATGCTATGGTAACAAAGTATAGGACAGGAGTATAGGTCTACCCACCTTTATGTAAAATCCTGCATAGCTTTGATGTATTGAGAGCTCTACTCTGGAACTGAGAGGGTGTGCAGATTTTCTGACATGAATATAGCTACTCCATGGCAGGCACTGCTGGAGAGGCAAGTGTGTGTCACTCTAACCAGGTTCATCAAGAAGGAGACATGCAAGAGGGACCCTGAGATAAAAGAGGAAGAATCCCCTTGATACCACAAGGTATCAAGGTATACCTTGATACCAAGGTATCAAGTAATTGATCAAGTATACCTTGATACCTTGATACCTTGATACCACAAGGGACTATATTTGAGCACAGATAATAACTCTCCAAGGAACAACCAGATGTGATGTTGAAGGTGTTCAGAGATTTTGTAGGAGCAGTTTGGAGATGGCATCTGTCAAGTTATTGCTATTGATTCTGTACTAATTGTAATCACAGCTGGAAAACCTGTAAAGGGCTCTTGGGTGGCTCAGTTGGCTAATTGTTGGCCTTCGACTCAGGTCATGATCCCCGGGTCCTGGGATGGAGTCTGAGGGCAGGCTCCCTGCTCAGCAGGGAGTCTACTTCTCCCTCTGCCTCTCCACTTCTGCTCGTGTTCCCAATCTCTCTCTCAAATATAAATAAATAAAATCTTAAAAAAAAGAAAACTGGTAGAAATATATATTAAATTATTTGATATAGATGCATTTAAATTTTTAATATATCAATAGATAGATAAGAACAGGTTAGTTTTCTCCTTCATCTGTCTTTTTGTTCACTTACATTTTATTTTTTGAAAATAATATTTTTCCTTTCCTAGATGTTTTAAAATTGGCATTTGAAACTACTTATCCATTTATTCAATAAAATCTTTTCAGAGTCTGTGAGATAAAATGGGTAATTTATAGGATTCCAGATGAGGCTGAAATGGACTTGAATTCCATTTTTCTACTTACTAGTTGGGTAGCCATAGACAAGTTTCTTAAACTAGTTGTGCCTTAGTATCATTATTAGTAAAACGGGAATAACACAGACACACACACTTTATCAAGTTGTTGCAAAAATATACATAAAACACCCATTCCAATGTCTGACATCTATTAAGTACTCATTAGTGTTACCTTTAATAACCTCAACCCACTTTCTTCAACACTACTGGTTATCATGACATGGTTCTCACTATTGGTGCATAACATGCTATGCTCTATGAGGAAAACAGAAGAAAAACGTCCCATAGGAGGCTGTTGAGGAGCTCTAGTCCTTTTTTTTTGGTCTGGGTAATTTCCCCCAGAAATGTCATGCTGTCTTTGAAAGATGCTTTCACGTTAGTCTCCTCTCCTCAGTTTTTGTGTATGAAGAGTAGTGAGCCCCCTTTGCTAGCGTCCTTTGTTCAGTGAAGTAGTAAATACACAGCACTCTTCTTTGGCTTCACATGGTTTTATCACGTCTCACTGTTTTTCCATGATTCGATTGGGGAAAATGCTGATAGGAACAAAGAAGAAAAGCATAGAAAAATGACGGGACTGTGCTTTCTCCTGTTAAAATTGTCAACCCTTTCCTGTGGTAGACATTTTCTCCTCTTACCATATTTCCCAGAGTTGAACTGTTCTCACTTGGGACATATTTAGGACCACACATCATTTAGGCTTTAGAGAAGAGATAAGCATGGATTATTTTTAATTACAATCATAAAAGATATGGCCAAATGATCAAAAGGAAACAATGAAGAAATAGAAAGCTTCACATGGCTACAACCACAAAGACAGATAAAAAAATGTATTGATGAGGATATAGAGCAATTAGAATACTTATATACTGCTGGTGAGAAAGTAAAATGGCGTCTCCCCTTTGGAAAATCAGGAAGCTCTGCAACAAGTTAAATAGAGAATGACCATATGACTCAGCAATTCCACTTCCAGACAAATACCTAAGAGAAATATAAATATATGTCTGTGCAAAAAAGTACACAGATGTTCATAGCAGCATTATTTATAACAGACAATAAGTGGAAACACCTCAAATGTCTGTCAACTGCTGAATGGATAAATAAAATGTAGTGAAGGGGAGGAAAAAATTTTCCTTTGTCCAAGGTTCTTCTGGCTGGACTAAGAATTAAATTTATAAGAGAAAGATTAACAGAAGAAAAAAACCCAAGTTTTATAATGTACACACAGAGGACCAATAAAGAAATGGAGACTTAGACAAATAACCAAAGCAGGCAGTTTTTATATGTTCTAAACAAAGAGACAATAAATTTGTGATAAATTGACAGGATAAGAAAATAGATGTTTGAGAGCTTTAATTAGTAAGGAATTCTAAGTGGAATTTGGACTGAGGTAGTAGGTCAGCAAAATGTAACAAGGTTTGTTTCTATAGCCTTCTTAGCTTCAAGGTTCCCATTCGAGTAATAAGGATACCTTTTTACTTCTTGGTACAGGGAAGGTGCTTTTCATATGGGTGATTTATTACCTTTCTAGGGGAACAGAGGAGGGTCTGAAGGTCCTTGTGCTGGTTGTTTCCCAAGTAGTTTCAATCAAAATCATTAATAAGCCATGTGCTACATTTTGGGTGGCCCAAACTTGGCCCCTGCATTGGAATATCCATACAATGGAATACTATTCAGCAATAAAAAGAAATTATGTACTGACACACACTACGACATGAATAAACGTTGAAACTAGTCAAATGTTAAATAAAAGAAGCTAGTCAAAAGGGGCACATGTCATATGCAATAATTTAAATGAAATGTCCAGAATAGGCAAGTTGACAGAGAGGGAAAAATAGATTGGTGGTTGCCTAGGCTGAGCTGCAGGGAGTTGGGAAGAAATGGAGAGTGACTGCTAATATTGTGGGATTTCATTTCAATGTGATGTGAATTCTAAAATTCATTGTGTGCTGGGTGCACAACTCTGTGAATTTATGAAAACCATTGAGTTATGCAATTTAAATGAGTGAATTACATAGTATGTAAATTATATCTCAGTAATGCTGTGATTAAAAATATATCAGGGGCACCCGGGTAGTTCAGTCAGTTAAGCATCCAACTCAGGTCTTGATCTCAGGATTGTGAGTTCAAGCCCCTCCTAGCGTAGAACCTACTTAAAAATAAATAAATAAATAAATAAATAAATAAATAAATAAATAGCTAAATAAAATAATAGAATAATAGATTGATACAATGTAGGTAGGTCCCCCACATCTGTACTCCACCCCAACCTATAGAGTAGACTTTAAAAAATAACCATGAGATATCCAAACTTTGCCAGTAGAAGATAGGGCCATTTGTGTTATAAATACAAACTTGGAAGAATCCTTTCAAAATTAAAAATAGGATGAAAAAGAAACTGCAATTTCAAAGTAGAAAGTGTTTTTCAAAAGCACTCTACACTTTCGTTTGTTCAAGGAAGTTTCTCATCAAATATTCTGTGACCCTAGGATTTGTTGAAATATTTTTATTTCTAGCACAATACTGTATGAGGACAGGGGAGCGTGTTGTGAAATTAAGGAGACCAAGAAAAGCAGCCAAGAGTGGCTTGGAGGGAAAACACTGAGTGTCTTTATCACACCACTTAAAGGCCTTTTAGATCTGGTAGAGGTGACAGAGTCAGCCAGTGAAGTGAAGGATAACACAGTACAAAAGAATCATGTAAAATTGAAACAGGGCCTTTCCTCCAGAAGAATCTCCAACATCCAACTTCTGGCATTGGCTAATTTGTCTTCCTTGCTTCCCTGTGACAGGAGAATGAGGCAAGGGGTGGAGGTAAGTTAACCAGAGTCACCCAACGAAACTCTTAGAGAATCAAGACTAGGGGCCAGCCATCTGAGTGTTGGGTTCCATCACTTGAACGATCACTGATCTGAGACCATGCAGAAGGTAGCTAAATGACACAGCAGAAACAGGGTAATGTGTTGTCCAGTGAATCATCATAGAAGACTTAAAATTGCTTTTTAACCAGATAAATCCATTCCTTTCTATAAGAAGTACATAGGAGCTGAGGGATCATATGAGAAAGGCTGTAGCTCTGTGTGAAAGATGGAGGAAGGGACCATTGACTTTGCACTATTTTCGTATTTACCTCTTGAAATGCTCCCTCGTGCAGAACCAAATCTAGGCATGTTATCTTGCTCTACACTGACCAAACCCATGAAGCATATCTTGTATTGATTTTCCAGATGTAGAAACTCAAATGAAGAGAGGTAAAATGATTTCCAACGATCACACATAAAAAGTTGACAAAGCCCCTGGATTTCGGTCCCTATCTTCTGATTCATGTTCCCTTTTACTCTGGAACGGCTGTTTCTAAAAATTTGCGAAAATAGCACTAAATATTTTCTAACTTGCTCTAAATATTTCTAATGTTTCATGAGATTCTTTACTCCAATTTATAATAATCACTCCCTTTCCTGAATTCCTAAGCTTTCGTTATTTAAATAGGTTGGTAGGTAAGTTGTATCAGAAAGATTCCATTGAGAATGTAATTACCCTGCACAGGAGCTGTGGCCAGGATGCCTTTCTCTCTTCCAAAATATTATGGGCACATACTGATTCATAATAGATGCTCAATAAACATTTGTTGAATTGAGAAATTCTCCCAGAAACTTCTTTATTTTTTTTCTGTGTGTTTTTTGCATTTTGAGCCATTTTCATGGGTCAAACAATATGTTTAGCATAAATCATACATTTTCTCATTTATATACAATTACCATCTGCATTTTCTGGTTAAGGAAACTGAGGAACAAAGCCAAGGAGTTTATTTTCACGAGGTCACAGAGTGTGAGCCTTCATTAGCCTGATCCCAGGGCCCCACCTCCTAATTATGACGGTATTTTGCTTCAAGATCACCCATCCATGTGGTAATGGGACCTAAACTTGAACCCCAGAGTGCTGGCTTTTGGTTGCCAGAGTCATCATTAGACCCTCCACCAGGGGAAATCAACCAGTTGAAAAGCTGTGCTGTCCCTCCCAACGAGCTCCCTCCACCTGGACTAACATGGTAATTCCCCGGGGTCACTTTCTACCCTGGCATACACACGGCAAGTCAAAAAGCTGGAGCGCCGAACTCCAACATTCGCACCATAAATATTTCATCTAATCACCCTACTAAATCATCAGACTGAGTCCCCAGACTGCTAACTCTCTCTCCATTCCCCTCTGCTCCCCTGAGGCTTTCATTTGAGCCTTTCCCTCCCAACTAAAACCAGATCTGTAAGGATGACATTATATTTCTTCACAGCTAATAGCTAGACTATGAAATCATTCAGCAAGCAACTCCCCAGCCATGTGAATCAGTCGTAACAAATTTCCTTCATTTTTATAACCCTGAAGATGGAAGAGGGGCCAGGAGGTGGATGAAAGAGAGGGATATTGCCAGGTATTGTTAACTTTTTCCCTGGGTAGTTGAAGGGAGAGCAGCTCGGGTCAGATGAGAAGCAAGATCTCCTTGGAAAGGCTGGGACAGAACAAGACCCCGGTAGACCCATATTGCATTGATTATGAAGCAGGAAGTGAAATCTGACATAGGTGACACTTAACACCCTCACCACATCCTGTCTCCCAGACGATGAGAATAAAGATATTATATTTTCAGTGGCACTGACATTTTTATACCTCTTAACGAAAGGGGAAACAACTTTTTGGGACTGGTTGAAAGGATAAGGGAGCAGAGAATGCCTTCACAGCCTTTGAGAAGAGAGGGGATTTGAGTAGGAAGTTGTATAAGGAAGGAAACATCAAATCTTATATTTGGGGTGAATAAAGAAAATTTGCCTCAGTCTGGGCTAAGAACCATTGGGGTAAGAAAAAAAAATGAGATAACAATCCAAAACAGGGAAATCCAGCATTGATTTCTTTATGAGCTGAAATAGTTAAGATTTTTCAAGGTTTTCACTCCCAGTGTATTCAATAATTACAAGAACTGAAAATAATCTTAAAATTGCATTAACTGTTTAAAGCTACTTGAGGGTCCATGAATTGAGGCATAACTGAGTGTCTAGATTAACAACTTGATAAACAGATGACAATTTATAATAACACAGTGCAGGGGGTGGAACAAGTCCCTGGAAATCACTGCCTCTCCCCGCTGAAAGCCCCTGCCCCACCTCTCAGAAGCATCTTCTAACCATCTGAAGGCAAGCAGGAGACTATTTCTGGCTCGAGGGAAGAACTAGCTTGATTTCCCTCAGTAATCTGTTTAAACAGGTTAAACAGCAAGATAGTATTCATTTTCCTCTTCTAAACCTAAATCTCTTGCTCTATTTTATGACCATTTCTTCATATTTCATATTGGGTGAGAGTGAAAAAAAAAAAAACCCAAAAAACAGCCCAATGTCCCTTTCAGACAGGTTGTGCAGTTGGCATCAGTGGATCATCTCCATTCTGCTCTCTCCAGAGGGGTAGGTGGGCAGGCCATTTTCTGTAAAAGGCAACCATAGTCCCTAAACCTGATGGAGCTGTGTGAATCACTGTGGCGGCCTCTCAGGGGGGTGAGGGGCGCCACAGAAATTACCATCAGTGATGAGACCAACAACATAGCTGTAATAACCCCTGGCAGCCCAATGGCATTTTTAGAGTATTTTCACACAAATCTCAGTTAACTGTCATTTGAATTTTTATTTTATTTTTTTAAAGATCTTATTTATTTATTTGACAGAAAGAGAGATCACAAGTAGGCAGAGAGGCGGGTAGAGAGAGAGGGAGAAGCAGGTTCCCCTCCGAGCAGAGAGCCCCATGCGGCGCTCAATCCCAGGACCCTGAGATCATGACCTGAGCCGAAGGCAGAGACTTTAACCTACTGAGTCACCCAGGCTCCACTATTTTATTTTATTTTATCTTATTTTATTTTATTTATTTTTTAAAAAAGGTTTATTTATTTGAGAAAGAGCGAGAGAGCGTGCACAGGAGTGGAAGGGGTAGAGGGTAGGTAGAGAGAGAATCTCAAGCAGACTCCCTGCTGAGTGCGGAACCTGATGGGGGGCTTGATCTCATGACCCTAAGATCACTACCTGAGCCCAAACCAAGAGTGGGAAGCTTAACCAACTGTGCCACTCAGGCGCCTTGGATTTTTACTTTAAAGGACATTTAACTTAAGTACGACTCTTACTTCACCATCACTGAAGCCTCTTAAAATTTCCAAAAAGTAAGTAGAAATTTCATATGAACTTGAGACTTTCTATGGATTTAATTCTTCTCTTCTCCACAGTCTGCCACTCTGATTTCAGTTTTTCTCTGTGCTTTTTTGAAATTCCCGATTCCCACTAATGTGATTCTTTTCCTTTCTTCCACTTTCATTTTGTAAGATCTCATAGTTCTCTTGGTAACTACTGTTTTCCTACTTCATGTCCCTCTAACCATTAAACCTGCCCCCCCCCCCAAGGCTCCCTCAGAAAAGCAAACAAACAAACAACAACAAAACCAATCTCTTGGTTAACCAGGTCACAAGTCTCCTATCATGATGCATTCACACAGTCAAAAATACACATAATGGGTTCTATTTCTCCTTACATATCATTCTTAGGAAAGTATTCTCTGTCCTTTTTCTTCTTTTTGTCATGGTTACTCCCACTACTCCTGCACATCTACACACACGTGTGTACATGAATGTGTGAGCAAACGCTTCCAAGTTCATCTTACTGGGCTGTGCCCAGGCATGTAGCATTGGTCCCCCACTGGCTGGTGAAAAATAGTTGTACGCACCATTTAAGAAACTGACATCAGGAGTCTGCTCATTCATATCCTGCTTTCTAGTTGAGACAATTATTACATTGTAGAAAGTAAATAAAACTTGGGAATTAAGACAAAAAGACTTAAGTCAAAAGACCTGCTCCTAACTGTGGGAGCTTGGATAAGACCCCTAGCCCTTCCTGGGCATCTGCTTGCTCATCAGTCTAAGTGCGATGCTATTTTTTGTGCTTTCTCGTGCTGATATAAGAAGGGGATCATGAGATACATGCTTCGTAAATGCTGAGGTCCCATGCAGGTATTAAGATTATTAATAATGCCTTTTAAACCCCTACATTTTAGTTTACAGGGGCAACATATCACAGTGGGCAAATATAGAGTCTGTAGGCAAAATGTCTGAGTTTGTATCCAGGCTTTGCTATTTAATAGTTGTATGACCTTGGGCAAGTTATTAGCTAATTTTTCTATGTCTCCATCTTCCCATAATAATAGCACCTACCTTAGATTGTTGTGATTCTACTATTAGTTAATGCTTATGATGCAGTTGGAATAGTGCCTGACTAACAGCAGGTACTTTATAAAGTCACCTGCTGGGTTTTTATTATTATTAATTGTTTCTATTATTTTGTTTTCATGATGTTATCTTCTCTCCAAAGTATGCACTGAGGATCTTTGTTGGTCCATTTTCAATAATCACATCTTCAGGACAATTGGGATTTCTTTCAACTTGCGCCTCGATGGTTTGCATTTTATTTTGTTGATTCATGCCTTCCGCTCTGGGATATTTTTCCTTACTTGCATTACTGGAGCATTTCTTCTATTACTGCGAATGTAATGTTATCTTCGGAAGACCTGACTGTGGTCAGCTTGCACATGATTTCTTTTGCTTCTTCACTTCCCCATTCTTCAGAATCTGACAGGAACGTTCTAATAAGAAAGCTTTGGCAACAACATAAAAATAGCTCTCCGCGCAGTTTCAGTCATCAGCTCATCTGATAACTTTTTATTTAACCTTCGTTCATAGAGTTCTGCTGCTTTTATAACGTCTCCTATAACACCCATTTTTGCATTGCCTTAGAGGGAAAGTATTTGTTTCACACACCACATCTTTTTGAATGAGTAACCCCTGATTTCCCACTTTGAGGATATTCCACATTTTCTCAGAAGTGAAAGAATACAAACAACTAACGATAACACCAAAAACCCTTCTCTTGGCCGCTGAGTGCCCTGGCTGTACTACCTAGCATTCTCGCCATACTGGCCAGGCTTCATGCAATGCTTCCTGGCACAGCTTCCTAATTGGAACTTACAGAGTTGAGGGGATGCCTGGGTGGCTCAGTCAGTTAAGCGTCCGCCTTTGGCTCAGGTCATGATCCCAGGATCCTGGGATCTCATTCTGGGTGGGGTGGGTGGGGTGGGGGGAGCAGGTCTCCTGTTTTCTCTCTCTCTTTGCCTCTCCCCCCTGCTCATTCTGTCTCTCTCTCTCAAATAAGTAAAATCTTAAAAGAAAGGAACTTATAGGGTTTAATGATCTCTCCTTTGACAGTATCATCTTCCTGTTTCTTTCAAAAACTATGACTAATATCTCCTTTCCTCCTTTACATTAATGGTTTCCACCCTTCTCTTACCTGCCATCTGCTGCCAGAGGTAAGCCAGTCTCCCTGAAACAGGAGTCTCCCCAGGGAGGCTGGCCCCACCCCAGACCACCTCCCTTCTCCTGGAACCCCTCCTGGCCGTGGAACTTTGTAAGCTGCCTTGGCTGCTGCTCCATTATTTTATTCTTCCTGCTTTGATAGCCACATTCTGTTGGGTCATGCCTTATCTTGATTTTTTTTTTCTTCTCTTAAAGACATTCTACACAGATGCTCTGTGTCCCATCGTCTTCGGTACTACCTTATCCCAGCTGTCCTGTCTCCAAAGCCCATCGCCACCCACCACCCTCTTTCTTGCTCACTCCAGAGGGCTGGAGTTGGAGCTTTGATTCTCACCTAAACTCTTCATCACTCATCACTCTGAGCCTGTCTTTGCAAATCTCTTCCTTTTGGTCCTTGATTTTTGCTATTTCTGCTCAAATTCCCTCACCCCCATCTTTTTTTTCTATTCAAGAATTCTATTAAATGAGTCCACAGCTGGAAATATCTATTTATGTCTTTGAAGCTGGTGGTTTTATACTTTCACAGCTCATTGTCCCTCCCTCTCTCCCTTCCTTCTTTCCTTCCTTCCTTTTTTCCTCCTTCCCTTTCTTCCTTCCTTTCCCTTTACTTCTTCTGTCTTTCTTTCTTATTCTTTGAAATATCTGGGACTGATAAAGGGCATTCCTCATTTCTCTTATAGTTTCAATTTGTTCTTGTTTTAACAGGAACTTGCTCATCTTCCATGTACTTCTGTCAATCTGTCTGCATCTGAGAAATGTGATTTAGTCTAAACCAAAGCATGATTCAATAGGTACTGCTATCCTATTAACACTCCTCAAATACCACCACTCTAGCCATAAATCCAACCTAGTATATGCCTTCAATTTTCTGGGTCAGCATAGGTCACTGTAAGCCATTTTCACAAATAGCTGATTTCTCACCAAATGCGTTAGAAAGTCACTGTTGGGGGCACCTGGAGGCACCTGGATGGCTCAGTGGGTTAAAGCCTCTGCCTTCAGCTCAGGTCCTGGTCTCAGGGTCCTGGGATCGAGCCCCGCATCGGGCTCTCTGCTCAGCAGGGAGCCTGCTTCCCCCTCTCTCTCTGCCTGCCTCTCTGCCTACTTGTGATCTCTCTCTCTGTCAAATAAATAAATAAATAAATAAATAAATAAAATCTTACCAAAAAAAGTCACTGTTGATACCATTTGTGCCATGTGTAGGATTTATTATAAATACAACTGTTATCCATGCGATTTTTCAGATAAAAGTAATATCTAATGAGGATTTATTTTATTTTATTTTATTTTTAAAAGATTTTATTTATTTGACAGCGAGAAACACAGCCAGAGAGGGAACACAAGCAGAGGGAATGGTAGCAGGAGAAGCAGGCTTCCTGCTGAGCAGAGAGCCCAATGCGGGGCTTGATCCCAGGATGCTGGGATCATGACCTGGGCCGAAGGCAGACGCTTAACGACTGAGCCACCCCGGCACCCCTCTAATGAGGATTTAACAGTGACTAACGCTGTTCTAGGCATTTGCTCACAGAAATGCTTTTTGTATCTTTTGAGGCAGGTAAAATAGTAGCAGACAATTTTGGAGATTTTTTTCAAAGATAGAGATTTTTAGAGACAGAAACTAGGGGTTGACAAGGAGTTACCTACTGAGCAGCACAACCAGAATTCAAATGTGTGTCTCCCAATTTCCACTCAGCCACATAAGTAACTTTTTACCTTAACTTTAAAAAAAAATCATGAAATATTTTAAGCACACTGTGCTATGGACAAAACAATCAGCATAATCAATCAAATTTTAAAATTTTGCTGTATTTGTTTCAGAATCATTAGTAGTAGTAGTAGTATTTAGAGCAGTAGAACTCATGGTATTTCACCTAAGTTCAATATCACCAATGCAATCAAAGACCTCCGCGGACTCCACAATTCAATCCCATTATATTGAATTTGTTCAATTATCATTCTCAGCTAATACAGCCAAGGTATAGTGCTGAGCTAGAGAAAGTGTTCCATGTTTATTTCTTGGCTTTGTGTTCTTGTTTGTTTTGTTTTATATCACTAAGAATCAAGTTGCTTTAATGAATTTGTTATTTAATTTCTCCCATGGCATTCAGGGATGTTTGAGGTCAGGGTACCTGCGGATGTGAAGCATCTCTCTACTTAGTACAGAAGTGGATAGGCGAGGCTCCGAGGCTCCCGAGAGCTGGAGAGTAGTTTGCGTCTTGCAGTGTTATTCAAGTCTTTCTTTATTCAGTTTAGTAATGTCATCATTTGGGAAGGATGGGATAAACTGTGTGACTCCTTTTTGTTCAGTCAGAGTGAAAGGGTCGATCGGCGAATGTAGGACACCAAGAGACGCTCTCATGCAAGATGCAAAGGGTTTTTACTAGAGCTGGCTCGGACTCCCAGCGTGACCTCAAACCAGTCTGCAGCTGAGAGCCCCGAGCTTCCTCGTGGGGGACCTTATGTAGGACGTTATTATCCGTTACAGCAAAACCCGAGCATTAGTAGCCAATAGTTTTAAAACATCACATTGGGGTCTGCACGCAGGCAGCCAATCATTTTACACTGAGTCACATACTTCTACCAATCATTTTAAGGAGAGGTACATGTCCTAATTTGGGCTAGTAAGAGATACTTGCCAGGCCGCACAGACCCTTGGAATGGGGAGGTGGCCTGTTCCTTTGTTCTCCTTAGGGTGGGGGTTGAGGGTCGAGAAGCCTGCTATCTAGGCGATGGTTGGTCAACTGAAGGGTGGGGTGCGTTGCAGCAAGGCGGTTACAGAAAGGCAAATAAGCGGTTAGCAGTCAGCAGGAAATTTACCATGGGTTCCCCCTTATAGCTGCTAGCTGGCCCTGTCCTATGGCGGGAGTCTTTCAAGAGGAGCTCAGGATGATTTACAGAACCTGCTTTCAATGAACGAAATGTACTTGTAAGTTTGATTTTTGTTTCTCTGACTTATGAGTGAAGTGCAAAGTGGAATGAATGGAGAAGCTGATAGCATATTCCCCACTCTGGAGCTGGATTTTAGAGGAAATAAAGTATGTAGTGCATTTTATCAGAATAATGGGAGCAAGAACTAACTGGGGCTATCCCTAGAGGTACTCGCAACCTGATGGTTGTGCTTCTAGAACCCATGGACTTAAGCTTTTGTGATTAAGAAGACTGATGGAAAACTTACCCAGTTAGGGATTTCTTAATTTATGAGGGATATTGAAAATGTCAATAAAAGGAAGAAATGTTCACAAAGCTGATATTATAACAAAGAGTCAACAAATAGTATCTTGGTTATCATGAAGCTAATAATTACTGTTTGCTCACATAAATCAGGCACAGTGAAGACTGCTTTAAATACATGTCCTCATATAATCCTCATAATTATCCTATGAAGTATTCTCTTCACGAAATGAAATTTCATTTTATAAATAAAGAAACTGAAGCCTAGAGGGTTTCAGCAATTTATATAAAGTCACCCAGTCATTAAGTGAATAGAAAAACTCTGTCTACATCTGGTGACGGTCTCAACCACAATACCGGGGGTTGCCCTTTCTTCCTGCAGAGCCTGTCAACCCCTAGTATTTAATGTTTTTCATCTATTGAAGTTGCCAAGCAAAGTAGGAAAAAATTAAATCAGAAAATGAAAGACTTATCTGCTCCTCTCTGTGTTTCCACAGCAAACACTGCGTATTAGCCATCCTGCCCCACTTATATTGGATTTTGAATCATTGACCTTTTGTGTGTTTCATTATTACATCACCATTATTTTAATCTTGTACAGCACCCAGTGTGTAGAGCACCAAGCTCTAGCAAAGGGAAGTTCAGGGTCAAACATGTTTTCCTCAAGCTAAACCTTCCCCAAGATTCATGGCACTTCCAATGCCTTGTTGTTTATTTATTGCACAATACACCCCCTTCCCCAGGGGTTATGTTAATTTTTGTTTTTGTTTTTCAAATACAATCTAACAGTGACTACAAAATGAATGCTGTTTCAGGAATGTCATTGTGCTCTTAGGATATCAAAGACAACAAATGAAGTTAGATTTTCCGCTAGCACAGTGCCTGGTACATAGTAAATCACCAATAAATGTCCTTTAATATCACTATTATCTTTAGTAAAAGAAATGACAAACACATACATAGCTGCAACAATGCGAGCAAGAGATCTATGGAAACTGAAATGCATACTGACAAACTTCCAGAGACTTCTGAGCTAGCTATCATGGCACAAAAAACACACACGAAAAACATGAGCTAGCTGAGTGCATGGTACATTTTTTCTTAGGCTAAAAGACTTGTTTAATGTTTGCAACATGGAATTTCTAATAGGAATTACATTAACCAGGCACTTATTTATTTCTGCTCTAAAAGATTACCATGCATTAAATGAAGGAAGGGCCTCTGCTTTCATAAGAGCTTATATTACATGAAAATATGGCCTCAGGCTCTGTCCCTGCTAACAGTAATTTTCATAGTACTTACCTAGAATTTTCACACAAATTATTTTAGCCTTGAGAATGCTCTAATATGATAGCTGCAGCAATTTACAGACAGGGAAACTGAGAAGAGGTTAAGTGAATTACTCAAGGACGTGGAACAAACAGCCAACATTTTCCATCTCCAAATCCTTGTTTCGAAAATTCAGCCTCACATCTGTGAGTGTGAAGCACATTACCAGCTCTAATTACCATAATAAACTGAAGGAAATGCACTTCAGAACAGTAAATTATTATGCTTGGATAGCAACAAACAATTAATCATTACCAAATTAATAAATTTGTAACATTTGCATCTTAATTGTTTCACTACAATTTTGCTTGCCCCGTTGCCCACTATGCAGTGAAGTTCAGAGCTCCTACTGTGGGGAGCATAAATAATAGACCACTGCATATGCTGATCTTCTGGACTCCCACTGCGTTTCTTTCCACCTACTGCTCTCAGCCAATGACTAGGCAGGACTGTGTAGGAGGGTCAACCCATTCTTGTGGGAGGCGGGATTCCCAATAGGCATCAGACCTGCCCCGGGGCTCAAGATTCTCTCCCTACCTTCTTCTGCTCCTCCACCAGCAATAAATGTTTCCTATGTCCCACTTTGGCATCTGCTTCTTGGTGGTATGAAATGATACTTGAATCCCTGCCTTTCCTCTTCATATCCCTTCTTTTAAATGAATTGTTTGATTCATTCTCATGCTTGAATGAATGTACCCTTTTCTGTGGGATGTTCAGAACTTCAATGCAGATCTACGAAGGTGGATCTGGATGTGAACCAGTTGGAAATGAAATAGAATTACAGGCTTTCTCCAATTTGTTTACTTATTTGGGAGAATATTAATGCAAAAATCAAAAGTCACGGGAATCTGTGCTTCAATCCATATGAAAAGCTGCCTAGTGAATCTCTTTAGGTGTGCAATCCACATTAGCATTTTAAAGGTTTTCAGAAGACCTTTCACAGGGCAGGACAAAAGCAAAATCTGTTTAAATATATTAACCTATTTAACTTTATTTACAACATTTATTCTTTTCTCCAGCAAGGGATATTGCCCTGGGCCATACCTAGTACCATTTCTTATCTTCCCCTTCTCCTCTCCCTCCCCAGTAGTTTTAGCCACTCAGCTGCAGTGTTTCAGAGTAACCCATTCTGCCTACATGTGACCTTTTGACTGAGGCACTCAAGGATGGATAGAGTTCCAGCAAAAAAGACTCTTGGCTCTTGGGTTATTTATTTATTTTTTTTAAATTAGGATATTTAAAATACAATACTAATTTAAAGGCTACAACTTAAATATACTAATACATGCTATTTTTCCAGAATGTAATGTACTATAACTTTGTGTGCTTATATAAATGTTCCTGTATATAGGATGTGCCTATTATGACAGGTTCCTTTTTACTGAATATTTCCATTGCAGACTGATGAAAATTGTGTTCACCCATAACAGAATGAAGTCCCACAAAGGTGAGTTCTACCCAAAATACTTTCTCCTTCATCTCAATTAAAACCATCTAAAGACAATAATACCTAAGACGTAGACCTATCCTAAACATAATCTTATCACACTCTATTTTACAGAGAGAGTAAAGGAAACACAGGATGTTTTTTTATTTTGGTTAGGTTTTGTTTTTTGTTTTTTTGTTTTGTTTTGTTTTTTGTTTTTGTTTTTTTTTTTTAAATAAGTGCAAATGTCACTTAGCCAAGCGGGGAGAGTAGGGATTTGAGCCCAGGTGGTTCCATTCTTAACCACTCCAGACTATTACCTCCCAAAATCTTGGGAATCCATTCAGCCACAAGATTCTAAACAGTAAGAATGGAAGTTAGAAGCCAAGAGAGCTTTAGTTCAAATTCTGACAAAAGATTTTCAACATTACATTTTTAACCCAGACAAATGATCAGATGTGGTGATGGACTATTCCAGATATGCTGAAACTGAAAAATTAACCCACTACCACTTTTCCTGAGGATGAGATGAGAATTTGTTTTTGAACAAAAATTAAGGTAAAAGGGGATCAGAAAGAGGAAATTCTATCCAGCGAAAAGGATCTCCAACACAGGTGACCCAAATGAATATTGAGGATAGGAAATGGGTAGGAGATCCAGAAAGAAAACAGAACACACTAGAACAGAAGCTCAAGGATGGGAGTTCACCAGAGAAATAAAGATATATTTGAAAATATGGAAAAGGATATTGAAGGCCTGTCACAGAGAGATTGGAGTTCTTGGAAAAATATCAATTATTTTGTTCACAAAACCTTAGACAGATGAAAAATTGTGGGAACAATTAACACCAGAGAAGACAACAACAAAGGATGTATAAGAAAGTCTGGGTACAACAGTAAACAATGCTTGGATAGTCAGAAGAATGTAAGTCTATTGATTTAAATGTTGTGATACAACGATGTTAGGAATCTAGGAGTAGGTAAATTTGGAAAGCTGGTGGTGTGGAAAAGCCAAATCCTTTTCTCCAAAGCCAGTTTGTCAAGGCATAATGCTTAAAATTAAAAACGAAACAAAACAAAACAAAACAAATTGTAGGAGACTCATTTTAAGAATTTTAGAATTATCTCACATTAGAAACTATTGACGGTTATCAACTGACATAACAACATGATTGAAAAATTAAAAACGAAAATATTTTTACTATGTGTTTCCCCATTTATCAAGGAAGATTCTGGAACAGGAACAGAGTTGGAAGAGAAGTGAGAGAGCTTTTGTTTCCTCTGAGCACAAAAGTGGGCTTTAATCTCTTGGCCTGAGAATTTCTAAGATTAAGGTGGACAGACTCTAGAGGAAGGAATGTGGCACACAATTTGGAGCATTTCTTATCCATCCTCAGATCAGGAGCCATGGAGAGAAGGTCACAGAAGGTCATGACTTTTTCTTTTCTGTCAGCTCATGTCATGTTGGTGCAGGCCCATGGCTTAGCTGGCTGAGCTCCTCGTCTGGGTTGGAAGTGGGGAGACATGCCTGTCTCTCGTCCACTCCACCCTGTCTCCCTTTACCAGAAGAAGGAGCTGCCAATGGACTTGGCCAATGGGTATTGACTCTGCTCATTAATCATGTAGGTGACAGGCACTCTATCACTTCAATCTCTTCTGGGCCACTTCATGAGCAAATGGAGGACCTGATTATTTAGGGCCTTTTAGTGCTCAGTTGCTCTCTCTCTCTCTCTTCTCCCAGTACACATACCCTCCATTAATCTTTTGATTTCCTTCTTCCATGAAGCTAATCAGGAGGAACATCCAAGATACAGATCTTGGCTTCAGGGCCAGTAGAGGCCAGACTCACAACCTAGCCCAATTCAGACATTAGCTCAAGGCAGGTAGGGCAAACTAATTTTTCAGAGTGCCCTGTGTTGAGGCCTGGGCCTTTACCCTGCTTACACTAAACTGATTCTCTGTTTCTTATTTGGCTGCTGATCCTTTGACATCTATCCTTTGGGTACCCTCTGATGGGGGAGGGGAGTAGAGAGTTTGCAAAGCAAGATTCAGGCATTCCTGGATGCCAGATTCTAATAAACATCCCAAACAAACAGACAATCACACCTAAACCAACATACCTTCATTTCTAACAGGGACTATGAAGAACAAACAATCACTCCTAGTTTATGCAAGACTCTGGGTTTATGAACGAATGTAAAAAGCCAAGAACACATTGTTTATAGTATTCTTCTCTCACAAATCCTATACAATAGAATAGACCATTTTCTGCTATTTATTAGAGGCCTAGGGATGCTCATAAAAGCCTCTTCAAGCTGCTCTGGAAATCTAGGTTATATTGTAAAATCCACATTGTTTTCATGTGTTTTATAATAAAAATAGTAAGAATGCAATTTCTTTTGATGAAGCAGAAACAAAAGAATGTAAAAATGAAAACCAAAAGAATAACAATGTAAAGCTTAAAAAACGCAAAGCTTATGTTAAGTAGGGAATTAATAAATATTGGGAAGAGACACAGTGTTCCAGTTTACCAGCATTTATCTAATGGATGTAGCTTGTGTGACCCAGATAATTTCATTTTAAGAATAAAGACTATATTCTCTCTATTCAAGTTGGAGGAGCTCTAACCTTATGCAATAGAACCATCACCTAAATTCAGTAGATGAGACACTAAGACAGAATTTCTTTTCATATAAGTACTCACTAAATTACTGTGAAATAAATATTATATAGATTTGTGTAGAGGTAGGATAGAAGTATTTATCCTAATTTCCCTCATTCTCAGAAAATGAAATTTTGTCACTTGAACATCAGTTTCCTCGGGAATTCCCTCATGGGAAACTGGGACTATCAAATTTATCTCTCATCAATCTAAAATTTAATTTCAGAAATAGGTCCAACTCTAAGCGACGCTCGGTAGACAATGACTTGAGGGAGGCCTGCTGGGAACGCCTCTAACTACACAGTCCCCTGACTTCTCTGCCATGAAATGATCAAAGTTGAGTGATTTTTCTCTTGGAAGCTCCTATTACTTATCCAGCTTCATTTTTTAAGCCTAAACATTTTACAGCAAGGAAGTCATTCAAATGTGTTGAAATACTAGTCTCCCAGTGAAGACTCTTAAAACAACATATTATTTCAACACTCCCTGCTTCGAGGACCAGTTGTTTCAACATTCCCTGAGTCTCAACCCATATCACAGGCAAACCTTTCTTCCGTATGTTGTCTGAAGATTTACATTTCCATCCATTTGGAAGGGAAAGACTGAATTTGGTCTGGCTTTGATGGACACAAGTTTGGTGTTGGCATTGTAAGCATGGTTCTCCTAGTTGGGTGAAATCCTGTTTAGTCTTGCTATCTGTGGTTTCATTACCTTCATTTCTTACTTTCCTCATACTGTTATTATTTTAGAAAAAAGGGTAATATGGATTAAAATGAAAACCCACAGAGGTAAGGAGATGAAGAGGTACAAACTTCCAATTATACAATAAGTCAGGGAAATGAAAAGTACAGCATAGGGAATATAGGCAATAATACTCTAATAATGTCATATGGTGACAGATGGTGACTATATTTATTGCAGCAAATGCGATGTACTGTGTAGACTTTTCGAATCACTATGTTGTATACATGAAGCAAATACAAGAGTGTATGTCAATTATGCTTCAATAATAAAAAAAAATGGAAAATCCACATGAAAGTTCTAACTTTACTGACTTACATAAAAATCTCAGTTATCACCCAAAGCCCATTTATCAAATGACACAAATGATCATGAATTTCTTTTCTTAGGTAGTAAGGAGGGGACTGTTTTAACATAAATAACATCTTGTTCAGAGTATGGCAGACTTTTAAGAGTTAGAATGTATTCTTTCAACCTCTGGATTTTATTAGGTTTACTCATGGACTCCCCCTAATATAATAGTCACCAATGATTTTCACTTTACTTTTATTACAATAATAAAGTTAAATAACCTAAACAAATATTATGTAAGCACAGGAAATGTATCAATCACTCTTCTGGACACCGTAAAGGAGATGTAGATCAATGAATGACAATGACAATGACAATGAATGACCCCTCTAGGATCTGCCAGGGAAAACTGACACACTCATTAATAATAATTAATACATGACCAATTGTCATAAATGCTGTGCAAATGTACAAATAAAATATGATGGAAATATGGAGGGAGGAAAGAATGGATGAATTCAACAATTTCTGATAGGAAAGAGATCTATCAACACTGCATTATATCAAGATCACCCTCAGAAAAGCCTGTCACATTTTCCCCACTTGTCCTCAGAAAGACAGTCCATTTTTGACTCATAAGCCCTTCACCACTCCTCTGTCATATCCCACACTCAACTTTCTACAAATTATTGTCTGTACTTTGAAATTGGTTTCATATGCCCTCTCTCCCCCGCTACCCACTCACCCTCAAGATGGCCTCCCTACAGCCCAGTAATGAGGGGCGTTGCCTGTGTGGTTAGCAGAGTGTAGGTCAGGCCAGGAAGCCTTGTGTGAAAGAGTAGTTGTTGGTGGTTTGGCTTAGAGAGAGAGCAGAAGTCTTGCCAAAATGGCTTTGCTGCTCACTTTAGAAGTGATGGATGCTGGCCACAAGGCTGTTTTCCCCACAGGACTTTTAAAAAGTTCATGAAAAATGACATTATTACGCATGGAGGTTATCTTGGCGGCCCCCTCCAGATCACACACAGAGTGCACACCCTCCTTTGGCCAAAGGATATTGAACATCATTTCTATTGACCACAGATTTTCAAGCTCTATGCACACTTGTAATTGGCCTTTAAAGGGCTTCTCAGAGCAGAATAATCTGAGATATTGCAAGTTTTCCACACATAAGTCATATATACCACACCCCCACTGAAAACCACAGATCTGGTCACATGATTCAGTCACTCACTGTTTTGTATTTACGAAGTCTGTGCTCACCCTGGGGTCCAACACTGAGAAAGACAAGAGTTCATTCCTAGTTGAATTCCCAGAATATCTTTGAAACCTCTCTTGCTGCTTTTTCAGTTTTTCCAAACTCTGTTAACAAAGGGACACTGTCTCACCACATCCTCATTGAAGTTTTGTGTCATAAACAAGATAAACCAAGAGAAACAAAAAGATAAGATGTAGAACAAAATTTCTGCTAAATTCTACTCAATCGCACAACCAAGAAAGAGACCTGAGTCTGACTTTGCATTTAGTAAGAATTAGGAAAGGCAAGGCATTTCAGATTAGAAAGTAAATTGGTGATCTTTTGGACCCACTTGGGTCCACTTTATCAAATATTTGCAGGGCACCATCTGGGGACCAGACACTTGACAAAATACCTGGGTTCTAAAATGTGTGAGATGTGGCCACGGACCTCAAGGAGTTCACTGAATATGGAGAAAGTCAGCAAGCTTGCAATACAGTGTGGGAAGTGTTGAAGCAGCTAGCGATGCCCAATTGCACTGGGAATGTGGAGGTGACTCCCAGAGGCAGAACCTAGTTCTGCTGTGTGAGGAAGCTGGAATGTTCTGAGGGGAAGGGGAAATATGTGAGATGGTATTTAAAGATGAGTACGACGGTCTCAATTTCCACATAGAAGAAAAATGAGACCCAGAATGATGTAATGACTTATTTCGGGGCCAAGAGATGACAAGCCAGTGTCTCTATAGTTACATAAGTACCGAGAAGAAGGGGGCACCTGGGTGGCTCAGTGGGTTAGGGCCTCTGCCTTCGGCTCAGATCATGATCTCAGGGTCCTGGGATCAAGCCCTGCATCGGGCTCTCTGCTCAGCGGGGAGCCTGCTTCTCTCTCTCTCTCTGCTTGCTTCTCTGCCTACTTGTGACCTCTTTCTCTCTGCCAAATAAATAAATAAAATTAAAAAAAAAAAAAGAACCAAGAAGAGGGAAGGATAAGAGCGACTCTGACAGACTGGGGATACTTGATGTAGCTGGAACATATGAGGGACACTTTCAATGCTTTTTAACAACAATATCAATGGATACCCCCAGTATCCTTTGCGAAGAAAGCCTACCCCAAGAAGACAGCAAAGATGAAATGAGGATGCATTGGGGCTCTTTCAACCAAGCTCTGCAAGACTATAAACACACACACACACACACACACACACACACACACACACACACTTAATTTGCTCTTCATTGTTTTTGCTTGTAAGAAAATGTATTCTATTCTTATTCATACCTTGCCCTGGTTCCAGTTTAAGAAACTCTTTGTCCGTGAAATAACATTTTAGGGATCCACACAGTTATCCATGCAGTACAGAACATCATTTATTCAATTAGTGCACTTCTGTTGATTAACCACTACAAGAACTATACTCCTTGAAGCCTGGCAATTCATAAAAGCATGCGTAGCATGAAGGTCATGATTGGAACTGAGGATGCCCTCTGTCTCAGTCAAGAGCCCCATGACCTCCTCTCTCTTTTTCGAAATCGTCTCTTGGAGGCTCTCCCTGAGTCTGCAGGTATGGATGCCTGGTCTTGCATCTGTGCGACCACAGCAGTTGGTTCAGACCCCTCTTGCCACTACTGCTATACTTAGCACTTTGACTCATAGTATCTGTATGTATGGCTCGCTCATGCACCATGTTCTCCAAAGACTGTGACTTCCCCGAGGGCTATAACTGTGCTTTGTTCATCTTCCTATTCCCAGAATTTTTCGTAGTATGTGGCACATAGTGACAGCCAATAAATGCTTACAGCATGGATGCCTGTCTCTCCCTACAAAGTGCACCCATCTATTGCAACCTTGGCACCAACCCCATCATCTCTAGATTATTGCAATTTTTTCAAGCTCATCTCTGGTTTCTATCATTTACCCCCTTAATGGACTTCCCTGGTTCCCTTCTATCCATCTCTAGTATATTCCTTGTAGAGAGGTTATAGTCCCTACCTTTTTAAAAATTTTATTTATTTATTTATTTATTTATTTATTTATTTGAGAGAGAGCGTGTGAGTAGGAGGAGGTATGGGAGGGAGGAGGGAGGAAAGACTCATACACAGACTCCATGCTGATCATGGAGCCCAACACGGGTCTCGATCCCATGACCCAAGATGATTACCTGAGCCAAAACCAAGAGTCAGATGCCCAAACAACTGTGCCACCCAGGTGCCCTTGTAGTCATTATTTTTTTTTAAGATTTTTATTTATTTATTTGACAAATAGAGAAAAAGCACAAGTAGGCAGAGTAGCAGGCAGAGAGAGAGGGAGAAGCAGGCTCTCCACTGAGCAGGGAGCCCGATGTGGGGCTGGATCCCAAGACCCCGGAGTCATAACCTGAGCCGAAGAGCCACTTAACCAACTGAGCTACCCAAGCACCCCTGTAGTCACTATTTTTTAAGAGAAGCCAGATCA
>CM053613.1:71862541-71880461 GCA_028646535.1 Procyon lotor
CTAAATATCATACTATCTTCATTACTGTACCTTTATATTAAGTCTTGAATATGGGTAACGTGAATCTTTCCTCTGTGTTCTTCTCCAGCACTGTGTTAGCTATTCTAGATCTTGTGACTTTCCGCATAAATTTTAGAATCAGCCTGTCGATATCTTGCAAAATAGATTGCTGGATTTTAATTGGAATTTTGTTGAATGTAGAGATCAAGCTGGAAACAATTGACATCTTAATGCTAGGAAGTCTCCCAATCTATGAACATGGAATATCTCTCCACTTACTTAGATTTTTGGTTTCTTTCATCAGTTTTGTAAGTTTTCGCATGTAGACATGCTATATATCTTTAGATTTATGAGGAAGTATTTTATAGCTTAGTTTTATTGTACAATAATGTTTTGTTTGTATTCAAATTCCAATTGTTAATTGCAGGTATATAAGAAATAAATTAACTTCTGTAGATTAAAGTTGTAGTCTGCAAACTTACCATGTGTGCATGTTTATTTGTTCTGGGAATTATTTTTTGTTGCTACTTTTTTTTTCTACATAGATAATATTGTCAATTTTATTTTTTCCTTTCCAATCTTATATCTTATATATGTATTTTTATCCTATTGTACTAGATAGGAATCCACTATGGTGATGAATATGAGTGGTAAGAGTGGACATCCTTATCTTGATCTTGGTCTTAGGGGAGAATTGTCCAAAGTATGTGATTATATGATTTTTTTTCTTCTTAAATCACTTGATATCATGGATTACACTGATCAATTTTCAAATGCTGAATCACCCTTTTACACTTCAAATAAATTCATCTTGTCATGGTCTGTAATTCTTCTATATATTGTTGAACTTAATCTGCTACTATTTTGTTGAGGA
The DNA here is from genome assembly GCA_028646535.1 of Procyon lotor. Taxonomy (NCBI): domain Eukaryota; kingdom Metazoa; phylum Chordata; class Mammalia; order Carnivora; family Procyonidae; genus Procyon; species Procyon lotor. Next base: position 71,863,416 of record CM053613.1, read on the forward strand.
TTTGTGCATCTATTTTCATAAGTGATTTTGGTGTATGGTTTTCCTTTCTTGTAATATCTTTAAACATTTTAGTATTAGGGTAATGCTGGCTTTATAAAATAAGTTAAGACATGTTCCCTCTGTATCTGTTTTCTGGCAAAGATTGGTGAGAATTGGTATAATTTCTTGCTTAAATGTTTGGTAGAATTCATTAGTGCTTTCTCTTTTGGAAGGAGTTTTTTGCTTTCTATTTTGAAAAGTTCCTAGTTATAGGCTCAATTTCTTTGGCAGCTATAGACCTATTAAGATTATGTCTCTTTTGTGAGTTTTGATTGTGTCTTACAAGGAATTGGCTCATTTCATCTATGTTATCAAATTTGTTGCCAATAAATTGTTTATAAGTTTGTTATCATTATAATACCAATGAGATCAATAGTAATGCCCTATTTTTCATTTTAGATATTAAAAATTTGTGCCTAGATAAAAGGTTCATCCATTTTATTAATAATGTAAAAGAACTAAATTTTGGTTTCTTTGATTTTCTCTTTTGATTGCCTGTTTTCAATGTCATTGATTTTTATTCATCTTTTCTTCTGCTTACTGAGACTTAAATTGCTCTTCCTTTTCCAGTTTCATAAAATGAAAATTTGGGTTACATATTTTAAGTTTCTTTTTTTCTAATATATATACACACGTGTGTGTGTGTGTGTGTGTGTGTGTACATATATATATTTCTCTGTAAATACTGCTTTTGCTCTATCCTAGAGATTTTGATAAGTGGTGCTTTCATTTCATTAGTTCAAACTACTTTTTTTGAGAGAAAGAAAGAGAAAGAGAGAAGAATAGTGGGGTGGGGGGCAGAAGAAGGAGGGACAGAGAATCTCAAGCAGGCTCCATGCTCAGCACAAAGTCTGACACAGGGCTTGACCCTGAGATTGTGACCTGAGCCAAAACTGATAGTTGGGTGCCTAACCAACTGAGTCACCCAGGTGCTCCCAAAATATTTCAAAATTTCTTGTGAGACATCTTTGTCTTATGTGAAGTTTAGAAGTGTGTTATTTAATTTCTAAGAATTTTCAGATTTTCTAGCTATCTTTTTGTTACTGATTTCTAGTTTAATTTCATTGTGGTCTAAGACCATTTTTTATAATTTTTATTTTTCTAAATTTTTTAAGGTGTGTTTTATGATCTCATCCAGAATATGATCTATATCATCAGTAAATGTTCCATGTAAGCTTAAGAAGAAGTTAACTGTTACTGTATGGAAAATTCTATAATTTTCAAATAGATCAAGTTGATTGGTACTGTTTAGCTGAACTTGATTTCTACTGATTTTCTGCCTGTTTATTATATCAATTACTAAAAGAAGGGAGCTAGAGTCAGCAAATAATATAGAGGACTTACTAATTCTATCATATTTTTGCCTCATCTATTTTGATGTCACATTGTTAGGTGCATACAACTTTCTTTACAGCTTCATTATTTTACTTTTACTTATTCTTTCTCTGATGACCTTTCTATTTGTATGTAGATCTGAGTTTTCATTATGAGTTTCATTTCATTTTCCCTGAGAAGCTTTTATTGTTTTTTAAATCATTTCTTTCAAGGCAAGTATGCCACCAATAAATTATTTCAGGTTTATCTTTGAAAATCTTAATTTCTTCTTCGTTTTTGAAGGATAATTTCATTGGACATAGAATCCTAGGTTGGAATTTTTTTTCTATACTTTAAAGATTTCATGTCACTCTTTATGACAGCATGGTTTCTACCAAAGCCTGCTATACTTATTATCCTTGTTCCGCTATATGTAAGGTGGCTTTATTTTTCCCTCTGACTTTATTCAAGATTTCTTTCTGCCTTTGATTTCCGCTTTTGAGTTTCCATTTCTAGGAATATGATATTCCTAGATGTGTTTTTTGGTATTTATCTCCCTTAGTGTTCTTTGAGCATTCTGGATCTGTGGTTTAGCATTTGTAATGAAGTTTGGAAAGTTTTCAGACATTGTTACTTTAAATATTCTTTTCTGCTTATTCTTCCTTCTCCTTTTGTTATACTAATTAAGTGTATATTCCACCTTTTTGAAATTATCCTATAGTTCTTTATTTTAAGTATGCCCCATGAAAATGCAGGGGACACATTCATATCTTTTAGAAGTTATTTTTTGTTTGTTTTTAGTAATCTGTACACACCATGTAGGGCTCAAACTCATGACTCCAAAGTTACATGCTCTTCTGACTGAGCCAGCCAGGCACCCTATCCTATAGTTCTTTAAGATTTTTCATTACTTTTTCTTTTTGCATTTCAGTTTGGGAAGTTCTGTTCACTTACATTCAAGCTCACTGATCCTTTCCTCAGTTCTGTCCAGTCCACTGATGAAACCATCAAAGACACTGTTCTTTTCTATTACGGTGTTTCTCATTTCCAGCATTTCCTTTTGATTATTTCTTAGCATTTCCATCTCTGTGCTTATATTACCCATCTGTCTGGGCTGTGTTTAATGTTTGTTCATGCCAGATGCTTCAAATTCTTCCTGTGTCCTAGTTTTTGTCTTTCCTCTAGACATCTGGCTTCCCTAAGAAATTTTCCTCAGAGGGAGTCTGTATAAAAGACTCACTATGAGATCTATTTTAATTTAAAATATGACTTTTTAGGAACCTAGATTTTAAAAGATGATCTAGTGGCCAAAGTACTTGAAGCAATACAACTAAACAGATTACCTGGTTCTGAAATTTAAAATCATTGCCTTCTTTTTTATTTTTAAGGTTTTTATTTATTTATTTGAGAGAGAGAGAGAGAGAGCGAGAGATAAAGCATGAGCACAAAAGAAAGCAGGGGAGAGAGGAAGAAGAAGGCTCCCCACTGAACAAGCAGCCTGATGCAGGACTCCATTCTAGGACCCTGGGATCATGACCTGAGCCGAAGGCAGGCAATTAACTGACCGAGCCACCCAGGCACCCCTTCTTTTTTCAGTATAAAACTAATGAACCATTGAACACTACATCAAAAACTGATGATGTACTACTATATGTTGGCTAACTGAATATAATAAAAAAATAAATGAAACTATAAGAAGAAGACAATTCTAGATGTTCATATTCTCATTTCTAGAGCCTTATAAAAACTGCCCCTCTTAAACAAACAAAAAGTCAATATGATTGAGGGTGAAGAAAGAAGAATACAAAGATATACAACAACGAAACTATTTTAAAATCCAGTTGATGATGAAAAATACAAATACAAATTTTTGAATGTTTATATCTTTCTTTAAGTAGGGTGTTCCCAGCTAATTCCCTCACCAGCCAGAAGGCAGCAGGAGTTCATGAAGACAATCCTAGAAAGAAACAGTAAACTAGGGACCAGATTCCTTCATTCATATGCCCATTCACTTGACAAACATTACATAGTGATTTCTGTTTGCCAGGCATCGTGAGGTGGTCTTACAAACTCATCCTGGGAAAAATTATGCAAATCATTTTATCTCTCTGAGTTTCAATTTCTATAATAGCAAAACAAAGAGAATTATATTTGTCCACAGTCCTGAGCATGAGGTTGAAATGAGATAGTGACTGTGGATGTCATTTGAAACGCATATGATAACCTATAGCTTTATTTATTTTTGGTTTATTTAAACAAGAGTTTACACACATTCCAAAAAAACATGGGTAAACACATTAGTTTCTATATATTGTGTTTACATATAAAAGACGATATTTGAACTACATTTCAGAAGCTTGACAGGGATTATGCTTTTTTCATTAGTTTTACTTATCTGACTTCTTATTTCCATAATATCAACTGCCCATTCACCCCCAAGCTTCCTTACATTCCCTTTTCTCCTGGAATAAAAGCTCTGTTTTCTTGGCTCAGTTTTGTGATCCATCGTTCTATAACCTTGGCTTTGATTTTTACAAAAGTAAAGGATTTCTTAGTAGTGTCTAACATTTTAGATAGGCAAAACATGCAAGCCTTTTGTGATACAGATGGAAAAGTTGAGCCAAAGAACATTCCTGAGTGAGTCAAGGACAGGGTTTACAGGAAGTGATGCTATGCTTCAGTCCATATAGCTACCTTCCTATAAAATGCACAGACCCATTAAATCTGCAATTAATAACAGTAACATCAGGTCTTAGATCATACTGTCCCTGCTTCTTGGAGCTATTCATGGAAGCTACTGAGCTGTGGCCACCATCTCCTCCCTGTGGCATTATTCGTTAGTTTCCTGCAAACGTATTATGCAGAAAGAGTGATTTATCTGTTTCTACTTCCCTCATATGGACAGAACTCTTCAGCCAGAATTCTGAGCCTAATTTCCACCCATTATGCTTACTGGAGCAATATGCTGTGCTGTCCAGAGTAGATAAAAACCGGAGACTCTTTCTGTATTATACTCATTGAATGACTTGGAAATAAATTAAGTTCTAAGCACAGCAAATGAATAGCTCCAAGGTGCATTGGTTTATCATAATATACCAACTCTCTCCTTCTTCCAGAACCTCAGTCATAATGCACGGCAAGTTTCCTCAGTGGAAGTTGGATGGAACATTGCACAGGACATCTAAACTTTAAGAAAAAGCATTGTCTGACCTCCTGGAGGCTATTAACATATCCTGCTGTCTTTTCATTACAGTTTCTCCCTTTGCACTAGAACCCCACAATGACGTGTCTTTAAATGTCATTCAGAAATTAAGAAGACCAGACCCAGGGAGTGAAAAGGCAGAAAACTGAAGAAAGAAACAATTGTGGAAAAAACAAGCCTTCCTTGGAAGCAGAAAACGTAATTGCTATTTAATTTTTATCCTAGAGAATAAAAAATAAGAGCATTCTAAAATAAGGTCATTGGACAAAAAAAATATATGAGTTTTTGTGTAAAATAATGGAATCTTAGGGAAAACAAGAGATGGATGACAGAGATAAATTGTATTTTTATAAAACATGAAGCAAAGGTCAGAATTACCCTTCCCTAATTTTTATTCATCCTTCACATGATCTATGGAAACTATAGAAAAACAAAACAGTCCTGGTTTCAGTCTTTTCTATGTTATTGTTAGGATTCGAGTCCTCTTGCTGTTGAGTTAAATAGACCTTTTATGACAAAATAAACAACGATCAATACAGTAATTAGTAAAATGACTTATGGATAATGAGAATGACATGAATTAATATTTGGTAAATTTTTCCAAGCATGTCATTCCAAAGGAAAGGGGGTATAACATCCTTGAGAGACAAAAATAATACCTTAATGATGATAAGTCTAAAATAAGAAGACCTTAAAAATGAATGAATCTAAACAAAATAATAGCTTGGGCTATTAAAAAGATATGTTAAAAACTCTAAACCCAATCTGTCTTCCTTGTGCTCACACTAACTCTATGAGATCAGTAGAAATGGAGGACTTTCTCTCCATTTTGCATATAGAGATACTGAAAACAAACTAAGAATCAGGGCTACTATAGAGTTAGAATCTAGCTCATCTGATTATCAGACTACAGCTTTGTCCAAAGTATTATTGTCCTTATCTACAACACACATACATGCACACACACACCCCAAAAAAGAACCTTTATTATTTGATATGATGATTCACATTTATTTGCAGATGAAAGTGTCCCACTAACTGATGACCTTTAAAAAGCCTCTCCATAATTCACAGTACACAATTACCAGTTTGGAATGAATAAGTTAATAAGAGTAGGGGTCATAAAGTAATAGCAGCCACAAGGACCAACCATTTTGGGGTGTTCACTGGGATAAACATTTTATGTGAATCATGTCAATCTATTTTCACAAGGTCCCTGTAAAGCTGTATTATGATTCCCTTCGTACAGATGAAGAAAGTGATACACAAAGAAATTAAAGAGCATTTCAGTGTAGCATAGGTATTAAGTAGCTGAACTGGGATTTGTGCCTATTTAGTTTTATGTGGAACCTGCTCCCTCAAACTCCACACTACATTGCCTGGGTCAAGCCTGAGCTATCCTCCTTGAGCATTTTGAATGCTTCCAAATTACATTTTTTTTTTTGCATTAAAATTAGCCTCCATGCAGGAGTTTGGTCCTTAGAAAGAATTATGTGTTTCTAGGAAATATTCTTTTTTTTTTTAAAGATTTTATTTATTTACTTGATAGAGAGGAGAGACATTACAAGTAAGCAGAGAGGCAGGCAGAGAGAAAGGGGGAAACAGGCTCCTTGCTGAGCACAAAGCCCAATGTGGGGCTCGATTCCCGGACCCTGAGATCATTACCTGAGCCGAAGGCAGAGGCTTTAACCCACTGAGCCACCCAGGTGCTCCATCTAGGAAATATTCTTAAGTGTGATACAAAGATTTCAAAATATGGTTTTGCTTTAGCTAAGGGTCAATTTTTTGGTATCTTTTATTTAGAAATTATATATTTGCCTTTAAAAGAACTTTTAACTGGACAAAAGCATACAGAGCAAAAAGACATCGTTAGTTTAAAGATTTAATTATGGATGCTAGGGCACCTGGGTGGCTCAGATGTTTAAGCCTCTGCCTTTGGCTCAGGCCATGATTCTAGGGTCCTAGGATTGAGCCCCACTAGTTCCTGCTCAGTGGGGAGTCTGCTTCTCCCTCTCCCTCTACTGTTCCCCCTGCTTGTGCACTCTCACTCTCTCTGTCAAATAAATAAAATCTTAAAATAATAATAATAACTATGGTGGCTAGATTAGCATTGCTAGTGTAGGTTACTATTGCTAGTATATGGAGAAGCTACTCAAGAAGGAGTAACATGGGAGTTGGCCTCCAGCACCAGCTGCTATTAAAATCTTCATTCTTTAGAAAAGGCCAATATTCTGCTCCAACCACAGTTCCTTGACTTCAGCTGTAAATTCATTGGATAAATCTTCCTTGGAGCAAATAATCCCAATGCAATCTAAGAAACAGTAATACCTCAAGGAAGAGAGAAAGGATAGAGACAAATAGTATAGCTAAGTTTCTTTCCTAGGAGTTACTAAAATGGTCATCCCAAAGACCCTAAGAAGAACATTTTTATGACCTGGACTTTTACTTTACATTTCAATGAGGAGGAAGGCATTAGGCAGCAGTGTTCTTCCAGCTCTCAAGATACCTACTGGTATCATGGCTTCATGAGTATTTGGTCTTCCTTAATAGAAGTTATCCAAACAGAAGAGGTATGACTCATCTTCCCAAAGTTAAACTCCAAAGGGCTTTGACGCATTTCACCCCATGTCCCAGTAAGCAAGGTCCTGATACTGAAAAAAATATATATAAAATATTTTTGGTTTGGTATGAAAGTAAAATCCAAAATGGAAAAGAGCTTTCAATAGAAATTCATCTGTTTTATTCCTAAATTCATCCATACGTCCTTTCAGCAGATGTTTCCTGAAGACCTATTTTATACTTTTTAACTAAATTATCTTGTGCTTATTATAAGCATCTGAATTACCTGTTGCCACCATCAAGCCCAGTCTTGCCCAAGCTCTAGCTCTTCCATAACCAAAGGAACTTCTCCGAGAGGTCTGGTCTGCCCCTGAAATTGACCATCAGTGAGATTTCAGCCATATAGCAGAGGATGGACAGGTAAGACTGAATAAGATAAGGCAAATAGGGAGAAGATGTGACCAGATCCAGCTATATGCTTTGGACGTGGCATAGGCGGGGTGCCTGGGTGGCTCAGATGGTTGGAAGTCTGTCTTCAGCTCAGGTCAGGGCAGAGTGTTACATGATTGGGTTCTGGTAAAAACCCTCTTCCTGGCTTACAGATGGCCCCTTCTCACATGGTCTTTCCTCAATGCATGCACATGGAAAGAGAGATCTCTCTTTCTTCCTTTTCTTTTTTTTTTTTTTAAGATTTTATTTATTTAACAGAGAGAGACACAGCGAGAGAGGGAACACAAGCAGAGGGAATGGTAGCGGGAGAAGCAGGCTTCCCACAGAGCAGGGAGCCCGATGCGGGGCTCGATCCCAGGACCCTGGGATCATGACCTGAGCCGAAAGGCATGTCACACTTCTAGTTAGGATTTTTTGCATATTATCTGTGGATTTCATAGCTAGAGTTCAGCCTGCTCCTCCACTATAAGCTGGTCTGCATGTATCTCTCATCACTATCTGCCTTAGTCTTGTAAACATGGCTGGATTTAGACCCAGGACATTCGTATGCCTCCTCATCCAAGAGTGCTCATTCTCCATGGCACAATGTATGGTAGCTGAGGCTAAGTTCACACTTGCTTTCCAATTTATGAGCACTTTATATGGCTTGAGTCAGAGAGCCTAGTTTTACAAGTAATCCCCAAGTTATTGACAGAAAATCTCGTTTTTTTTTTTTGTCCTCCTGCCTTCTACAGTTTCCTGTCATGTGATCCTACAAATACTAATCTTTCTTTTTATGGCCAATGTTCTCAAAATCATGCTACTGACAGATTTTCTTATAAATGGGGTCTATATAAAAAAAGAAGAAAAACATTATTTTAGGCACATTGTCTAATTTTCCTGGCTCTTTTTCTGAGTTCTTTTAACCCTTGGCCTAAATATTATGGCTTACTTTTATGATGACCGAATCCTGGCAAGGTCACTGCCTTTATGGAGCTTAATATCTAGTTAGGAAATAGACATCAATCAGATTATTAATTAGAATAAAGGAAATATTGCAATAAAATGTGTGCTCTGCCCTATAGATGTACTTGATGTGGGCATCTAACAGAGACCAGATTTAGTCTGGGGAAATGGGAAAAGCTTATCTAAGGAAGTGTTTGAGTTGAGAACTGAAGATTGAATAGGAGTTATTTAGAAGACATAGGAACTATTCCAGAAAGAGAAAAGGTCATATCCTTGGGCAGGAAGGGCATTTGCTACTGAAAAAAGGGTTTTTTTTATAAAGTATGGGGAGTCATGGGCACCTGGGAGGCTCAGTTGGTTAAGTGTCCCACTCTTGATTTCAGCTCAGGTCGTGATCTCAGGGTTGTGAGATTGAGCCCATGTTGGGCTCCATGCTCAGCAGAGGGGCTGCTTGAGATTCTTTCTCTCTCTCTTCCTCTTTCCCTCCTCCCCACCCTACTCCCTCTCTTTGTTTAAATGAGTAAATAAATCTTTAAAACCCACTGAGTCAGAGAGTGATCTGAGTTGAGGCTTACCAAATATTAGTTGTTTCTTCCTGTATATCTTGCCCTTTATTATTCCTGTTGAATTAATCAATAAGGAACCAAGATGGGGGACAAAAGAATCAGATGTGCATCTTCTAAGGGATATGGCTGTAAGAGGCATGAGGGCAACAGACGTGCTGACATGTGTTTGTGTTAACACAGGAATGAATGGTGGCACCGCTAGCTGATACACAGAATGCTGGAAGAAGACCAGTATCCAGGGGGAGATCACCAGGTTTATCTTAGACCTGCTCCAAAAACCCTTTATGTCTTCCTAGTGTCTGCATCAAATAGAGAATTAGATGATCATTTCTAGAGTTCAGGGGAAGTCAGGGCTAGAAATAAATATAAATTTGTGAGTCATCTCGTGTAGATATAAGTAAAGTTGTGGGCAGAGGGGAGGAGGAGAGTACACTGTGCAGTCCAATCCTGAAGAAATCCAAGAATAGGAAACAGTGTCATTCTATGATCAAAGATTATAACGAGAGACAAAGAAGGAGACTAATAATCACAATCCTAAAGGAACAGTCCACAAAAGCATTTAACAATTGTAAATATTTATGGGCCCAACATGGAAACACCTAAATACATAAAGCAACTATTAACAGATGTAAGGGAAGAAATTGACAATACTTTAATAATAGTAGGGGACTTCAAGACCCCCACTTACATCAATGGGTAGATCATCCAGACAGAAAATCAACAAGGAAACAGTGGCTTTGAATGACACCCTGGACCTGATGGACCTGATAGATATATTCAGAACATTTCATACCAAAACAAAGAAATACACATTCAAGTCCACAGGGAACATTCTACAGAATAGATCACATGTTAGGGCAAAACAAGTCTTAACAAATTCAAAAAGATGAAATCCTATCACATATCTTTTTTGACTACGATGATACAAAACCAGAAACCAATCCCAAGAAAAAAAAATCTGGGAAGAACACAGCTACATGGAGGCCAAATAGCATGCTACTAAACAAAGAGAACATCAAAGGACATGGAGACATGAAAATGAAACCACAATGGTCTAAAATTTGGGGAATGCAGCAAAAGTTGTTCTAAGAAGGAAGATAATAACAATGCAGACCTAAGTCAAGAAATAAGGAAAATCTTAAATAAGCACCTAGCCTTATAGCTAAAGGAGTTCAAAAAACAAGAACAAACAAAACCCAAAGCCAGTAGAAGGAAAGATATAATAAAGATCAGAGAAGAAATAAATGAAATAGAGACACAAAACCAATAGAACACATCAGTGAAACCAGGAGCTGGTTCTTTGATAACATAAAGAAAATTGATAAGCCTTTAGCCAAACTCATCAAGGAAAGCTGAGAGAGGACTTACATAAATAAAATCAGAAATGAAGAAGGAAAACCAACAACAGACATGACAGAAATATAAAGGATTGTAAAAATTATATCCCAACAAATTGGACAACCTAGAAGAAATGGATAAATACCTAGAGACAGATAACTTTCCAAAACTGAAGCAGGAAGAAATAGAAAATTTGAACAGAAGAATTACCAGCAATGAAATAGAACCAATCATCAAAAACCTCCCAACAAACAAAAGTCCAAGACCAGAGGACTTCACAGGTGGATTCCACCAAACATTTAAAGAAGAGTGAAAATCCATTCTTCTCCAACTATTCCAAAAAATAGAAGAGGAAGGAAAGCTTCCAAATTTATCCTATGAGGCCAGCATTATACTGATACCAAAAAAAAAAAAAAAAAAAGTTGAGGTTCTGAAGCCAGATAGCCTTTGTCTAAATTCTAGTTCCTTTGTATACTAGCTGTGAGGCCTCAAGCAATTCATTTAACCTCTTAGTACCTCTGTTCCCTCATCTGTAAAAACGAAGCTAATAATACTTATTCCCTAAGGCTTTGTGAAGATTAAATGAAATAAAGTTCTAAGGACAGTGTCTGGCACGTAATAAGCACTTACCAAATGTTAGTTGTATCTTTTGCTGGTCCTTGCTCGTTACCATCTCCATTATTATCGACATGAGGCAAAAGAAGGTGACTCTGCAAAGGAGATACAGTTAAAACGGTTAACACAAGCATGATTAACACACAGAAGGAAATGATTGAATTGAGAAATAGCACTACAAAGAGAAGAGAGAGGAGGAGTGATGTGTTCTAAGAAGAAAAGAATGACGAGACCCCCCAAAGCTGAGGTCAAGATATTGACCTTGGGTAGGAGGTGGACAACTCTGCTATTGAAACAGGAGGGAAGGAAGAGAGGTAGGATGGGAGAAGCTGCTCATGGGGAGTGAAGGGAGCACCCATCTGAGAGCTTCTAGGCTTCTGTTCTTGTTAACCAAAAAAAAAAAAAAAAAAAAAGTGAGATCCTCTCCCAAGAAAGAAGATTGCCAATGTGTTTGTGGGGGTGATGAGGGAAGGAGACGGAGATGGAGAGGGAATGGCCAAGCATTTTAGGAATGTGGAGAGAGTTAGAAGACTCCTGTGGTTGTGGTTTTCGAGGGAGTGAGCTGACTTGGTAAAATGTAATATGACCCTTGGCAGTTCTGTGGGACCATGTGATGTTGGTCAGAGTAAATCTCGAGTAGAGCCAATATTGTTTTTATAACTTTTCCCCTCCCATGCTGGTTTCATGATGCAATCAACAGACCTAGGGCATATTTGGATTTGACAAAGAGCAGTGATACTTAGAAGACAAAGGGATTTATGGTGCCATTCAAATGCAGGATGGTGGGGTGTGGGCTGGATGAGGGGGACATGGAAAGGGCAAATGGGTGTGAGCAAAGCAGAAGTTCCTGATAAAGTCAGGCAATGACATGAGGATGGCCTGGCAGAGAGCTAAAGGGGAGCAGGCTTAGGTGAGAGAGGATGACCGGGCTCCCCAGTTATGGAGAGAAACCACCATAGAAGGGCTCTCCTTGAGCGTTAATCTCTGCAGAGGCTCCTGACCCACCCTCCCATTCACACTGAGGACATCTCTGCACCAATGGCCATAAACAGAATGCCCCTGTTTGCAACCCCTGAGCTCACCTAGGCGCCATATTACTGGTCACTTTTTTCCTGACTGTCAAATCAGTAAGTAAGTGAATCACACATGCTGCTCTTACCTCTCTCCTTTCTTTGTCTCAGGAACCTGATTTCTGTCCCCAACTCTACAGACATTCTGTTTTCCGCTCTTCAACGTTACCAGTATTCTCTCTTCCACCAAATGCAGTGATACCTCTCATTAATCATCCTCCTTGAACAAAAGTAAGGACTTTGAAAAGCAAAGAAATGGAAAGGGCATTTTACGTAGAAACAAGGCTTTAAGATAAAGTATGTAGGCAGAATTAGGGAAGGATTATTCAAGGCCCAAAGCAAAGCCTGTGGGCAATAAGGGATGCTGGAGATACAGGACATAAAATTGGATAAGTAGGAAAGGAGAGAACTCAGTCATCTTTTGCATACTGGGTCTCCCTGAGTAGACTTAATTCTATGAGCAATGGGGGGTATTAAGAATTGTTGCTAGCAGAGAAGTGGCATGAAGACGGTGCTGTTTTAGGAAGATTAATCTGTTCAACTTCAGAATGAATTAGATATGGCTAAAGGCTATGGATTTAGTTAGGACGATTAAATGCCATTCAACAAGCCTTCCTGGGGCACGTGCTATCTCTTGTCCTACGACATTGTCTTAAAGACAAGCAATGTGCTAGCTCAAGGTATCTCACAAAGTAAATATAATATAACATATGTTCCTTAGGACATCATAATTCCAATAATGGGAGCAGTGGGGAAGAACTTCAGATAAATAGCTCTTACATAAACATAGGAGATATTACAAGCCAGAAATATTCACTAAATTTATATAAGTTTCAAGGAGCAATCAGTTAATACCAACTGAAGGGCAGGGTCAGGAGACGTTCTCACAAAGGCCACACAAGCAGGGTCTTGAAGGAGTTTAGAATATCATTTGGTGGAAGTGACTACAACTGCACAAACTTGGGGTTTTTGCCATTATTGCTCTATATTTTCTACAGACTGGCTTTACAATTCTGAGCCCCAAAGGGTGGCATTGGCTTGATGTTCCAGGTCAATGGTAGGAAGAACTTGGCTATGAACTGTGTTCCATCTTCTAAAAATTCTGACTTGATGGAAATCAGAACAAGAATGATCTGATTCCTGCAGTAATGAGATATTGTTGGCTATTGATCTACCAGAAGACTGCATTGATGATCAGTCCTGTTGGTGACTTGGGAGCAATAAGGAGAGAATCATGGCCGCAGAGAGAGTAGGTAATGAATGATTCAGGCCTCAAGTCCATTTAAGAGACTCTGATGCTACTTCCTATGGGTTCAGGGTTTGGGGGTCATAGGTTAGCACCTCGATGCAAGAGCCAAGGAGGACTGCTGGTGAAAACAGAGAAATGATCGGCTACATCACTGACCTGTTCTATATTCTCCGGCAAATAGTCTTTCCTTGACTTATTGTCCCTACCTGTAAATTGAGGATAATAATCCATGGCCCTTTGTTATCACACTAAGTGGAAAATGAGATCCTGGAGGTGAAGGACTTTGAAGTCACAAAGACAAAGGAGCTCTTACATAAAATTTCCAGAGAGTGGTGTCAGCATCAACTAACATTTATGAGCCCTTGCTCTGCACGGCGTACCATTTCGGTACCCTATACACTGGATTAACTAAAACTACAAATTGTATATATATATGTGTGTGTGTGTCTGTGTGTGTCTGTGTATATATATATATATATATATGTATATATATATATATATATATATAATGCCCAAGTCTCCATGTTTGGCTGACTTGTGAATTTTGTTTGTTTTGATCACGTATATGTCTTGTGCCCACAACCCAGAGGCAAGCAGGGCCCAGGAGGAAATCTGATCCCGGAAACTTTGTAGTCCACTATTGACTAGCTTCCTGTCCACTGTGGCGCAGCAGGAAGGAAGCAGAGAAAGGCCATTGACAGACATCAATGGCAGGTACTAAGTACGAAATCCGTCATGGCTTTGGAAAGCAAGCATCAGAAGTAAACAGACCTTGGGTGGGATGGGGCCTGGAACCGTCTTTGATCCTGCTGTGAGGTGGAGGCTTCTGCCTAGTGGCGGCAGAAAAGAGAAGCTTCTCTCTGTCTAGGGGCTGGAAAAAGGTGGGCGCCTCACCCTGCAGGGCTCGGTGCCTCAGGAGCCTCTTACCTGATGTGTGACTGCAACTCTTTTCCCAAGGAAATTAAAGTGACTTAGTCAGTTAACCTGAAATTCCCAGCAGGGTTCTGGAGGGGATTGAAAGTTTTCTCAGCGGACTTTGGGAGCTGAGCGAGCAGAAAACGCCCAGCCTGTCCGGGGTGGGCTTCCACTGCCACCTAGTGGTTGGCACAGGGGCTGCCTCTTATGTCCCTCTGCTCCAGAGAAAGTCAAGGTGACTTGGAAGGAAGCAACCAAGAAGGAAGTTAATTTAAAGCCCTGCTTAGGGCTCCGGGCCTCCTGGGTTGATTAGAACTTTCCTCCGCCACTTGAAGGACTGCATCTCTGACCACTCTTTGAGCCTGCTACTCTCCCTGAGGGGTTCGGCCCCTGCGATCCAGAATCATGAGATTCACCCAGCCTCACCAGAAAGAACCTATTTTCCTATTTGAAGGCGGGGAGCTTAGTCAATTGCTACCCATCCATTTACTGTAGTCAAACACTGTAGTCTAATAATTTGTGTGTCCCTTACTGCCCTCCACCTTCTATACCAAATGTGTCACTCTGGGAACATGTTTTCGATGGCAGCCATGGTGCTCACAGTTTTACATGTTGAAAGGAGTGTTATTCATTAATGTAGGGTCACAGTGACATGAAAGCTCGGGTTCACTACTTAGAAACAGCTCATATTTTAGGGGAGCTGACAGGTAAGTGAACACGTAAAATGTGAGAAAAGCCTATGGTGGTCAATTTTGTATTACGATATAATAGAAATATATTATATCATATCATATTATATTATATTATATTATATTATATCATTATATCATTTTGGCTAAGTCATGATACCCAATTATGAGTCAAACGCCAGTCTAGACATTTCTGTGAAGGTCACTTTTTGGATTAGATTAATATTTACAATCAATAGTCTTTGAGTGAAGCAGATTCTCCTCCAAAATTTGGATGGGCCACGCCTAACCAGTTGAAGGCCTTAAGAGCAAGATGACAATGGTCCTCAGTGAAAAAGGAATTCTGCCTCCACATATCCTTTGAACTGGATCTGCAACATCAACTCTTCCCTGTATCTCCAGCCTGCAGATCTTAGACTTGCCTTCCCCCATATCTGCATGAGCCAGTTA
This sequence comes from Procyon lotor, assembly GCA_028646535.1. NCBI lineage: Eukaryota > Metazoa > Chordata > Mammalia > Carnivora > Procyonidae > Procyon > Procyon lotor. The sequence goes on from CM053613.1 coordinate 71,878,817, forward strand.
TCTCTATCTATCTACCTATCCATCTATGTGTATGTCTGTCCATCTATTTATATCTATTGAGTTTGGTTCCCTGGAAACCCTGACTAATACAGAGTTGTTATAGAGAGCTGTTCAAAGCATTCCAGCATCACAGAGAAGTTTATTCTGCCTGGGTGGATTTACATTAGAGGGGGAAACTTAGGTTATTTTTCTCAAGAACAGATCTGGGAGAATTGTTCTGACAGTTGAGGGGTCCTAAATAACTGTCCTGTGGTGTTTAGGATGGTGAAAGCCTGGAGATGAGCTAGGACAGGATAAGTTACCTAGGACCAGGTTGTGAATGGCCTCGATTGCTAAGGGTTTGGCCTTTATCAGAGACACTAAGATATTGACTTCATGGGTATGAATATGTAACACAGGGTGGAGGTAAGAGTTCAACACGGAGCTCGATCCCAGGACCCCGAGATCATGACCTGAGTCTTAACCAAGAGTCAGTCGCCTGCTCAACCAACTGAGCCACCGAGGTGCCCCAAGAGGTAGGATTTTGAGTTGCATCTAAGATTGCTAAGGATGGACAAATAAATTCTAGGAAGCTTATTATATTTTTTGGTTCACACTCTAGTAAGACTGATCTGTAAGTGTCAACACTCAGCAGTGGACCCAAAAGAATCCTGGAAAAGCAGAAATGAAATCAGTCTTCTCCCTGTTTTGTTCCCATATCTTAATGAAAGAAAGTAGAAGATGAAGGTTAAGAGGCTCAGGTATGCCATCTGACAGCTAGGTCAGAATCTCCCCTCCTTTGGGTAGGTAATCTTGACCAAATATAGTTTCTATGCCCCAATTTCCTCATCGGTAAATAGGATGATAATAGTCCCTGCCTCTGAGGGCTGTTGAGGGGACTACATGGGATTATGCAAGCAGAGTGCTTACCCCAGCACCGGGCACCTTGCAAAAGCTCACTAAACATTATTTGTTATTGGGATAAGACTACTCAAGTAAGGCCCTAGCACTCACTACTTGGTATAAGGTTGGCAATTTAAAAAAGTGGAGGGTGTTAGTTTCTAACAACATTCTGGCCCTGTTTTCAAGTAGTCACACTGACACATTAATGAGAAGCACAGACATTCGTCTTCTGTCTTTGAAGATGATCCACTAGGGCGACAGTCATGCCTCACCAAAGGGAAAGAAGAAAGACCCTCTTCTGATTGTTCCAGTCAATAATCATGGGTACCGGGAAGTTCGGAGAACCAATTACTTACACACACTGGTGTTGACCTTGTCATCAGACGCTTAGGGCTTCCGATGGGCCATTGTGGAATTTGTGCGAGGGCACTTGTGCGAGTGCTGTTCCAATGTCAGGTTTTAAAGACAAATGCATTCCATAGACTTTTCACCATCTCAAGCCTCCTGCACTTTTGCTGTGACCTCTAAATCTCTGCTGTGGGGGTGGTGGCTGGGCCGTGGAGGGATCATATCCCTAAGTGATGGAGAGGTAGCCTTCTACAACAGCCCAGACCTCATTAATATATCCTGTTCAGGCCCCTGGGGCAAGAGTGACAACTGGACAATTGCACTTGTCATCTGCCTAGAAGCTGGCATCAGAAAAGCGTTTTCTCCTACAGGGTTAATGCTTCTTGAATATTCCTGGGGCGCCTATCCATGAGTA
>CM053613.1:71880961-71897639 GCA_028646535.1 Procyon lotor
AAAGAAAGAAAGAAAAGAAAGGAAGGAAGGAAGGGAGAGGGAGGGTAGGAGGAAGAAATGAACAAAGGCACCAACTTTACACCTTTCACAAAAATGAACTCAAAATAGATCTTAGACCTAATGTAAAATGAAATCTGTAAAAAAAATAAGAAGAGAAAATTTATTGGACCTTGAATTTGAGTTTTTAGATATAACACAAAGACAATGATCCACAAAATACTAGAAGTGATAAGTTGGACTTTATCCAAATTCAACACTTCTACTGTGAGGGAAACAATATTAAGAGGATGGAAAGAAAGCTACAGACTGGGAGAGAATATTTGCAAAACACATATTTGATAAAAAAAAAACTCATGGCAAAAATATACGAAGAACATTTAAAAGTCAACAATGAAAAAACAAACAACCCAGTTGGGGAAAATTTCAGACAGATGCCTCAACAAAGAAAGTTTCTCAACATCATTTGTCATTAGAGAATTACAAATTAAAACAATGAGATACTAATACATATTTATTAAAATGGCTAAATTAAAAAAAAAAACTGACAATACCAATTGTTGGCAAGGATAGAGCGTAAGAAGAGCCCTCATCCATTGCTGATGAGAATGTAAATCACACAGCCACTCTCCAGCACCGTATAGCAGTTTCTTACAGAGATAAACATGGTCTCGCCATAAGATCCAGCAAAGGCACTCCTAGCTGTTTATACAACTGATTTTATAGATGGGTATAGATGGACCCTGAAAATGTTCTGCTAAGTGAAATAAGTCAGGCAGAGAAAGACAAATACTGTATGAGATCACTTATGTATGGCATCTAAAAAACCAAATTCATAGAAACAGAGACTAAAATGGTGGTTTCGAGGAACCAGGGGCTGGAGGGTGGGGAGTAGTGGAAAAGATAAAAGGAAATGAACCAAGCTGTGAAAAGACACGGGTGAGCCTTAAATATGTATTTCCAAGTGATAGAAGCCAGTTTCAAGAAGGCTACATACTCTCTGATTTGAATTATATGACATTCTGGAGAAGGCAAAACTAAAGAGACAGTAAAAATCAATGGGTGCTAGGGGAATTGGGGAGTACAATGTTGAATAGATGAAGCACAGAACACTTTTTTTTAGGGAGATGAGAGCACTCTGCATGGCACTATAATGGCGAGTATATGATACTATGAACCTGTCAAAATCCAGAAGACTTTAGAGCACAGAACTTTACATCATTAAGGAGTGAACTTTGATGTATGCAATTTTTTTTTTTTAGAGATTCATTTAAGGGGCGCCTGGGTGGCTCAGTTGGAAAGCAACTGATTCTTGATTTTAGCTCAGGTCTTGATCTCAGGATCATGAGTTCAAGCCCTGGCCATCATGGAAACTACTTAAAAATTTAAAAAATAATAAAAGTACAAAATAAATTCATTTAAAAGGGCATAGTATTTCATGATGGAATGCAGACATGGACAAAACAATCTGACTGCACTACAAATCTATGGAGCACCTCACTGAGGGAGGTGAGGGGCAAAGGTGCTTACCTATGCAAATGGAAATGATTCCGTAAGACCAAAGGCAAGAGAGATTATATATAAGTACTATGCTCCAGTTGATAGATATCCTCCCCCAGGAGAGCAGAGTGACAATTGTGATGCTGCCATACATTTGTATTTGTAGTGAACAGCTAACATGATGGCAGATGGTGGGAACCAGGTTGCTCACTGTGGAAGTGGAAGGTTACACATAAATAAGAAAGGGATGGAGACTAGAATAATCAACGTGGATATGGGTTACTTAGAGACCTCACTGTGGACACATGCCAAGCTCAGTACACACAACTGGCCAGAGGTGTATGAATCTGGAACATGGGTTAGTATGCACACACATATCTCCCTGCTCTGTCAGCTTAAAGAAGCTACAAGCAATTACACTCAGTAGCAATATTCTGACATCAACAAAGAGAAGATACAAAATGAAGTTCAGAATCCCATAGCTCATTTGTAGCTCTCACTTGATTATTTAGATCTCTGTTATGCCTTGAGATGGACCTAAAGTCATTCGCTGGCATCACAGGGATACACTTTTCTCTTGAACAGTTTGTAATGATATTCGAAGTTTGTAATGGGGGTCGTTCCAGTTTTCTTAAAAGCAACAATGTGGTTATTACCCTCTTGTGATGTAAACTATCAGGATCCATCAGCCTTTTATGCCATGAATAGGGCACAACCAAATAGACACTGGTAAACATAGCATTATAACTGATAATAAAATTCATAGTAAAACTATGGGCCGGGCATGGCTAAAAGCTTTATACGCATCCTCTCATTACCGCATCGAACACTCACAACGTGTTGAGGTAATTACTGCCAATATTTCCATTTCACTGCTAGAGAAGCTAAGGAGAAGAAAAATTTAATAACTACCCAAGGTTAAACAATAAGTAAATGAAGGAGCTGGAATATAACCTGCATGATTTGACTTCTGAGCACACACTCTTAACTAGCAAGGAAATTGCTTTGCAAAGGTAAAGCCCTATTAAACCATCCTTGCTCATTGTAGGAAGGACCCTATATCACTGACAGCACCATCTGCTATGGAGTACCCCCATTTAGAAAGAATGGAGACTTTTTAACGATCAAGCTAGTCTTTGAAGCGTGAGATTTGATTGCCCATCATTTAGAACATAAGTGCTTTAATGGCACGAAATAATTTGGATCATGTGGATTTTCCTCCCCACTCACCCCCAACAATTTAGAATATAAAGAGCATGCCTGAGAAGGCAGTGTTGCTAGAAGACCAGAAGAAATGTTAGCACTGGAAAATGGAAATGAATCAATTCACTGCTTTATGTCTCCATAAGTGGACGCAAAGCTGCTAATAATAAAAGCTTCAGTTGAATGAGTACCTACTGTGTGCTAGACACTGTTCTAAGCTAAGACACTAAGTTCTAATAAGATAATGTATATTATCTCATGTAAATGTCACCACAGCACTCCAAGGCAGATATAAAGGAGGAACACAGATTCAGTTATTTATACTCCTAAGATGATACTACTAGAAAACAGTAGAGTCAGGATGTCTGATTGCAAAACATGTGCTATTAATGACAGAGCTATACAATCTCCCTACGTGCAATTCACATCCAATGAGGATTAGAGAATGACAGTTGTCAAAAAGATAGATTTGTTTCACAGAGACATTAGAATTCTGTTTGCTTGTAGATAACTACGTTTTTCCCTCCATCCTAAAAAATATCTTTGTAATAGGCATTCTCCTAATGTAGTTAAGAAAAACTAATTAGATATTCAGATGGAGTGAGACCCTTGCATATACCATAGAAATAGAGCATATGTTCCAGAATGTCTGTCTAATTTGGTTAGTTTTAAAATTGTGGTGGTGATTCCAAAGTTCAGGCTATGATCATTTCATGGCCCAATAAATTCTGTGTGTGTGCGTGTGTGTGTTTCCATTGCCACAGAAAGCATCTTTTCCATGAGTCGTCAGCTTAAAGAAGCTACAAGCTACAAGCTTCCGTGAGCCGGTAAATGGCCTATTGTCCTAAGGCTCAAGGGATCCACATTATGCCAAAACTGGATAGAGGTCCTGTGGTATAAAGGATGGGCTGGTGGTTGATCTTTTTATTTACAAAGACAGCTTATAATTCTAGCAAGAAATCACATCTCCTTGTGTAGTAACCCAATAGATTTCTTGAGGCAAAATCAGGACTCAAAGAGAGTGCCCCTCTCTTGGCCCCAGGGCAACATGAGGAGAAAGACCTGGTAATTTATTTCTGTAGAGCACTTCACTGCGACAATGGACTCACAGGTCTCAACCAGCCCTCATGCTGACATAGAAGGGTGAAAACACATTTTACAGGGGTAAAAAGACTACTGGGAGCTAGATAACTTGTCAAGTTTGCCTAGTATGTGGCTGAATTAATTCTTGAATTAATCTTGAATTAGTATTGAATTTTGTCTACTCAAAATGTAATATATACTCAAGGACAAATTTTTGTTTGCAGTAGTTTGCTAAAACTGCAAACTAGCTCTTCATTTATTCATTCATTTGTTCGTTCATGCTTTTCATGTGGGGTGAGGATAGACAGACTTCACTCAAGCTGCACCATCCCTGATGGCTATGATTTCTCAGTGTGGGAGAGACAGAATTGGGGGAAACTTCTTTACTGATCAGAAACACTAATTCTTTTCCTAACCACAGCACTTTATATGGATTCTACCTCTGATTAGCAAATGTTCTGAAAAATATTTTTTACACACATGGATTATTGTGAGTGAGAACTCTAAAGTAAAAAAAAAATTATTAATACTCATCCAAAAATATAGCTAGGATAACTATATGTCTTCGAGGCAACATAAGGAGTAGTGTACATTCACCTTCCAAGCTACCTGAGACATTGACAGAGACATTATTGAAAAATAATAACCATTTTTAAGTCTGTGCTTGAAATCATGCCCAGAGAAAAATCCTCTGTAATATTAGGGAAATACCGTGTATTAAGACAGAGGAGCCCAGAGAACAGGGAGGGTGGGTGGAACAGGCCTAAGGAAAGATAGCAAGCACAGGCATTTACCCCAATTAAAGATTCACCAGCTGAGACCGACCTAGCCTGTGCATAGTTATCATTTCAAATGCTCGTCTAATCCATGTTCCGAGGAGAAAAAAGAGCAAGGAACCTGCAAAATGAGGACCTCTATAGGCAGATTCTATGCTGAAATTCCATGATGAAACCTCAGCATGTTAGCCCATCAGCACAGGAACCCCAGAAAACTGCTCTAAACTGTTGGATCATCCGTGGAAGGGTCAGTCCTCCTGGCCAAGCTCTGGGACCGACTGTACAATGTCTGCTCCCTTATAGGCTCATATCCTGTTTCTGTGGCTTGTCTCCAGGTAAATAAAAGTGTGTAGGCACAATCAATTTTTTAAAGATTTTATTTATTAATTTGAGAGAAAGAGAGAGAGCACATGAACAGAACAGAGGGAGGGACAGAGACAGAGGGAGCAGCAAATTCCCCGCTGAGCAAGGAGCCGGATACAGGGCTCAATTCTGGGACCCTGGGACCAGGACCTGAGCCAAAGGCAGACACTCAACTGACTGAGCCACCCAGGTGTACCTTTTTTTTTTTTTTAAAGTGTGATTCTCAGCACAGGGTGGAGGGGGGGAGGAGAAAAACTAGAAAGGAGAAGGAGGGAATTTCCAGTCACCGGTAATATTTTGTTTCTTGATCTGGGTGTTGTACACACACATGTTAGTTTATGGTAGCAACACTTTTCTGAATGCATGTATTTCAATAAAATTTTAAAAAATGGCCATATTTTGTCAGTCATGGTGCCTGCAGTAGTCAGGGTAAAATCTTGATTTAGGATTTTTGGATTTCAAACCCAACACACGAGAGTATTTCAGATGCCTGCAGCATTGATGCCTGCATTCCTATTCTCAACGGTAGGACTTTTGTGAGCATAGCACTCTGGACCGGCTTTCCTTCTCCTAAGGTTGTTTTATTCTAGAGAAGGACTTACACCACATCGGCCAGCTTATAACCACATGGGCACTCTTCTTTCTTCTCCGTAACCCCAGTGATGTATGACTGGATAATATAATCGCCGTAGTTAACATTAACACTAACTTCATAGGTTGTAAATAAGTCACAGGAAAACATGCATATTTTTCTTAATAATACCACAGTTTCCTGTAAAGCGAGAAATACTGTGTGTCCAGGTTGGGGAGGTAAGGGTGCTGGCTGGTTTATTATTTCCAGCAGGAAGGTCAGGACTGTCTTTAAGGCTAGGCTGTGATAATGGACTTGGATAGTGGTCTGCTTAGAAAATAAAAAATAGGGGCACCTGGGTGGCTCAGGGGGTTAAGCCTCTGCCTTCGGCTCAGGTCATGATCTTAGCATCCTGGGATCGAGCCCCAAATCGGGCTCTTTGTTCAGCAGGGAGCCTGCTTCCCCCTCTCTCTCTGCCTGCCTCTGTGCCTACTTGTGATCTCTCTCCTCTCTGTCAAATGAATGAATAAAATCTTAAAAAAAAAGAAACGAAAAAATAACTTTATTAACTAAACTACACATTTGGAATATACAGATTCTCTCTCTCTCACACACACACACACACTCTCTCTCTCACACACAAATGCTTCTATTCATGCACATTTCCCTGCAGCTTTGAAAACTGTTGAAAGCTCAGTCACCAAATCAGTTATGAAAAAACAGAAGTTAACTAACAAATCTTATTCCCTAAACTGCACTTATATAGTCAATGATCCTTCTACAGTAAAGCACAGTCAAATGGAGTCTGGCTGCCTTATGCTTTGTAGGAGGAAAGGAAGAAAGAAAGAAAAAGCAAAGTAAGAGATTTGGAAGTTGAAGGAAGAGAGGAAAATAAAACCAAACAAAGGCCATCTTCTCTAAAGTTACAAACTGAGGTACTGGAATAGGAATAGGACCTACGTACTGGAGGGAATGGGGATTAAGGTGAGGTCTTAGTCCGTGTTGTAATGGAATGCCACAAACTAGGGGGCTTTAACGGCAAACATACATTTCTCCCGGCTCTGGAGGCTAGGAAGTCCAAGGTCAAGGTGCTGGCAGATTCAGTCTCTGGCAAGAGCCTACTTCCTGGTTCATAGATGGAGAGCTGTCTTCTCACTGTGTCCTCATATGGCAGAAGGGGCAAGGGAGCTCTCATTATATATCTGAGGGTACTCACTCCATTCTTCAGGGGTCCACTCTCAAGATCCAAACACCTCCCAAGCGCCACACCTCCAAATATCATCACACTGGGCACCAAGTCTCTACATATGAATTTGAGGGGTAGGGCACACGCATTTAGTCTATGGCAGGTGATAAGAGGGGAAAAGAATCAGAGGTGTCTTTCCTGCAAGGTAAGAGTTCACACCTACTCCGCTGATGTGTGTGGATGCCTCCCGGTGCTGAATCTTACAAAAGGAATGATAGAATAGGCTCAACAGTTGGTCACAGATCTCAGGCCCCTGAGATATTCCTAGTGCGCTGTGCTTCCCAGTTGGGCGATGTCTAGGGTTGCATTCCCACCCCATGGCTTGGCTAGCATGAACAAGAAAGAGGAAGAGCATTGACTCCAGGGATAACGATGTGTCAAGGACTGAAACGCTGAGCTCAAACAACCAGGGTTCAAACGCTGGCCTTACAGTGCTGGAAAAGACAGCTAACCACTCTGAACCTCCTTCTCTCACCTATGCAGGCTCCCTCAGAGCTAAGCTTGAGTGCAGAATGCTGAAGAGTATAGGATGCAATGATGTAAGATAGTGCTTAACACACTACCTCTGGTACAGTAAGTTCCAAGGACACGGTAGCTATTACTTTCAAGAAACAAGGCTCAGAAACTCCCCAGGGTTATAGCCAACAGCCCCTCCAGATGGTGACCCTGTGAAGTGGGCACTAGACACTCAGACTGTAACTTTGACGGCCAGATTCCATTTAGCTTTTCAGAAACAAGCATTAAAGAGTCTGCCCACTCTTTCAACCTCTTCAGCTCCTCTTCACCTGAGCAAGCCGTGCCCACCAGCTGTCCTCCCTGCAAGTGTGCAAAGCTTCCCTTTAGCAGTCGAACATTTCCTTTCCCATTCTGATGATCCTTTGCTTCCTGAGTCCCTTTTCAAGCAGCAGCTCAGCAAATCATATAGTGAGAAGGTTGTTTTCATGGTGGAAAGAAATAAAATCATATATGCATATTATTAATATGAAAGGAACCATGTGCATGGGACACACTAGGCTGAGATATCATGGGTTGCGTCACACCTCCCCCTACAACCCCAAAAAGATATGCTGGAGTCCTAATGTCCCTGTGTTTCAGAAATGACCTTATTTGGAAATAGGGCCTTTCCAGAATGTAATCAAGTTCAAATGAGGCCATTAAGATGTGCCTTAATGTAATAGGATTGTTATCTTTATATGAAGGGGAAATTTGGACACAGAAACAGACATGCACACAGAGAGAATGAAAAGTGAAGATGAAGGTGGAAATCAGGGTGGTACATCTCCCAAGTAAAGGAATGCCAAAGATTGCTAACAAACCACCAGAAGTTAAGAGAGAGGCATGGAAAAGATTCTCCCTTACAGCCCTCAAAAATAGATAGATAGATAGATAGATAGATAGATAGATAGATAGATAGATAGATAGATAGATAGATAGATAAAAAATAATAATAAATAAATAAAAATAAATTAAGACTGCCTACATCTTGATCTTGGACCTCTAGTGTACAGAACTGTGAAACAATACATTTCTATGGTATAAGCTCACAGTTCACAGTATCTGGCTAGAGCAGCCCTAAAAAATGAATCCAGAGACCCATCCACAATCACAGTGGCATTCTTTCCATGACTCTATACCCAGGAGAGAATTAATGTATTTCTGGCTGAGCTTCTTGTTTCTCCCTTACTGAATCACAATGCAAAGTAGAGAGCTATATATCCCAGGTGAAATAAAGACATCGACTAAAAATAACATGTAAGAATTTTCTCAAAATTCATCTCTGGATTCCATTTGTAGATAGTGAAAGTCAATTGTTTCTTAATCTGAGGATAAGATCTTCACATCTTGCCTTTAGATTTGTATATTTATATATGGTTTCCGTGGTTGGCTGGATGGGCACTTGAAAGCATAGTGGTTATGTTTGGGAAGATGACACGCAGAGCTCCAGCACTATGTATGTGCGCCTAGTCCAAGCTTGTCTCCAGGAAGGCTGATGCGGTATCATTATCATTTGAATCTTCAACTTGAAATAACAGTTGTCTGAGCAAGCACCTGATGTGTTCAGGGCACTTTGACGAGTGTAGGGTCTTAGGACCTGATCTATGTAAAGTAGGGTTTCTATCTTGTCAAGACTTAAAAATTAGTTGGTGAGCTTGACAAAACACAACACACACAATAGGTGCAACCAGAGCGAGGAGTATTTGATTTCAGCTCTGGTACATAGTGCTTTTAAAACTGAATTTCATGAAGCTACTGTGAAAAAGATAGAGCATTTAGAAAAAGACATATATGGAAATTTTGACCAAGCACACAGGAAAAAATGACTTATTTGCTGTCCTCTCAGAGAGTATGTGGGCAAGATGGTAGTTAGCAGAGTGCATTAAATTCTTTTTTAAGATTTATTTATTTATTTGAGATAAAGTGGGTGAGAGAGGGAAGGGAGGGGGGAAGAGAGAGAGAGAATCTTAAGGTGGGGCTCAATCTCACAACCCTCAGTGGCTGAAACCAAGAATCAGGTGCTTAACTAACTGAGCCACCCAGGCATCCCACAGTGCATGCAATTCTTTACTACATTCTTGTGTCAACACTTTGGTCCTTAATTCCAATGACAGTTTTGGCCCTTGTCTTAAGGCAAATCAAATACAATATATTGGAAGATGGGCCTTTTAAAACAGAGATACATGGAGTATTTATCAAAAGTAAATGCAGATAATAATGCTATTCTAGAATTTAAGCAATAGTGAATTAGAACATTATTCCTCTAGGAAGCAGACATGAGCTGATGGAAATACATGTGTGACCACAATAAAGGACACCTTTTCTCTGAAGGGACCAGTGCACTTTCAGCTTCATTGCATAACTTTGTCCCATACTTTCTAAGTGCCTATTAAATTTAGCTATTTTCAATGTGTATATAAAACATATTCATTGTTGGAGAAAAGCATCTTACAAACCATGCTATGACTCTATCCCCCATCATTGTAGGCATTGGCTGATGACATACACTTTGTGTGCCCTTCCATGCCTCATAGGAGGTGTGCCTGAGTTCCTGAGTGATAGAGAGCAGAAAGAAGGGAAACACATAAGGACATTCCTTCTTCTTACTCAACTTCTAAGAGAATAACACACAATTAGACCCAAAGGGGAGAAAAAAATTCCTAGCATACCCTAGGCTCTACAATGCTCCATATTCAAACTTGCTCCTTTAAACTTTCCCTAATTATACAATAATTTAGATCATGGAAATTCTCTTTCAAATTGAACATTCTCCTTGGAAGAGAGTGAAGGCTTTATCTTTTGTGTTTTTAAGCATGAATTAGTTATCTCATTTGAGCAAAGTCCCCCCTAGAATGTGAATTTCAATCAAGAAGACTGCTAGAAGGAGGAGAAATCTTAGCATGTGGTCACTTCACAAAGGCCAGGTTCATCTGGGGTATCCCAGTGAAACATTTGGGGGTAGTCAGAGACCGGAAGAGGGCTCAGGAGAAGGGAACACTGGCTCCAGATGATAGGGGACAGGGCCACATTGCCATGATATGCAGTTTTTCCAGGGGTTCTGAGGGCATTAGCTTATTATAGATCCATATCAAGCTCCTGGCATGAAGTCACCAATGCTGGTTACTCAGCAAGATTTCCTTGATTACTCTTCCTTATTATAGGATGGCCTCTTACAAATAGAGATCAGCAATGCCATATATTTGATTTCCCAGCCTCCTTTTTAACAAGAATGTCATCCACCCCTGGCCAATTCACCTTAGGGAAAGTTTAGTAGATTTTAGAAAAGGTTTTCTTTCATAAGAAAGAAATGGTAAATGGTAGAAAACTTGACCTATTTTTGGACATGGTTATTGTAGGACATGACATTTTGACCTGTAGAAACCATCTTGCTACCACAAAAGAAGCAAGATAACAGGAAGCCACAATTCTGAGGACAGAGGAGCAGAAGGATGAAAAGAAGGCTTAATTTTAGAGCTGCAGAACACAATCTTTGGCAAAATAAACCTCCAGATATGGTATCATGTAGATACATGTCTTTATTTTTTTAAATCACGACCAGGGGTCCTAGTCAGCACTGGCTGCTATAATAGAATGTCACAGAATGAGTAGCTTAAACAACAGGCATTTATTTCTCCCAGTTCTGAAGGCTGGAAAGAACATGATCAAGATGTCAGCCAATTAGGTTCCTGGTGATAGTTCTTTTCCTGGCTTGCAGAGTCTTTCTTCTTGCTGTGTCTTCACATGCAAGAAAAAGAAAGAAAAGGAAAACAGGCTCTCTTGTCTCTTCTTGTAAGGGCACTAATCCCACCTTGAGGACCTCGGTCACCTCCTAAAGACCTCATTTCCTAATATGATCACATTGGGGTTTAAGACTCCAACATATGGATTTTGGAGGGATGCAAACATCTAGTCCAGGACACCAGAATTCTGTTACTTGATGCTGAAATTATTCTGTATGGTATTCAGTGTGCTGGCATTGATCACAAACTAAAAGTATATAATTGTGAATTAGTATATACGCAAAAAAGTACACAATTGTGAATTAATATAAAACAATGAGATACCTAGGAATAAACCTAAACAAAGAGGTGAAAGATCTATACTCTGAAAACTATGAAACACTAATGAAAGAAATTGAAGATGACACAAAGAAATGGAAAGACATTCCATTCTTATGGATTGGAAGAACAAATATTGCTAAAATGTATATATTACCCAAAGCAATGTACATACCTAATGCAATCCCTATCAAAATATCAACTGCATTTCTCACAGGGCTACAACAAATGATCTAACAAATATCAACAAATGATACAAATTTAAAAAATTTGTATAGAACCACAAAAGACCCTGAACAACCAAAGCAAATTTGAGAAAGAAAAGCAAAACCAGAGGCATCACAATTTCAGACTTCAAATTTTATTACAAAGCTGTAGTGGTTTAAACAATGTGGTACTGGCAGAAAAATAGACACATAGATCAATAGAATAGAATAGAAAACCCGGGAATGAGCCTCCATCTATATGGTTAACTAATCTTCAACAAAGCAGGAAAGAATGTCCAATGGGTAAAAGACAAAGTCACTTCAACAATTGATGTTGGGAAAACTAGACAGCCACATGCAAAAGAATGAAACTGGGCCACTTTCTTACACCGCACACAAAAATAAGCTCAAAATGGGTTAAAGACCTAAATGTGAGACAGGAAATGATCAAAATCTTAGAGGAGAACATAGGCAACCTCTTTTACTGTAGGAATTTCTAGATATGTTTCCTGACAATATATTCCTGGCAAGGGAAACAAAAGCCAAAATAAACTATTGGGACTTCATCACCATAAAAAGTTTCCACACAGCAAAGGGAACAATCAACAAAACTAAAAGATAACCTACTGAATGGGAGAAGATATTTGCAAATAACATATCTGATAAAGGGTTAGTATCCAAAATATATAAAGAACTTATAAAACTCAACACCCCAAAAGATGAATAATTCCAAATAAAAAAATAGGCAGAAGATGGGGCACCTGGGTGCCTTAGTCAGTTAGGCATCTAACTTTTGATTTCAGCTCAGATCATGATCTCAGGGTCACGAGACTGAGCCCAGCACTGGGCTCTCTCTAACTAAGGTTAATTTCTCCCTGTTCTCTGGATTCATTTCTTTTCAATTCTTCAAGAAAACTCATCATTTAATTATCCACTGTTTTTTTCCCCCAAAATGAACTTTAAAACACACCATAGTCTTTTATAAATAAACCAACAAAAACCCAACTTTCTTTGTTCTGAGTTTCTCTCTTGATGTAGATTTCCCCCCTTTCTGTTAAAGTTTCTATTCACTGTTCTTTCACTATTCTAGCTTCTCATTTCTACAACTTCTTTGAAACAACCCTGCAAAGATCATCATCACCTGCATTTTCTTGTGGAGGGAGTGAACATTTTCCAGCATTTGAGATACTTGAGGTCTCTGGAAGAGTTGATCAGTTGACCACCTTTCCTTTGAAAATTTACTTTCTTGGCTTTTCTGACATCACTTCTTCGTTTTTTGGTTTTGTTTTTGTTTCGTTTGGGGTTTTTTTTGTGTGTTTTGTTTTGTTTTAAATCCTTTAGTTCCTCTATGCTCTCCAGATTTCTATCCTTAAGCTTACTTCCCCTCGCGCCGCCCCCTCTCCCCCCATCACCTTTACCATATGCACTCTTCCTGGATGATTTCATCCAATGCTATGGCTTCACCTATTATTTTCAGGCCAACAGCTCTCCAAACTCAAGATTCATCACAGCCTCACCCCCACAACTTTTCCCACATAGTTGTCTTCTATGCAACTCAAACTCATCATTTCCAAACTTCAACTTCTTGTCCCTCCTGCCAATAAGCCTGATGCTTCTCCCATTTTTCTTATATCAGAGAATGATATCATGGTTAACTAAATTGCCCAGACAAAAATTTTACCCCCTTTACTTATAAACATCAATTTCTCTCAGTTTTATAGCTTATAGACTCCACATCTGTCTACTTTTTAAGTATAACTGCTCTCACTGCAGATAACGTCCATATTATTTTCTGTCCTTTATTTATTGCAACTATATCCTAATTCATATTCCTGTCTCAGTTATGCATCTGGCTTACTTCAGTCTACTTTTACTTCAGACGGCAATATCCTTCTTAACATAAAATTTGACTATGCCATCCCCTTCCTTTAATAATTTTAGTGACTTCATAGTCTTTAAAATAAAGTCTAACCCTCTATTACTGTATTTAAGGCTCTTTACAGCTGACTCCTACTTTCCCCTCCTACCTTTAATCTTTGTTTCTAATGACACTAAGCATTTCTGGGGTCTACTTAGATTATTTCACATTTCAGGAACTTCTTATCTGCTATTTCAATGTCTAGAAAGCCCTTTGTCTATGAGATTGCACAATGGATTAAATTGTCAAGTCAGATTCATAGTAATTAGAGATCTCATCCAGTATCTAGCTTCAGAATATCTAGCTGGAGAAGGATTCTGGTTAGAGAACATCTTACTTATTTTTCTACTCCAGTAATTATATTGGTTACATGAAGCCTCAGTGTGTTGCCACTTCCTCCAGGAAGCGTTTTTAAAACTCTCAAGTCCAGGTTTAGTTAGTACTTTTCTTTTATGTTCTCACTATAGATTTTTTTTTAAAAATCATTTTTTACAGAACTATTATGATAAATTTCATGTACCATAAAATTTATCCATTTAAATTGCAGAATTCGGTGGGTTTTGGCCTCCTGAGAGTTGTGCAGCCATTACTACAATTTTTAAAAATATTTTCATCATTCTGGAAAGAGACCCTATAAGTCATTAGCAATTATTTCTCATTCCCACTTCTCCTTCCTTTGCCCCAGTGCCTGGTAACTACTAATGTACCTTCTGTCTCTATGGATTTGCCTAAATGGATATGTCACATAAATGGAATCACACAGTATGTGATCCTTTCTGACTGCTTATTCCCTAGTGTAGCAATTTCAAGTTCTTCTATGTTGTAGTATGTATACTTCATTTTTTTTATTGCTGAACAATATTCTGTTTTATGGATATACCACATTTTAGAAATCCATCCTTTAGTTCATGGACATGTAGGTTGTTGCTACATTTTTGCTACGTGGATAATGCTGTTATGAACATTCATTTACAGCTTTTTGTGTCTACATATATATTAATTTCTCTTAGATCTATATCTAGGATTGGAATTGCTGGATCACATGGCAATTTATGTTGAGCATTTTAAGGAACCAATAAACAGTTTTCTCCATAGTGCCTGGACTATTTTACATCCTATATATAATGTACGAAGGCTCAAATTTTTGGATCCTTTCCAAAAGTGTGTTTTTGTCTGTCTTTTTTATTTTAGCCATCTTCACAGGTGTAAAGTGGTATCTTACAGGGATTTTGATTTGCATTTCCCTCATAATTAATGTTGTTGCAGATTTTTTAATTAATGTGTTACTTGGACATTTTTGTATCTTTGGAGAACTATCTAAGGATTTAACATTCTAAGGATTCCAGTCCTTTACTCACTTTCAAAATTAAGGTATCTTTTATTGTTGAGGAGTAAATGTACTTTCTTTTTATCTTTCTTTTCTTTTTTTTAAAGTAAATGTACTTTAAAGTCCAATTTATCTCTTTTTCTCTTCTCACTTATGTTTTGGTGTTGCATGTAAGAAAAAACTGCCAACTCAAGGTTATAAGGATGTAATTATATATTTTCTTCAAGAAGTTTTATAGTTTTAGCTCAAACATTTAGATCCATAATCCATAAGGAGCTACTTTTTATGTAGGACATAATAAAAGGAACAAATTGATTTTTTTTTTTTTGCATGTGGATATCCAGAAAGATTATTCTTTCATTCTTTGACATTCTTGTAAAAAAATGAACTAAACATTAATTGTGAGAGTTTAACCACAGGCTGTCAGTTCTGTACCATTAACCTATATATCAATTATTTTTTGCCAGTAATACACAATTTTATTACTATGGTTTTCAGTCGGTTTTAGAACGTGAATATGTAAGTCTTTCAAACTTGTTTTCTTTTTTCAAGTTTGTTTTGTCTGTTCTGAGTTCCTTACATTTCCATATGAATTTTGCAAACAGCTTGTCAATTCTGCAAAAATACAGCTGAAAGTTTGTAGAGATTGTCATGAATTTGCAAATCAATTTGTTGAGTATTTCTGTTTCAACAATATGAAGTCTTCTGATCCATGAACATGATAAGAATTCCCATTTATTTAGATTCTATTTAATTTCTCAACAATCCTTTACAGTTTCAGTGTAGAAATCTTGAATTTTCCTGTTTGGTTACATTTATTTATGGATATTTTGTTCTTTCTGTTATTATAATTGAATTTTTCTCTCACTGTTAGTGTACAAAATATAATGTCACATTATTGATTTTTCAAATTATTGCTAGTAGCTTTTCAGTGGAATCCTTATATAGAAGATTATGTCATCTGGAAGTGGAGATGGTTTTACTTCTTTTCCAAATTAGGACACATTTTATTCCTTTTTTCTTGTCTATTTGCAATGGCTAGAATTTACAGTGTAATGTCAAATAGCAGTGGCAAGAGAGGGCATCTTTGTCTTGTTCCTGATCTTTAGGAATAAGATTCAGTCTTTCTAAATTAAATATATTGTTAACTGTGCATTTTTCATAAATACCCACTATCAGATTGAGGAAGTTTCCTTCTATTCCTAGTTTGATGAGTGTTGTTTATTTAATATTTTTTAAGCTTTATTGAGGTATAATTGACATGTAAGACTGTATTTATTTATTTATAATTTATTTATTTAATTAACATATAATGTATTATTTGCCCCAGGGTACATGTCTGTGAATTGTCAGGCTTACACATTTCACAGCACTTACCATAGCACATACCCTACCCAATGTCCATAACCCAGCCACCCTATTCCTATCCCCCCACCTCCCAACTACCCTTAGTTCGTTTCATAAGTTTAGGAGTCTCTTATGGTTTGTCTCCTTCCCCATTCCATCCTGTTTCATTTCTCTCCCCCATCCCCCACAACCCCCTGCCCTGCCTCTCAAATTCTTCATATAAGAGAGATCATGTGATAATTGTCTTTCTCTGACTGACTGATTTCGCTTAGCATAATATGCTCCAGTTCCATCCACATTGTTGCAAATGACAAGATTTCGTTTCTCTTAATGCCTGCAAAGTATTCCATTGTATATATATATAACACATCTTCTTTATCCATTCATCTGTTGATGGACATCTAGGTTCTTTCCATAGTTTGGCTATTATGGACATTGCTGCTATAAACATCCGGGTGCACATGCTCCTTCAGATCACGACATTTGTATCTTTATGGTAAATACCCAGTAGTGCAATTGCTGGGTCGTAGGGTAGCTCTATTTTCAACTTTTTGAGGAAACTCTATACTGTTTTCCAGAGTGGCTGTA
>CM053613.1:71898139-71915056 GCA_028646535.1 Procyon lotor
TTTTTTTTTAAAGATTTTATTTGTTTATTTCACAGAGAGGAGAGAAATCACAAGGAGGCAGAGGGGCAAACAGAGAGAGGGGGGGAAGCAGGCTCCCTGCCAAGCAGAGAACCTGATGTGGGGCTCGATCCCAGGACCCTGAGATCATGACCTGAGCTGAAGGCAGAGGCTTTAACCCACTGAGCCACCCAGGTGCCCCTGTCATCAATTCTTTATATATTTACTCACTCCAACTAGATGTCCAGATAAATTTCCTTTTGGGTCTTCTTTCCTCAGCTTCTGTAAATTCTCTTTATATGCTGGTCTCAGCAGACTCTATGCTTCTAACCCCAAATGCATCACTATCGCTTTTTTGCTCGAATACTACCTGAAAACCCTGTACTACCTAAGAAATTCTTCCTAATTAAAGCAAAAAGGGATATGGTCATCGTTATATCTTCTTTTCCATGCAGAGATCAATGAAGCAAAAAAGAGTATTAAACACAGTGCATGCTTGTATTGCAGTATATGTTGTACATTTTGGCTTTATTGCAAATTTTCATCTGTTCTTTTTCAAAGCAATGATAGGACTGACTTTTAAAATTTGAACTCTTAGAATGTGAGGCTCTAGACTAGTGATAGTCTAGAGAGTCTTTTTAGAATGTTATGTGCTTGAAGACTCTATGGGGCGATCTCGAGATACCTTCTAGCTCTGGAGCCCCATGCATCTATGAGTCAATGGTGTTATTCCCTAGTTTCCAGAAAAGCACACCAGTTCTTTTAATGAGAAAAGGGTCAAAAATGTATGATCTCAGGGGTACCTGGGTGGCTCAGTTGGTTAAGGGTCTGCCTTCAGCTCAAATCATGATCTCAGGGGGTCTTGAGATAGAGCTCTGCATCAGGCTCTCTGCTCAGCAGGGAGTCTGCTTCTCCCTCTCCTTGGCCATCCCCCATTCATGCTGTCCCTAATTCTCTCTCAAATAAATAATAATATCTTTTCAAAAAGGGGAGGAGGGTATGCTCTTTATTAATGAATCCACAAGTCAGTCCTACTAGAACTTCAACTAAGGCACCTTCATAGACTCTTGTGGCAGCTCAAATTTCAA
Source organism: Procyon lotor (assembly GCA_028646535.1). NCBI lineage: Eukaryota > Metazoa > Chordata > Mammalia > Carnivora > Procyonidae > Procyon > Procyon lotor. The sequence continues at coordinate 71,899,225 of CM053613.1, forward strand.
GTGGAGATGCACATTCTGGCCTGGATCCAGACTTCCTAATGGACAATAATGGGTATATGGACCACCATAAAGAGTGCTTCACAGTTAGAGCACAATGAAGCAGCAGAGCTTAGTCTCTTCTGGAGTCTCGTGACTAACTAGATGGCTGAACCACAACAGGTTGAGGACTTGGTCAACTGTGATGGTCTTATATCTACCATCAAGAAGTTCAGCACTCATATTTAACCTTGAAGCCAAAACATGAGTAAATGTAGACCATGTACTCCAATATGATTTTCTGGCCCGACTGATATTTAATGGAACAAAATCAACCTGTAATTGAGCAGCTCCGTGTCATGCTGACAGAGGTGCTGAGTGCTTTTTCTTCTTGATCTAATGAATGAAAACTCAAAACTGCATTCTTTTTTTTTCCTTTTAATTAAGACTACAACATTATCAGGCTTTAGAAGACTGAACAGAATGCACAGATGAATTGCTATTTAATTAAGCTTTCCAAGAAACTTTTGAAGGCAACAGATTAAATGTGGACTTTTGCTTTTTGCTGTATTTAAAGGAAGTAGTCATTGTTTTTCTCATGGCTGATAAATTTATTTTAATGTAAAATAAACAAGCTGGAAGCTGGAAAAAAGCAGGTGGTTATTTTTTTCTTCTTCTTCTTATGGCTATTTTAAGGAGGCCAGCCTTGAAAGGTTTCTGTGGATATATCTCTATATGTTTCAGAAGGTACATATATGGTGCTATGTCTCCTTAAGGTGATAGTTCTAACCATAAATGCTCTAAATCCTTAGGAAAAAATACTTTTACTAAAAGAACTGAATTTAAGTGGTCTTAGTTACTCATAAAACCATAACCAGTATATGAAAAAATTAGCCCTAAAAGCTTTGAGTACAAAATGAGATTGTATGTCCTTTAATAAGCAAGTTAAAATGTATTTGAATCTCCGCCCACTTAACTAGCAGTAACCTGTATTTTACATAGGTTCCCTGTCTGAAATATGCCCTAGAATCCCCCCAAATATTACATGTGTCACTGAACCTGTGCTTGTCATCACTCAACCATCACTCAGCTGCCAGGGATCAAGAAGTGAGCCATGCCAGTGAACGGCTTCAGGTGATGGTGCTCTAGTGACTGTTGGGAGAATAATTGCACTGAATACCTTGCCATCCCACAGATATGTGATCTCAGTGGAGCTGCTAACCCTGCAGCTTTCCTCTCCATCTGCTCTACTGCCAATATGTTACTGCTCTCTGGCCCTCATTGGCCTTCCATTAATTTCTCAAGATAAGAACCAGTCATGATCTCGGGGTCCTGGGATCGAGCCCCACATTGGGCTCGCTGCTCAGCAGGCAGCCTGCTTCCCCACTCTCTCTGCCTGCCTCTCTGTCTACTTATGATCTCTGTCTCTCTGTCAAATAAATAAATAAAATCTTAAAAAAAAAAAAGAACCAGTCAATGGAAATTCTCTGAAAAGTTAGCTATGCCCCAGTTTTATGGCTGTTTGCTAACATGGACAGTCATTTTATTCAAGGCAAAATGAGCACACCAGAACAGCAGGACCAAATGGCTTCCAGGATCAGGTCCTTTGTGTCCTGTACCTCAACTAACGCTCTCCTCCACCAATCTAGAGCAGCTCATGAGCCCAGTCTAGTCCAGACTCTCTTATCTTAAGGTACATTTCTATTTATTGCCTTCCATCCCTTTGCATAATCACATCACAGTTGGATTTTTCAGAGTTTTTATTTATCAGACATATTTTTATAGAGGGAGTGGGAGAGAGTAGTGTCTCAATATTTTTTTTTCTCAGAAGATTCTTAGAATTATGTTTAAATCAGTGTATGCAGAGATCTAAAAGGGTTGGCTTCTTTTTACATCTAAGTCTCAATTGTGAAGATAAATGTTGGAGATGAAATGTTCAGAAACTTCCCTTAAGAAGTGCATATAACCTCCAGCCTCCTGCATCACTTAAAATGATCACTTACAAGTCATCACTGTTTATTATGGGCCAATAAGACACTGCCGATTAACAGGTGTCCCAAATGAGTGACAGTCCTTTTTTCTAGGAAGTTAGCAGTAGTTTTCAAGTGACTTTCATGTTAAATGTTTCCTGAATATTTGATTAAATGTTTATTTTACTTTAATATTTAAACTACTTTTATTATTTTTAAGGATTTATTTATTTTTTATTTATTTTAGAGAGAGAACACATCAGTGGGAGGGGCAGAGGGAGAGAGAATCTCAAACAGGCTCCACGCTGAGCACAGAGCTCAACCCAGGGTTTCATATCTCCACTCTGAGGTCATGACCTGAGCTGAAACCAAGAGTCAGATGCTTAAACCAAGCCACCTAGGTGCCCCTACTTTTATATTTAAACTAGTTTTGGGGTGCTTGGGTGGCTTAGTGGGTTAAAGCCTCTGCCTTCCGCTCGGATCATGATCTCAGGGTCCTGGGATCGAGCACCACATCGGGCTCTCTGCTCAGCGGGGAGCCTGCTTCTTCCTCTCTCTCTGCCTGCCTCTCTGCCTACTTGTAATTTCTCTCTGTCAAACAAACAAAAATCTTAAAAAAAATAAACTAGTTTTTTTTTTAAGATTTTATTTATTTATTCGATAGAGAGGAGAGAGATCACAAGCAAGCAGAGAGAGGGGGAAGCAGGCTCCCTGCTGAGCAGAGAGCCTGATGTGGGGCTCGATCCCAGGACCCTGAGATCATGACCGGAGCCGAAGGCAGAGGCTTTAACCCACTGAGCCACCCAGGTGCCCCCCAAAATAAACTAGTTTTAAAGCTATAATGGAAATAACACACTTGAATGTGTTCTATTTAATTTTTTTAATTCACTAATTTGTCCTGCTAGATTAACATGGTTTGAAGCATATCTTGGAATAAAATTATGTCTTCTTAGCTCAAGTAATCAAACTTTCTATAAATGTATCACTGATTAGGAGAGATGTGGCTTGACAATGGTCTTTGTAATTAGGCCTTCACGTGGAAGGTTGCTGGGACCATCCGGGTAACTGGGTGATGGGCATTAAGGAAGGCACGTGATGGAATGAGCACTGGGTCGGATATACAACTGATGAATCAATAAATTCTACCCCCTGAAACTAAACTAATAATCCACTACATGTTAAGTAACTTAAATTTAAATCAAATCTAAAAAAATGTTTAGTATTAAATTTGAAGAACAACATTACACTTCTTTAAATGGCGGAGAAGTCCTGAATCTGCCAGGTTCCTGTAGGTAAGATAAAATATGTTGTCTTATGATAGTTTAGTATTCTAAGATTTGGTATTTGTTGTAATTTTTTGTTAACTTATTTTCTTTTTTAAAGTTCTTATGAAGTTAAAGAGAAGTAAAGTCTTGATATTTTTGAGCTTATACTTGTAGAAAAAATTGCAGGGGAAAAATCAGAAATTTTGCTTTTGGGTTTCATAAATACTTGAAAGAACCTGAAATAATCTGATATTTTGACATAGATGACAAAAGTATTCTAAGTTCTTATTTTTCTTATGATACTGAACAGCTTAAAAGGTTACAAGATACCAAATGCATCTTTCCTAACAATGGTGCTTTTAAATGATTATATAATCTATTCATTGCCGCTCTCCAAATTAAGAAATTCCAGCATTCATTAAGTCTGGTTAGTAATTCAAGTCTGAAGCAAAGTCTCCAGTATTTTTCTTTCAGACTTTTGGATAAGTTTTATTAAAGGGGTACTCTGACATTGCAAGGAGAGTTGTCAAGGAAAAAATATGTATATTCCATTTGCAACTTCTCATCCATCTATGTGATAGGATTCTCAATGCAGGGCACACATATAGAAATGTAGAATTAACTTGTATCCTTACTTTACTATAAGATAACAGGATTAAAAATTTGCCATATTATAAAATAGTCTCTTTGCTCTCTTTGGATGACTTATAATAAAGTGAAATTTTGAAACCGGAAACGTTGCTAAAATGTGTGAAAAACCATTAATCTACTGAATGAATGATGAAGTCCTTGATGATGATTAAAATATTTCACATTAGATTGCATTTGAATTTTCAAAAAAATAGATGGTCTGGACCCTAAATGATAAGAAATAGAAGTGATTTATTTTCAAGAAAAGACACAGGGAAAGAATGAATGGCCAAGTTGATTTTCTTTTATCTTTCATTTGATTCTTAGGAATTAGGAGAAATTAAAGCTATCTTGGAAAAAGGTAAGAAGAAATATGATATTTTCTGGGGAAAGGTGACAATAAAGATAAGTAGAGAGAGCTGAGGTAAATGCTGAAGATAAATGTGGAAATTTATCTCATAGTAAGGGTTATTTACATTCATTGAGTTGCTCATTTAAAACACAGTTTATGGACATTTCACTGCTAGGAAAATAGAGTGGACATAATTTTCCCTGTTCCTTGGATTTCATATATAAAACAAAAGACAACTCTAAAAAGGTGGAGAGAAGGAAGACTAGCAAGGGACCTCAAGATCTGAGAAACACAGGGGGTGAGCTGTAAGTTTCCTTTTTGCCTCATGTATCCAGACATGCATGTACAGATACTGGCGACTGAAAAATACCAAGAGGTGCAGACAGAACAGAACAGTAAAGCCCAACAAAGGCCTGCTGGCTGAGACAAAGGACTAGAAAAGGGGCAGTCTAGAAAGATAGAAAACTTTGATTTTTAAAAAAGATTTATATATTTATTCATTTGAGAGAGAGAGCTACTGGAGGAAGGGGCTAAGGGAGAGAATTTTCGAAGCAGACTCCCAGATGAGCATAGAGGCAGGGCTTGATTGGGGGCTGGACTCCCACTGGATTCCGGGCTCTTGCTTACAACCCATGAGATCATGACCTGAGCAAAAACCAAGAGTCCAAAGCTTACCCTGCTAAGTCACCCAGGTGGCCCTAGAAAGACAAAACTTTTAAATGATATCATTCTACTTCAACCAAGCATTATAGAAAAAGCTATGGTCTCACCATGACCCATTTTAGTTAAAGCTGAGAGATGGGGCACATAGTCAGGCCCACCAGGCTGTGATGAGGTGCCCCAACATCCTTCCTGGGGTGCTTTCAAAGTCCAGGTAGGGAGTCAGGCAAATTTGATATCCATTTGAAGACTTCCTGACCCTCCTAAGTAGGACATGCCTTCATGTATACCCATAAATGCCCTCAAAACATTTACAGGGTGGGGCTCCTGAGTGGCTTAGCTGGTTAAACATCTGACTCTTGACTTGGGCTGAGGTCATGATCTCAGGGTCATGAGACTGAGACCCAGATCAGGCTTCATGCTCAGAGGTGGGGGGCCATTGCTTGACATATTCTCCCTCTGCCCGACCCCCCGAAATGAATAAATAAATCTTTGGAAAAAAAAAAACATATACAGGATATCACAGAGTATCATAGTCTTCTTTTTTGACATTTTACTCTCCCCTGGATTATCCCAAACCACTCTGATTGGGAGTCAATCAGGTTTGCTTTATGACCAGATAAATTCAAGAATTAATGACCTAATTATATATTTGAGTAATATTTAATGTTATGTCAGGAAAAAAATGCTGTGAGATACCAAGACAGTTATGTTCAAAAATATGAAATGATATAAAAAATGAAGGGATCTTGCTCTTATTGCTGATCTTGTTACTCCAAAATTTTGAACTAATTTCGATATATAGACATTATAGGAAAGTAAATTTGAATTTAGTATGACAGAACAGTTTGAAATATATAATATCATTTTTTATTGGACTAGAAGGTTATCTGGGATTATATATTGATATTTTCCTCATTGGATGGATGTTGTTGAGAAGACCAGGAAGCTATTGGAAATGAATCTGCTCACTTTCAATTAGCAGGAGCTCTAATTTTTGGCTTTTTCAGAAGCCAAAATTTCCAAAAATTTTGGCTTTTGTTCACAAATGAAGGAAATTTTTAAAAATAAATAAAATAACATACTATATAGCTTTAGGTCAAAATTTTTAATTGGATTGAGACAATTTCTCTCAATTAAAGGAAGGCGATTTTCTATTCTATGAAAGAAAAACCAACATATGCTTCCCTTCAATTTTCCAGGCTTTTTGTTTTGATTGGGTTCTGGGCTTGACTTTGTTTTTGTTTATTTATTTTTAGACATTTGTACGTTCTTAATACAGGTAATAAGATGTGACAGCTTTTAGATTTTACCACATTTAGCCATTAGCACTTCTCAGTCAGTCATATTTGGAGAGTGTCTCATTCTGCAAATAAAGAAATTGGGGCTTATAAATATCACATATCTTGCTTGAAGTCATATATGGTAATCATACTTACCACTGTTATATGACAGATCCTTTACCGATGTTACTTCTCATCCATGCAACTCAAAAGGTCTGAGGTTTTAGAAGTAAATTTTAACTGAATTGTGTGTTACTGAGAAGAGTGTGCAAATTATTAAGTGTCTAGGTCTTTGAATTCTCTGAAAGTGAATAACCACTTTGTATAACCACTTACCAGATAAAAATATAGAACATAACAGCACCCTCAAAATCTACCTTGTCATCTCTCTTTGTCACTCTTTCCTGCCAAAGGTAAGCACTAGCCTGATTTCTGTAACTAATTAATTGTGCCTGGATTTGAACTTTTAAATCAACGAACTCATTTATGTTCTCTCTTGTCTTTGTGGTAATCATCTATGTGATTTTGAATAGTAGAACTTCACTATTTTCATTACTGTATGTTAATGGATTTTAAGAATATATCATTCTACGGGGTGCTTTGGTGGCTCAGCCATTAAGCATCTACCTTCGGCTTGGGTCATAATCCCAGGGTGGTGGGATCAAGTCCCACAACAGACTCCCTGCTCAGCAGGAAACCTGTTTCTCCCTCTCCCACCCCACCCCCGCTGTGTTCTAGCTCTGTCTGTCTGTCTCTCTCTCTCTCTGTTTATAATGATATATTTAAAAGATCCCAAATTGGAAACACCATGTACATTGACTGTAGAATGATATAGTCTTTTTAAAAATTTTTTAGATTTTATTTATTTATTTGATAGAGAGAGAGCAGGAACACATTTTTATCTATATTTTTATAATGAATATGTGTATGTATTTCTCTTTGGGTGTATATTTATGAATAGAATTGCTGAATCAAAGGTGTTCAGCTTTAACAGTGCAGATTTTTTTCTAAAATTTCCAACTTATATTACTACCACCGGCAGTGTGAGACAGTTCCCATTGCTAAATATATTTGCCTAAATTTGGTATCACCAGCATGTTCCTTTTCATTTTACATATTCCAGTGGGTAATGTATCTCTCTAAAGTATTATGATGCTAAATATCTTTTCAAATAGGCCATTTATGTATCTCACTGGTCACGTGTCTGTTTACACTTTTGCCTGTTTTTGTTAAATTGGTTTTCTATCTTTTTACAAATTATTTGTACAATTTTGATAGATTGATTTTATATTTTGACATTATAATTCCAGTAGCCATACTATAATCATTCATTATTTCTAATAATTTACTTTATAGATAGTTTGTGATGTTCTGCACACACAATCATATTGCCTATGAATGACAGCAAGCTTTCCTCCTTCCCAGTGCTTTTACCTTCTACTTTGTTTTTTATATTTTTTGCCTTAATGCACTGGCTAGGACCTGGTGTAACTTCATAAATAGTGATAGCAAAAAGTCTTATATGTTTTCCAGATTCAGGGGAGGACAAGGGTAATGTTAGCCCTATTTTTTTCCAGATAGAATGTATCAGATTATTGAAATTTACTAAGAGTTTTTGTCTGTCTTCTTTGGTTGGTTGATTAGAACAGATTTTTTTTTTAACTAGACTTTATTTTTTAGAAACATTTTAGATTTACATAAAAATTGAGAAGATACTACAGAAAATCCCTGTACATCCCTATATATCTACACACACACACACACACACACACACACACACAATTTTCTTATTATTAACATCTTGTATTAGGTTGATATATTCATTACAATTTATGAACAAATATTATTGTATTATTAACTAAAATCCATATTTTATATTACCATTTGATTTTTGTGAAATAAGGTTCTATAGGTTTCAACAAGTGCCTAACGCCATGCATTCACCATTATGATGTCATACAGAATAATTTACCATCCTAGAAGTCCCTTGTGCTTTATCGACTTATCCCTCCTCTACCAAAAAGCTTGGCAACAACAATGGGTATCTTTTTTTATATTTAAAGTGAGTTCCTTGTAAACAACATTTGGTTAATCTTGTTTCTTTTTTTTTTTTTAAGATTTTATTTATTTATTTGACAGAGGGAGAGAGATCACAAGTAAGCAGAGAGGCAGGCAGAGAGGAGGGAAGCAGGCTCCCTGCTGAGCAGAGAGCCCGATGCGGGGCTGATCCCAGGACCCTGAGATCATGACCTAAGCCAAAGGCAAAAGCTTTAACCCCCTGAGCCACTCAGGTGCCCTGGTTAATCTTGTTTCTTTTATTCACATTAACAGTCTCTTTTAATTGGTATATTTAGACCACTTATATTTAAAATGATTATATAGTTGGATAAATATCTACCGTATTTCTTATTTGTTGCACTTGTTCTCTGTTTCTTTTTTTAACTTCTCTTTTTCTGACTTCTCAGAAATGTATTTGAACATTTTGTATGACTTCCATTTTCTCTCTTCTCTTTGTATATCAACTGCACTTAAGAAAATTAAATCTTTGGGCACCTGGGTGGCTCAGTTGGTTGAGCATCCAACTCTAGGTTTCAGCTCAGGTCATGATCTCAGGGTCGTGAGATAAAGCCATGTTAGAATCCTCACTCTGCAAGTAGTCAGCTTGAGATTCTGTCTCTCTCTCCCTTTGTCCCTCCCCTGCCCATGTATATGCACATGCAGGTGCTTGCTCTCTCTCTCTCTCTCTCTCTCAAATAATAAATAAATCTTTAAAAAAAATAAATCTAGGAGTGCCTGTGTGGTTCAGTCAGTTAAGCATCTGCTCTTGATTTCAACTCAGGTCATGATCTCAGGGTTGTGAGATCAAGCCCCACATCTGGCTCTGAGCTGAATGGGGAGCTTACTTAAGATTTTCTCTCTCCATTCCCTCTTCCCCTCCCCCCTCCCACTTGCACACTCTCTCTTTAAAAAAAAAAAAATTCTATCTAGGTTTCCCTGGAGTTTGCAGTATACATTTCCCTCTCATTTTTTATAACATTTCTGCCATTCATTTAACTTAGTTATGTGCTATAATCACCTGATACATTGTTGTTCTTATTAATTTGAATGTTTAGTAGATCAGAAGAATAAGTAAATAAGTATAAGTAAAAGGGAAGACTTTATTTTTCCTCTAATGTGCTCTTGTGTGCTCTCTCTCTCTCTCTCTATATATATATATATATCCAAATACAAATCCAAATTTCTGACCTATGTAACTTTCTTTTCCTCTGAAGAACTTATTTTAATCATTCTTGCAAGGCAGGTGTACTGGCAACAAATTTTTTCAGCTTGGGTTAGTCTGAGAAAGTCTTTATTTTTCATTCGCTTTTGAAGGAAATTTTCACTCTATATCAAATTCTAAGTTGTTTTTTGTTCTTCTTTCACCAATTTATTTTACTCTGTGTGCCTCTTGTTAGCATAGTTTCTAAGAAGAAGTCCAATGCAATTTTTTATCCTTCCACCTCAAAAGATAAGGTGCCTTCTCAGCCTGGTTTTTTTGAAGATTTTTCTCCTTCTTTGGTTCTTGCAATTTAAATATGATTTGCCTATCTGTACACTTTTTAATATTTATCCCATTTGGTGGTTTTGAGCTTTTTGCATCTATGGTTTGATGTTTGTCAGTAATTTTATAAATTTTTCAGTCATTATAACATCAATATTTATTCTATCAATTCTTTCTTCTCCTACTAGTGTTTCCATTAAACATATCTTACGTCTTTTTAATTGTCTCATAACTCTTGGGTACTGTCTGCTGTTTGTTTGTTTTCATTTCTTTTTCCTCTTTGTTTTTCAGTTTGGGAAATTTCTATTAACATATCTTTAAGCTCCCTGATTACTTCCTTTGCCATGGCCGGTCTACATATGAGCCTATCAAAGGCACTGTCCATTTCTGTTACAGGGTTTTTGATTTCTGGAATTACAATTTGATGCTTTTTTTTAGAGGTTTCCATCTCTCTTCTTACAGTACTCCTGTGTCCCTGCATATTGCTCCGTTTTCCATTATAACCCTTAGTATATTAATCATAGTTCTTTTACATTCTTTATCTGATAATTCCAAACTCTTTGTTGTATCCGAGTCTGGTTCTGATTTGTTTTTCCCTTGAGACTATTTTTTCTTGCCTTTTACCATGCCTTGTAATTTTTTGTTGCAATCTGGACATGATTTATTGAAAAATAGAAACTAATATATTTAGGGTTTTTAGTGTGATGTCAATCTCTCCAGATATTAGACTGTGTTCAATGTTTCCTATAACTTTAGGTGCCAGAGATTTCAATTTTCTCCAGTTTTCCTTTTATTTTACCCTGTTGGCTTTGGGATTCCTTAACAATTCCTTCTTAAATAGAGTTTATGCCTTTCAGCTCTCTTATTATACTAGAGCTCTGTTTATGTGTTGTTTAGGTGTTGGGAAGGAGAAGTATTCTATATTGTTATGATTAAATATCAGTTTTTATTGGGCCTGTTTCTCTGGACTGTGGCCTTCAGAAGCTTTTCTTGGATGTGTTTTCACTCCCTTTATGAGACTGAAAAGATAAAAGAGATAATAATTGTCTAATTGCACTTCCCCTAGGTCAAATGAGACTCCGATAAAGTCATTTGTCTTAAAGGACATTCCTTTCTTATGGAAAATGCTCCATATATCAAAATGGTTACTTTCCCCCTACCCTGTCTGAAAAATGAGGAGATTTTTCAAACTTAGCTATATAGACTGCAAAATTCTGGTCCTTTGACACAGTGACTCTGAGAGAGAAAGAGCTACATATGAAATTCCTCAATGGGTAATAAGAAGTGTGTGTGAAAACAATCGTTGAAGGAAATATCTGAGACATATTTGATGTGTACTTAACATTTAATCAAATGACAAGTCTTATAAAGTTTGTCAGTATTGTTAAATTCTTCTTTAAGAGTTAACTTAAAGATGTTAAACTAAAAAAAAAAGATGTTAAACTCATCTATAAATTCTTATAGATGAGAAAACTGATGCTTTGAGAAACAAATTATAATTTAAATGCAATACATTCCTGAGCAACATACTGAAAAAAAACCAAAACTTGTAATTTTCCATATTTATAAGATCTCTGTTATATAAAGGCATTCAGATACTATTTTCTTTAAAAAAAAGGTGTCTTTTTACATAAAACATAACTCTTTAGAAAAAATACTAAATAAAAATTTTATATAGAAGATTAAATTATTGTTTTATGTCGGATTGTCTACCTGGGAATATTTTGTGTTTGGGCATTCAAATTGATAGGAGTATATTTGATTGAGATGATGCCTCTTCTAGGATTCACAGAATGTTTCACTTTTGAAAACCTAATTAAGGCAATTAAATTCTAAAATCTCCACAGGGCTATCTTCAATTCTGAGAAAATGTCAACTACAATACTAAGGAAGCATATCCATTCAGTCAGACAACTTTGCTTGTGTATTCACAATTTGTGAAAGCTTTTATTTTTCTTATTTGTCATTTTCATATATATATATACATATATATATAATTTTTTTTTTTTACTTTTTTTCATGATGGAGTGAATTTCCGCTCATTGAAGTACTGAATTCTTTACTACATAGAGACATGAGAAATGTATAAAGATCAACTTCTGGAATGGTGAGGAACTTAATGAAGTTCCTTTCCCTCTGCAACAATGAAAATAAAGGCAAACCAACTAAAATCAATAATTTCAGAACCCTGGCAAATAGCAAAAGATACTGTAATAATTGAAAATAATTTATCCAAGAAAAATTATTAAAACTTCATAAAACAATGGGGTCTCTAAGGTTTTAACTTGAATCTGTTCGCACTTCTGTCTCTTCCCAGCCCAATGGTGTGGTAACCAAAGTCCAAAAGCATTGCAGACAATGGAGAAATCTGATTACTTTTGGAGCTCTGTTAAAAGCATAATCCCCAGAGCACAGTTTTAATTTTTTGCTCAAACTTGAGACTCCCATAGAAAGCAGAATGTGGTTGGCTATTTGATTTGAGTCAGAGTAAAGCTTGAGTAGGGTAAGGAAAACTTAACTTCAGGGCCACTAAAACAAAGGCAAACAACTGGCCATATCTCAACTTCCTAAGGTTACGATTTCAGATGGGACAAACAAAAGTTTGCCTGTGAATTTCAAAGAAGTCCTGTAAAACTAGATAAACATAGGGAACTTTAGAAAGCTCTAACAAATTCCTGGAAACCTAAAAGTTTGCCTAAATTTGTATGCATGTTCAGGAAAAGTCCTGGGAAAAGAGAAAGCAGACACTTACCCGCTAGCTTACCTTGAGGCCCTGTGTAAGAAAAAAGTGAAAGCTAAGTGAAAGCAAACTTTCATCTAAAGTGTGAAGCTGTGCCTTTTCACACAGACCCTCTTGGGAAAAAGGCAGAAGACATACAGACAATGTGTTTTAAGGAAATATGCACAGTCATTATTTGCTCTAAATTATACTGATCAAGGTGACTCCTAGGAAGACAGACTGAAAAATAAAAACAAAAAACTAAAAGACTAAATTGCACAGAGCTCAGTAGACAAACAAACTTAAAATCTATACAATTAGTACAAGAAAGTGCTAAGCAGTAAGTAGCTTTAAGAAATATGACAACAAAAGTAGCTAGCAACATCTTTTGAAGGTGGAGAGTTCTAAATACAGAGCTATTTCAATATATTGTCTAGTGTATCAAGTTGTCAATAAAAAAAGATGCAAGACATGCAAAGAAACAGGGAAATATAATATGGAAAATGGTAGCTAACAAAAAGTGTCCCCAAGAGTTTGTGTGGCAGATTCTGTACTTAGGAGACAAAATCTTTGAATTGGCTGTTATGAGTATGTTCAGATAACTAAAAGAAGACATATCTGACAAATTAAATAAAAGTATGCCAATGACATCTCACAAATAGAGACTATCAATACCGAGGTAGAACTTACAATAAACAATTCAATTGGAATTCTAGAGTTGAAAACTATAAAACTATAAAATGAAAACAATAAAAGTTAAAAGTGGCACAATTATAAGGTCACAACAGCAGATTTTAGCTGGTGGAATAAAGAATCGGCAAATACGGGTCAATAGACTATCCAGTCTGAGTAGCAAAAAGAAAAAAAAAGAAGAAAAAGGCACAGAGACTGAGTCGTTTGAGACACCAATAAAGATAGAGTAGAAGTCTCAGAAAAAGAAAAGAGGCAGAAAAAGTACTTGAATAAATAAAGACCTAAAAAGCCCAAATTTGATGAAAAATATAAATTTTCACATTCAAAAAGCTCAACAAATTCCAAGTATAATAAACACAAAGAGATCCATCACTTAACACTTCACAGTAAAATTTGTGAAAATGATGATCAGAAAGAATATCTTAGAATCAGCAATATAAAATTACTTTTCATGTGTGAGAAGACCCTCAATAAGGTTAACATATGATTTTTTATCAGAAACTGTGGATAATGGGAGAGAATGGAATGACACTGAAAAAGACTGTCAGCCAAGAATCTATGCCTTGCAAAAACAAAAATCCCCATCAAAAATGAAAGAAAGAAATTAAGACATTTATAGATAAACAATAACTGATTTTTTTTTTACCAGGAAACTCACTTTTCAAGAAATACTGTGGCAGTCTTTTACCCAGAAATGAAAGGCTATCGAACACTCATTCAAACCCATGTTAAAAAATGGGGAACAGTAAAGATAACATACAGATATTATGAAAGAAAATATGTATTTTTGTTTTTTTGTAACTTTGTAAATCTCTTATCTATTTTAAAAGATAACAATAAAGCAATCATTATAAAGCAGTGCTGATGGGCATGCAATCTATAGAGATGTGACTTATATACAAATAATATTTTAAAGGAAGGGAAGATGGAGATATATTAAAACAAGTTTTTCTATAATGTTGAAATTAAGTTGTATTAACTGGACCACATTTTTTTAAGATGCTAATTGGAATCTCCAAGGTAACCATTAAGAACACAACTAGGAAAAATATAGTATCAAGGGAATTAAAAATGTTCACTAGAAATAATCTATTTAACAAAAATTAAAGCATAAATCACAGAATAGACGAATAAATAATTAATGAGACATATAAAAAATTTTAAACATGGTAGATATACAACCTTCTACCCTATTAGAAATTATGTTAAATGTATTTGGATTAAATACCTCAAAGGCAGAACATGGCAGAATAGACTAAAAAATAATACATGATCCATCTATATGCTCTCAACAGAATGCATATTTTAGATACAAAGTCAAAATTTTTTTGAAATTACAAGGATGCAAAAAGGATACACTATTTGATCAGTAACAAAAGAGAGATTGAGTAGTTACACTAATATCAGACAAAATAGTAAGACAAAATGTATTATCAACAAAGAAAGGAATTTCATTATGATGAGTCAATTCATCCTGAAGATATAAAAAGTATAAATTTAAATGCAACTAACAAGAGTGCTACAAAGTACACAAAGCAAAAACTGACAGAAGTGAAGGGAGGAATAGACAATTCAAAAATAATAATTGGAGATTTTACATATCATTTTAAAAAATGGATGGAACAAGGCAGAGCAACAAGAAAGCAGACTACTTGAATGCAACTATAAACCAAGTAGACCTAACAACTAGAACACTTCATTCATTCAACAGAAGTAGAATATTGTCAATATTGTCAAGTACACATGGATCATTCTCTAGGATCAACAATATTCTAGGCAATAAGACAAGTATGAATAAATTTAAAATTATTGAAATGATATGAAATATTTTCTCTGTCCATTTTGAAATGAGAAATTACATTTTAGAATTAGATTAGATATAGAAATTATAAATTAAATTAGAAATCAACAGCAGAAGAAAAAGCAGCAGGGAAGTCCACTATCTCCACTGCTATTCAACATAGTACTGGAAGTCCTAGCCTCAGCAATCAGACAACAAAAAGAAACCAAAGGCACCCAAATTGGCAAAGAAGAAGTCAAAATCACACTCTTTGCAGATGATATGATACTTTATGTGGAAAACCCAAAGACTCCACTCTAAGACTGCTAGAACTCATACAGGAATTCAGTCAAGTGTCAGGATATAAAATCAAAGCACAGAAATCAGTTGTATTTCTATACACCAACAGCAAAACAGAAGAAAGAGAAATTAAGGAATCGATCCCATTTACAATTGCATCCAAAACCATAAGATATCTAGGAATAAACCTAACCAAAGAGGCAAAGAATCTGTACTCAGAAAACTACAAAGTGCTCATGAAAGAAATTGAGGAAGACACCAAGAAATGGAAAAACGTTCCATGCTCATGGATTGGAAGAACAAATATTGTGAAAATGTCTATTCTACCTAAAGCAATCTATACATTTAATGCAATCCCTATCAAAATACCATCAATTTATTTCAAAGAAATGGAACAAATAATCCTAAAATTTATATGGAACCAGAAAAGACCACAAATAGCCAGAGGAATGTTGAAAAAGAAAACCAAAGTCGGCGGCATCACAATTCCTGACTTCAAACCCTATTACAAAGCTATAATAATTAAGACAGTGGTACTAGCCCAAAAACAGACACATAGATCAATGGAACAGAATAGAGAGCCCTGAAATGGACCCCCAACTCTATGGTCAACTGATCTTTGACAAGGCAGGAAAAAATATCCAGTGGAAAGAAGACAGTCTC
>CM053613.1:71915556-71962085 GCA_028646535.1 Procyon lotor
ACCTGGGTGGCTCAGTGGGTTAAAGCCTCTGCCTTCAGCTCAGGTCATGATCTCAGGGTCCTGGGATCGAGCCCCACATCAGGTTCTCTGCTTGGCAGGGAGCCTGCTTCCCCCCCTCTCTCTGTTTGCCCCTCTGCCTCCTTGTGATTTCTCTCCTCTCTGTGAAATAAACAAATAAAATCTTTAAAAAAAAAAAAAAGAATTGATGACATAGTCATCAAGTCGCGAAATTTGGTGGGGATCTGTTTGGTTTGGGTTTTGCTTACAGGGAGTTAAGATTCAGCATCATTTTTTTGGGAATCCCTGAGTCAATCTTCATCTGAAGTCAAATTTGAAGAAATGAGAAAGGGAGGGAAGGGAAAGGAGAGAGAGAAAGTTAAGTAGCATTTACTGAAAATCTCAAGTTCTTGGCACTTTGCTTCTCTTAGCTAAGTAACTGTTCACAACAACCCTATCAGGTGGAAGTTGTTACCCCATTTTACCAAAGAGTTAACAAAATAGCGTGTCCAAAACTACAGTGGGATCCAGACCTGTGGTCATTTAAAGAGGCTTCCACTGGCAGTTTCTTGTGGCCCCATTGTCCTTGGAAGACAACCAACCATCATTTCTCTGCAAAATATGCTCTTGCATTGTTTTAAAACAGTGTAGAGTTAGGGTAACTATCTCCAGCAGGCAGCCTCTCTCTTCTCTGTCTTTTAAGGCACAGGCAAGTGAGGGAAAACCTTGCCTGATTTTGCATTTAAAAACACCTCTCCCTTTCTGAGAACAAGTGATGATTTAAAGGCCTGTTTAATTCTAATTAATTTAATGACAAAATAAATTAATGTCTATGAAAGGAAAGTTGTTAATTGTATCCTAATAATAAGGATGTCTCGCTCAACCCCAGATCCTGACAGCAGCCAGCCCTGCTCTTTTCTCCTTCGAAACCCCATTAGCTCTCTTTACTAATCAGCTAAGGATTTCTGTATTTGGACTGAGTAGAATAGACAGTCGGAGTTAGAATCTGGGAATTCAATTTTGAATTTCTCAAACTCAAAGTCCTTCATGGTGAAAGTATTCAAACTCGCTCTCCTGGATTAAGATTCATTCATTCATTTCTTAACATAATTCATGTTTCATGAGCTTATGCCAGCTGCCTGGCTGTGCTAGGCACCTGAGGTATGAAATGAATGAAACCGTTTCTGTCCTTGTTCATTCAGTTTTGAGTTTAGAATGACACATCAACACTCAAGCAAACCTTACATGGTAGAAAATGTAGAGACAGTTCAAATCCTATGGGAACAGGGGGAAGGGGCATTCCACCCAGCACAGGTAGAGGGTAGAGGTTGGGGAAGGATATTGGAGGACTCTTACCTTATTGATGGAGATGCCTTGAGCAGGTAAGGGCCACAGGGCAATGGATGTGGTGGCAATTATTCCAGACAAAGGGGGAAAGTAAGAACAAAGCCAAACACCAGCATGATGTTTTCAGGAACTGCAGGCTGTTCTGAGTATAAATGTGAGCCAAAGAACAGCAAGAGATAAGGCAGGAGATTGGCCTTTCCAGCAACCCTCCCAGTCTTCATATAGATATTCTCCCTCCATGTGTCCAGGGGGTGAAAAACCCCAGTCCCACTCCTGGACAGATGGCAAACCATGATTAGTTCAGGCATGCATGGTCCTATTTTCACTCTCAAAAGAGTCTCTGTTTGGAAGATAAATTATTTAGTCATCCTAGCTATGGTTCTTCTGGAAAGTATTTTCCTTTTTCTTAAAAAGAATCTTCGAGAAGAAACAGTCCCTATTTTTCTCTGGACAGCAATGTGCAATGCGTGTTGCCTGGACTGGATATAACCATCTTGTAATCACTTTGCCAAAGATGACAGGGTGGAAAGACAGAAGAAATCTGGCCCCATGAGAATATCATGAACCGCTGCATAAATCAACTCTAAAATCACCCTCTGTTCAGTCTTGTTATTTGGGGTAATACATTCCTTATTGTTTGCATCGCCTAAGTTGGGGTTTGCTGTCCCTGAAAATAAAATTAACTAATGAGTTGTAGTGATTTAAAATTCTTGATTTGAAGAACTACATGAAGAAAAATTATGTTACATACACGGAAAGTATTACATACATAGGATTTCTAGAGCTCAAGAAAAATCCCTAGAAATATATTGTTCAAGCACTTATTTTTTTTTCCAAATGAATAAACTTAAAACCCAAAGAAGTGAAGAAAATTATCTCAGGTTTTATATCTTGTTAGCTGGAGGACTGACGCTAGTGCCTAATTCCCTGACAGCGTCTAAAGTTATTTTCTGCTGTATTCTGTGTTATAATAGGAGATCGCAGTTCGTTTGTACTGTAAAGTAGGGCTTTGTCCCATGAATGCCCATCATAGCACCGTTGAGTCTAATTTCTAAAAGAATAAACAGATGTTAAGAACCTTCTTTGAGTCAGACTCTAATCTAAAAGAGTTACAAATAATATTTCACTTAATAATTTAATTTAGATTAAAATTAAAAATATGGACACTATTACGATCTTTCATACTGATGCAAACATCATGTGGTTCCCAGCTGTTTAGATGACTTGCTCAAGGGCACAAGGCCAGTGATGGGGTGAACAGTGGTTAGGGGCCTCTGGAAGCAAAAGGATGGCTAGAGCAAATAGTAAGAAAGCAGAAAAATTTGGAGGGTTTTTAAGAATCCTGAATAATGGGGCACCTGGGTGGCTCAGTGGGTTAAAGCCTCTACCTTCGGCTCAGGTCATGATCTCAGGGTCCTGGGATCAAGCCCCGCATCGGGCTCTCTGCTCAGCAGGGAGCCTGCTTCTCCCTCTCTCTCTGCCTACCTCTCTGTCTACTTGTGATTTCTCTCTGTCAAATAAATAAATCTTTAAAAGAAAAAAAAAGAATCCTGAATAACTTCACATTGCAACCTAAGTTCCTAGTGATTCTTCTTAGTGTTGCTGGGGATAATTTTTCCAAAGAAACTGATGCTGTTTTGCATCTTTTAAAATGTATGTAACACTCTCATGGATTGGGACTGCCATCAATGGGAAAACTTTTCTTTGGAGAAGTAGTTTTATCTCCAGTGATAACAGAAGACCTCCTAGTTTTATCAATCTGATTAAAGTCAATGGCAAAATGTTTTGTGAAGACTTGTGGATGGATATTTTTGTCATCATGTCTAGGAAAATGGCTGAAAAATTAAATCAATCCATGAGAAAACAAAGCTAAAAGATGGAATGAAGCAGATTCCTAAAGACTATTGTTCTTCCTTTTTTTTTTTTTTTTAAAGATTTTACTTATTCATTTGATAGAGAGAGAGAGATCACAAGTAGGCAGAAAGGCAGGCAGAGGGAGAGGGGGAAGCAGGCTCCCTGCTGAGCAGAGAGCCCAGTATGGGGCTCGATCCCAGGACCCTGAGATCATGACCTGAGCCGAAGGCAGAGGCTTTAACCCACTGAGCCATCCAGGCGCTCCTGTTCTTCTTTTTTTGAACATCTGGATCCAGCTATTCCTGAATTCCACTCACCGGTATACCTTTTCATTTCATGAACAAATATATTTCCTTTTTTACTTAAATCAACTTGCATTGGTTTCTTTCACTTGTACTTGAAAGTGACCTAACACATTTACCATTATAATGATTCACTTAGGATTTTATTTTTATTTATTTATTTTCACTTCTGTTGACTGTATCTTTCTACCTCTTTGTAGAACTCGTATTCAAATTAGTCATGGGTTATTGTCTGTTGAGGCAATTCATCATCCAGGACTGCATTGCTTGGGCAGAGTCCTCCTTCCAGTTCCCTCAAAGACCCCTATTCTGTGGGCCTTATTGCCTGGATCTCTATCCAGTAGTTGTGACCTCTGCAGCATGTTTACATGATACTAACACTGACAGTTTATGCATAAAAAAGTATGTATTCTTGCTTTGCTTTAAAGGTAACCTGTAGGCTGTGGGCTTTGTAGGTATTCCGAGCCATAGGTCCAACTTTGGACCTCTACACAGTGTTGTGCCCCATTGCTTCATGGTATGGCAATTAAAGAGTGGACTCAACTGGATTACAAGTTGACCTTGTTTGGTACAATAGGAGAGTTTCCAAAGAGTTGCATGTAAATTGAATTCTATTTTAAATATGCAAGAGAGTTTTCTATTGACTTATGTCCTACTGTGAATGCTTTAAAAAGTGAATAATTAGTTTCTAAATTTAGTCTCTATATAAACCCAGATTTTTAAACATTGGGATTGCCTAAAGTGAGATCCTCTGTAGAAGGGAACATAGTTCTCTTTCATTTGTGTTTTTCATAACTTTGAAAGTTGCTGAATGTCCTTTTTCAGACCTATGCCAGCTTATTCCATTTTTCTACTTAATGAGTACCCAGACCTTTCTTGCCCATACCATAAAAGTGATCTCACTTTTTACAATAAGGAAAGATTGGACTACAGCCTCATGTTAAGTCTCTGTTGATTGAGAAAATATACACTCCACCCCCTAGTTCCTTGCCATACACATAAACTAGCATAGATGTTGGAACCTTTCCAAACTATTTTTGTACCACAACTATATTTCCATGCATTTTGAAAAGTAGCAGTGCATTTATTGGAAAACAATTTTTTTAAGCATTGATATCAATTCTCACCAGTCTTAGAAATACTTTTCAGCTCCCAGGCATTTGCTCACCCCAGGTTGGGAGCTCCTAAGTTTAGATCATTGGAGAGAACATAATCGTATCATGCCTGTTTTAAAAATTCTAGCTATGTGTCATTTTTCTACAAATAATGGCCAACATGAGTTCACCCTAGAAATCCCTTTGCAACCCGGCCCTAGCCTCATCTGTCATTAATTTCACATGTATACACTGTGCCTTTCTACATGTTAGTTTCTTTGTCATTGTTCAGGACTTAAATATCACTCCCTCTGGTAGCCTTACTTTCTTTGCTAGGAAGCTAATTACTCATTTCGATACATAGCAC
The DNA here is from genome assembly GCA_028646535.1 of Procyon lotor. Classification (NCBI taxonomy): domain Eukaryota; kingdom Metazoa; phylum Chordata; class Mammalia; order Carnivora; family Procyonidae; genus Procyon; species Procyon lotor. The sequence goes on from CM053613.1 coordinate 71,920,518, forward strand.
ATGGTGGCTATTTCATGACACTAGGCACATGTACTGTGATTAGTCATATCTGTTAGTCACTCTCTAGCGCAGTGGGTCTCAAACTGAGTGCTCTTAGGCCTGGGATAAGCAAGGCCTTCTAAAGGGCATAGAGAGATAGAATGATATTTAGAGAACCAAGTTTCATATTCTCAATGTGCATTTGTACTCTTTTCTAAAATTGATTTTCCTCTGAACCCCATTATAGTTATGCTGCTTCTTTCTTATCAGAGTCTCTTCATTGTTGCATTTCTCACTCACACCTAACAAAATAAAGACAAAGCTTTTAACACATCTCACAATTGAACATGACCCTGAGTTAAGGAAGATCTAATCTGAAACACTGTTATTGTCTGAATCTCCCTTTACTCAATGCTTCAGAGGTTCCCATCTCTTTTACCATTGTCCCCCAAAGCACTCTGTGTTTTTAATAATTACTTATCAAATGTTGTAATAGAATAATTCTTCTTGATCAATTGCAGGGCAACTTGATCCAGAATTAGATGTATTAGATGTGTATATATAATTAGATGTGTGTATATAAATATTTCTAAAGCAAATAATTTTGATAATGATAGAAAAGAGGGTTTTTTTTCAGTATAAACTTAACTTAGGGTGAAATTCTTTGGGAAAAATAATTGACATTGTGACTTCAGGAATGAAAAGAAAGGATGTAAATTGTGAGTATTATAGAAGAGTTTGTTTATATATTTTTATAAATGGGTGATTATGGGCATCAAATCACCATTCTATTACATTCCATCAGATAGATACGGAAAAGTTTGAATTTAAAGTAACAGCACTTAAAATAACAAAACCACATTCTTTGAAATTATTTACAACATGTTTATTATAATTACATACAATATTATATTACAATATATTATATTATAAAATGCTTAAAACTTGTATCAATTTTAAAATGGGTGTGGGTCTACATCTTTTGGTAAAATTTTTCTAGGAGGTAGAAAGTCCCCTTTGAATGAGTCTGAGAGTGCTGTTTTTCAGACTTAAATGTGCATGAATTATTCGGGGGAACCTTGTAAAAAGGCAGATTCTAATTCTGTGTATCTGGAGACAGGGGCAGTCTGGCATTCTTCAGTTCCAATGAGTTCCAAAAAGATGGTCATGCTGGTTGGTGTCCTTAGACTGTACTTGGAGTAGCGTGATTCTAGAGCAATACTTTTCAAACCGCAGGTCACCATGGTTTGCAGGGTAATAAAATCTATTTAGTGGCTGCTGATTGTTGTTTTTTTTTTTTTTTTTAAATAACAGAGAAAAATGGAGATGCAAAAAGGAATGCAAAAAAGACCAGGAGAAGATAAAATTAGAGTGCTATTAGGACATTATTTCATGAAGCTTTTTGTTTTATGGATATTTGTATTTAGGTCTCAATGTAAAAGGTCTTACTGTACATTATAGGCAAAAGTTTCAAAGCCTATTATAGAGGTTTGTTGGGAGAACAAGTGTATACACTAACAATCACATTGTGTCACCTTTATACCTAAAACCATTTTTAACTTTAAAATTGATAACCTTAGATTTTTGTGCATTTATTTTGGCAAATCTAAGTAACAGAGAGGAAATGAGCTCTCTGTGATTGTTTCATGTTTAAAAAGGTTTCTTACAGGGGTGCCTGGGTGGCTCAGTCGGTTAAGCGGCTGCCTTTGGCTCAGGTTTTGGTCCCGGGGTGCTGGGATCCAGCTCCACATCAAGCCCCACATGGAGCCCTGCATCTGTCTCCTTGCTCCGCAGAGAGCCTGCTTCTCCCTCTCCTCCTGCCTGCCTCTCTGCCTACTTGTGCTTTCTATTTCTCTGTAAAATAAATAAATAAAATATTTAAAAAAAAAGAAGAAAAGGTATCTTACAGAAAACATCAGAATGTCAAAGAAGAAAAGATACATTATTTCTTGTTCCTAAGGTGTGTTCAGTCTTACTGCACATAAAGTCAATTCATAAGAAACACTGATCAAAGGAAATTGCACATCCCTGGCCTTTTAATGAACTTGGTGATTTACACTTTTGGCCTCTGCAGAATGAGATAGTAATGTAAACCCTGGATGGTTTGTGGTGGTAAGGTTATGTAGATATTTATGTATCTGTTTTTAAGGGGAGATTTTTTCTCTATGTTTTCTGCTAAAGTAATCTACTTGTCATATTTACTGGATTCTTTTTTGTTGGACACTGTGTAACAAACAGGTAATAAATAACTTATCTAAGAAGGTTTGGGGGATAATTCTACCTGCAGGTGGGAGGCAAAAGTATATGACCTCTCAAGCTCCTTTCCTGAGATATGTTTCCATTTAATTCATTTTTTCAGAATTTAAAAATTATTCTCTCTACAAAAGCGCCTTGAGGTGTGAACACAACAGTGACACAGTGAATTCTAATATTTTTTAAGAGTTTGTGGCAGCATTAAATACAGATAAGTAAAAGCAACTAAAAACGGGATTTCAGCATTTTCTATGCACACTTGAAGCATGCCGATCTCACAAAAGCAGCACGGGTTCATTTCGCACTGAAATTTCCAGAAGGTAAGCTCTCTGGAAAATATAAATGACCAAGACTCTTAGGAACCAGATTCCAAAATGAGATTTGCGTCAGAAAATTTAGATAGATGTTGAGGTTGCAAAGATGCAGAGTTACGTTGTAGGATAAAGACCAGGAAGAGCAGAAGATGCAGTATTTCTCCTCCCTGACTCCCTGAATGGTTTTGTGCATATCATGTAACTTCTTTGAGCTTCCGTCTTCTCAACTCTAATGCAAGTGATGTTTATCCAATATTCATCTCATGGAAATGTGTTAACTAATATCCGGAAAATACTTTAGGTGCCTTATTATGGGCTCTCTAAATATGAATGGGTGGGGTGGGACGCAGAAAAATATTCCCCCAAAGATGCCCATGTACCGATCCCTGAGACCTGTGAAATTGATAACCTTAGATGTGATTTAGTGAAGGACCTTGAAATGGGAAGATTGTCCTGAATTACCGAGGTGTGTCTGATACAATCACAAAGTTCCTTATACATGAATGAAGGAAGCAAGACACTCAGAATAATTCCCTTCCATCGCTATCTTGAAGGTGGGAAGGGATCATGAGTCAAGGAATGTGGGCAGCTTCCAGAAACCCAAAAAGGTATGTAATGGACTCTCCCCTAGAACCTCCGGGGGAGGAGTGCTGCCTTGTTGATGCTTGGAGTTGAGCTCAATGAGCCTTCTGACTTACAGAGTATAAGATAATAAAGTTGTACTGTTGGAGCCATTGTTCGTTTTAATTTTCCAAAACTGCAAGAAGAAACTGATATAGTTGGTAAAACAAACATAATATAAATATAGGTGGTAAAACAAATATAGGTTTAAGACAAAAAAAAACCTCAGCTTATCTGGGATATATATAGAAATATTCAGTGGCCACTCTCTAATGGATTGGTTAGAATATGGTGCTAATGAGAGCATGGTCTGATTTTATTCTGTTTATGAGGAAGTTCCACTACATGGGAAAAAATAAACCGAGGACATGTGCACACTTGCACTTAAATCATGGTTTCATCCCTAATCCTGGTCAAATATATCAAAAATATATTCTAAGGTTTATATATAATAGGGTAGAAGAAGACAGACTATTTTATCCAAATTCCTAAGATTCTGCTTATGAAAAAGTAACTTTATGGTTTTAAGAGTTCCTAAATGTAAATATACATACAAAGAGGGTTAAAAGGTTCAAAATTTACTTTTACATAGTTAGTACCATTTGATTAATTCAGATGTTTACAGATATATGCATTTTACTGAGAAAGAAATTGAAGTTTAGAGAGTGAAGGAAACTGATAAAAATCACAAAGCTAGTTAATGGGAGAGCAGGGATTCTGTAACCTGAAATAGAACCTATTTCAATTCTAAATTCCACCTTTCAGCTCTAGGCTTCTTTCAAATCCATGGTCTGTATTGGAAATGATCCAAAATACAGGTCAATATGCCAATTTACAAATGGGTCTCTTTGCCCTGCCAAAAATGGAAAGATACATTTAGGTATTCTTGAAACCACTGGAATTATTTGATGTGACTCCAAAATTAATAAAACTGTTACTAGTTCTCCTGGCTGTCTTTTCTTTGCAAACTATTAGATTCTAAAGTCAGGGCAGTTGTCTGTGATGGGTACTATTGTTGTGTTATCTGTGCTTTTCACAAAAGCAATTTGACTGATTCTAAGTTTTTCTTGTCCAATGTCATCCTGCAACATATATTGACATCTCAGTTAGTTTTGAAAGGAAAAAACTGCATGTGGGCTTGTAAGGTCATGCGTGGATAAATGTTTGTATATGTGAGTGTTTATGCTTGTCGGTATGTGAAATGAATGCAGGTATATTTATGGCATTTGGGTCAGATGGGCATATCTGAGAATTAGTTGCTTTTACTTACAGTCTTGCAATGAACTAAAATATTTCTTATTTTATAAGAAATTCTTATTTTTATTAATAAGATTAATTCTTAAGAAATTCTTAAAAAATTCATATTTTTCTTATTAATAATATCCATGGGTTCCTTTAACCCTTGAATCAGATAATTGTTAGTGGATCACTGTGTTACAGCACTATTCCCTACACAAAAAGGTTACTTTCACTTCACTTTTGCTTTTCCTTTTTGTTTCTATTTTTAAATGATTTCTCACTTACACATAGCTTACAAAAATAATCTAAAGAATTCTTGTGTAACTTTCACTCAGATTCTCAAGATGTTAATATTCTATCTCTTTTGTTTTATGATTTATTTTCTTCTCTCTCTACAAACACATATTTACTGTCCATTGGAGATTGTATATGAATATGTATACACACATATATACATATTCATGTATGTATTTTTAGAAATATTCCAGAATAAGTTGCACATATGATGGCCTTTTATCTAGATATTCTTGCTATTATTTCCTAAAAACAAGAGTATTTTCTTATAAAACCATATTATAGCTATCAAAATCTGGAAACTTACATTGATAAAACACTACAGTCTAATTTATAGATCTTATTCAAATTTCACTAATTATGCCACTAATTCAATGGACTTTTTCTAATCCAAAATTAATCTAGGCCCACATAGCACCTACAGTTGTCATACCTTTTTGTCTTTTCCAAAGACATATGTAAGATTTAACATTTTCTTTCATGATCTTGAGAATTTAAATACTGGCCAGTTATCTAGTAGAATGTGCCATAGTTTTGGTTGTCTGATATTTCTGTGTGATTATTTCATTTAATTTATATTCATATGCTAAATCTGTTTAGGCTTTTTATTAAATGGTATATTCTTGATGTTTGGGGGAATTCGTTTAATTCTTCTGAATCTTCCCATCATCTGGTCTTAGGTACTAAGGGAGCTCTTTTTGCAGAGGAAGATTGATCTGTCTTCTTGTTCTCTATTGCACATTGAGAAAACCATAGAAGATATTTATCCACAATATCATCCACTATCAAGGGAGTACCACTTTGCCCCTATACAAACCTCTTTTCTAGGTTATCTATGTCCTCACTGTGCCATATTGGCCTTTAGAGATCATGTGTTAGTTTTACTTTCTGGTGTTTGTCTGAAACACAAGATCCTTCAACCCATCAGGAAATGCAAGCCAGACCAAACAAGCCCTCTTGGGCTTTGAGAGGAAGGGAGGACAACTATAGTCAAATTTATTTTGTCAATCTCAGTGATGGCTTGTTGTGGAAAAAAAAACAACAAAGTAAAACAAAACAACATCAACTCACGAGTAAAGAAAAGAAAATGTAGCTGTCAGAAAAGCTGTTAATTTTAATATCAATGCTCTCACCACAGGGTAAAATGAGAAATCTAAAATGTCTGGGCTGGAAGAAATCTTTAAGAACACATATTCCAATTCCAATTTTACATATACAGAAGTGGTAATGACAAATATTATAAAGGTAGCAAGTATAGTTTACTGGACACATTAAGTGTTAGGTATTTTGCATATATTGGCTTCACAACAACTTGCTGCAATCCATTGTAATAGGTATTATTGGATCCTTATCTAGTTTTCATTTTTACCTAATCCCTTTCTAATAGAATTTTCATGTACTCTGAATGGCTCCACAGTAGATACTGTTAAGACTGAATAATATCCACGGGTTCCTTTAATTTCCCGGTCTTTGTTATAGTTGAGTTGGCAATCTGGAAAATCCTAGACAGTGAAGTCAGTGTCATGTAAGCGTAAGTCACGTAAGTGTAAAATGTACTACTTCTAGGTTGGAGCGGGTGTTATTTATAGTTTAGTACCCAGTATGCCGTCTCCATGTTCACGATCTTTCCCCAGTCTGCAGGCAGAGTGAAGCCAGAGTGATAGGGAATTTACAAGAGAGTGGAGCCATAAGACTAAAGCATCCTGGGATCTAAATCACCACTTAGAGGACAGCTGCTAAGCCTACAATGGATTGAGTAAGAAAAATGAACTTCTATTGAGTTAAACCCCTGAGATTTGAGAGTTTATTGGTTACTGTGGCATAGGGTATTGTACACACTATGACTAACAGAAAGTTTGGCACTAGGGGTGGTGTACTAACGTAGCTACGGCTACATTACAGTAGCTACAGTAATAAAAAACCTAAAGTATATGGCATTGGGTTATGAGTCAGGAAGCACTGAGAGGAAACTGATGGCTGAACCTAGAAAGTTGAAGATCCATTTTAGGCAGAGATAAAAATGTTTTGCAAAAGGGATTTCTGCTATAACTAAAAAGAGAGATTAAATCTACTGAATTTATAACTCTAGGGGGAAAGGTTGAAAAAAAGACTGTTGATAGTACCTATTAACTACCATTGGCTATGTTGGGCAAAGGATTACAGAACAAGATGAGATTAAGAAATAATTGGATGATTTACAAGGAGAAGTTAAAGGAATATACAAAAACCAGAGATTTAGATCACTGGATGGTTGAAAATCTTACTTCTATTAGCCCCCAAATATTAAGATTTGGGTTTCTTTCCTTTTTTTTTAATTAACATATAATGTATTATTTGCCCCAGGGTACATGTCTGTGAATCGTCAGGCTTACACATTTCACAGCACTTACCATAGCACATACCCTCCCCAATGTCCACAACCCAGCCACCCTATCCCTAACCCCCACCTCCCAGCCACCCTTAGCTCCTTTCGTGAGTCTAGGAGTCTCTTATGGTTTGTCTCCCTCCCACCCCTTCCTGTTTCATTTCTCTCCCCCACCCCCCCACAAACCCCTGCCTTGCCTCTCAAATTCTTCATATCAGAGACCTCATGTGATAATTGTCTTTCTCTGGCTGACTGATTTTGCTTAGCATAATACCCTCCAGTTCCATCCATGTCGTTGCAAATGGCAAGATTTCATTTCTCTTGATGGCTGCATAGTATTCCATTGCATATATATACCACATCTTCTTTATCCATTCATCTGTTGATGGACATCTAGGTTCTTTCCATAGGTTGGCTATTGTGGACATTGCTGCTATAAACATTCGGGTACATGTGCCCCTTCAGATCATGACATTTGTATCTTTAGGGTAAATACCCAGGACCACAGTGAGATACCACTTCACACCAGTCAGAAAAGCTAAAATTAGCAAGTCAGGAAACGACAGATGTTGGCGAGGATGCGGAGAAAGGGGAACACTCCTACACTGTTGGTGGGAATGCAAGCTGGTACAGCCACTCTGGAAAACAGTACGGAGGTTCCTCAAAAAGTTGAAAATAGAGCTACCCTACGACCCAAGATTTGGGTTTAAAAATGACAGTAGAGAAACCAAATTCCAATGAAATTTCTCAGTTGATTAAAGTAACTCTAGATACACCTTCTCAGTGGAAAAAAGTTACTCCGTTGTTGTGAAGATAATGTATGCAAAATACCTGACACTTAACATGTCTGGTTTTCCTGCCTACTATTTCAGATAGACCTAGGGGGGTAACTTCTACATTGAAAAGGGGGAGGATGCAAAGTTAAGGAAACAAAATAAGTCAGAGTCTAGATTTGTACCTGAAAAATAACTAGGCTTGCGGTTCCTGTCCATGGAATTAAACAGAAATATACAAATCAGAGGTTTCATAATTTGTGGGGGAAACTGCATTGTGAAAACATACAAAAATCAGAGTATGGACAAAAGAGGCTTTGCCATCTCAGTGTTAAAAGAACACTGGGGTTCCCAAACTGTTCATGATAAAAAGGTAAGAATTAAAGATTATGGAGTCTTCCAGGAGGGCATGCTTACACAGTACAGAGTAGACAAGCCAGAGATGACAAAGAGAATGGCAGAATCTCCAAGGGACAGAGAAATTACTCCCCTATAGGAGAGCAAAATCCAATCAAAGAACTTCCTCTACCCACTGAGCCTGGGAATTTCATGTTCCTAGAATCTCAGGATTTCAGAATCCACCGAATAAACAATGTCTACTACATTTCTTATTTTTCTGTTTTCTAAATAAGAGTGCCTGAAAGAGAATATTTTGACTATCTCCATTTTGAGCTCAGTCTGTACTTTCTAATTGATTAAGTTCTTCTTTCCAGCTTCTCTTTTAATTCAGGCAAATGACCCTGTGGGCAAAGCATCCTGTGATGGGAAACAAAACCACCTCCTCAGGGATTGCCCTGAGCCAGCAAGACCCTGCATGAGCGACCCCCAGACAATATTCAACCTGACCTTGACTGCCATGTTCCATGTACTCATGGACCTTGCCTCATGTTTTCCTTACATAAACCTGGAAGTATTTTCAGTCCTTTGGAGACAGTCTTTAAGATGCAAGCCACTATTTTCCCAGTGTTAGCCTCACTGAAATAAATTCTTTTCTTGTTTCACCACTGCTCCTCTCTCTTCCTTTGGATTTTATTAGTGACAAGTGGCACAGTCCACCTGGTCTGCTTGGGACTCCAGGAGATAGGTGCTCTTGTGCCCCCGTGCCCTAGTTACATATCCAGTATGATTACACTATCCTGGTCCATTGTGTATTCAATGCACATATGTAAAAATAGATAAGTCTGACTTTCAGTTTGCAGGTTGAACATCTGGGAAGAGAAATACACAGATCTGATAGAGAAGCCCCTGTGTCAGCTGGATCTTGCAATGTATGTATGATATGGATGAGATTTTGGGTTATGTCTCTTGAAAAGGGGGTGAGTGTCTTCTATACATGGGAAGAAAAAAGAAAAGGGATTTTTAAACACCAGATCAAAAACCATGGACAGCTTAAAAGAGACTTGCTTGACCAAGTCTCTCCATAACAAGAGAGTTATGACTTGAACCAGCAATTAAGTTCCATTATGTTAAGCCCTTAAAATTCATCACCTATTATTAGTGTAGCAAAGCTCTACCTATCTTGATTCTTACAAATCCTGAATGCAGTTCCAAGTCAAGGGTGGGTCCCTATTGACCTGAGCCAATTATCACATTCCATTCCTATGGTCTTGGTCCTTTGTTCAGGGTTGACACAAGATCTTACATAGGATGCTGACTAAAGGTTCTCTCCCTCTTCCGGATGATAAATCATGGGTACATGAACCCTGAAACTGCTGCAGCTGTTCTGTCACTGTGAAGGAAGCCAAATTTAGAATAAACTGCCACAGTGAGTGACATAGAAGAAATAGAAGAGAAGAAATAGAAGGATTTTGAGATCCTTAAACCACCGAATCAAACAAACCCTGACGACTATCTTGTCTCTGTTCTCCAAGTGCTAGCCAATTCAACATTTTTATTGTTTAAGTCAGCTAAACAGAATTTTCTATTGCTTGCAGTTGAATGAATAGTACACACATAGGGGAGATATTCACCCTTATTTTAATGATGAGGACGCCGAGAGCTGAGCTGTTCAGAGAGCCGAACTAAATGGTGTCACATCACCCAGCTGATAAGTAGCTACCCCAAGAGTAGAACCCCAAATTGTTCAATTCCAAATCCCATTCTTTTAATCACCATGTGTTATGTTATGATATTGTTTTCCATTCTGAGCTATTCTCACAATCTGCCATCATGAGTGTTCGAGAAAAAAAACAAAACCAGAAAACAGGATTCCTGTCTCTCAAGATCCTGTTCTTTCCAGAACTCTTACATCTATTTTCAGCAAGACAAATTAGAAAATTGATTCCTCCTTTCAAGCCCTGATCATCATAGAGGGGCTTCTATTATCCTTGAAGGAGTGCAGCCATAATAACAAGGCCCAGTGATTATTGGATTCGAGTTCACCGCCCTTGCTCAAGAGGAACTACAGAAAAGGGAACGTGCTGTGGAATCAATAAATGCCATATCTAAAAACAGCCATCAGCTGTGTCTGAAGAACATCTGGGCAATGTTTTTGCTGGGTGGGGGGAGGGTCCATGGATACAGTAGTTACTGCATTCCATAAAAATTAACAGCTCAAATCTTCAGGTCAGCATGTTTAACAAAAACAAATCATGTATTTCCAGAGTGTGGAGCAGATGTGAATGTGTTTGAAAAAAATACATGTGTCTGCGGGTGTTTGGTATGAAAAGGATAGAGATGTGTTCTTCCCATAAGCATGTGGTCACAAGACTAGAGGCCCATGCTGATGCCTGGGGAATCACAGGGAATGGAGGAAGACAGGTAGGAGGAGGGGTGCTGGGGAGGTACCCAGGAGGTGAAGAAAACGTAAAATGAACTAAGCAGATAACTTGTATAAACACTAGGTTTTAGAGGCCCAGAATTTATACAATTTGTATGCCAAAGGAATCCAAAATGTAACAAATATTTTTTTGCTGTTGAAAGACAGATTTTCATTTTTTCCTGTAACCATAAGTGGAATTCCATTATTCAGAGTTGGAAACACACTCTCTGACCATTGCCCTGCAATTTTAGTAATGTCTCCTCTTTAACTCTTGGGATTCACCATCCTTTACTTAATAAGGCCACGGAAAGAAAAGGATACGTGGAAATACTTTCCGGGGGCTGCATATTTTAAAAATATTACATCAGCAGAATACTACAACCATCCAGTGTCAGAGCGGGAGGGACCTCCAAGTTCATGTAGAGCAGCAGTGAAGTTGCTTGGGGTCACTTACTGCTTCTACTTGAGATGAGACTCAACTGAGTCACTCCAAAAAACTCTGTGCCCATGGCCAGAGCCACTGCAGATCTTGCTCCACTTTTAAAAATCACACACACACACACACACACACACACACACACACATCACTAGCCAGCATTCTTACCCTTCTTTCATTTAGTCAGAAATAATTTTCTTGGGACACCTGGGTGGCTCAGTTGGTTAAGCAGCTGCCTTTAGCTCAGGTCACGATCCCAGGGTCCTGGGATTGAGCCCCACATGGGGCTTTCTGCTCAGCAGGGAGCCTGCTTCTTTCTCTGCCTCTGCCTGCTGCTCTGCCTGCTTGTGCTCTCTCTCTCTCTGACAAATAAATAAGTAAAGCCTTAAAAAAAAAAGAAAAAAGAATTTTCTTAGCATCAACTCACTTAGCCTCCAGTTCCCTTTTAATGGCCTCCCGTTGCTCCATTCTAACATCCCTCTAAGGACTGCTAAAGGAGCCACACTGGCCATTCTCAGTTCTGAGGCCTGCCGGAGCTAGGGCTGTATCCTATTAGCCTGTGATAACAGAGAGTTGCATTAAATGTGTCTTCTTGCTGTCCCTGAAGTCTTGGGAGAATTAAAGAGTCTATCAACTGCCTGAATAAGTCTTCATAAACTCAAGGTTGTCAGGAAAGAGAACCTGAGAGGAGAGAGGAAAGGAAGAAGGATGGATGGACCCTCAGGGCGCAAGAACACAAACACCTCTTTGCTGAATTACCACCGTTACAATGCTCCATAAGAGGTACCTGGGCAAGGTGGGTCAGATCCTTTCCACAGTGAATAGCATCATTTACAGCTTTTCCTAAGTGTGCCCTAGGATAGACTCTTTCAGTGACTCTGAGTGTCAGTTCAGGCACTCACCCAAAATAAAGCACTTCCTGTCATTACATCATCAGGATAGGGCAGCCATCCATAAACTCCCACTCCAGCCAAATGCACTGCTCCCCTGTTTTTATACTAAGAATGGATGTTTTGGTTTTCAATGAAAAGAATCAGAATAATAGTATTTTATGACATAGGAGAATTTGGTGAAATTCAATTTTCTATGTCCATTGACTGGAATCCAGCCGTGCCCATTCATTTATGTGCACCTGCTTTCATGCTGCTGACAGAGACCATATGGCCCACAAAGCCTAAAATACTTACTTTCCATCCCTTATAGAAAACACTGCTGACCTGTTGGCATGAACCATACAAGGTAACCTCCCAGGAGGAAGTTAATGGAAGTGACATGAGCATGTGTATTTGAAGGTGTGAGGAAAGTCTCTCCAGAGTTTATTTAGGGCACATAAGAGGATGATTTAACATTTTTCTCTTGGAAGATGATGCAAAATTTTTAGTTTCAAAAACATTAAGTTGGGAGACTACCTGCAACTATATTTTTTAAGATTTTATTTATTTATTTGAGAGAGAGAGAGAGAATGAGAGTGGGGAGAGGCAGAGGGAGAAGCAGGCTCCCTTCTGAGCAGGAGTTGGATCCCAGGACTCATGAGATCATGAGCTGAGCCAAGGCAATTGCTTAACCAACTGAGACACCCAGCCACCCCTACTAGCAACTATTTATTCAGGCATTTATTCATTCGGCATGTTTTATGAACCACCTACTACATATGAAAGAGTGTATCTTAGCTGACGGGAAGTGTAGTGGGTCTAAAGGCAGAAAGAGCTCTGCTCTTATTGAAGCTAAGATCTCTTAGATCTCAAACACACTTCTTCCAAAATAATTATTTATTCATCAGGTTATATACAAGCATCTCTCTGATTTAAGCATACACACTCTTCTTCTTTCAGTTTAAAAATAAAGGATAACCTTTACTATTCAATTGCTTGTCTCTTGTATATGCCAAAAGAAAAAAAAATCCTCTTACTGGTTTCCCATAAAGTAAGTCTTTGGTTTTCTCTGCCTTGCCCAATGTAAAGATACTAACTTACCTCTGGACAATTCTCTTTTGTGTAGAAAGAACTTTTACATGGACCAACACATTTGTCATTTGAGTTAGGTACTGCTAGTATTTGTAATTTATAGATGAGTAAACCGAGGTTTGGGGGGGTCTCCTAGTAAGTGACCAAAATGGGGCCCCAACCCAGGTCATCTATTTCAAGCTCAATACCTCTTCCTCTTGGTAATGGAAAACTTATTTATTTTCTACCAGAACTTCACTTATTACTCTAGGTAAGAATCGAAGGAACAAGAAAGACAAAGCCCTAAGACATGTGTTCTTGAGGACTGTTAACTGTTGTTGGTTAGAAAAACTACAATGCCTATGAGCTACTGGCTCCAACATGGACAGACCAATAATTGACTTTTGGATTTTGAACATTATACATTTTTTGAAAGATTTTATTTATTTATTTGACAGTGAGAGAAAGAGAGCTAGTGAGTGAGAGAGAGCAAAAGAGAGCAAGAGAGAGAGAGAGAGAGAGAAAGTATGAGTGGGGGAAGAGGGAGAAGCAGACTCCTGGCTGAGCAGGGAGCTGGACTTGGGGCTCCATCCCAGGATCCTGGGATCATGACCTGAGCTGAAGGCAGATGCTTACTGACTGAACCACCCAGGCGCCCCAACACTATACATTTTTATTTTTAAATTCTGCTTTGCAAAACTGAAGGGAGAAGATGACGTGCTATAATAAAAATGGTAGTTGTCGGAAGGGGGTTAGAAAGATGGGCAAAATAGGTGGAGGGGATTAGGAGGTATATACTTCCATTTATAAAATAAGTAAGTCACAGAGATGAAAAGATGAAAAGTTCAGCATAGGGAATATAATCAATATTCCTGTAATAATGTATGGTAACAGATGGTGACTATACTCACCATGGTGGGCATTGCATAATGCAATTACATAAGTACTATGTGGAGCACTGGAAAGTAATATACCATTATATATCAACTATACTGGAGAAATAAACATGTTTTTAAAAATACTCAATCCGGCCACAGAACACGTGGGTTCTAGTTCTGGTCTGCCACTAATCAGTTATGTGTCCTTCAGTCTTTGGGCAAATCACCTCAAATCTCTGGGCCCCAATCTTTTTTTGTTTCTGAAAGGGAGTATTGAGTTAGTTACATTCTTACTTTCTTTCCAGGTATAATTCTCTGAGATTTCATAAATTCTGTTTTCAGTAATTTTGAATCGGTGTTATAATTTAGAATTGTTATAAAGAGATCCACTTTGTCCAACATTGTATTTTGGTAATGATTATTCTTTTGTGATGAACATTAACTTTATAAAGAGTGCTTTTTTTTTTTTAAATAAATACTACTTTGTGATAAAAGAAAAGAGTTTTTCCTGAACCTGATCTAGTTCTTCCTCTAATTTCATTAACTGCATGAACATGCAGTTCGGTTCCTATTTCCTCCTGGAAGTGGTTCCAAGGAGACCTCAGCCTGTCTTGTTCTCCTCTGACCCATATTGCCATCCTAGTAGTTGAATTGGGCTGGAGCACTTCCTACTTTGTGGCCTCTTTTTCTGCTGTACCCTTTTATTCTGTAACTTAGCTTTTAGTCAACGAGATGTATGCCTGATTCTTGTCTTCCCAGTTTGACGCTGATTCTCTTGTGTAGGAAGGGGACTCATGTCTTGTGTCTGGAATCCCCAGAGAATTGATCAAATACATAGTCTGTGCAGAGCAAGTGCTCTGTAGCCTGTCTTGACCAAACTTTCTTGTATTATATACATCTAACAAGGTGAGTGAATAGGAATGAACAAAGGCCAGTGTGAAAATCTTAGAATATAAATAAATATTTAATATGCCTACCCTCAGCACTAAAATATTATTGACATTAGTATAATACGCACATTACTCTGTCTCCTGAAATATATGTATCTTTGTTGTGACACTTAATAGAAGATGAATAAGGGTTGCCCAAATCATTCTTTTATTCTAACACTTTAATTTTTGACAAAATCCCACATTTTTTCTGAAAATTACAATTCTTTATTTTTTTCTAAATAATATAATCAAAACACTATTGTTAAAGAAAGGATCCATGGCATTGTCCTCTAAATTTGTTACTTTATTTTTGACTCCCATTAAAATTTGGATATCAATTTATTCGTGTCATGTTTTAGCCCCAGGATCTGGGGCAGCATCTTGACACAGAGGTACCTGGTGGCAGTTCTTGTAAGCAAAGAATAATTTGGTTTGGAAATTGCTGACTTTTAAATTATTAACACAAGAGCACACCAGGAAAAAGAAGGGTTTCCTTAGCAAAATGATAGAATCACAGCCTTTTCTCTTGAAGTTGTCACCATTCAATGTGAAAGATTGTTTGATGTTGCTGAGGTTGAAAAACACCCGTTCATTTTTTTTCCTAAAGAAAAGCCTTTGTTTCTCAGTTTGATATTTTTCATGAATAATTGGAGACTGGGGAAATTGAAAAGGATTTTTGTCTCTGGCTGAACTGAAATGGTAAACATTCTTGGAAATCAAAACCTGCAAAACAGCAAGTACTTTTTTTTTTCTTTCAACTGTTTAAACATAACCTAGATATTGGAAAGCGAAAAACAAAACAGAAACAAAAACCTACAATAGCAGCAGGGTATCCATACTTTATGCTTTATCCATACTGCTCCATACTTTATAAAGCCACAAGAAAAGTGTTTATCCTGGTCTCCATGGTCTATTTATAATGCAGTTCTTGTTATCCCCAAGTGTTTCCCGCCTTGTCCAAGGACAGTCTTTGCAGTTCCACTAAACAGGTATTCGGTCTTATCAGAGCTTACAAATACAGCATTAGATCCTGTCATTAATATCAGTTCATGTTTGCCATATGAACTAATTCATGCTCTCTCTCCATTCTCTGTGGTCAACTTGATGAGTAGTAGTAATAATAAAAATAGCAGCCACCAAGTAAAGAATACTGATTTACCAGCTATTACTAACTTTGGCATGGCTTAGGCATGAATTGATCCTCGCAACACCCTTCCAAGAAAAGTATCATTAGTGCCATTACACAAATGAAGAATTTGAAATAATTTCTCTCAATACAGATACTAATTATGAACAGAGCTAGAATTAAAACTCAGGTCAGCTTGACTCCAAAGAAGTTGCTAAATGCTCTTAGGATGCTCTGAGATCTAGATGAGACATTTGGACACACTTAGAAGAAGGAGAATGAGAAAGTGAGCATTGCTTCTACTGGATGAAAGACCTGGACAATGTTCAGGGAAGGGATTATTCATTTAGAAGAGGGGCAGTGAAGATACCTCAGTGGAGAAGGCTGTAAGTAGGAATAATGAAGCCCCTAATTGGTTGGCAGAAAATCTACTATTTTGAAGTAGGAGAGGAGGTAGAAATGAGTAATGATGAAGAGGTTCCTATTGATTGTGTCCACTCCTTTGATTGAAGGAGATGAATGCCTTCTCAGATAGACCTACCCTTTCAACTAACTCTCAGTCAGGAAAGAACTTTAAGGCAAAACTATTGCTTTAACAAAATACTCATTCTATAGCCCTTCCTCTATGCTTTTGATGTGTTTTTACAGTAGGGTTGTTGGGAAGGCCAAGAAAAATGGGGTTTTATTAAAGCACAGGGACAGGACCGGTGGGCAGAAAAAAACGTCAAACTAGCCCCAAACCACACCTGTCTGAAACCTGCCTTTTTCTCCAGGCTTCCAAAGTGTTTTCTGCTGTGAGAACAGCAGGCTGTTGACCTCACCCCTTGGTTGGCTTGTGTCTCTGCAGTACCCAAGATGTTAATATTCCTCTCTTTTGCATATATTTGCATGAATCCCTGAAAAGCAGGCTTCACACCTTCTTTTGTTAATTAATTCGTTTGTTTGTTTGTTTATTCGTTCATGCGTTCATTCATTCATTCGATTTTCGGTATCCCTGAGAATCTAACCTGGGACCCTGCACAAAATGATGATTCATCGGTGATTTCTTTAATCGATGGGCATTTAATGACCATACGAATAAAAGAGAATAAATAGGCAAGCAGCCAAGGAAAATGGTACATGGCGATCATGTGTCTTTTAACAGAGAGAACCTGCAAAGGCTTCTTGTACTGCTTCCTGGCAATCCTGACCTTGGCTAGTTGAAATGCAAATGGAATGAGTGGGATGGAGGGATGTGCATATGAGTGAGCGGAGTCTTTGCATCTATCTGCCTGATGCCAATGGGGAGATAGCCTGCAGCAGTGACAGCACTCATCCATCAGGCAAATGGGTACAGCTGCCTCAACACCCTGACTGCTCAGCCCTCATCAGAAGATATACCAGCAGCCCTGGAAATCTGCACGCCATGGCTGCGGGCAGAGGACCTAGCCCAGAGAGAGCACCAAGCTACATTTGCACTTGCCTGTAGTTCAAGGGAGGGAAGGAGGAAAGGAGAGGAGAGGCATAACCCCAGAATACAAAGCAAAAGAATATGCCCAGCACCTCACTAAAACACAGAAAGGTCCTGGGGGAAAAACAGTTTCAAAGATATTAAGTTACCAAGCTTAAGGCCTTGTTCTTGCTATTGTGTTAGGGCAGAATCCTTCTGAAGACATCAGCCTTGACTGCCCCCACCCTCCCTACAGTCTATCTCCTGGCCAAAGCCTCCCAGATCAGTGGCATCAGCAACCTGAGAACTCGTGAGAAATGCAAATACTTGGGCTGCACCCTGCCTACTGAATCAGAAACTCCAGGAGAGGGGGGCCAGAGATCTCTGTTAAAGCAAAGCCCTCCGGGCGATCATAATAACGCTCTGAAGTTTGAGAACCACTGGTGTAATCCGTGACTGAAGCAAATGGTTCCCCTAAACTGCTGCCGGTCTGAACCATCTGAGGTCCTTCCCCTTAAGAAAGAACCAGGGAGTAGACTCAGGGTCACGACCACTCAGTTGTTTCTTGGGATGAAGGTCATTGTGACTGCTGGCAGACATCAGAGATGGTCCTTTCACTTCAGGAAGAATTAGTCCAAACTCCTGTCAAAATACAGTTTCCCAGGTACCTGTGTGGCTAGCCATGGATGCATGGTTAAGCATCCAATTCTTGGTTTCAGCTCAGGTCTGATCTCACAGGTAATGATGTGGAGCCCCACACTGGGCTCTGTGCTCAGTGGGGAGTCTGCTTGAAGATTCTCTCCCTCTGCCCCTCCCCCTACTTGTTCTCTATCTTGCTCTCTCTCTCAAATAAGTAAATAAATCTTTAAAAAAATACACTTTCCAAAAAGTTAGAAACATGGCCCAAATATACAATTAGTACACGTCAAAGATTTTATTCAATCCGTCCATTAGTGAGAAAACCAGTAAGATAGTAAACCCAGAAACTGGCTGTTTATAGGCAATGAAAAAAATGGAAGAGGAATAATACAAGAGGAATGTCAGAAGATTATAAACAAAACTATTTAATGCCCTATTGGCAAGAATACCATAGCTTCGGAGCTATCTTTTCTCCTATGGAACATAAATCATTGCATTTCTACAAGATATAAATCTGCAAGATTGTTTAATGTTGCAGAGCCTGGACTTAATTAATAGGGAAGAGTAAAATATTAAAAAAAAAAAAAAAAACCTTACAGTCTCCTAGAAATTTTAATACTTCTTTGGTGGGCCTGTTACAAAATGCTCCAGAATGGAAAGGACAAGGGCCTTCTTTACAAGTCTGAAAACACTACAGATCT
The DNA here is from genome assembly GCA_028646535.1 of Procyon lotor. Taxonomy (NCBI): domain Eukaryota; kingdom Metazoa; phylum Chordata; class Mammalia; order Carnivora; family Procyonidae; genus Procyon; species Procyon lotor. The sequence goes on from CM053613.1 coordinate 71,939,201, forward strand.
AGTCTTTAGATCCTAATTCTTGGTGGGCACAGGTGGGGCTCTTGGCGGGTTACTAATTTGTGAAACCTGCACTTTGGTTCTCTGCTAATCAAGGTAGTTCGCTTTCCTCTGCACTCTTGTTCAGTGCCCGGTGTGGGCAGCAGACCCTGTCTCCTGTATTACTAGGACCCATGGATCGGTGCACTCTCCCTGCTTCCTCTGTCACTTTCCTTCACTGCTTTGGTGTGTCATCATTTTATTCTCCCAGAGAGTTCTCTGCAGAGAATAGCAACAAGTATTGGTTCAAGTTCAGAAAGAAGCAACACTGGGGAGATTTCCATGTTCTTAAAGTCCCCTAACTTGGACCTTGATCATTGCTGGGAATGTTTTCAAGATGCTGATCATGTCTCAGGTAAGCCAGAGGCCACTTTTTTATATAGGGGGTGAGTTTTAAACATCAGGACTAAAGAGACATAGACGGTGCAGATGTGAATGGAATCTTGATGGGGAAGCCTCTGGGTAGCAGGAGCCAAAGAAAAGCAGGACCTCAAAGAACAGAAAAGCTGAGAAACACCCACACCTGGCTGTCATCTTCGATCCACATCCTGCCCCTTGTCACTGTATTGCAAGGCTTCTCAACTGAGAGTCTATCAACTCCCCACAAATGAGCTGAAGATAGAATCTAGGGGGTCCACGAACTTGGATGGAGGAAAAGTTGAATCCTTAGGTCAGTATAGAATATTTCTTTGTATTAAGGAAGCCAACAAACTAGCATAGTATTATCAGTACTTGTGACTTTGTTATGGATGTTTTCACCTCACTACTTTGTCCTCTGTTTGATTCTGTTATCTAAAGTGTTGGGATGCCTGGGTGACTCAGTCAGGTAAGTGTCCAACTTAATTTTGGCTCAGGTCACAATCTCAGGGTCTTGAGCCCCGAGTCAGGCTCTGTGCTGGGCATGGAGCCTGCTTAAGATTCTATCTCTCTCTCTCCTTCTATCCCCACCACCCACTACACCTGCCCATGGGTGCACTCTTTCTCAAAATAAAATAAAATAAATAAAATAAAATAAAATGTTAATAGAGAAGTGCATGTAAAACTATACAACTCATTTAAAAATAGTTTGGGAACTATATTTTGATATAAATAGTATACTTTGTAATCCTATATATTTTATTGTGTGCATTGAGAAACAGTCTAAAAAGAGATTCATATGCTATGTCAGATTTCTGAAGGGTTCGTGGCACAAAGAAGCTCAATAATCCTTGTGTATTATAACTTCAAACAAAAGAAAACCAAACAAAAATCAGTTTTGTTTCGCTTGCTGCCTACCTGTGCTTTGTAGGTTTTGTGGTGATACTTTATTTTGCTTCAACTAAACTTGGGAAACAGCATGCCCTTGGTTACTATCTACTAAATGTTTTCCTGCTGAATATATATATATATTTGAAAGGATTCTTGGTGTTTAAAGGTATAAGACAGTATTTATGGTTAGGATTCAGGGAAGAGCTCTTCTGAATATTTCGAGTCCCAACACAAACCCGAGCAACTAATATCCATCCATTAATGCAGAATCTAGGCAACTGCTTCTCTTGACCTCACTAAGTCCTTCCCAGAGCAAGAAGCTTTTATTCTTCTTCAAGCCTCAGGTGGCAGATCCAGGGCAAAGTAGCCTTTCTTCCCAATTATGTGCTTTCACAGTCATTGTCTATAAGGCAATAGGGGATAATGAAAGGGATGTGATTTTAGTTCATGATCAAACTGGATTTTTTTTTCCACTTCTGATTCATATTCAGTGTTAGGCAGTCTGTAGAATCTCCTTTTTTGTGGGGGGAGGGACAAGGGCAAGCATTTATCTTCTTCTTCTTTTCAAATTTGGCAAAGAGATAAGAAGCCCGCAACAAAGGCTTTTACATACAACCACTGTGAGACTTAGGGTCAGAGCTGAGAAGGAAAGTGTTCAGAGGTAAGAGTTGGACTCTAATGCCTTTTTTGCTACTTACTAATTGTGTGATCAAAAATGTGTTATTTAGTCACTCAGGTTCTCACACAGTATGAATGTGCTTGCTGTGTCTATCTTGAAGGGTTATTGGGAATGAAGTGTATGTCCCTAGAGACCCCAGGATCTCATTTACCAGCTGAAGTTTGCTGGGTAAGAAGGACATCAGAGGCTCATGTCTAAGCAGGGTAGATAAAACTGGAGGCAGTGGGGCATGGAGAAGATCCTGGAATTTGATTTCTGCCTCTAGTTCCCCACCACAAACATTGTCTGGGCTCCCCGGGAGAATGTCCGCAGGTATAGCTCAGAGGGGCTCTGTACTATGCAGGGCACAGATACCTTAGTGTCCAAGTGAAGACACAGGAAAGAGTGGGGCAGATGAGCCGTGCTTCCATCCATGCAAAGGAAACAGCATATGGCTTCAGAGTAATCAGGATGGAAGGAGATGCTGAAGATTTCATTGGGAAGGAGAATCAGGACAAGGCATCCAGAGAACCTGCGTCTCAGGAAACAGGGTTCCAGGATCATGAGATGGGGGACTCTCCAGTGACTTCATGGGCTTTGGATACCAGTGAAAATTGAGGGGATTAAATAACTTTATTTTCCTTTTCACCATTACACAGGTGAGATTTTTAAGTACCCTCAGAAATTATTAGAGAATGAAGGGGAATCTTGAGGTGCTTAGCTATGGGGGGGGCAATGTGCCAGTAGAGCTGGGTTATTTCTGTCAATATCCCCACTCACAAGCTGGAGGGAGCCTGGGGAACTGGGGACTATGTGAAGATAAATTAGAAGCAGTGTACTATGAGATATCTCTTAAGCTATAAAGCTTTATAAAAATATAGAATCTTGAGTGTTTTTCTTTTCCAGGAAATTTCCCAGCACCTTGTGGAGAGTAAATAAATACCTGTTGGTTGAATTAAGGAATGAACACAAGAGGCCTAATTTTAGGGTCCAAAATGATTGATCAGACTAAAAATGTACACACAAGATCCATATTTCGGCCAATCACTCTAAAAAAGAGAGTGTTGCTACATTTGAAGACCAACAAAATAATTACTCATGTGCCTCTTATAAACTCATAAAAAAGAACAAGCAATGGAGAAGAAGAAAGGGGGAGAAATTAGAAAACTAGCCTGACCAGCCAACCCATTTTCTCCTCTATGGAACTTATACTCATAGGTCCTGTCTTTCCTGCTTTTCATGTTCTGTTTTGAGTCATTTAAGATTCCTATTGAAGGCCCTGTACTGAGTACATACTCATGGTTTTCAGTCCTGCCTATATTTAGAACCCAGAGAGAGAAGAATAAATGTAGTTTTATGACATTTTAGATTTTTTAATGAGAAAGCTCTATTGAAGATTATTTTTTAAAGTCTGTACAAATATTCACTAATTATTTTATGGTTTACTAGTTAAGTGTAAAGCATATCTGTCAAGAAAATATCAAGTTGATTTCCAAACTTCCCTGAGTCCATTTGGTTATGTGCAACTAACTTCTTTTTGGAAATGAGAGTAGTTTGAAGGGGGTGGGCGTTAGCAAGTCATGTACAATCTTACCACCTACTTATAATAAAGTAAAACTTCAGACTAAGTCCTATCACTCATGCAGGCATTTACAGAGCAAACATCCATTAGTAAGGAGGCACAGAACAGTTCACGGAATCAGTTATGAAAGCTCGTGAATTTCTGACTCTGATATTTTTGGGCAAACCAAATACACAGAAGATTTATTCAAGGCGGTCACAGTAACTTTCCAGAGTCAGGATTCTGTTAGGCCCGTAGTCATTATAAGCCACACAGAAATTCCCCAACTCAATGGCTGGATAAAGGACTCCTTAGGGAAGAATCCTCCAGAATCTCCAGAAGATGCAGGTCACTCTATAGCCTCTAGGTTCAGTTTTGCAAGGATGGAAAAGGCCTAAAATACTTTGGCTAACTCACATGTCTTATATCATCACTATATGTGGTAACACATACACATGTACACATGTACATGTACATGCTTTATAACAATATTGGCTAGATCAGGGGTCAGCAAACATTTTTTTTGCAAAAGGCCAGGCAGTAAATATTTTGGGCTTTTCAGTCTCTGTTGCAGTTTCTATATCCCAGCGACTCAAGCCTGGCCTTATAGGGTGAAAGCAGTCATAGAGGGTACGTAAGGGAACAAACACGAACGTGTTCTGGTACTTCACTTAAGGACAAGGAAATGTAAATTTCATAAAATTTCTACATATCATGAAATTTTTTCTTTTGGCTTTTTAAGACACTTAGGGATGCGAAGGTATTCTCAGCTCACAGTTTATACAGCCCATCTCAAAACAGGCAGTGGGCAATATTTGCTCTGCAGGGATGTTTTACAGATTCCTCAACTAAGCCATGAAACTTTCAAGCCGTGCTCGCTTCGGCAGCACATATACTAAAATTGAAACTTTCAAGCCAATTTCTGACATTATAGACTATGTCCTATGACTGGAAAAGATGAAAAGTAAAAAGATGAAAATAAGAGAACATGCCTTTGTAAGTGTTATGTGATTTATTCCCTAGAAAACCGCTTGGAGGTATGTATGATGTTATTTTCATTGTTTAATACAAGTGGAAAGAAGAGCTCTGTGACATTTTTCTCTTTTTTTGAAAATTCTCTTTTAGTTTAATTAAGGGTGGAATTCTTCCTATTTCTTATCAGTCTCATCTCTTATTATCTAGAATTTCTTTCCTTTTTTTTTTTTTTTTTATTATGTTGTATTTTAAACACAGACCAGAGAAGAGAGTCAAGAATAGGTCTATCCTGATTTCAAAGTTCATGGGCTTTCTTCTTTAGAGTCATGCTTGTGAGTTTTCCCTTAGAGAAGAGCTATGAACCATTTACAATGGAGGGAATTTTTTTTTTAAGATTTTATTTATTTAATAGGGTGGGGGGAGAGCATAAGCAGGGGAAGCAACAGAGGGATAGAGAGAAGCAGGCTCCTCACTGAGCAGGGAGCCTGATGCAGGGCTCTATCCCAGGACCCTGGGATCATGACCTGAGCCAAAGGCAGACACTTAATGGGTCTGAACGTTTTCTGGTCAGACCTGCTCCTGCCCAATTCCAAAGGCACCGTGCCCTTTGAACACAATGTGGATGGAGTTGCTTGACATTGTACAAAGATCTTGCCTTGGTTGATTGCTTTGTTTTAGTTTTATTTTGTTTTGTTTTTAACCTACTAGGTTTTTGGAGGCTGTAAGGAACTGCTGAGCTGGAGGCTTTAAGCACTGAACTGACGTGATCAAATTTGTGTTTTAGAAATGTAGTGTGGAGATTTGGGGCTGCATTTTAGAACAAGTACTCAGCACCAAATGAATCATTGATATGACCAACTTTATATAATAAAAGCAAAGATACAACTATAAAATCCTATACTCATTTCAAATAATAAAAATATATTCTGTTTCAAAAATGGGCATATATATTTTGTGCATAAAGGGAGCTAACAAAATATATATAAAGCACATACAGAATAAAACTGTACTTTATCTTATATTTAACCTAAATTCTACATAAAATAAGTATTATATAGTTGACATTCATTTTGTTTTACTTCTTGGAATTTTTGAAATAGAATCATTCCAAATGTTCTTTGGAAGTACAATCTTATAATATTAAAAATTCATATAATCTTGACTCAGAAATACTACCTGTAGGCATTTTTTCTGTTGTGTGAAATAATGTATATATTAGTCTATAAATTGAAGAATTGTATATAAGTCTGGACAAAATATAAATATTTATATTTATATGGACAAAAATTTATATTTATTTTTATATAAATAAAATAAAATAAAAATAAATAAATAAAAATAAAAATAAATAAATAAAAATAAATAAATAAAAATAAAAAATAAATAATTAATTTATTATTAAATATAAATATAAATTTTTGTCCATATAAATGGACAAAATACTGGACAAATAACAAATACTGGACAAAAATATAAATATCATCAATACAGGACTAGTTAAGAAGTTATTATATATACATACATAATGAAACAGTATGAAGTTTTTAAGAAGAGAAGATGGTTTTGTATATATTGCCATTGAAAGAACTCTAATATATATATATTGCTTCAGTTTTTAAATAGTTACATGTCAGTATATATCATTTATATAAAACATATCTCTGTCTATCAATGTCAATCTGTGTTTGTGTGCATGGGTGTTTTGTCTGCGAGTGTTAAAGGATACATGATTTCTAGGAGGGGAATACATGAGGGAAAAACAAAACAAAACAAAGCAGAATGAAAACTAGTTACTTTAAAAAAAAAAAAAAACTAGTTACCTTCAAAAGTGGAAAAGGGTGCTTCTAGGAGACCAGGGAAAAGAGGAAGACTTTTTTTTTTTTTAATGTCATAACCCTTCATATCTTTTGAATTTTAAATATAAAATTCAAATTTGATATAGCTATCAAAGGAAATCTGATCTAAATGGCTGACTTCTTTATTTTGTTTCAGTAAATATCCACGTAGCAAGCCAAAACAATCAAAATTCCTCCATCTAACTTAGTTCTTTGCTTACAGTAGCAAAAGTTCAAGGGATCTGTATTTGTTGTAGATGATGATGCTTCTGCTATTGATGTTTCCTCCTCATCTGAAAGGACAGAGTTGGTATTTCCTCCACGACTTTTGCTGAAGTTCCCAGTTTACACAAATATAGCCCCATAGGGTCCCATCAGAGCATGCTGTATCGAGAGCAATCATTCACGTTTATTGAATACTTACTTATATGTGAATTACTCTCACCAGATGCCACGCCCTCTTCTGAAAGCACATACAACTCATTCAATCCTTTCAACAGTGCTCTTCCAAAGTGTTATTTGTAGATGAGGAAACTGAGACACAAGAAGCCTAGAAAACATCCACGGTCAATGAACTGTTAAGCACAGGGCCTGGCTTTAACCCAATCGGGCTCCACAATGCTTGGCCACATACTCTGCCTCCTTGGGGCCAGTAAGTTAGTCATTATCAAGCACCCAAATCTGCCCTGGCCAAGACCATTCCCAATAGTCCTTACTTCCTTTCAGGAGGTTCCACTGAGTCATGTCTAAGCCACTTAGCTTAGCACAAATGCTTCCTCAGGACGTTCTATCTTTCCCTGGACCTATCTCCTCAGCCTTGTCTTTCACCACATCCTTCTTCCCAGTGGAAACCTGCGCTGAGCTGCCTAAGGTTTCTCAAAGGGTCCACACTCATTCTTGCTTCCCCGAATTTATATGACTTCCCTCATATGGAGTAACCTTCCTTCATTCCTCTATGCCTGGTTGACTTCTGCTCACCCAGAAGAACTCAGGCCTCTCTTTGAAACAATCTTCTTGCCCTCTTCACCCGCAATCACACACTCACCAACCTGGAATGTTAATCTTTTATTCTTTTATCAGAACATTTGTCCAGGTGTGGTCTGGTTATTTGAGGGCATCCCTCTCTTCCTCAACACTGAGTTTTCACTGTTGGCAATGACCTTATGTCCCCAGCTGATTGTTCAGTGTATTGGTCGATATTAGGAGTTCAATAAAAGTATTATAAATGAATAAATAAATGAAAGCTTCTAGAGGAGAATTGAATCTGCTTGACAATGGCCTGCTGCATGACTGATTTTCCACGGGTACTCTATGAAGAAAGGCGGAGACTGCCATTCCTTGTAAGTTGATTTAAACAGTGGAAACAATAGATATGGAGGTCTGTAGTTAATTAAAAAAAAAAACTTACTAAAATTTTGCTTGGGCACCCAAAAATTCAATCATTTTAATTTCCCACCTCATCCATAAAATATCTTGGGAAATATTTTAGACAATGATAGCAACTCTTGCTGACCTCCTAGGAGCCAATTTCATTCTTTCGGCACATTTTTAATTAGAATCAACACTGGATTGCACACAGTTCTGATTTTTTCTGAACTATTTCTTAGATGTTATTCTTGACTCTTAACTGGCAGTCCCTTTTAAATGTGTATGTATGATATGTGTTTGCAGCTGTTTCCTTCCAAGGCCCTCAAACCCTATTTCCCTGTTTTGTCATCCACTGCATTAGAAATCTTATGGCCCTCTAATTGCTTCTAGAATGATTTTGAGTCAAAACCAATTCAATCTTCTCATAGAAGAGATTTGCTCACATAAACATTTGTCTAAGAGATTTACTCAAAAGGACTTATTTTATTCTCACTAAAACCCTATGATGTAGTTTTAGTCTTACACCCCAGGTAACTGAGGCACAAGAAAGCTACAGATGGGTGCAAAGTTACACTGCTAACAAGAGGCAGAGCCAGGATGCAAACCAAGGAGTCACCAACAGAGACCATGTTCATGAACACGGCGCCACCGTGCCATTCATAGGTGATTATGCTTTGAAGGGTTAAAAAAAAAAAAAAAAAAACCTGCACAAGTGTAATAAAATGATTCACTCACGGAGAGAAATGAATGACTGTGTTTTTACCCCAACCTCTTACAGGATATATGACCTTTAATAGTGCACTGTATTTCTCCTGAACTCTCTCAGGTGATTTTGAACCCTAGCATTTATTTCACTGTTCCATGGCTAATACTGTTTCTTCAGAACATAACCTACCTTGGGATAAAAACGACGGAGGAGGTTGTGTCTTTATGACTTGAGCCCCACCTGCTACTGAAGCAATACTTATAGCCACATCTGGGAATCCCCAATCTATTTCACAAGTTCCAAGGGGCACCTGCGTATCTTTTTCCACAGTCCTTTGTGATCAGGATCTGCTATTGCTGTGATGTCTGGGGTGTGTCGCGTCATTCTCACTGCTGTGTCAGTGTGAAGGCTCACATCAAGGAGGCTCCTGCCAAGTGGCCCCAGGCTGCTCCTGCCTTTACTTCCAAGACCCTCACAATCTGCAGATCTTTCAGTCTCCAGAGCCATGATCACTAAGGCAGCTGGGGGTGGAGGGATGGTTGGGAGTAGCAGTTTGAGATACCTTGGGAGCTGTGGTCCTTTGACAGAAGGGATAGTTCCTCCCTTCTGTGCTCTATTCCATTAAATAGGTATCAAAGCCATACCATCCTGATGACTTAATTCTCACATAGAGTTGAGTTAATTAGTTCTTAACAGTTTCATACTTGTGGCTATTTTTTTCTAAGTTTATGAAAAGCAAATCAATGAGCAAATCTGAGTAACAGAGGGTATATTTCACTAAGAATCTCTAGCTCTTCCCTGATGTCTGAGGCATTGTCATTGGATCAAGGTCATGTACCTGACATTTCTTTCTTTCTGTTGAATTGTTCCTCAGTCAGCCCACTAAGCCACTTCAGGATCCTGGTCACAAACACAACTTGAAAGTATACTGTGTAAATCCCCCAACTGTGGACAACACAGTTCTCTCTTCCTTGATGGGAAGAGTCTGGGTGTGTGTGTGTGTGTGTGTGTGTGTGTGTGTGTGTGTGTGCACGCGCGCCAGCATGTGACGTGTGTATAAAAACCAAAAGGAAGAAGAACACAGTTACTAATGAGGGGTATGAACACGAAGGTGAGCATAAACCAGAAAGTATAAGACATCACTAACATTAAAAGAATTTCTGTATTCTGGCATTCCTAAATTTGCTGAGATCAAACCTGATGAAAGATGAAGACAGCTTCAAGCCCAAAGCAGCTGGCTAGTGTGTGAGGTTCCCTACCATTTAGCTGAAATACCTTGCAGACATCATAAAGATGAATACAGTTAACTGACTATTGAAAACAAACTCCAGGCACACAAGACCTATTGGGAAGTGAGCATTTGGCCCTCTGACAGGTCTTCGCGAGGTGGCCCTGACGCTTGCTACACACCTGGATGGAGCAGATGAGCCCCACCCTGGGCTTGGACGTCGGGCCAGATGCATTTGCCATGATCCCAGGAGGAGTCTGGCTCCGGCAGGAGCACACAGCCTCTCCTTTCACTTCAGAGTAAAAGCTGCAATATAATTTATTCAGGATGGGCCCAGATTCTTAATTGGACAGGTGTGTGAGGAAACTCTGGCTGTGAGCACAGCGTGTTCTACTATCGAACTTTTCTGTCGACATCCTTTCAGCACTTCCTGTCAGGCTAACCTTAACTCTGTTGGGTCAGCTGCCGGCAGGTGGCAAGGCTGGCCAAGAATGAGAGAAACATGAAGTTGTGAAAAATCAAACATGAGCCCACAGGACTGATTTTTTTCCCCCTATTTTCTCAAGTTTCCAAAGGCCAAAGGAAAAAAAAAAAAAAAGGAAGCTCTCATCTCTTGGTTCTCTAGGATCTGTGGTACTGAATCACCATCTGTCAACTTTGATTGGTTAACTCTTTCCCAGATGCATCTCTGTCACCTTGAAGGCAGTAGGAATGGAGTTAGGAGAGAGAAGGAAGCAGAAGGGAAAAAGTAAGGAACAGGGGAGAGAGAGAATTTTCCTTTAATTCCTGGAGAGAGAGAATAATTGGAGGATTCAGGTGAGACTTCTTACAGAGGTGAAAATTCAAAGGAGAAAGGTAAGGAAGAAGAAGGGAAGGAAAGAGAAGGGAATGTGCATTTATTCACTTAACATTATTATGTACAAGGGACTGTGTTAGGTTTTTGTAAATAACCAACATCCTTCCTCACTCCCATTTCAGAGGGAAAAAAAAAAAAAAAAAAACTTCAAATACAATATCCTGCACCATTCATTCCCATGCATTCTAGTTCACAAAGGGACTGGTCACCTGGGTTTCATTTTTGCCTCTAGCATTGATATCCACTGTGTGATTTTGAGCATTGGCCCTTACTTTCACATATCTAATTTTCCCTAATGGGAAAAATAGATTAGGAATACTATACTAGCCCTCCCCTGAGAATGTATGTAAGAAATACTGCCTCTGAGAAATATCAATGGAATGGGGTCTAGCTGTCTACAGAATGTTATTATTGATGCTGTTTTGGAAGGCACTCATGGTTATCCAGACTGGGAACCTGGCCAAATTGAAACTACACCACTTTTTCTCCAAACAATTAAGTAGTTGCCATTTATCGCTCTCTAGAAATAATGTCTCCAACACTGTACGTTAGGTGTGCAGATCAGTTCTATGGGTCCCAGGTAATTACAAACAAATGCTTTTGAGCTTAATACACCCCTGAGAATGTCATGAACTCCCACCAACTCAGCTGGGGCAATCGGGGGTGAAGAGCCCAAATGCTACTCCATGAGTGTGCCATGTGAGCTCAGCCCTTTTACTTCATGTGTGACAGCTCTTCCAGGAAGAATGACATATTCCTTACCCACAAAAAAGGTTTCAGCCCTCCAGCGTCCTGCTACATCTTCCAGTGACAGAAAAAGGTACAGCCCATCTTCCCTCTTAAGACCATTCAACGCAAAAGAAATTAGACAAAATCAGTTGGCCTTGTATGGATTCAGGGCAAATCTCAACCCTCCCAGGTGACTTGTGACTTTGGAGCTGGTCTATGTGACAAGGCTCAGCAGACTTCAGTTGGTGTCTATGTGCACAACAGGCTCTAGGAGCTCATAATGTAACTAATGAAAAAGCTTCCCTTAAAGTTGATTTGTTTTATACACTTTAATTTCAGTTGATGGGCAGACTTAAAAGTGTGATGTTTTTTCCCTCACCCCCACATTGTCCTAAGACAAGGCAACCCAAGTAAGAAAAAAAATAAAAAATCTATACAAATAATTCCCAAGAAAAATATTGGAAATTGTGTTAAGATTTAAATTTACTTGGAGGTGATAAAATAGTAAGAAGAACGTAGAGTGAAGCAGGAAAAAAAATGATTATGGAAAATAAGAAATATGCTTCTCACAGATAACTTTTTTTTTTTTTTAAAGATTTATCTATTTTAGAGAGAGAGAGTACGCACAGAGAGAGTATGCACAGTACGGGGAGGGGCAGAGGGAGAGAGAGACAGCAGACTCCCCACTGAGCATGGAGCCCCATGTGATCATGACCATGGCCCATCATCTGATGACCTGGGCCAAAATCAAGAGTCAGAAGCTCAACTGACTGAGCCACCTAGGTGCCCTTCACAAATAACATTCTAAGATCACGATGGAAAATTGCATATCATTACCATTGCATAATGATAATGGTGCTAATCATAGCTATAATCATATTTAACATTTGAGTTCTTATTCTGCCAACCACTTTATATGGACCGTTTCGTGTCATCCTCAAACCATCCTACAATAACTTATTATTTTCATTTTAGAACTGGTTTTAAGAACACTGAAGTTAGAATTACAGGAAACAATTTCCATACTCAAAATGTTTTCTTTTTCCCATTTTATCCTTTCCTAACAATGTATTCTCTAGAACTGTAGCTTTTAAACCAGGACTCTGGGTTGAGATATGAGCTAAAGATACTGGAAAAGTTTAGCTTGGGAAAGAGAAAGTATGGTCTAGAAGATGGGCAATCAGGGAAAACAGGTGTCCATGTTTTCAGATGCTGGAAGGAACTCTAGAGTTCTTGACCTCAGTGCACCTGCCTCTAGGAAGAGTCTTACCTCAATTCAGAAAAGATGAGAATTGCTTCCTTAGAAAACAAAACCCAAAAACAAACAAAGAAAAAACCAAGGTGTTATGGTCAACATGGCTCCCCATCCAAATATTCACTCTCTGTAATCTTACTTCTATTCTTCCATGATAGTGTGTGTGTGTGTCACTAAAATGTCATGATCCACATGGACTAGGGATGATATTGGCAACCTGTGACATGAAATAAGTTTTAGTGTTTCTCACCTGAAAATATGCTGAAAGAAGGTAGGCATCTTTTACCTATTCAGAGGAAATTTATACCAAAGCCTCTACAAACTTAAATCATCCAAAATGAGAATCATCAGCTTTTTGTCCCAACATTCTTTTTTATTCCTGCTTCTTACATTGCTCAGCAAAGTTTCCTTAACTCTCACAGTTGATTTCATCACTTTAGTAATCCGCTAAAAGCACTTTTTCTCATAGCATATTTTGTATAAATGATGTTTATATAACTATGTATTGATGTATTTTTTTTTCCCAAATAGACTGAAATCTGTGAGAGCAGGAACTGCATCTATTTTGTTCAGTGTTTTATCTTGAGGAACCAACAGTATGCATGGCATATAATATGTGCTTAAAAACTATCTCTGCAAAAAATGAAGGAATGCACATACCTTGTTCCAGTTAATAGATTTCTTTTTTTCTTTTTTCTTTTTTTTTTTAAAGATTTTACTTATTTGAGAGAGAGCAGAGTAAGAGAGAGTCTTTTTTTTTTAAAGATTTTACTTATTTGAGAGAGAGCAGAGTAAGAGAGAGAGAGAGAGAGAGAGCACAAGCAGGGGTGGAGGGGCAGAGGGAGAAGGAGAAGCAGGCTCCCCGCCGAGCTGAGAGCAGGGCTCCAACCCAAGACCCTGGGATCATGACCTCAGCCGAATGCAGACACTTAACCTGCTGAGCCCCCCAGGATGCCCCAATAGCTTTCTTTTTAACATAGTCATACCCAATACATATCGTTCATCCTCAGTATGCATGAACATAGGACCAAATCACCAAGACCAATTGACATCACCCTCAAACATGTCTAAAACCCATATTCTCCTTTACATCGTCTCATGACCTCAGCTTGTGTTATATGCAGTATTTCTGCATTTGAAGTATTAGAAAAACCTTTAGCTAATCCCCCAGCCTTCAGCTTTTCCAAATTCTGGTTAGTCCTGAACAAGTTACAAGACCTGGCACTCATTGGCACAAACCCCTTAACACTGCCCCAAGATCATGTCTCTGTTTTTGAGCACAGCAAATAAATCAAGAAGACCTGTCAGTTGACTCAAACTAATTGACTAAGACCACATCTTTCTAAATGACACATCTTGGCTCTTTTTCACATCTGCCTGAACTAGTTTTACAACTTCCCATGGTTTGGCCTGGATACTATTTTCTCATAACATCTCTTGAGGTATTATATACCTTATTTATCATAATATCTTATTTCAATGTCCCATTCACGTTGCTTAATTATATCTATATTTGAGAGACATGAAGTTTACTGTTTGCTGGGTCTGTAGATGATCTCTCTTTTTTTTTTAAAGTAAACTCTTAATTTTAGAATAGTTTAGATTTAGAGGAAAATTGAGAAGATAGTACTGAGAGTTGCCATATAACCTGCTCAGTTTCCCTAATACGAACATCTTATGTTAGTATGATACATTTGTCACAATTAATGAGCAGTTATAGATCCATTATTATTATTATTATCCATTATTATTAATATATAATATATTATGTATTATTATATATTATTATACATTATCGATCCATTATTATTGTTATTTAATCAAGATAATAATATATACATAATAATACATTAACAATAAGTTTATACTTTTTTAAAAAAATTTTATTTGTTTATTTGACGTACAGAGAGAGATCACAAGTAGGCAGAGAGGCAGGCAGAGAAAGAGGGGGAAGCAGGCTCCCTGCTGAGCAGAGAGCCTAATGCAGGGCTGGATCCCAGGACCCTGAGATCATGACCTGAGCCGAAGGCAGAGGCTTTAATACACTGAGCCACCCAGACGCCCTAATATGTTTATACTTTATCTAGATTTTCTTAGTTTTTACACAATGTCCTCTTTAGTGGTCAGGATCTCATCTAGGAAACTCCATTGCATTTAGCAGCCGTACCCGCTTAAGGCTTCTCTTGGCTATGACAGTTTTATAGACTTTAGTTTTTTTTGTTTGTTTGTTTTTTTAAAGATTTTATTTATTTGACAGCGAGAAACACAGTGAGAGAGGGAACACAAGCAGAGGGAATGGTAGCGGGAGAAGCAGGCTTCCTGCCGAGCAAGGAGCCCGATGCAAGGCTCGATTCCAGGACCCTGGGATCATGACCTGAGCCGAAGGCAGACGCTTAACGACTGAGCCACCCAGGCGCCCCTAGACTTTAGTTTTGATGATCTGGACTAAGGAGTACTGGTTAGGTATTTTGTAGAATGCTTTTCAGTTGGGGCGTGAATGATACTTCTTCCATGACTAGACTGGAGTTACGCGTTTGGGTAAGGAACACCTCTGAGGCACTGTGATATTCTTATTACATCATTATCAAGTGTTCATACTATCAACAGGACTTACACTGTTGATGTTAACCTTGATCATTCGTCTCAGGCCATGTCTGTAAGATCTATCCAGTATAAAGTTACTCTTTCAACACTTTCAGAACTGCACTTTTGGGAAAGAAGAGAGAATGCTCAGCCCACACTTAAAAACTAAGAAGTTATGCTCTACCTCTGTGATAGAGGAGTATCTACACAATTTATTTGGAATTCTTTAGCATGGGAAAATTGTTGTTGGGCCCCAACTTATCTATTTATTCAATCACTTGTTTATACTGATATAGACTCATGGATATTTACATTATACTTGAGTTTACAATCCAATACTACTTTATTTTATTGCTTAAATTGTCCCATCTTTGGTTATTTGGGAGCTTTGTCAATCGGCTTTTATATCCTTGTGACATATCCCCATCACTATGTGGTGTGTGTGTGTGTGTGTGTGTTGTGTGTTACTTCATTTTTTGGTACTTTAAGATCCTCCAGGCTCATCTTGTACACTTCCTGTACCAGCCCTAGAATCACTCATTACTCCAACAAAGGAACCAACAGTATGCATGGCATATAATATGTGCTTAAAAACTATCTCTGCAAAAAATAAAGGAATGCACATACCTTGTTCCAGTTAATAGATTTCTTTTTTCTTTTTTCTTTTTTTTTAAAGATTTTACTTATTTGAGAGAGAGCAGAGTAAGAGAGAGTCTTTTTTTTTTAAAGATTTTACTTATTTGAGAGAGAGCAGAGTAAGAGAGAGAGAGAGAGAGAAGCGGGGTGGAGGGGCAGAGGGAGAAGGAGAAGCAGGCTCCCCGCCGAGCTGAGAGCTATTTCATTTCTTGGAAAATAGTATTAGAAACCAAGATTTTGATCCTCAGTTGTTTTTGTTTTTTTTTTTTTACACAAGACGTTTTACTTTATTTTTTATTTATTTTTTATTTTTTTGATTTATTTGACAGAGAGAGAGATCACAAGTAGGCAGGGAGGCAGGCAGAGAGAGAAAGAGAGAAGCAGGCTCCCTGCTGAGCAGAGACCCGATGCGGGGCTTGATCCCAGGTCCCTGAGATCATGACCTGAGCTGAAGGCAGAGGCTTTAACCCACTGAGCCACCCAGGCACCCCAGATCCTCAGTTTTTTGTTCCTTATTGGGGTGTCATTAATTCTAGATCCTCTCAGATGACAGAGCAAGAAATACATATGTATAAATATTATTTCATGCATACACACACATACATAAATATTTCTATATTTAATGATATTAAGCTATACATTGTCACATGGATCATTCTAGCTTCTTTCTTTTCTTATCTGTAATATCTCTTGCCAATAGTGAGAAACTTGGTCTCCACTTTCCACTATCTGTCCGCTTGTTTAATTTCAGTATATATGTATATAATAGTTTCAGGATTGCTAATCCATACTGACAAGGGAAACAACTTTATCAACCAGAGTACAGTCTTACATACAGTTCCTCTGGATTTAAATCTTCAAACTCCACTTATTTCTAAAGTTATTTAGTTCAGCACCTACTCCGCCCACCACGGCAATAAGATTGTAATACCATTAGATCATTTGCCATGTTCAGCAAGGCATCCTGGGATCCTCCAAACTGTTAAATGATATTTTAAAACTTGTATACATTAAGGCTCACTCTTTGTGCTATCAAGTTCTATGGGTGCTGATAAGTGCATATTGTTATGCATCGACCATTACAATGTCATAAAGACTAACTTCACCATCCTAAAAAAAAAATCTCCAATGATTCACTTATTCACCCTCTCACTCCTGAGCCCATGGCAAACACCAATCAATCTACAATCTCTATAATTTCGCCTTTTCCAGAATGTTATATAAATGGAATCATATGGTATGTAGACTTTTCAGACTGGCTTCTTTTACTTAACAAAGTGTATTTAGGATTCATCCATGTATTTACATGACTTGATAGCTCATATTCTTTTATCTCTGAATAATATTCCATTGTATGGATATAGTGCTTTCTTTATCCTTCAGCTATTGAAGAACATCTTAGTGGCTTTTAGGTTTTAGAGATTATAAATAATGCTGCTATAAATATTCACATGCAAGTTTTTGTTAGCACATAAGCTTTCAAATCAGTTGGGTAAATAGCTAGAAGTGTTGTTGCTGGATTTTGTGGTAAAACTATGTTTAGTTTTGTAAGAAACTTCCAAACTATCCTCCAAACTGTACCTCTTTGCATTACCATCAGTAATGATGAAAGTTTATTTTCCTCTGCATTCTTGACAGCAATTGGATGGATTTTAGCTATTTTCTTAGGTGTGTAGTGGTATCTCATTATGACTTTAATTTGCATTTCCTTAATGAAAAATGATGTTGAGCATCCTTTCATTACTTATTTAGCTTCTGTATATATATTTTTGTTGAGATGTCAGTGCAGATCTTTTGCCCACATTTTATTTAGTTTTTTTTTAAGATTTTATTTACTTTTTGAAAGAGAGAGACTGCGAGAGAGCTCAAGTGGGGGGAGGGAGAGAGGGAGAGAATCTCAAGCAGACTCCATGCTGAATGTGGAGTCTGATGGGGGGTTCGATCCCACGACTCTGAGATCATGACCTGAGATGATATCAAGAGTCAGATGCCCAAACAATTGAGCCACTCAAGTGCCCCTTTTATTCACATTTAATTGGGCTTTTGTTTTCTTATTGTTGAGTTTAAATTTTTTGTGTCTATATTGCAGACATAAGCCTTTAATCAGATCCAATAGTTTTCTTTTGCTTTCATAGCAAATTGTAATAAATTTAGTAGCCTTAAAACAGCAAATAGTCATTATCTTATACTTCGGGATGTCAGAAGTTTTATAAAGGTTTTGTTGGGCTAAAATAAAAAAATGTAAGTAAAGCTAAGATTCCTTCTTCTAAGCTGTGTGGGAGAATCCATTTCCTTGCTTTTCCATCTTCTAGAAGCTTCCCACATTCCTAGGTTCATGTCCCCTCCATCTTCAAGCCAGAAACACACATCTCTATGACCATTCTTTCGTTGTTATGTCTCCCTGTGCTCTAGCAGTATAGGTTTCCTGCTTTTAAAGACTCCTATGATTAGATTGGGCTTACTAGAAAATCCAGGATATTCTCCCCATTTCAAGGTCCTTAACTCAGTCACATCTTCAAAGGCTCACTTTTCTTATAAGTAACATATTCACTAGTTTCAGAGATTAAGACACTAACCTTTTTTTGAGGGGGGTGGGGCATAGAGGGCATTATTCTATCTGCTCTATCACACATGTGTTCTGCTAATATTTTCTAATTGATGGTTTGTCTTTTCATTCTTTTAACATTTTAACAGTGTCTTCCACAGAACAGATGTTGTGATTTTATAATAGGACATTCCCTGCTAAGCCCAGCCTTCTAGCCATTTCTGCCAGTTTTCTAAAGTCTGGTAAATCTTTCTTAAATCCTTCAGATCCATAGCAACATATCAATGTGTGGTCTCAGTTGAGGCCACATGGAGCAGGGATACTACACAGCCAAGCTCTGTCCAACTTCTTATCCCACAAAATCATGAGATATTATAAAATGATTGTATTTTAAGCCACTGCACTGTTCAGATGTTCTGAAGCAGTATGAAAACACAATGAAACATTATATATCATGATAAAGAAGAGATACTGTTATATAAAACATTATGGATGGTTCTCACAAACACAATATTTAAAAAAAGATAGAGATCTAAGCACCAAAAACCACAGATTGTATCATTTTATTTATATGATGTTCAAATATAGGCAGCACTAATCTGTGCTGTTAGAAGTTAGTGAAGTGGTTGTTACTATAGGGAGGGTATAGCTGGAAAGAGATAGGAGGAAATCTGGGTTTCTCTTAATGCTCACTTTTTTGTTTGGATACTGTTTATTTAGGTGTATTCATTTTGTTATCATTTACATAAGATTTGTGCCTTTTCCTTTATGTATATTTATATTTCACTAAAAGTTTCAGGAAGTTACATCTACTTCATAGGCTTATCAGTAATGAGTACTAAATAAAAAAATTTATATATATATGTTTAACAAAGGGCTAGCACATTGTAAATACTAAATAGATGTTACTTCTTGCTTACCTTTATTATTATTGCTGTTGTTGTGTTGTTATTATTATGTCATTTGAAATTTCTGAAGTAAAATAAGTGCCAGTCCTAAAAGTATTTTAAAAAATAGAATATTTTGTCAAAAGAAAACTGGAGTAGCAATGCTGGTATTGGACAAATTAGACTTTACAATAAAGATTGTAACAAAAGATGAAGAAGGGCATTATATCATAATAAAGGGGAAAATTCAACAAGAAGATCTAACAATTATATTTATGTGCCCAACAAGGGAGAACCCAAATATATAAAACAATTAATAATAAACATAAAGGAACTCATTGATAATAATACAGGAATAGTAAGGGACTTTAACACCCCATTTACAACAATGAACAGATCATCTAAGCAGAAAATCAACAAGGAAACAATGGCTTTAAATGACACACTGGACTAGATGTATTTAACATTTACAGAATACATATTCTTTTCAAGCACACATGGTTACATTACCTAGAAGAGATTACATACTAGGTCACAAATCAGAGCTCAACAAGCAAAAAAAAGATTGAGATCATACCCTGCATATTTTATAACCATGATGCTATGGAAATTGAAGTCAACTACAAGAAAAAAATTGGAAAGACCACAAATACCTGGAGGTTAAACAGCATGCTACCAAAGAATGAATGGGTCAACCAGGACATTAAAGAAGAAATGAAAAAAAAAAAATACATGGAAACAAATGAAAATGAAAACAAAATAGTCCAGGGGCACTTGGGTGGCTCGATTGGTTAAGCATCTGCTTTTGGCTCAGGTCATGATCTTGGGGTCCTGGGATTGAACTCCACTCTGGGCTCCTTGCTCAGTGGAGAGTCTGCTTCTCCCTCTGTCCAACCCCTGCCACCCTTCTCATGCTCTCTTCCATTCTCTCGCTTGCACTCTCTGTCTCATATAAATAAATAAAAATCTTAAAAGAAGAAGAAGAAGAAGAAAAGAAAACACAATGGTCTAAAACCTTTGGGATGCAGCAAAAGAAGTCCTAAGGGGGAAATATACAGCAATACACATCTACCTCAAGAAGCAAGGAAAAAAAAAGAAGCAAGAAAAATCTCAAATACACAAGCTAAGCTTACACCTAAACTTAAGAGCTAGAAAAAAGAACACCAAATGAGGCTTAGAGACAGGAGAAGGAAGGAAATAATAAAGATTAGAGCAGAAATAAATGATATAGAAATTTTAAAAAAAGAAATAAAAACAATAAAACAGGGGCACCTGAGTGGCTCAGTGGGTTAAAGCCTCTGCCTTCAGCTCAGGTCATGATCTCAGGGTCCTGGGATTGAGCCCCGCATTGGGCTCTCTGCTCAGTGGGGAGCCTGCTTCCCCCCTCTCTCTCTGCCTGCCTCTCTGCCTACTTATGATCTCTCTCTGTCAAATAAATAAATAAAATCTTAAAAAAAAAAACAAAAAACAATAAAACAGATCAATGAGACCAGGAACTGGTTCATTTTTTTAAAAAAGATTGTATTTATTTATTTTATTTGAGAAAGAGTGAGCAGGGGGAGGGGCAGAGGGAGAGGAAGAGAATCCCAAACAGACTGTGCTGAGCATGGAGCTCAATGTAGAGCTCGACCTCATAATTCAGAGATTATGACCCAGGCCTAAATGAGGACTCAGATGTTTAATCAACTGAGTCACTAAAGCACCACTGGTTCTTAATAAAATTGATAACTATTTAGCCAGAATTATCAAAAATAAAAGAGAAAGGACTCAAATAAGTAAAGCCACAAATAGGAGAGGATAAATAACAACCAATACCACAGAAATACAAATGTGATTAAGATAATGTTATAAAAAGCTATATGCCAACAAACTGTACAACCTAGAAGAACTGAATAAATTCCAGAAACCTATAAACTACCAAAACTAAAACAGGAAGAAGTAGAAAACTTGAACAGACTGATGACCAGCAAAAAAATTGAATCACTAATGGAAAATCTCCCAGGAAACAAATGTCCAGGTCCAGATGGCTTCACAGGTGAATTTTACAAAACATTTAAAAAAGAGTTAATACCTATTCTTCTCAAACTATTCCAAAAAGTAGAAAAGGAAGTAAAACTTCCAAATTCATTCTATGAGGCCAGCATTACCTTGATATGGAAAGATTCCACTAAGACAATATCCCTAGTGAACATGGATGCAAAAATTCTCAATAAAACAGACACATAGGTCAATGGAACAGAATAGAGACACCAGAAATGGACCCTTAACTCCATGGTCAACTAATCTTCAGGAAAAAATATCCAATGGAAAAAAGAATATCCAATGGAAAAAAAGACAGTCTCTTCAATAAGTGGTGCTGGGAAAATTGGATAGCCACATGCAGAAGAATGAAACTGGACCATTCTCTTATACCATACACAAAGATAAACTCAAAATGGAAGAAAGACCTAAGTGCGAGACAGGAATCCATCAAAATCTTAGAGGAGAACATAGACAGTAACCTCCCTGACATCAGCCACAGCAAATTCTTTCAAGACACATCTCCAAAGGCAAGGGAAACAAAAGCAAAAATGAACTTTTGGGACTTCATCAAGAGAAAAAACTTCTGTATAGCAAAGGAAACAGTCAACAAAACAAAGAAACAACCCACAAAATAGGAGAAGACATTTGCAAATGACACTACAGGTAAAGGGCTGGTATCTAAGATCTGTAAAGAACTTCTCAAACTCAACACCCAAAGAACAAATAATCCAGTTAAAAATGGGCAGAAGACACGAACAGACACTTCTCCAAAGAAGGCATACAAATGGCTAACAGACACATTAAAAAATGTTCAACATCACTAGCCATCAGGGAAATACAAATCAAAACCACAATGAGATACCATCTTACACCAGTTAGAATGGCAAAAATTAACAAAATGTAAAAAAACAAATGTTGGCAAGGATATAGAAAAAAGAAAACCCTCTTACACTGTTGGTGAGAATGCAAGCTAGTACAGCTACTCTGGAAAACAGTATGGAGGTTCCTCAAGACGTTAAAATTAGAGCTACCCTATGACCCAGGAACTGCACTATGAGGTATTTACTCCAAAGATACAGATATAGTGAAAAGAAGGAGCACATGCACCCCAATGTTCATAGCAGCAATGTCCACAATAGCCAAACTTTGGAAGGAGCTGAGATGTCCTTCAACAGATGAATGGGTAAAGAAGATGTGGTTCATATATACAAAGGAGTATTCCTCAGCCATCAGAAAGGGTGAATACCCACCATTTGTATTGATATGGATGGAACTGGAGGGGATTATACTAAGCGAAATAAGTCAAGCAGAGGGAGACAATTATCATATGGTTTCACTCATATGTGGAACATGAGAAATAGGAGAGAGGACCACAGGGGAAGGGAGGGAAACTTGAATGGAAAAAAAAAATCAGAGAGGCAGACAAAATAAGAAGGACTCTGGACTCCTGGAACCAAACTGATGGTTACAGAATGGAGATGGGTGGGGAGATAGGGTAACTGGGTGATAAGTATTATGGAGGGTATGTGTGGTGATGAGCACTGATTATTTACAACTAATGAATCATTGAACACCACAGCAAAAACTAAGAATATACTGTATTTTGGCTAACTGAACATAATAAAAAAAAAAAAAAAAACACTATATCAAACTGAATCCAGCAGTCCATTAAAAGAATCATTCACCATGGACGGGCAAGATGGCAGATGTGTAGGAGGCAGAGGGAGCACTGGATCCCAGAAGTTCAGCTAGAGGCA
>CM053613.1:71962585-71973727 GCA_028646535.1 Procyon lotor
TTTTTTTTTAAGATTTTATTTATTTATTTGACACAGAGAGAGAGATCACAAGTAGGCAGACAGGCAGGCAGAGAGAGGAGGAAGCAGGCTCCCCGCTGAGCAGAGAGCCCGATGTGGGGCTCGATTCCAGGACCCTGAGATCATGACCTGGGCCGAACCCACTGAGCCACCCAGCTGCCCCAACATTCATTGATCTTGAGAATCAGAGGAGAAAAATAGTCTGTGGGGCCACTCAAGCCTATGTTCAAATTAGCTTTTCTACTTAAGTGAGTCTCTGGAGTGACCTGAGCTTCAGTTTCTTCAACTACAAATTACGATAATAATGACTTTGTAATACCTTATGCAAACAAAACACATACATGTCACATCATTGACAAAACTTATTACCTTTAGCATATGTAAACTTTTGCTGTATGTCAATAATTTTCCTAGAAACTTTATATATTTTGCTATGGAAGAGAAACCTGAAGCAGAGAGGTTTACAGATTGCCAGAGAGCATTCAGCCAATAAAGGGTATAGATAAGATATGAGGAAAAATAAAGCACAGCAATATTGTCAAAACAATTAATTTTAATTACAAAAATTGAGAATTTTCAAGGGATGAATAAATCATAAATAGATTGAGAGTGAGTGTGAATATGAAGAGATTTTGTATTAGCTAAATAACTTCAAGAGGAACAGTATACCTTCTTTGAGACAGTAAACATTTATAAAATTTCAATGACATTCCACAGAATAATAGGTACTAGCTTATATTTTGAAATCTAAATTTGATTAATATGTTTAGCACTCTAGTATTCATAACTTCTAAAAAATCAACAGTTTTATTTAACCCTTATTTATTTTATTCTATTTAAACTATGAATTTTTAAAAAATTTTGCTTATTTATTTGAGAGGGAGAGAGAGCAAGGGCATGGGTGAGCATGGGCAGGGGGAGGGGTAGAAGGAGATAGAGAAGCAGGAAACCTGACATAGGGCTTGATCCCAGGACTCTGGAATCATGATCTGAGCCAAAGGCAGATGCTTAACCAACTGAGCCACCGGGTGCCCTAAACTATGAATCTTTGAAGGAAATTTCTATTTCACAATTCTTTGCATTTCCTGCAAGAATGTCATAAAATCAAAATTTCAGTTTTCTTACCTCAAAATTCAGAATAAAAACATTTTAAAATATGTATCACAATAACATCCATGAGAAATCATACTCAATTCAGACAAGTAAAGGATATAAGATATATGAGGAAAATACTAATCAACTGAAAATCAGCCTAAGTTACACAAATTGTTTAATAAGGTAATTTTTATAGGTGCGAGTCTGCAGAGAATAACATTTGAACACAAGCTCATCAAAATGATTTCTATACACTCTAAATCATTTTTATTTTATTTTATTTTTTTAAGATTTTATTTATTTTTTTGAGAGAGACAGCAATAGAGGGAATATAAGCAGGAGGAATGGGAGAGGGAGAAGCAGGCTTCCTGCTGAACAGGGAACCCAATGTGGGGCCCAATCCCAGGATCCTGGGATCATGACTTGAGCTGAAGGCAGATGCTTAACAACTGAGCCAACCAGGTGCCCCCCATTCTTAATCATTTTTAGTAGTTAAAGGATTTTTGAGATTTACTCAATTTACAATACCAGCTCCTAAATTCTTTCAGAAAGTATATAACTTAAACCTTTTTTCTTATTAATCCAGTTCTGTTGTGTTCAAAAATATTGGGGCTATCATTAAATGTGTCAGCTGCATGTGTCTATTGGGTATTGCCAATATGCAGCAGAGCAACTGTAGTTAATCTAGAAGCCATGATACCAGTATTCATGTGCCATATTGTCAACGGCATTAAATGAAACTATTAAAATTTTTAATAACAAACATTAGCATTTATAACTCATAAATACAATTTCAGGTTAATATCTATAACCCTTAAGATTTTCATATGAAGGTGAATGAACTATTCTATTTCTGGTACAGAAGATACCCTGCCCATTTGGAAAAGATGTATTTTTGATCCCCATGACTAGGGACTGATAGAAAAGAGAAAATGTACATGAATAATTGACAGGAAGGAGTGATTATTTGTATGGAATAGAGTGAAGGCCAAGGAAAGTTAAGTCCAAAAGATAATATGAAGCTTTAGGCCAGAATGACTAGGAAAATGGCGGTACCGCTGATGAATTAGAAGGAAAAATCTGATTTGGCAGAGGAAGTTGAAAAGGGCCAGTTTGGTTTCAAATGTTGTTGATCTGATGCTGAAAAAGCTCAATAGCTAAAATAAAATGTGTCATTGGAGCTTAGAAAACAAGCCACTCAGATTTAAAAATCATTTGTTGATCAGCCGAGTGTCAAAATTAGACACAGTCTCTCAGGGAGGGCACAAAGGTTTAAAAAAAAAAAATGAGGGCACAGAAGAAAATCCTCATGATTATTCACACTTCTTTATCAATATGGAGAAGCTAGGGGCTCCTGGGTGGCTCAGTGGGTTAAAGTTTCTGCCTTTGGCTCGGGTCATGATCCCAGGGTCCTGGGATCAAGCCCCAAATTGGGCTCTCTGCTCAGTAGGGAGTCTGCTTCCCCCTCTCTCTCTGCCTGCCTCTTTGCCTACTTGTGATCTCTCTCTGTCAAATAAATAAATAGATATTTTAAAAAATAAATAAATACCTTTAAAAAAAAAAGATGGAGAAGCTAGATAAGGAAGAGGAAAATGAGGATTATGGCAGCTCCAGAAATCTTTGTAGAGGTTCACTCACTTTCAAGAAGATACAACAGGAACTGGAAGAGCAAACCATAATGCTTCTAGGCCTGGGAGATATTTCTAGAGATCGAAACATATTTTTGGCATAGACAAAATGGATTTGATTTTTTATTCTTCCCAGTGAGTTTCCAGCTTATTCTTCCAAAGTTTGGATCTAAGGGAGTCAGAGCATTAAGTTGTTCTGGGTTAGTGATCAGAGGTAGATTTTCTTTCTAGACACCAATTTAAGAAGCTCTGTTTCAGTAGAAACCTCTTCCTCTGCCCCACCTTCTCTCAAGTGGATGGTATTATTGTTCAAAATACATGCTTTGCCTCCTGGAAAGAGGATTTATGCTTTTGTGCTACACTGATATCAGGCTTGGTCATACGATTTGTGTGAGTCAATGAAACGTGAGTGGAAATGATATACCACTTTCAAGCAGAAGTATAAAGGCCAACTCATGGTTCTCCACATCCTATTCTGACTCCTGATTGACAATGTGCCAGAGAGGGGCAATCCTTTAGCCTGGACCTCAGATATATAAGTTCCCTAAGAGACCCCAAAATGGATATGGGGCATGGGAGAGAAACAAATCTTATTATCTCAAGTCATTGAAATTGATGGCTTGTTTGTTACTGCCGAATAGCTTCCCTGACGTGGCTGGCACAGTCCCCAACACAGGAGTTCTGCTTTGCTGTCCTAAAGAATAGGCCATTGGGGGTAGACCAAGGTAAAGAGCCTGAGGTTGATATGGAAAAAGTCTCCACAGTGTTTCTCATTTATAAGTAGGAGGGTTGCTTTTGACATGTTGTATCAGACAACATTTTTTCTTTTGAGAAGCCCTGCACTATGTTTAGCATCCTTGATCCCTAAGGTGATTCCTTTATGACCACCATGTGCACACCAGATTAGAACACTCACAATCACTAAAAAACTAACAAGCACACAAAACAAAACAAAACAGAAAATCTCTGGTGATTGGTGGTACTGTACTCACTTGAGAACCACTGGTCAAACTGATGCCT
Source organism: Procyon lotor (assembly GCA_028646535.1). Taxonomy (NCBI): domain Eukaryota; kingdom Metazoa; phylum Chordata; class Mammalia; order Carnivora; family Procyonidae; genus Procyon; species Procyon lotor. Next base: position 71,966,347 of record CM053613.1, read on the forward strand.
GCAAATAACAGATTGAGAATGTGTGAATGATAAATATCTCATCTAAACATACAGCCCTAGTGCTCGCTTCAGCAGCACATATACTAAACACACAGCCCTAGTGAGCAGGAAAAGAATCCTTTGTTTCTCTGCATCTCCTCCAGTCTTTAACAAATACTGTTGCATGAGCAATGCTTCTTAAAACATTCAATGAGCTAAGATCATTTTAAGCTCTGTTCTACGTCAAAAAAAGGACCCGGTCTCCCATCTTTAACCCCCGAGCAATTTACATACAGGATGTAGCATTTCCTAAGCTTCTGGATTAAAAAAAATGTGAGAAGTTATGCAGGGGTGTCTTTTAGTTCAGTATATAAGTACACTCTTCCCTGTGAGTTTTAATCTCAAGTAAAACTCTCTTTACCTATTTCTCAATACACACACACACACACACACACACAGAGTAAATGGCATTAGAAAGGTCCAGATTAAGAGAGGTATTTGGTGAACCTGCACCAATAGAAACACTTTATAGGATTCCTTTTCCATCCACCCAGACTTGAATGGTAACCTTGGGCAGCTAACAAAGTTCCCCAGGCCTTTGCTCTAAGATCACAGAGAGAACAGGTAGACAGCTATGCATAAAGAGTGTCTAAAGTGTTGCTTTTTCTCTGTGGGACTCATACCAGAGTCTGTGTGTTGTTGCAAGCTGAGCTGCTCCCTTCTCTGCTAATTGGATCATGGATTGTAAAAAGTGCCAGGTTTATCCTTAGGCGATGTAAAGCACTGAGGCTCAAAGAAGAAAAAGGAATAATCTGTAGTGAGAGAAAGCTGGCAGGAAGACAGGCACAGACATCACTTTTCTCTAATGCTGAGCGGTGGAAGGTGTCATACCTGCGGGATTTAGGTCCTGGATATCAGCATGTCTTATTCTGGTTGTTTAGGATTGATCCTCTATCAAAGGATTAGAAAGGACGAGAGAGCCCATAGACCATCCGATAAAGCAAGATCAAACAAGCAGGGAGGGTTAACCAAATTGCGTCCCACTTTCCCCTTTCGAGCTTGCACCTGTTCCAGAAAGGTTCTGCTAAAACACTTCAGGGTGTCTGAATATGACTCAAAGCACTCATTATGTTAGTCATGCCAGGCTGCTAGTCCCGTAAGTCCACTTGGGTGCGTTTCTGATTGTTTCACACAGTAGATTATTTGTCCAATTTAGGTTGTGATTTCTTGAGAAAGAGAATTTTCACTCTACATCGGCAGCAGTATGAATGATAACTTCATTGATGTAAGCCTTGGCTCTCCAGCAAGTTTGTCCAATTTACCCAGGGCAAGGTCTCCAATCTTGGATTTTCTTTTGTCTCCTTCCTCTTACTCAGCACTGTGGTGGACCAATTGTTGACTAAAATGATAGTGCATAATGAATAATTTTCTAACTCTTTCTTCCTCTTATCTCTGTAATCAGTAATTGCAAAAAAAAAAAAAAATAGCATTTTTTCCTGAGCTGGCAAGTACACTGAAAGTGATCAGTTTGAGGGTGCAAATGTCCCCTTCTGTTCTGAACGATATCTGAGCCTTCCTGAAAAGTATGTTCATAGGAAGGAAACTTGATAGATGTTCATGTTCTGAAAGCATGAATCATATTTAAAAATATCTATATTTTAGAGCTCCTGAGATATAACTTGGGCAAGAGGTCTCTGCTTCTTTCTTAATTGCAGAATATCTACATCTCCAGCTCTTCTTACAGATAAAAACTGATGTGATATTTCTGTCCTTGAAAGGAGAAGAAATAAGGCAGCTGGTGGGTGGCATTTGCCTTTTACTTTCACCCTGACCTGCTCTTCATTGCCTTTTATATTTTTTCTGTGTTGACCAGAATCTGATGAATGGCATTTCAGCATGCTCTCTTTATATGTTATAGCTGGGGTTGATGGTGATTATAAGAGCATTGGTTTATAATTCTCTGAAGATATTCTGCAAGTATTCCTTGATTCAGCAGAGACTTCTTCTTGTTAGATTCTTGGGAACAACTGAAGTTCAGGGTCTACTGAACTCTATATGAATGCACCTCTCAGAGAAGCTGAAACATTTTCCAAATTTTAAAGCATTTATCAGGCTTTTCCACACATCATGCTTTGTTTTGAGTTCACATTTCCCTGAAGGTGAGCCAAGGATATTTATAGATTAAATTCAATACTCAGTGCTCAGGCTCTGGGTCATTCTTGATAGCTACTCTAAAGAACCACTGTCTAAAATAACATGTGAGCATATAAATAATATGGCTTTTGAAGATCTGAATACCTGGATTCATATTTTTGTGTTTTCTTAATATGTGAAATGGGAATAATAAGACCTATATTGCACAATTATTGCGAGGGTTAAATAAGCTAATCTATAGACATTATATGTAATTCAAGGAGTGGACCTTTGTCTTAATGCCATCATTTAAAAACATTCAACATGGCTACTGTACTAAACCAGATGAAGCTTATGTCATTTTCTGTAAAAATAAATTATACTAAAGTCTACCTTAAAGAAAGAGGAATGCTCAAATAACAATAAAATATGGGTTATTAGAAAATCTACTTGATAAATAGAATAACATTTCTAAGAGAAGAGCGAGACTATAGCTCCTTGGCTATGCCATCTCTGTGGAAAGAAATCCCTAGTTTCAGTATCCTTTCAAGTTTTCCTCATCTACATGTCTTTATTTTTCATATAGAGGTGACAATACCTGACCAGATACCTCATAAGGTTGTTACAAGGTAAAAATAAGATCTATAGAGAGATATGAAAGTTTTTTGAACAGTTGAAAGCAGTGTACATATAGAAGTTATTCTTCAAAGAATATCTCCTTCACTGGAATCATTAGAGAATGAGTTTCCCACAAGTACATTTCTATAAAAGTCTTCCCCATTATGTGAATTTTTTGTTACTATTTTAATACAAGTGATTCCAAAATGCTTTAAAGCAACTTCCTTTTCTTTCCATGGTCTACAGTAACATTTTCTTTATGATTCATGAACAAGATTATCAATATGAATCTTTCTTCTTTTCTATAAGAGAGTGATGCTTCCAGAAACCATTGAAATATAGAACATTATTTCCCTTTAAACTTAATGACCTCAGATTGCTTAATTTTTGTAATCTTTTTACCGTTTTTGAATTTTTTCTGTCATTTTCCCAATCTCCTTAATAACAGGGCACACAAAGAAAATGACAGTATTTTTATTTGTAATTTGATTTCTGATTTCTAATTATTCAATCATCTATGATTTAATAAAATGAAAATGTTTTTTCTTTGATAAAGTAGTAGATGTCATTGGACATCCCGAGGATTTCTAAGTTACTAACTATTTTTTTTTAAATATTTATTTGTATGACAGAGAGAGAGATCACAAGTAGGCAGAGAGGCAGGCAGAGAAAGAGGGGGAGGCAGACTCCCTGCTGAGCAGAGAGCCCAATGCGGGGCTTGATCCCAGGACCCTGAGATCATGACCTGAGCTGAAGGCAGAGGCTTAACCCACTGAGCCACCCAGGCACCTGTAAGTTACTAACTTTTTGAACGTGTCTATTCTTAATGTAATAATAGCTAATGTTTTCCAAATACATACTTTACACTATATTGAATGTTACACACATAAACTTAGTCTCATTTAATCCTCACAACTCAGTGAGTTAGGCACAATTAATTTCTCCATATGGTTGATGAGGAAATAAAAGTTTTTGATTGTTTACATATTATGCCCAAGGTCAAATGAAGTGTTGGAGAATTCAAACCAAGTTTATCTGACACCATAGCCCAGCTATTCATCATATATTTGTGTTGAGGAATATTTATTTTTATAAAGAAGTATAGGCATAAAGTGAAGCCAAAGATTCTATGCACAATGATTGTGCATAGAAAATGCCAGTTACTGCAAAGCAGGGGAAAAGACAAGAAGGTATTGAACACCAAGAGAGCACACAAAAAGAAGAGCCACATACTAAAGACCAGAATCATCAGTAGAAAAAAATGAAGGATCAGCCTTAGAGAGGAGGGAAAAATAGGCAAAGATTATTCTATAAGCCCCAAAGTTGACATCTCTGAGGCAGCTCAATAAAGAGTAGCCTACTTTCCTACTCTGGTCTGAGCAAGTTAAGACAAAAGAGAAGCACACAAAGCATCAAAAGTTCGCCTTTCTTGTTGATAAAAATGTTTCCCAAAGTTGTTTTTTATCTTATTTTATTTTATTTTTTTTGGTCTCAAGGCATATAAAGAATGACAGTGTTTTTATGAGATTGGGTAAACAGATAAGGCTTCTTATGGCCAATAATGAATGGTACAGTGCACTGGCTGCCATAACATCTCACTCAGTCACCGTAACTCCCGAGAGGATCACTATCTTGAGACATGTGAAGCTGTTCATAGAACATCAATTGGGAAACTCCATCAAAAAGTCTAAGCCAGAGGATATGCTTTAGTGGCAAGGCCAAAAGGGCTTAATAACTAAGCCCTGGATATGAACAGAGTTACTGTTCCCATTCCCAGAGTACCGGATTCTGAGAGTAGTGCTTGACTCTATAGGAGAAGGGCTGAATTTCTGCTTCCTTTGGGCAGCTGATCCCCAGAAGGAAAAAGAGAGGAGCTCCACCAAGCATGCCTAAATCATTCTTTCCAGATTCATCTGTCATATATAGAATGACATATAGATGAATATAGAATGAATATAGAATCATATGTAGATTCATCTGTCATATATAGAATGCTGTTAGAGATGACTTTATGGAAGTGAAAGCATTTCTGTAGTTACTGTTTGCATTAATTTTTAATTCTTTGGTCTGTTCCTCTTGTGTAATAGTAAAACAGTAGCTGATGCTTATGAAATTTGTTGTATTTATATCAATAAAATATAGTAAAGCAGTTTAAAAAAAAAAGTTTAATCCATTTAATCAGTTTAATCCATTTCTCTCCCCTCATTGGAGTGAGTAAAGGGATGTACAGAGACCAGGGTTTAGATTGATTGGATTCTTTCTACAAGGATGAAGCATCAACAGTGATGAAAAAACATTCTCCCTTGCTGTTTAAGAGCCATAGGAAGAGGTACACATACACAGTCACAGAGAGCCTCTCTACTTGGTTAGAATTTTCTGGTTGGCGAAAGAGAGAAAGTAGGGGCTTATTTCTGGGTAGATTCCAGTATGGAATTATAAGTATTAGATAGGAAAAGAGATTCTGTAAAAAAAATCCTTAATGTGTTAGTATAGATAGATATAGAACTACACATCTCTGTGTGTCATATCACCATGTATGTGACATGACTCATAACTCTATATATGACACAAATATATACACACATATCTATATGTGAGATGGAGAAAAGGGTAGAGAAGAGGGAGGGAGAGAGAGTAGGGGAGCAACTGGGACTCTTTGACCCATTTCTGCCTTGACAGTGTTTTAATTTTGCTAATTAAACGCAGTAAAATCTTATCTCACTACGGTTACATGAATGCATGTAAATAATCACTTGATAAGAATAATTAAATTATGATCATATGATTTGAACAGTGATCACTTTTAAGTGAAAGTCTTTATCACATGCTTGTTTCTATATAATGATGATGTAAGCAAAACACCTACACATTCTAATTTAGCAGGCTTTTGGAATGAGGAAAAACAAAATTGCTTCCTAAAAAGGCTTAAATTGTATACTTCACACTCGAAAGCCAGAAAGTTACTAGGAACAGTTGGCCATTGATGTGTTAAAGGTAAATGTTATTTTCATGAAAAAGTGAGTCACAACTGGAGAGATTGACCATTCATCCTTTGTATAAAACTATGCCCTGATCCTGAAACTTCATATTCATATTCAGGTTCATATTTTGCCAATTAGAATAGGCAGCTAATCTAATCTTCTCCACCAGACCTGCTAGGGATGAAGCTTTCACTTAAAGACATACTGGCGTTTCTAAGACAAGCAAGTATTTTATTGTCTTTTGACTTCATAGGGTCCTTCCTGTCTACTTAGTGATAAGCACACCTTGTCACTTCCCATAATGAAGGGCAAATCAGTGGCCCTCTTTCTATTTACCATTTCATTCAATCACAAGCACAGCAATGTAGAAGACCCACAGATTCTAGAAATCCACAAATCTTTTTCTGATGACATAGGTGGTCTCTTATTACTTTTTAAACACAATACTCAAACCCTGGGCTGAAGAGTGTGGCAAGACTTTCTCTAAAAGGTTATTTCCAGAGGTGCCTGGGTGGTTCAGTTGGTTAAGCGTCTGCCTTTGGCTCAGGTCATGATCCTGGAGTCCTGGGATAGAGTTCTACATCAGGCTCCCTGCTCAGAAGAGGAATCAGCTTCTCCCTCTTGCTCTGCCCCTGCTCATGCTCTCTCTCTCTCTCGCTCACTTTCTCTCTCTCAAATAAATAAATAACATCTTAAAAAATTAAAAAATACATAAAAGGTTACCTCCATAGATAAGCACTCATAGAGGACTTGGGAAAACCTAGAATTATAATGAACTTGCCTGAGCCTTGAAAAACCACTGCCCAAATGCTTTGGAATCCATTGCTTTGTAAAGTACCTGGGTGTTTTCCTTTGGAAAATTCACATTCTTATGCTACTCCTCAAGGTTGGGTAGGTAAGAATCAGAGAAAAGACAAAACAAGAATCATAATGACACAGTCTTCAAGGCATTCTCTATAAAGTCTTCATTTGAAAAGCTTCCATAATGGCTTTATTGTTCCTATTGGCATATGGGAAGTACACACATATCTTTAGGTGAAACCGAATACAAATCCAGTTCAGTGTGATGTTGTTCCAGGAAAATCTTTTGTGAAGCTCAAGAACTCAGATCATTATCTGATCATTGCAGAGCCAAGTCCACCATGGATCACTAAAGGTTCCGTGGTGCTTTTTCCAGCCATGTAGATAAGAGATTTACAAAAGGATGGAGGGATGCTGACATTTCCTTTTCAAGTTTAAATATTTCCTTGTTCTTACTCCCATTTATGACTCAAAGTTTAGTTCCTTTTTTAACCACAATGCTAAGGAGCTTCTGAGAAAAGGGGGAACAGCAGAAATAACTGAAATAGAAATCTGTTGAGTGAGACAAGATTATTAAGAACTAAAACCTTCACTTTGAACAAATGAGCATGTTGGTGACACAAACCAGATTCTGCCAGCAGTTTCTACCTTCCCTCTTTACACCCAAAATCTTGGAGAAAACAGTCTAAGATTTCTATTCACTAGTGGCTAGAATGTCCCTCGAGGGCTCATCATTACCATCAGGAAAGAACCTACTTCCAGGTCAACTGTGCATTTGTCTTGAACTGTGTCTACTGAAATGAGCTGAGAGATACATAATAGCAATCAGTTTACTGTTACTGTAAAGTTCTGGAATTTATAGACAATTT
>CM053613.1:71973827-72030651 GCA_028646535.1 Procyon lotor
GGACCAGGTCGTGACCCCAGAGTCCTGGGATCAATCCCCGCATCCGGGCTCCTTGCTCAGCAGGAAGCCTGCTTCTCCCGCTACCATTCTCTCTGCTTGTGTTCCCTCTCTCACTGTGTTTCTCTCTGTCAAATAAATAAATTCTTAAAAAAAAAAAATGGAGAGGGTATGAACTAGGGTGAGTGCTGTGAAATACGTAAGCCTGATGATTCATAGACCTGTACCCCTGGGGCAAATAATACATTATATGTTAATAAAATAAATAAATAAGATTAATTAATGAATTAACTAATTAATTAACTAATTAATTCATTAATTAATTCCCATTAGTTAACTAATGGGAATTAATTAACTAATTAATTCATTAATTAATTAAAAAGTGAATGGAAATTGCCTTACCTTTAAAATTATATCAATATCATACCCACTCATTTGCATTTCTTTGCTGAAAAAGAAAGTAAGAAGTTTGCACTGTGCACAGTGCCTTAGAAACTGTATATGCTCCAATCCACTTTACATATGTTACATCCCTGATCTACCCTTCCAGTTGCATTCTACGTAGTTGTAATTCTAAACAACTGTAAGAAGTACTTTACTTCCTTGTGAGTCAGTAAGTTCATACTGAATATAATATCTATATGATTTTTAAAAATAGATTTTGTGGAAAAAATTGATTGTGATTCATCAGGTGAGCTGATTCTTTGTTCTTGGAGGAGTTAGATATATAACACATACACTCTTATGGAGGCTAGTCTGGAGTGAAAATGTACCAAGTATCTGGGGTACACAGAGAAATCCTTGGGTGACAGCATTTTCCAGGTGTGTTCCAAGAAACAAATGATTATGTAAGTTGTAGGTTGTAAGGGTGTCTGGGTACATCCATTTGAGAACTGCTAGATTAGACTAAGTTAAATGAGCTTCTTTATACACAGTGATGATGATCTTTAGAATACAAAGTTGTATTATGTATCTCCAAACTGACTATAATATGCTGTATTTCTCAAACCTACTTGGATTTAAGCCCTTTGTCAAAAATATATTTATCAAAACTAGTGTTCCGCAGAAAATAATTTAGGACGTGCTAAAAAAGGTGGTGGAGAAGTGGGAAATCTAAGGGAATAACAATACTAGCTACTACTTGTACTGTGCCACGCAGTTCATAATGTGTTTCCTCATTATAATCTCTTTCCATCCTTGGGCCAAGCAATTTTTATAGGGAGAAATAGCTCAAGGATCTTAAGTGCTGTTCCAAAATATATACAGGGATAAAAATGAAGAGTTCTGACTTGGCTGTAGGTCTTCTGATTTTAGTTCAAATATCCTTTTCACTATGCTATATACATTCATGAAGACATCATATCTTTTGTTTCTATTTTTACCAAGAGATAATCCTAAATCATATTTCTCAGTGGTGAGATAACTAGTACCTTCCGTACCCAATACAACTTCCAGGAGTTATACGTCCCCAGCTTCCATCTCCTTCCACCCCCATAAATCTTCCCTTTTTATTCCTCCATCTTTGCAAGATGTCCCAGCATCTTCGCAGAAATAAATGATGTACTCAGAGGGGTTAATGAAAGAACTTTAGTACAGAAAATTTTTACAAATATTGAAAGAGGAATATGAGAAACCAAAGGAGGATAATTCATCTCCCAAGGCCAGCAATGCTAGGAGCTCTCTCCACAATGCCTGAAAAGGAAGGAAATGGACCACTGGTGAGAGTAGCTGCCTACAGAGGGCTTCCCAGCACAAGGAAGCAGCCAAGTTGTGCGGAAACAGAAAAAGAAAAGAGGAAACAAATGCTCTGGTTTCATTCTCCTCACACTATATCATCTCCTAATAGCCCCTGAAATTAGTCAAAATGAACAAGAAGCCAAAGGGAAAGAAATCTTATTGATGAAATCTACAAAAGTCAGCCTCCCAGAGGTGCCCCCACAGAGCAGGGCTATGAAGGAGGATGTAACCTGAATCTGAGGGAACAAAAGGAAGACATCCAGCACACCAGGTAATCAAGGTTGTCAAACTCTAACAATGTGAAAAAGGTGGGTCTTAGAGATTTAAGTGCAATTGCTAAGTGAAGTGGGGGTGAAAATTCTTAGGAAAAACTTGGGAACCATATTGTTCACTGATTCTAGAGATGACAATTCTCTGTGGTGAGTTAACTTAGTTAAACAATCTCATTCTCATAAAGAAGGGTATCTCAGAATTGGCTTTCCATTGAACTACGAGTAGAACTAGCAGCCAGCAATGAGGATTATGTCATGCTCACTTCGTTTCCACTACCTACTAGATGGATTTATTCCTCCTACAAAAGTGCCACTTGATGTTCACCTGAGTTTTTCTCTGAAGGTCTAGTTATACCTTAGGTGAGATTTACATTATCCTAGAATCACTGCGGATTGAGTCCATTTGCAGCCATTTTCTCCAGATTCTATATTTAAGGTCAGGAATTGTCTAAATAATTCTAGGTGTCTGTATTTCCTATTCCAGCAGAGAGGTTTTGATAACTAAGTTCCCGTCATTGTTCTATGTCCAAATACAGAAGAGAGAAAGGATAATCCAGTGATGTGCTAAAATACTACTTCTTACATATTTGAACTCATTTTTCCAGTCTTTCAGAGTTCATATTTTGTGAGTCTTGGAATTAAAGAAAAATCCCAATGCTAATATCAAAAAGTTATTAGCAACATATGTATATCTATAAAACTAGTTTAATCAATCAAAGAATATTCCGTTAAGATTTCCAGGTGTCTAAAAACAAGAAAAATAACTTCTGAAGTGATTGGTTGGTTTCTTCAAGTTAGGTGATCCATAAATGTCTTTAAGAGAATTGCTTGCCTCAAGCAACATTTCTGACCATGGTCTCATGCTGACTAAATTCTTCTTTAGAACTCTGATAGAGTGTGGTCCTCTTTCCCAAGTTCCACTTAATCTGGGCTCCAGCCTGGGACAGTCTCTACATCAGGGATATGCTGAACCTTCACCAACACTTCATACAGAAAAGGATCCTTATTTGTTTTACCCAACAAATGAGTCAAAGAATACCAAGTCTTTACATGTAGAGTTTTCTTCCTTTTGCTATGGTTTCCAAAAAATACAATGTCTTAAATATACCACCAGGCCTCTGAACCCCCAAGAAAGAAAATTGTCCATTGCTTGCACTGCTCACTATTCTGAAGGCAAAGGATGAAACCCTCTTCAGGCTATAGCCAAGGATATTCAGGTTACCGATTTTATAACCTTGGTTGCCTGGTTTCCCATGGCAACCACCAGTTCTTCCAAAGTAACAGCAGATAACAAATTAGAAGCAGCAAAGTAGGGGGTTGTTAGAAGCAGGCTCACTGAAAAGTGACAGGTGTCAGAAAGAGAGGAGACAGAAGGTACACTAACTGGAAATGCCCAGCAGCCTATGGCCAGTAAGTGTTGGCCACCCAGCCCTTAGTACCACAATCATGCCTGAGGGCATCACTATATTTGAGCCATACCAATGGCCCTGAGTCATCAAGAAAAGATTAACTTATGTCAAGAAAATTCTGTTAAGTAAGGAAACTAAGTTTTCAATACATTTTAGACATATTTCCATCAAAAGTTATTATATATATGCACATATATATGATATGTTTAAATGATTAAGCCTCAGTTATCTGAAAATTCTCATACAGAAAACATTTAGTAATTGAAAGTGCTGAATATAAAAGTCTTTGATCTCTGTAAGGTTATTTCTTCTTAGGGATTAAAGGTGGATCTGGAGAGTTCCCTTGATTGCTTATTGGCCTGGCTGATGTTAATTCCTTTTGTTCTAAAATGGAGTGTGAGTGTGTCTCCCCAAATCATGTGAGTGGAAATGAACAGGAAGTGTGGGTATATAGAAGAAGGAGTAGACCAAAAAGAAGATATATCTATTGTTTAAACAGTGGAAATTTTAGAATGTAAGTGATAGAGAGCACTTATAAAAACAACTGATCTAATAATAATTGCTTCCTCTATTCTTCCATTCTTTCTGCCTCCTTTGCTCATTTGAATACCTGCTTTCCTTTCCAAAATTACTACCTTTTCCAGAGATAACTGTGCTGCTTAAAAAGAATGTCACCCTTCTCCTTATCAGTCGGTGTGAGAATAAGGGAACTGGTCTCTCTCTCTCTCTCCAACACCACCTCTCTTGCCTTACTATCCTAATCTGTTTGACTGAAAATTAGAGAGGACAGGGCAGAAGCTGAGGTAACTGTCCTCATAAATTAGGCTCCTGAACCTTCAAACTCTGCAGTAGCTTGAGCAAACAAGAGCGGGTGCATGGGGTGTTGGGGGACTGAGTCCAGTGGCTAATCTATGCCTCTATCTCAGGGTAGGGGCTGCATCTTGATAGCTGTGCTCTTAATTCTTAACTCGGTACCTTAATCCCTTTAGGAAATTCAGGAAGTAAATGTAAACATTGAAATTGGTAAGATAATAGTAGTTCTTTAAAATAAAGAATAACAATCCATGCTTCCAAACAACATTGTATCAGAGATGCTAGTCAGTACAGAATAAAAAGAAGCATAGAATGATCCTTATGGAAGAAACAGAACTATCTTTTTTCTCAAATGATTTAACAATCTAAAAAGAAAAGCAAAAATAATCTACAGGTAAATTTATTATATAAAAATTTTATTAATATTGGTTAACAGAAGATCAATGGTCAAAAGTCAAACTAGAATATGTGACTTATAGAAAGAAAAAGGAGCCCATTTCTAAAGGCAACATAAAATACAAGTTTCCTAGGGAAAATGATTTTCAAAAGATGTATAAAAGACTTTGTGGAAATTATAACAGTGTAAAACTGAAAGACATTAAAGAAGGCCTAAATAAATAGAGAGAAATATACTGCTTACAACAGAAGATTTAGTTATATTACTTTTCCATAAAATCAATTCTACATTTAAAAAATCCCAACAGAAATATTGTCATGAAATTGGGCAAGGTTATTATAAAATTAATACAGATGGATAAAGAGCCAAGAATTGCTGAGGACTCTCTGAAACATGAGAACCAGGCAAGAGGCTTTCCCCAACAGATATCCAGGGTGAGTTTAAACATACTGAAATTAAGATAGGGTGGCATTAACAGAAGTTTAGACAAATGGACCAACCAAAGAGAATGGAGAACCTGTAGGGGCCATGCACAAATGGAAATCTGATATATGAACTGATATTGAGAATGACAAAATGACAGTCTATTTAGTATTCGTGAATTGTATTAAGGAGGAAAACATACCTCCCTTCCTTACACCATATAGAAAAATTACTTCCAGATGGATTAAAACCTCAAATGTGAAAATAAAAGACATGTAATGAGGAAGAAACACATAAATGCTTTAACAGAAATGATTCATTTATTAAACTATGTAGTGAGTACAGAAATGTATATTTTCATGTCTTTCCTTAAACAGTACACATATGTGTATGTGTATATCATATATACATGTGGATTCATATACATACACAGGTACCTATAATTTTTATACATGATGTAATTCATAATGAAATGTAAAAATTTGCTTAGATAGAAGTATTAAACTTTACATAAGTTTACTTAAGTTCCTGATTATTTTCTATCCTGAAGATACTCTTGTAGAAGTGATATTTCTCCATTGTTTTGTAATATAGTATTCCAGCAACTCTATTTTCCTGGGAAATATTACATATGAGTGTTACAGAGTTTCAACATTATTCTAGAGTTTCCATAAATGAAGCTGAAGGTTAGAAGCATACTTTCTGAGTCCATTCATTCACCCATTCATTCTTTTGTATTGAAACAGGGTGGTAAATGTATATTAAGCAACATAATAGTTAATGAGTTCTGTCCTCTTGAGGCTTAAAGACCAACATCCTATGCTGGACAGTTTCCAATGGAACTCAATTTCCAGATCCACTATTTGTCCACTCTTCCTTGTCACACATTGTGCCCTGGAATGCTAATTCTTACAAACTTCCTGACCTAGGATCCCTTGCCTTCCAAGTTCTGGCTGGATTTGTCCAATGGGAAGCACTAGGAGAAGACGGGGATGATTACAGCTGAGAATATTTATTACCTCTCCTGTTCCCTATCTGACTTGCCAAGATTTCAGTAGCAACTATTTTCCTGTTGGCTGCAACACTTGTTAGATGGCTCTTTGTAGCTCCAGCTCTCACTGCGTTTTTGACATCACTGGTTCCAACCTTTGCCCTTTCAGGATGAAGAATACTTCCTCTTCCAGGAAGAGGATGATTGGAAAGCTTCCCTTTTGGATCTTCTTATTCCTTCTCTCTTCAGTGAAACCTTGTGAGTGTGTCAGCTACTTATAACTTGTAATAAGTACTAGAAATAAAAACAGGAAGATGTGTGTTTGGTGCATCTTGAGTACTTCTTCTAATTATCTTGGCCACATCTTTCTCTCATACCCTCAATACATCTTCTGCCACAGAAAATGCCACAGCAGAGAGATTCCATGTGGGCTCATGTGGTTCTATCTTTTGAAGTCTCCAGACACATGCTTGGGTCTTTGGCTCTTGCCACTTGCAGGGATCAGTGAAAGTCCATAAGGCACACTTTGGGTCCTGGCTTTATGAGCTGATGCCAAAGGTGATATGGCATAATCTAGAAATGCCGAGGACCAACTCTCCTCTGAAGTAGACACTGACAAATGGGAGAGAAAAGAGAGGAGAAAACAGGCCACAAACACCTGTCTTCTCTTACCCTTTGATCCATGATTTTTATGTCCAGACAGTTCAAAGATGTTGACTGTGGCTCAGCAGATGCTGGTATACCACTGTCATGAAGCAGTAACTGGCTCAAGGACACATCTCCTGTGTCTGCTTCCCATCTTTCCTTGATTTGCTTTCCTTTATTCTTAAATCCATGGCCTTGGTCTGGCACTTCCCAAATACAGCATTAACACTCAGTTTAGATGTTTTCAAAGAACCAGGTAATACATTAAATGAGAACCAGGTAGACACCCTTAGATACCATAGTTCAGGTAGATCCCTTTGAGGAACTTGAATTTAAACTGAAACCTGAAGGATGGGAATCAAGCCATAGAAACATTATTTTGGTTAAAAAGAAGGGCAGTTAAAGTCATTTGACAAGTTTAAGCAGAAAAGAGTCATAAACGGATTTGTAATTTTAAACCTCACTCTGATGACTACATAGAAATGGCCAATAATGGCACACGTGCTGAATTGAATTGGGTTGAGAGTACAAAGACCGTGGTAAACTTGAACTACAGGGGTGGCGGAGATCACAGGGAGAGATACAAAAGACATTCTGGAGAGAAAAAACAAGGGAGCCAGATTATAAATTGGATACAGAGGCTGAAAGAAATAGTAGTATAGAGTCTGACACCTGGGCTTTTGAGTTAGTAAATCTATCGATGATGATGGGCTACTTACTGAAAGAGGGGCATTTTGGGGAAGTCCAAGTAAGGGGAGTAAAGGGTTCCATGGTTTGACATGTTGAACTTGAGGTGTGCTCAAGATACATCAAGACAGAGCTATCAAGCAGAAGTTAGAAGCACAGAGGTGCAGAGCAACATCAATGGTAGGCAGCATCATAAAGCTGGCATTTAAAATCATGGGGAAGAATATATCACCTAGAAAGAAATGATAGAAAAGAAATGAAAGCGCAAGCCAGGTCTTGAACAGGAGGAGACAGTAATAAAAGACTACAAAATAGCTGTCAGGAGGGCAGGGAGAATGAGAACTGTCAGGATGATTGAGAAGAGAGGGTTTAGAATGAGGATGGTCAATGGAGGTGGGTGCTACTGCACTACTGAGTCAGATGAGGACATCGAGTCAGCTTTTTGATTTGACACCATGGAGATCACTGATGACCAAAAGTGGCAGATTTAATGGAGGGACAACTCTGAAAGCTGGAGCACGGGGAGACAAGAGAAAATGCAACACTGAAATATCACTTCACATGCAACAGATTGGGAAAAATTAAACAAAGGAAAATACCAAGCATTTTTGAAGATGTAAGGAAAGAGGAATGCTCACAAATTTTATGGGACTTTAGAAATCAGATAAATATTTTTAGAATCAAATTACCAACATATATGTATGTGTGTGTGTATATATATAAAATATATATATATATTTTATAATGGTGCTTATGTTTGTGACCCAGCTACTTTATTTCTTAAAATTAGCCTGATAGGAAGTCATTTATAGGTACATGGTGATGTTTGCAGGGTTGGGGGGTGTGGCTTCATTGAAGCCCTTGTGATAGAGATTTTGGGGAGATTGTCTAACTGTCCATCTTTCAGGAATGAATCAAATGAATTTATTCGAACAACGCTATAACATGTGCCATAATAAAAGAGGACATTAATCTACTTTGGTGCGGATAAATTTCAAAACAAAATTTTGAGTGAAAAGGAGTTTCCAAATAATTGCAAAGTGCATACCATTTGTCTAAATTTTTAAACATGGTACGGTATTTAAAATTTTGTGTGTACGTATGTATATAGAATAATTAAATTTAAAAATGTTCAGGGAGTGCATACACATCAACTTCAAGAAAATATTTACCTCCAGAGAGGGGAGGGGAGAAGAAATAGGAGCACAGACCTTTGCTAATTCTGTAATACTTTAGTTCTTGAAACAGAAAGGGGAAAAACTGAAGAAATATCCAAAATGTTCATCTATATTCAAATCTTGGTAGTGGTTACTTGAAAGTTTATTGTATTATTTTCTACAGTTCTCTCTATATATGTTTGAAATATTTCATAATTTATTTATAAATAAATAATAGTTGAAGAAATGAGCTTAGAGCATTTTATTAGACAATTTTCACCCTGGCTGGTTTCATCCAGATTTCTAATTTGAATTATCATTTATATAATGCCAACATTTTTGCTTCCATTTCTAACCCCTCCTATGAGTGGTAGATTCATATGTACACACAACTGTCTACTCTTCATCCACAAAACCCATTCCTTGTTCAAGATCCCTTCTCGGCAACCAAGCGTACCATGCACCCAGATTTTCTAGCCCGAGATCTAGGTTTAATACAAAATTCCTTTGTTCCTCTTGTAGCCCTACATTCACACCATCCACAAGTCATTTTGATTTTAGCTTAAAATATATAGTCTCACATCTGACCATTTCCTACCACTTCCACTACCACCATCATAGTCCAAGGCACCATCTTGTCTTCCCTATTCTGTTGCAACAGATACAAATGGATATTCCTTCTCTTACTCTCTATAGTTCAACACTGACTTTGCTATCTTTTAAGATCTGAATCACATCATGCCACTGTCCAGTTCAAACTCATTCTTGAAACAAGATACAGGTTCCTCTCTATGACTTCATGAAGCCAAGGTCATTTTTATATGTCATGCAATCTAAAAGACAGGTTTGTAAAAAGAGAGGGAAGCAAACCATATGAGACTCTGACAGAAAGTGTGGAATGTGAGAGAAGTATGAGGAAAGACAGAAAGTTACTTTTTAGAGAATAGGAAATTAATCTCTTTATGAAAGTAAGCTTTCCGGGACATGTGTAGCATCCATTACAGTTTTGTGATTAGGAATGCATAGTCATCTCACCAGTCCCATCAAATCATTTTTGGTGGTTATACCTGGCTGCTTGAGTGCAGGCACAGAAAAGATGGAGAGCTGGTGGTGAGAGTGGGAGTTTTGCCACCGGAGTGGGATAGGCAGAGAGAGGAAGAACAGAGGAGAGGAGACGGAGAGCAGAGGAGCACCATCTTTGCATGTAATGATCATATCTAATGATGGGTCCTGAAATCGAAGGCAGGCAAGAACAGAAATGAAGACAAGGGGATGGTGAGAGAGAGCAAGAAATCAGTAGTGTCCGTATGTTGAAGACTTAGATGGGAGGTGAATGTAGCAGCGTAAACATTGGGGTAACTGAGCTGAAAAGAGGTGATGAGCTGACAAAGGAATGCTTGAGAGAGATATCACAGGGATGGAACTAGGAGACTTGATACCTGGAGAAGAATGTAGAAAAGGTTATTGAGAAAGAAAGGATCAGATTATTAAATCATATTAAGGAACAATTATACATGTTGTGGGCTTGAGAGAAAGGAAAAAAATAAAACTCTTTAGGAACCTGGAGGACAGTAAGAGAAAGTAATTAGGAGGGGGTTGATGCCATTAATACATAGGGTGTGTCGTGTTGTGTTGTGTTTCAGGAGGAAATAATGAGGGACATCTGGAAATGCCATTAGAGACATAGATGACACTGACCCTACTTCTTGTCATGAAGAAATGGAATCTAGTAGATAAATACTCTCTTTTTGAGAAGTGGCAAAAAAAATAATCATATCCTCTGCTTCTGTTAAGATATTCAAAATGCCTGAGTCTTTGGTATCCTCAATTGTATGACTTCAGGAAAGTCACTTAGCATGCATTGTTTTGAATTTTCAGCCTATATTGTAAGCTGCACTAACCAGATGATCCTTAAGCATTTACCTAGGATTAGGATTCTATTTCTTTATATTCATTATTTTGGCCACATTGCCTTCTGTATTTTACCAGTTTTCAATTATTTCGGAATTATACCTGCTATTTGCTAAAAATGAACTTTAAATAACCAAGATACATGTGGTTTTCTTCTGCTTCCCAGAAGACAAAATTGGTGGAAATACAATAATCTATATAGATTACACTTGGTTAGTCATGCAAATGGAGCTTAGCCTCATTCATGATAATTTGAACATCAGATAATAAAAAAGCCACTTATATTTGGATTTGAACCACTCTGTGACATTATTTTGTGAGTGTACTTGCTTAATTACATTGTAAACTAAACAAACTTTGCATTCTCCTGGTAATTATCAGATAGGAGGCCTGGGGATGAAGAGTTTTGGACTTATGCTAATGGAAGGAGAAAGACAGGGTGAAGAATTCCAAAGATAATCAACAAATAAATCCATTGAATAATGGAGAACTAACTAAATAAGCTTAACTCTTTGACCATCCCCACATTTAAATGACCTCGAGTATAAATGTCCTAGCACAGTGCCTGGCACAAACAACTCAATAAATATTGACTTCCTTCTTTCTTTCTTTCATCATTAAAGAAGTTCCTTTTTCTCTTTTCTTTTTTCAACTTATATGAAGGTCATTTCTTATCTTCCTCTTTATTGATTTCAATCCTTGGAGAATAAAGAGATCACAAATACAAAAGAAAAGGTGTTGAAGCCTTGTTCTATGGCCCAGCCTAATGTGACAAAAAGAATGTTTCCCCTTCCTATAAGGGTATTGTTAGGAAATGCATGCACTCAAACTAGCATCAGACCTATTTATTTAGCAGATATGGGGTAGATTGCCCCTTTGGTTACTCAGATAAGACATATGGCACCATGACAATGATTATTATAAGCATCCAGTCTGAAGATGGACAGTTTGAACATAATACAATATCCCTTAACAAATGGGATTTTAACACTCTCCAGGTATTTCCCTGCTGTGTGAGATCTTCTGTGTGAAATCTCTTTGTTCAGCTCAGATGGGTCGTTTGTCAAATTCCTTCTCATTATTAAAAATGTATTCAATAGCATTTAATGAGTACATATGGGCTCAGAAATGATCACAAATCAAAATTTCAAAAGTCATATTTTATCTGCACTCTCTAAGACTATGAATATGTAGTAGGCCCTTAATGTGGATGATTCTTAGTGCTCAAACAGGATCTGATCCTTATAATATTCACTGAGTTTTCACAGCCTTCAGTTTTCAGGTAAGGAAATTACAAAAACCCAAAGAGATGACATTGGGGTTTGGGAAAGAAACCGCAACATGAACAGGGCTGCCAACCTCTAATTAAAGTCTCAATCCAAGTATTCTTCCATTTGATGACTTTATGATTAACATTTGCCAATTCATTTTTTTATTTAGAAACCAGTTTATGGAGTGCTTTGCAAATAAAATGTGTTAGGTAAATAGTGTTAGTATCAATAGTAATTGTTTTAATAAGTGTAATTAAAAACAGACTACCTGGAACTTTATTTTATTTTGTTTGTTTGTTTGTTTGTTTGTTTGTTTTTGTTTTGTTTGTTGTTTGTTTTTTAAAGATTTTATTTATTTAGGGACGCCTGGGTGGTTCAGTCATTAAGCCTCTGCCTTCAGCTCAGATCATGATCCCGGGGTCTTGGGATTGAGCCCTGCGCGCTCCCTGCTCGGCAGAAACCTGCTTCTCCCTCTTCCACTCTCCCTGCTTGTGTTCCTTCTCTCACTGTGTCTCTTTCTGTCAAATAAATAAAATCTTTTTTTTTTTAAAGGGGGGGACATTTAAAAAAAAGGATTTTATTTATTTGATAGAGAAAGAGAGAGAGCACAAGTAGGGGGAGCGGCAGAGGGAAACAGAAAAGCAGGCTCCAAGCAGGGAGCCCAACGTGATTTCAGACCAAGAACATTCACGTGGGCCTGGCCCACAGAAACCTGCCCCCACAACTTTCCATTCTCTTTTGCCTTCTGAGGTGGTGAATGTGGACATTTCAGAAGCCATGGAAGGTGATAGAGCACTGAGGTGGGGAGCAGCCGACCCTCAAGTCACTGTTCGAATGAGTTACTTGTTTTGAAATTTATGTGAGCAAAACGAACTTCCACTTGACTGAATATGGACGGGTGTGGCGTGTGTGTCATAGTCTAGTTCTCAGATCAGCTCTGCTTATGAATATATACATATATACATGATAAGCACAATATATACATGTATATATTCATATAATATTGGGTAAGAGAGGCAGATACACAGTCTTAACAAAAACCTCACCTCCCCGCACAGCCACCCACAGTCAGGAAGGATCTCACAAGGGCAAAGCCACTCCCTGAAGAGTGAAGGGTCTGTGTTCCACATCAGGCACCCCAATCTTTGGAACGTGCAATAGAGAGACAAGCCCCCAAGATGTCTGGCTTTGAAAACTAATGAAGCTTATGTCCAAGAGACCCAAAGGGCTGTCTGGAATGGAAACATTTCTTTTAAAAGGCTCGAGTACCTTATCTTTTAAGGGTCCCTCATCCCAGGGACCAGTACAAAAGCAGCAGTTTGAAAGTGCCTAGACTGTATGTGAAGGAGATTCAAGTGCTAATCTTCAAGTGTCTTCCAGAGAGGCAAAGGCTTGCTGGGACTCCCTCCAGGAAGTGAGGGACTGGCAGCTGCCATTTTGTGCTCTCCTTCTACCTCGATGACCCTAGTGGGTGTGCCCCGATCCTGTGCTCTCCTGCTGCCCCACTAAACAGGGGGGTGTGCCTCAGCTCTGCACAGCCCCAGTGCTTCATTAAAGACAACAGATGGACACCACACACACAGGAGATGATCCTTGATCCCCTAGTTCTGGTGGCCAGGGTTCTGTCTTCCCAGGTCCCATGGGACTAACAATCAGAGATAGTTCTTGGTAAAATATAGCGTTTTAGAATGTGTTTAATTTTTTAATTTTAATTATTTTTTAGAGCGAGAGAGTGGGGGGGTTGGTGAGAGAACCGCAAGCAGGCTCCACACTCAGGACAGAGCCCCACACAGGACTTGATCTCACGACCCTGAGATCATGACCTGAGCCGAAATCAAGAGTGAGATGCCTAATGGATTGAGACACCCAGGTGCCCCAGAATGTGTTTAAACATAAGTTGTTATCAACATAATACAGACTGGTATATATATAGGATGATCTATGTGAGCCTCATGGTAATCACAAAGCAAAACCTATAGTAGGTAAAAAAAGAGATAATAAAAAAGGAATCTAAGCATAACATTAAGACCACAAGGGAAATAGAGCAAACAATCCTAAAATTGTATGAAACCACAAAGACCCCAAATAGCCAAAGCGATCTTGAGATGGAAGAACAAATCTAGAGGTATCATCATGCCTGATTTCAAACTACATACAAAGCTACAGTAATCAATAATATGGTTTCAGCATAAAAACAGGAAAGACACATAGATCAACAGAACAGACTAGAGAGCCCAGAAATAAACACATGCATATACGGTCAATTAATTTATAACAAAAAGACAAGAATATACAATGCGGATA
This sequence comes from Procyon lotor, assembly GCA_028646535.1. NCBI lineage: Eukaryota > Metazoa > Chordata > Mammalia > Carnivora > Procyonidae > Procyon > Procyon lotor. Next base: position 71,987,842 of record CM053613.1, read on the forward strand.
GGGCAGTCTCCTTAATAAATGGTGTCAGGAAAACTGGACAGCCACATGCAAAAGAATAAAACTAGACTGCTATCTTACACCATACACAAATATTAATTCAAAATGGACTAAAGAATGTAAGACCTGAAACCATAAAATTCTTAGAAAAAAACAGGTTTAGGTAAGCTCTTTGACTTCAAGCTTGTCCATAAGTTTTTAGATCTGACTTCAAAAGCAAAAGCAATAAAAGGAAAAATAAACAAATGGGACTACATCAAAAGGCTTCTGCATAGCAAAGAAAAAGGCAACGTACTGAATGAAAGAATATATTTGCAAATCATGTAACCAATAACAGATTAATAACCAAAATATATAAAGAACTCACACAACTCAATAGCCAAAAAAAACCCCCAATCAATCCAATTAAAAAAATACATAATCTAAATAGTCATTTCTCCAAAGACATACAGATGGCCAACAGGAACAGAAAAAGATACTCAACACTGCTAATTATCAAGGAAATGCAAATCAAAACCACAATGAGATATCATCTCACACCTGTCAGAATGGCTAGTATCAAAAGATAAGAAATAAGAAGTGTTGGTGAGAATACGGAGAGAAAAAGGAATCCTAAGGCCCTGTTGGTGGGAATGCAAACTGTGCAAGTTTTCTGGAAAACAGTATAGAGTCCTCAAAAAGTTAAAAATATAGCTACTCAATGATCCAGTAACCACATTACTGGGTATTTACCTCCAAAATACAAAAACAAAAATTCAAAAAGATACATGCACCCCTACATTTATAGCAGCATTATCTACAATAGCCAAGATATGGAAGCAGCCCAAATGTCCATTGATTGAGGAATTGATAAAGAAGGTGTGGTATAGATATACAATGGAATATTATTTAGCCATAAAAAGAATGAAATTTTGCCATTTTCACATTTTCAACAACATGGATAAAGCTAGAGAGTGTAATGCTAAGTGAAATAAGTCAGTCAGAGAAAGACAAATACCATATGATTTTATTTGTATGTGGAATTTAAGCAACAAAACAAATGAGCAAAGTAAAAATAATAGAGAGAGAGACAAGTCAAGAAACAGACTCTTTTTTTTCCCCCAGTATTTTTATTTATTTATTTATTATTAACGTATAATGTATTATTTGTTTCAGGAGTATAGGTCTATGAGTCAACCCCTCCACCCTCAATCCACTCCAGCAACCCTCAGTTTGTTTCCTGAGATTAAGAATCTCTTCAGGGCACCTGGGTGGCTCAGCCGTTAAGCGTCTGCCTTGGCTCAGGTCATAATTCCGGGGTCCTGGAATCGAGCCCTGCATCGGACTCCCTGCACGGCAGGAGGCCTGCTTCTCCCGCTACCATTCCCTCTGCTTGTGTTCCCTTTCGCACTGTGTTTCTGTCAAATAAATAAAATCTTAAAAAAAAATAAAAAGAGTCTCTTATAATTTGTCTCCCTCTCTGGGAGAAATAGACTCTTAACTGCTGAGAACAAACTGGTGGTTACCAGAGGGGAGGGATGGGATGGGATGGATGGGATGGGGGGATAGGTGAAATAGGTGATGGGGATTAAGGAAGCCCTTGTGATGAGCACTGAGAGATGTATGGAAATGCTGAATCACTATTTTGTACACCTGAGACTAATATAATATTGTATAGTAATTATACTGAAAGATTTTTTTAAAAGTTCACTGTCAACAATTTCCCCAAGTCCATTTACAAACTAATTTTATAAATATTTCTATATTATGGGTCATTAATATCTAAATGACAAATATAAAGTGATTGGAGCCCTAAAACTTAAATCACTATCACTATTCTAAAATATTTTGATCCTGTCTGTATCCATATTAATATCACGTACCCAGGAACTGGATGAAGGTATCCAGGAGACAAAAACTTCCAGTTGTGAGATAAACAAGTACTGGGGATGGCATGCTTGGTGTGATGGTGATGGTTTGTATAGCTATGTGATATCTTGGAAAGTTGTTAAGAGAGTAAAGCCTAAGAGTTCTCAGCACAAGAAATTTTCTTTCTTCTTTTTTCTCTATATGAGATGATGTATGTTAACTAAACTTACCATGGTCATCCTTTCACCATATTTGTAAATCAAGTCATTATGCTGTATACCTTAAACGTATACAGTGCTGCATGTCAATTAGTTATATCTCAATAAAACTGGAAGACACATATATATGTGTGTCTTTGATATATATATATATATATATATATATATATATATATCATATAATGTATGGATATAACAGAATACAAGATGTAATAGATTGCATATTATATGATATATATGTGTAAGTAGATATATATTATAATATATAACACATATACAATGTTACAACATTATATGGTATATGTATAATCATAAGCACAGCCAATAGAACTAGCCTAGAACACATACACACACACAAACACAGCTCAAGTGACAATATTATGTTACATAGAAAATTTTAAGAGTGGCTGATCTGAAAACTATACTAGGATCAACCTTCTAGAATGACAGACCAAGATCAGAAGGAATCAGCAGTCAAGCCGCTTTGATGTCGTGTACTGAGCACCTAACCAGGGCTCTTCCATTTCTCACTACGGACAGGATTGGTCCCAGATGTCAGGATGATGCTGTAGCCTGCATATCAAGATCAAGTGGCTTAAATACTGCAGAAAGGGGCATTGTGGGACAAGGAGTATAGCAGACAGCGACAGCCTTCTTTCAGCTGACTTCTTTGTAATCACTTGCAGGTGGCAACTGAAGGCAGATTCAGCCCAAGGCTCTGGGCCGAACGACTTCCAGCCCCCGTCAAGCTCAGGCGGCGCTGCAGGTTACCTTGGGCCCTACACACTTTGTCACCAAGACCCTGTTAATCCCAGGTCTACACTGGCTTGTTCAGGCCATGCTCACCTCTGTGACTCTTCTGTGTTTAACAGCAGGTCAGCTAACTTCATAATCCTTCACTGGATTTTGCTTCCCGGCTTCCATCTTCAAGGAGATTAGAGCTCTGTAATATCTCTCTTCTTCCCTCTCTTTCCTCCGGGGCCGCATCTAAATGTGATTAGGCATAGCCGTGCCAGTGTGTCTCGTGTCTGGAGTCACACGCTGCTAAAAGATAGATCTGAGAGATGCTCTACGATTTTGCCTTTCCATTTCGCCTTTTTATTTCCCTCTGAAGCCCAAGTGCGTCAGTTAAAACCAATTTCTTTCTTTCTCAGACAGACGCTGCAGCCATTACATTGGGGGGTTAAATGGTTTTCGCTCTTCTAAAATGGTTAGGATGGCTGTGTTATTGGGTTACTTCAGCTCCCTGTCATCTACATCCTGTTGCCAACTAAGGTCACAGAGATTTTGGAAGCAGAGTGATGGAGGCTTGGGGCCGCTGGTTTTCTTGAAGTGGCATCAGCACATCATCGGTGATGAAAAACCTGTGAATCCTGAGATCTCTCTGGATTCCTGAAGCTCAGGCTGGGATTAGGAGCATAAAGTGGGCTTTTCTTTCCCACTAGAAGGGTGGCTTCTAGTCTTAGGTTCACATCCACTGGCACAGGAGACCAGGGCTGCCAAGGGCCCTTCAGAATGTTCTAGTAAGATCAAGCCTGGTGACCTGAACCTGCTAAGGTCTGAGGCTCTTTCTCCTATCCATTAACATATCAGGGAAGAAGATTCTGAGAATTTTTCTGTGAAGCTGACCCATTATGTGTCCACCCTGAAATTCAGGGCATTCTACCTATTGTCTAATTCTAACCTTTTTAGTTTATTCTTAGTTTTTATTCTTAGTTTTTATTGAAGTATAATTGACACAAATTGTTACCTTAGTTTCAGGTGTACAACACAGTGATTTGACAACTCCATGCATTATGCCATGTTCCCACAAGCCTAGCTACCACTTATACTCTGTACAATCCTAATCCTTTTCAAATCTCTGCTTTTTCTCCTTTCCTTTTCTCCTCTTCACAGTGGAAGAGTATTATGGCAATTCCTCCGTAACGATGCCCAATTCAAGTCTATCCTCCTCCTCCCCATCAAAAGAACAAGATTATAAGAGGATAGCACCATATATTTTACACCTAGAAAACCTCATCCCCATCATTTTATGGTTTTTTTTTTCCATGTAGCACAAAATTGAAGCAAAATTAAGGGCAATTAAAACTTAGAGGTGTGGGTTATATGTTACCGGATTGTGCCGCTCTTTTAGGATGGAGAGAACAAAGTAGGTCTTTGGCTCAAATGTTGCAATGATATTGAGCTCAGTGCTCAGAGAAAGGAAGCAGAAGAAGAAGTAGATAAGCAGCAACAAGGAGCAGCCAGGGGGGTGAGCAGAGTCACAGAGATGCGGCAAAGATCCCAGAGCTGCTTTGGTCTGTCTCTCGGCATTTTCACTCAGCCCCTGTTCAACTCACCAGGGTGACCTCTGGTCCTGATATCACCAAGTGGATGATTGTGATTCTGCTTATTTCTTATCTGTATCACGTGCCAGCTCTTCATTTCCTTACTCATTTCCTAGTTTGGATTCTGAGACCCCTTTCTAATGCCACTTCCCTTCTTAATAAGCTTAAATGGCTCCTCATTGCCTATAAGATGAAATTGCATGTACAATTAACTGCAATACACTAAGCTAACAATAGCTAGCATTTATTGAGCCCTTTTAAGTGCACAATGCTGAGTGTGTTATATGTATAACACTTAAATATCACAACTATCCTGTGATTATTCTATCCTTTATTATTCCCATTGCACAGATGAGGGATCTGGGGCTCCCAAAGTTAAGGGGCTTACTGAGGGTCCAAGGTCTACTCCAGTGGTGAAGGCAGGACTTAAACCCTGGCTCTCCTGATTCCAAAGTCATTACCCTCACAATAGGATATGCCAAGCTGTTCTCATTCATCAATTCATTCATTTACTTAATTGACATTAATGGTACTTTTATCAACAAATTATTATGTGAAGACAAATGTAGGAGCAATTAAGGTTGTTAGAGACTTTAAGGAGGGCCAGTATGTGAAGGGTAAGTAGAAATGTTTCAAGTGGTGGGAGTGTGGGTGTGAGCAAGGGGTAGCCTGGATTTTGGAAGATGGCTTTGTTAGCACAATGAACCACAGGGGTAAATGAATAGATGTTCAATCTACAAGGAAGCCTTCTGCCATAGCAAATAAGAAAAAGAAACCAAACCCTGTGAGAAATGTTCTTTTCTTTGATCCAGTCCAAATCTACTGACTTTTAGAAAGAAATTGTATGATTCACTATAATTTCCTTTGCAGAAAGGAATGTTAGTTCACGGAGGGTGGAACACATATTTTGTCTTGGAAATCTACAGCCTCCTAAAGAAGGTTTTCTTCAGAAGACAGTGAAGTTAGACTCTAGGGAAGGCCATACATTTGGGGAATTATCAAAACTGTCACTTGAATCTTCCTTTCACTGGACTCTTCCGGTAGGTGAAGCATACTAAACATGGCGGGCGGGCACTGTGCAAAGGGAGAAAAGGTCCTGATGAGAATTACGTGGCCAAGAGTCTCCTTTGTTATTTGGGAGGCCCTGGCACCCTATCAGAGTGGCCAGCTTTCACTGGGCATGGCCACTTCGCTTGAGGGGAGGAGGCCAACTCTGTTGTGATCTGACGTCCATTGCCCCTGAGACATGACCTGTCTTCGAAGGTGTCCATTTCAAATGATGGTGAGTAGAGAACTCACTTCCACTTAGCGTGCCCATTTGCAGAGACTGTGACTGACGCTTCATTCTAAAACAAATGTGCGTGAATGAAAAACAACCAGTTGACTCAGACAAAACCTATCTCCCAGCAGCTCTCCTGAACCTCACACGAACAACTGACTCAAACGAAAAACCACACACACATTATCTTGTCAAATGCTGCTCTTCCTGTCTCAATTCCTCAGGCTGCCTGCAATCTTTACTCCTTCCTTTTCCTTGTCTGTTACCATTCTTCTTGGGACTCATGAGCAATGTGGTTGTTTTCTCTTTTTTCCCCCCTGAATTTAGGTATGTCCAAATATGAAATTACCATGATTTCTCCTCTTGCTCTCCTGAGGCTTCTTCTCCTAACACAAAAACCAAATCATATCCGATGACCTGGAGGCAGTTTATCTGAGTTTGCGGGGTCACTGGCGACATCCCACTCCTCATTTCTGGTCCTATTTCCCATCCCTCCTTTAGTATATTATTGGGGTTCTCTGATAATTTTCATTTGTCCCTTTACTTCATTATTTTTAAAACTTAGAACATACACAATGATTCCTTAAGAGAGTCTCCTAATGGTTTATTCTACTTCAGAGAAATGGCTCAGGAAATAGACCCACAGTTCTACTTTCTCTCTCAGCTTGCAATGGAACCCTTGTGGATTTTATTGGATCAGGTAACTTTGAAAGCCTCAAGAACCCACCTATGGCTGTGAGCACCCCTTTATCCTTTTTCACCATGGATTGCTTCACCAAACTGGAAAGTGGATCCTAGCTTTGGCAATCGGGGCTAGTTAAAGCTATGCTAGTAAATGGCAGATAAGGGGTAACATTTAGCCATCTCCATGTCTCTCATTTCCATAGGGTCCACCATCACTGACTTCCTAGTTCTGACATGCTTAATAGCTCCTTCAAAGATTTTTTTTTTAAGATTTTGTTTATTTATTTGACAGAGAGGAAAGAGATCACAAGTAGGCAGAAAGGCAGGCAGAGAGAGAGGGGGGAAGCAGGCTCCCTGCTGAGCAGAGAGCCCGATGCAGGGCTCGATCCCAGGACCCTGAGATCATGACATGAGCCAAAGGCAGAGGCTTTAACCCATTGAGCCACCCAGGCGCCCCTCCTTCAAAGATTTTCATTGTGCAGTTTCCTAATGCAACCATAACGAGCACAGCTTGAAGAATTGTCTCTCTTAAGAGTGATCACACAAGGCAAAATAGCTAGTTCCCATTTCTCTTGTTTTCGTAGACTCTCTAGGTGACCTCAAAAAGGTCTTATGTGCTTTCTAGCCTCTGAACCCTCAGGTGGAAAGAAAGATTGTGGGTTCAATGCCCTTCAGGGTCCTCCAAGCTCAAATCTTACGACTGCAGAATCTGGTGGGGTGATGATCACTATCGGCAGTCTCTTGAGTGAGTCTTTTATCCTTCTGTGAAAAGGCAAACTAAAGAGAGTCTGACAACCTGCATACTCTGAAGATCATAAATTCCACAGGCTGGAATCACAGAGCCAACCAGCGTGAGTCCGATAGCAGAAGAAATTCGCGACTTCGAAGGACAAGCAAGCGATCTGCCCACACTGGTCGGCAGTCACCCGACCAGGTCCAGAGACATCATAACCTCCTCTCCCTGCACAGCCCAATGGTTCACCTTCCTCCTCAGTGACTGTTTATAGAGCAGTGAGGACTTGGAAATTACAGTAGCATTTTATTTGGCCCTAGGATCTCCCTCAACAGAGATGAATAATTTGCTATGCTCAGAGCAAAACTGGAGGATCTTACGCTTTCCTGCGTTCCTTCCCCCACCCCCCCACCCCACTGTGAAACTTTCCATCCCAGATCAATTTTTCCTCTGCTCTCACTCTTCATCCTTTTCCTATTCTTCATGTTGCAGGTAAAACATTTTGGTCAGGTGGCACTTTCCACCGCCCCTTCTGTAGCTCTTCACATCTGCGCCATGTGCCCTGCCCCAGATATGTTACTAAAGGGACCTTGAGATAGGAAGACATGTGGCCTCAGGTTACTTGTTCCTGCTAAATTTAACTTCACACTCGCTATCTCGAACAAACCATTTCCCTCCTCTATTTGTTGCTTGCATTTTACCTCATATGAAGTAAAGATAATAACACCTTCTGGAGCCCACCGGGGTGTTGTGAGGATTAATTAAAGTTCTTTGAAAATGACAAGTCCTGGGCATAGTTATTATTAGCTAAGCAAAGTACCTGTTTTAATACCCAGGGTCTCTGGGAAGGTCAGACCAGCTCCCTTAAGGGCAGTTCTCTCTCTCATTTTTCCCATATTACTTTCTGCCAACTCCAGAAGCCTGAGGACCTGGGGGTGTTCTTTGGAGAACGTGCTTTTTCAATGGGATTAAACTGCATAAATAATTGAAAAGTGCCAATGTGCCTGAAGAGTGCAGAGCACCTTCTCATTATTGCCCACCTTCCGAGCCACCTCTGAGGAGCCATGATTCAGAGCCTCTGATGGGTTTCTGAGGTAAACACAGCCGTGCAGAGCCCAGTGCTAATTAATTCCGGGCATATACATGCCATTTTGCTCACTCCGGAGTATTTTACAATGTGGTATATACAAAAACAAAGGAGATTGGTTCATTGATTCTCGCTTCAATGATGGAAAACCTGAGGTATAAAGATAGGAACCCATTTCCTTCTGGCCCCAGGGGTGGGAATCAAAAAAAGGCCCAACAATGGGGCGCCTGGGTGGCTCAGTGGGTTAAGCCTCTTGCCTTCAGCTCAGGTCATGATCTCAGGGTCCTGGGATCCAGCCCCGCATCAGGGTCTCTGTTCAGCAGGGAGCCTGCTTCCCCCCCTCTCTCTACCTGCCTCTCTGCCTACTCATGATCTCTCTCTGTCAAATAAATAAATAAAATCTTAAAAAAAAAAAAAAAAACTTAAGAAAAAAAAAAAAGCCCAACATTGATTCTTAGAGTCACAGGTTTGGTTTGGTTTGGTTTTCTTTTGAGTGGGAGGATTCTACTAGTGTAAAAAAATAGCTTTTTAAAGTTCAGAATAGTCCTCCCCTGGCCTGAGCTCTCCTCTTTCGAGTAGTACCAGTTTGGTGATGGGATAGCCCTGGAACTAATGAAAACTTACGTTTTCAAGTTTCTGGATGTTTCTCACCTGCCCCAATCTATTCTATGCCTTCTCATTATTAGGTAAAAAAAAAAAATCCCTATTTAAGGTGTCCACTCTAGTCTCCCTTTTGTAAAACCTAACGTCCTCTCTGTCAGTCTTAAAGCACAATGCTCACAAGGGGTCCCAAGGACTCCAGATACAATCTGACCAGCATGGAGTAAAATCCACTTTCTCTCTCCCTTGTTCCACACACTATTCCATCTTACATAAGACATGTCAGACTGATGACTCATATTATATTTAACATCAACCAACACTGTCCCGATCTGTTTTGCCTCCTGCTAATGAGGATTTTTTTTTTCTTTATCTCTAACTGGTGGAATTGATTTTTGACCTGTATGCAAGACTTCACATTTATAGATATTCATTTAGCATTCTGGTCCCAGCCTGTTTTTCTCAGCTTGATTAAATCTTTATCAACCCTGACTTTTCCTTGCAATCTATAAGCTAACTCTTTCTCCCAGCGGTGGGAATGTTGATCCCTTTCTTTCCTTTTATAACCTTTGCAGATGTCTGGTCTGCAGAGGAAGACAACTCAGGAAAAATAAAAGCAAGGCAGAAGGACGAAGAATGGGGGCTGATAAGTAAAATAAAGCGTAGAAAGGAGAGTGACAGTGGAGAGAAGACTTTAAAATTTCCTAATTTCTTAGCAACATCTTTCTAAAGGTATCAGTGTTGCAAAATAAAGAGAATCCAATGCTCCTCCAACCACACAACAGGAACTTGGCTAATATGAGATGAAAAGGGCAAATTTCTAATTTGCTGGCATTTTCTTTCCCTTTTTATAACTTCATTCCCCGTGTGTCACTTCACCTTTGTGTTTCCTATCTGGAAGAAGGAAAAAGGCCTTGCTAATTTAGGGCAAAAAGCTTTTTAATGGATCATATATGGGAATCATACCTTCTACTCTCCCCTCTTCCCCCATTCCTGGGAGCCCTTACTGATGCAGAAACTCCTCTATTATTTTCTGGGGATCTATATTATAGCATCACCTACCATCGAGCTATTAGTTTCCTGACTATTAAGCTTCCTTTGGCTATTAAAAGTTCACCCCTCTACCCTCTTTTGGAAATGAAGCTACAGGGAATGTCTTTCATTTCTATTTTTATTAAAAAAAATTTAATGTATTGCCATTTTACCCTCTTGCCTGCAATGATTGCACAAAGAACCAAACACCAGCCAAGAAGAAGTCTTAAGCAATCCTTAGAGAAATAAGAGAAGTCATAATTGAATAATCTGCAACCAGCAGTAATTATCTGGGTTACAGGCTTTCCTTGGGTACCTTCACACCAGATGGGGGTAGAAATAGCCCCATGCTCTGGGAAAAAAGAAGAACATCGCTGAGGGAAGTCAAAGTAGAAGGTAGAGTATCTTGTAAAAGCCAAAGCTTTAAAAAATTAAAGTTGTAATAGCACAAAGATTGCTTTTTGAATTGGACAAATGTGTGTTTCTCTCCAAAATCCAGTTGAGGTTAATGGCCTGCAGAGGCCTTGGCTTCAGCCTTCCTACAAATGTAGGAATTAGGTTTGTGTGGCGCTGGCTGGAGGCTCGAGGCAGGCCCCAAAGGGGGGTACATTGCCATTTTTATCTCCTTAAATCAACAATCATAATTTAGCAGGATAATTTAAAATCTATTAACAATAATAATGGTAAATAGTGAAGACAGTGTGGAACATATTAAAATAATTCAAGCAAGTAAGATAAGAGTACCAATTGTCCCCTTGTTTCCTTTTCACTTGACTGTAGGTTCAGAGAAAAGGCACCACTGATGCAGGTTTCCTTCAGAATAATATGACAAACAGAAGAGAGATAAATTAACTGATTAGACTTCTCTGCTACCCTCACTCCCCACTCTTTCCTCCTCCTTTTTTTTTTTTAAAGATTTTATTTATTTATTCGACACAGAGAGAGAGATCACAAGTAGGCAGAGAAGCAGGCAGAGAGAGAGGGGGAAACAGGCTCCCTATTGAGCAGAGAGCCTGATGTGGGGCTCCATCCCAGGCCCCTGAGATCATGACCTGAGCCAAAGGCAGAGACTTTAACCCACTGAGCCACCAAGGTGCCCCCCCTCTTCCCTCTTCCTTCTCCCATATCCCTAGGGTACATAAATACTGACTTTGCCACAAAATATCTCACAGCTGTTGATTCTTGCTGTCTTAACTTCTAGGTGACATTTTCATTTCCTACTTAGAGACCTAAGGAGCATTCTTTTGACAGGTGGAGCCTGATTAGAAATCCACAGCGGGATGTGGGGAGATTGGGTAGGAGAGGCCCACATTTGCTCCAGTCCCTCTCCTGGTGTGTTACCACATGTTTATGAGTCTGGAATCTTGCCTGGGATGTGAGACCTTGTAAAAGTTTATGGGCATGAGGTCCTCACTTTTCCCTCTGAGGATTTTTTTTTCCACTTTGGGCATTTTCAGAAAGCTACTTGACCCCTGGAGGGAGAGATGTAGAGATTGGAGGAAGTAAAATGGAAAGGAGTAGAATAGGGCACAGAGAACTGCATTTGTCATGGACAACCTCTGGAGCCAGGAGATAGTTTTTCTCTTGGATAATGGAAAACTCGTGACTCACCCCGCACAGTGTGCCCCTGTGGGTCTCTCCATGGGAGTCTGTGTGTGCAAATGCATCTGTGTATAAATAAGAGAAGGATGAGAGAGAAAGAGAGAGTCAACTAGGAAGAACAGGCTCCCTTTTCAGCTGCCATCTTTATTTTATTTTATTTTATTTTACTTTTAAAGATCTTATTTATCCATTTGAGAGAGAGAGAGAGTGAGAGAAAGCATGAGAGGGAAGAAGGTCAGAGGGAGAAGCAGACTCCTTGTGGAGCTGGGAGCCTGATGCGGGACTTGATCCTGGGACTCTGGGACCATGACCTGAGCCGAAGGCAGTTGCTTAACCAACTGAGCCACCCAGGTGCCCAGCTGCCATCTTTAAATGACAGGTACGTAAGTGCTTGGCAAGTTCGTACCCACGGTCACCCTTCCCTGAGTTGGCAGAAGACATCCCTTTCTTCATAAGACAGACTAGAATTCTCTTAGTGTACCTAAGAACAAATCCTATGGTCCTTTGTAGTAAAAACAGAAGCAAAACCAAGAAACAAATCAAAATGAACAACAATAAAAGAAGAAGGAGTTAAAGAAACAATTATAAAAGTGAGTCCTCCCAAAATTTTATGGACACTCTTGTACACTCTTAACGATCATTTGCTAATTGTTCTGATCTTACTACATGAAAACATGGGCAGGTCTTACCCTTATTCTTAGGTAACATTATCCTGGATATAGAGGAGTTTCCTAAATCAATATGACATTGAAGAAGGCTGGGGTGGGGAAATGTCATAGGACTCTGTGATGAGGTGTGTAATACCCAGGACACCTCCAAGTACAACATCTAGGAGAAGATGGATTCAAGCGACTGTGGTCTTTTGTTCATGGTGATGGTGAAATTTGAATTATTGCTGGTGGTCCTCCTTTGTACCCATGAACCAGTGACCCCTGAGAAAATTCTAGTTATTCTTACCACATTCTATGGGATGACTATGAATAATAAGTCTACAAAAGAAAATCAGCAGTAGCATCTTAAAGACAAGGATCAGAAGGACTTAAAGACCTCAGGAATACACATAGTCCCAACCTCTCATGTGAGAAAGTGCCCAAATTGGGTTATGTTTTGGTACATAGTACTGTTATAAACATGGTCCACCCAAATTTTTAAGGCAGTAAATTCAGAATCTCTTTCCTTCCTTTTTTTAAATTTTTACTGGGAATAACTTCCCTTGATATCAAAGTAAATCTGAGAAATGATCAGTTGTTATCTGCATGGTCCAGTCTTTGGCAACTTGTCCTGGCTTTGGTTTTATCATCCCAGGATTGGGCATAATGAAGGTTTGTCCATTTCCAATTGACAAAATTGGAAAAATAAGAGATAGTAATGGTGAGTGTAAGGTCTCTACCTACATAAATAAAACAGGGGAAATTATTTACTACAGAAACCATAATAACAACTAATTCCCAAATGGTATCTTAGCCTATCTCTTTAGTTCAACACCCTTTTTAGAGAAATCAAGCTAAATTCCTCTGGAATAGTATATATCTGGCAAGGAAAGTAGTTGAATTTCTTCTTTTGTTGGTAGTAATAGTCATAATTTTTTGCGGTGGGGTCTGATCTGTATTAACCTGTTTTTCAGAAAAACTAAGTCTGTGTGCCATCAAGAAAGGTGAAAAGGAATGTCCATGCTAATAATCTTGCACACCACAGGATTGACCACATCAATCATGATGTCTTACAAGAGACAATGATGAATGTCCCCAGTGCCTTTAAAGGAGAAAATCCTTTTGGGAATGTCAGTTCAGGATAATTGCACCTAGAATTTAGAAGAAGCACACACACACAACTTGATGTATAAGAGAATTTGACTGAAATCCAAGACTCAGGACTGGAAACCTAGACAGCTTGGCATTCCTTCCAAATCTCAAAAACCAGTTTTCAGCAGGCCAGTAATAGGCATTTTCTTTCTCTGAACTTGGGTTCCTCCAGGAAACAAGAAGAATTAAAATCAGTGCTCTGAACCAACAAATCAATCCCATCAGTGGATTCAGTGAATTGTCACCAAATACACAGCTACCGAAGGACTTCTCTGAGCTGTTATTATTTCAGGAGTTATCAAAGTAATTACTACAATTTCTTCAATCAGTAAAACCTTAGATGATTGCTCTAGTAACCATTTAAATATACACTTTAGTAAATATTGCTCCCTCTGCATGAAATGCTCCATTTTTTAAGATCCCCTATTGTTTTTTTTTTTTAAATTTATCTCTTCTGAAAAGCTTCCCTCATACCCTCTATTTCCTCAGTAAATAACATTTTCACCATTTTCTCAGTATAGTCTTCCATTTGTCATACTGGTTTGTAATTTTACCCACTAATTTGGTCACTCATTCCACAAGTACTTATTGACTACCTATTCTATACTGGTTACTGTTCTTGGCCCTGGGATATGGCAACATATGAGATAGATGAGGTCACAAAACTCAGAGATCTTTCATCCTCTGAGAAGGAAGATGGATAAGAAGCATTTCACATGACTTCCTGCAGGAACTGTACTTCCTTGGTCTGCTTACATAGTGACTACACATGACAGGCATGCAATACACATTGGTCAGGCTGAATTTAATTGGATGTATAATTTTAGGTCCCCTGAATCCCCTGCCTTCTTGATTTTGAGGCTCTGTCCTGGTCACATACCTGGAAATCTTCCATAGATGTCTCTTCTTCCTCACGGGTCATCTCTGCCTAGGCTGAGACCAGGTAGCCCACTCTGCCCTGGTTATTAGTCATGAATCTCTTCTTGGGCTCCTGTTGCCACTCTGCTCAGAGCTGCTCCCTGGACATTTTGTTTGGCCCCTGAACATGCAGTTCTTGTTGCCTCCAACAGCTCCCTGCTTTCTGCTTGGCATGAGTTCCTGCTGGTCATGTTACCACTGAGTCCTGGGCTGTTGATCTCTATGGTCTTCTGTTTGTATCGGTGCCAGCCTTTCCTGGGCTGTACCATGTACTGGCAGCTCCCATAAGGCTAGGGAGAACTCTGTGGAAATGGACTGACAAAGAATGATCCTTCTGTGAGCCTCAGCTTTCCCCATGGATGCTTGGTGCCCACTGCTCAGAGTACCCTGGGGCTGCCCATGGCACTCACTGTTGTTACCTTTCGGGCCACGATGGCTCACCTTTCTTTTTTCAAGTTTGAAAACAACTTGGACCTTGGACCTTCACCTTCCTAAAGTTGCTCTTTAGTAGGTTTGCTTGGGCCCTGAAATGTACACTTTTCACATACATAGCAATACACATACACGTGAAATATGAGCGGAATTGAGTCTGCGTGGAATTTAGCAAAAGCCACCATATTGTTATTTGAAATATTTCTCCTTTTCATTCTCTGCCCTGACTTCCAGGGACATCTATTTTGCCTCATTCATTTCTCCATGATGGATTTTCTCAGGAACCCTGTAATCCCTATAGGGACCCTCAATTTAACCAAGCATGTACTGGGATCCCAAGTGTGTACACGATTCAAGAATGTCCCAGCCAGAAATGGCCTGGCTCCCATGTGAATCCATGAATGCATAGAGATAATGGACAGGAATGGCATACAAGGTGTCTAAATCTAGGGCAGAGAACCCCTGCCCACCTGGGAACCCCCTATACATTTACAAGAGGAACATAAATTCGGCTTACAAACCATTCTAAATGCTTCTCCAGAAATCATTCACAACAGATTCTCTAATTATTCTTAGTTTATCCAACCTTTAATTCATCTTCTCACCATGACATATCTTTGAAATATGTACTATTTGCCTCATTTTTGCCTTTGAGATACTGAGTTAAATCATATTTATAAAAGCAATAGAGAGCTCATACACTCTGACTCAAAAGCCAGGGCTTGTCCTGCTAGTCTATTGTTCCCTTGTACATATTTAGCCTGCAACATACATCTTTGAGATTATGACTCTTGCTTCTATCTAAATTAGAGAGACCCAGAAAAGCTAAGTTAGACACCGTTTGACCTTTGTGAGTGTCCTGGGCAGTGCTTAGATTAGCAAAGCCACTCTTACTTCTGGGGGGAAAGAAAGCTTTAAGAAATAATCCTCTTTCTTTTACTATATCTACTTCAGTAGAAACCACAGGGATAAACTTGATAATCTTGCTTTGTGCAACTTCTAACTGTTCCTCCTACATTATCTAATCTCTTTTTTAAAAGATGTTATTTATTTATTTGAGAGAGAGAGGGTGGGGGCAAAGGGCACAGGAGCAGGGGCAGCAGGAGAGGGAGAGGGAGAAACGGACTCCCAGCTGAGCAGAGAGCCCATTGCGGGGCTGGATCCCAAGACCCTGGGATCAGGACCTGAGCCAAAAGTTGACTTTTACCCTATTGAGCCCCCCAGGCACCCTCATCAGCTGATCTCTGAACAGTGTTATCTTATCACAATGTGAATAATGGAAAGAGAGGATGGTGATGCTGATGTCAGAGTACTAACCCTCTATCAGTTTTGATAAGCAAAGGTGAATCTCCATGGAGGATTGACAATGAAATCTCTGTCTCAGTTTCTCTGTGCTCTGACCAGACAAAGTGGATATCTGACCAGATAAACCAGATAAAAAGGACCAATGAAAGGAAAATGAGAATCATGGAGACAATGAAAGAACATCTAAGAGCAGACCGGTTTAAGGCAATTACCTCAAGATAATCTCAAACTGGGCGTGTTGCCTTCTATGGTATGCCATAGGGACATAGATTATGTATCCTTGATCTGGTTTGTTGTCATCAACTAAAGATAGGAAACTAGTCAAGGAAGTATGGTATCTTTGCATGGCCACTACTTCAACTTGCAGACACAGCTTTTTCCCCCAGATAGACAAAGCTGGTTGGCAATATATATATTTTGAAGATTATATTTATTTGTTTGTTTAGAGAGAGAGTGCAAGTAAGGAGAGGGACAGAAGTAGAGAGAGAGAGAGAATTTTAAGCAGGCTCCACACTGAGCGCAGACTTCAATCTCATTGCATGATCTGAACCAAAATCAAGAGTTGGACACTTAACTGAATGAGCCACCCAGGTGTCCCCAGTCAGCAATATATTAATGCATATTGCATAGTCTGCAGCTGCCTGACCACCTAAACACAAATAGAAATACTATCCAAAAAGAGCCCTAGACTCCCTGCTCAGCAGGAAGCCTGCTTCTCCCACTACCGTTCCCTCTGCTTGTGTTCCTCTCTGTCAAATAAATAAAATCTTAAAAAAAAAATTATTAAAAAAAAAAGAGCCCTAGATTATGATCCCTCTTGCTTAATTAAGTAGGCAAGTGGACAAAAAGAAACAGAATGAGAGACAACAGATGTCTCTAAAGTGGTATCCGATGTCACCTCCATCAACAAGAAATGCTGGGTTCCCATTGCTGTTGGACAGGCTACTGCATATCCAGCCCTTCCTAGAACTTTAAGTGTGTAATAACCTGAAAAAGACATCATCCTTCTTTATTATTCCACTATCCCTATCTGTGGCCCCTCTGGAGAATTCATATATCTTGATACAGTGAGTGATGACTATGTCATGGGAAGAGGGATGAGTTTCTTCAAAGCTTTGAAGTCTCAGATCAAATCCACAGGGCTGGATGCCATCGGGTGATTTGATCCATATAGCACATTCCCATATAGCACAGGGAATAAAATGAGGTTTTATTTCTTTAAAAATGGTAGTGTGTTTTCCTCTCATTAAAATGTGTTCTCCTTTTATTTTATTGACAGTTCTGAGTTTGTTTGTGCCTTATGGAAGGGATTCCAGGTTTGGATGTCCCTTATCATCTAGCTTTGTGCTTTTTTGAACCTCATATTAAAATTCTGGCTTGTTTTTCGAATCAAACTACCTACCTCATGCATTAGTGATAAGTGAATCTGTAACTATTTGTCAGAGGCCCAATGGGATGTCCTTACAGCACATCCATGGCTCCTGAGGCCTTCTCACTCCTCCATGTTAGGTTCTAAAGCCCAGAAAGGCAGTGTGGATTGAATGCCCACACATGCCTCCATAAACATAAAGAAAAAAGAAACAGTGTCTCTGCAAATTGTTAGGAGATCAAGTTTTATCATTTGAAAGTTCACAGATGACTTCTTCAGGATAAAACTCAAGCCAGCCTTGGAAAACAATCAGTCTCTTGCTTTCAGAAGGGCCTTCTAACTTGAAGGCATGGACAAAAGGGGCACTGCCCTGCTGAGTGGGCCCTCCCTTGTTTATTTCCTGGGCCTTCTTTATAAGTGCCAGTTGTTTGTGATGGGTTCGGTTCACTCTGCAGAGGCTGTGTCTCTTCACAACATGACCAAGAAAAGCAAGTACAGGATGAAGAGTGCATTGCAAAGGAAACCGGGTCCATGGAGAACAGTCCCCACCAAGCGTATATCTGGGCTTTGTGGGGCCCTACGATTTACAAAATTTGAAGTAGCCTATTAAAGAAAAGCAACCCAAAATTGCAAATACAAAATTAGGTACAAGATTTCTATAGGCACCCAAAAAAGTGAGTGTTTTTTTTTTGTTTGGTTTGGTTTGGTTTTGGTTTTGGTTTTGGTTTTGTTTAAGTAATTTCTGTGCCCACTGGGGGACTTGAGTTCACAATTCCAAGATTAAGCATCCTATGTTCGACCAACTGAGCCAGTCAGGTGCCCCTAAAGTGAGTGGTCTTGAGAAACAAATCTCATTAGCTTCATGCTAAATCTGCCTTTAGTGTTTGCCTTAACTCCTTGCACCCAAGCATAAAACTGGTGCTTCTTGACTTATAATATGAAACATACCATATAATATGTAGTATCTATGGCAACTCCTCAACACATTGCATTTGTATAAGGACCTTCAACCTGGGTTCATAAATGATAAAGTGGCTCCTAGGCCATTTAATTACACTTGACTCCAAGTATAATTAAATATGTGTCCATACATGCTTCCTCGCCTTTGCTCATGTTGGAGAATTTCTTCTCTCTCTCTTTTAACATCTTAGTGGTATATTCAGTGATTCTCTACCTGTCGTCCGTGGACACCGGAGTCTCTGAGACCCTTTCAGAGGCTAGTACTGAAATATCCGCATATTCCCTGGGCTGACATTTGTACTAATTACTCAAAAGCTGTGCTAGATAAAACTAGTCACTGCCATGCATTTATATGAAAAGGAAAGAAATGGGAAAAAAGTAAGTTCCACATAGACTTGTCTTATTGCTGTTACTAGATATTGATCTCTGAGTACTCATAGTTTTAATATTCTGTGTCACAAAATGGGATGTATGCATAAAACACTTTAGGCTTATCTAGGTGATAGGCTTTGAAAAATTGAATGTGGACAGGCATGAGAGGAGCCACACCAAAGTAGAAGCTTTAAGAAATATAACGATAAACAGAATATGTGAAGGAATAAACTATAAAAGCTATTAGGACTAATGAAGGGGCTTAGGAATACTGCAGATTATATAAGATCAGTATGCAAAGATTGATTGTAGTGAAATGAATATTCTGAAAATAAAATTTGGAGAAAAATCTATATTTGAAATACTATCAAAAATAACAAAATACTTCACATAAATTTAACAAAAGTGTGAGACTTATACCCTGAAAGCTACAAAACATTTAAAAACAATAAATAAAAGGAGATAGAAATAAATGGAAAGCTATCTTATGGTCATTGATCAAAGACTTCATACTGTTAGGATGTCATTACTACACAAACAGATTCACATATTCAACACAATACCTTCCAAAGTCCCAGCTGGGCTTTTTTGTAGAAATTGATGAGCCAATCTTAAAATCCATATGGAAATGCAGAGAACTCAGAATGACCAAAACAATCTGAAAAAGAAGAAACAAGTTGGAGGATTCTCACTTTGTGAATGAAACCAAGTTAGTTAGTCATGAAACTAAGACAGCTTGCTTTCTTACATACAGCTTAACTAAAAGAACAGCAAATCAATTAATCAAGCAATCAATTGTACTATGTCAGAAGTAAAAATTATTATACTAAAAAGAATACCATCAAGAAAGTGAGAAGACAACCCACAAATTAAAATACTTGAAAATTATGTATCTGATAAGGGATGTGCACCCAAAATATATAAAGAATTCTTATAACTCATCAAGAAAAGTGCAAATGGCCCATGCAAAAATTAGAAAAAAGGTTTGAATAAATTTCTCCAAGAAATTTTTAAAAAACAGCCAATAAACATCTGAAACAATGCTCAATATCATTAGGCGTTAGGGAAATCTAAATCAAAATCATGAGATAACATTTTATACTCACTATGATGCTCTAATAAAAAAGACTGACTATGTATGTCAACTATCTTTCAGTTAATAAAAAAAAAATCTGACCACAAAAAGTGTTCACAAGAATGCAGAGAAACTGGACTGTCCATGTGATGAATTATACAACTGTGTCACTTTAGAAAATAATTTTGTAATTCCTTAAAATGTCAAACACAGTTACCCTATTACCCAGTCATTCCTTCCCTAGGTGTACACTCAGGAGAAATGGAAATATATCTCTACAATGAAAACTTGTACACAAATTTTCATAGCAGCATTAGCTATAATAATAACAAAGTGGAAATAATCCCAATGTCTATCAATTGATGAATGGTTAAATAAAATGTGAATGCATATGATAGAATTTTATAAAAATAGAATGGAGTTCTGATACAACTACAACATGGATGGGCCTTGAAATCATGTTAAGCAAAAGAAGCCAGTCACAAAAGACCATTTATTATATGATTCTGTTTAGACAAAATGTCCAGAATGGTCAAATCTACAGAGACAGAAAGTAGATTAGTGATTATCTGTAGCCCGGGTTGGAGTGAGAAGAAGGAACAGTGACTGCTAATGGAGACAGAGTGTCCTTTGAGAAGGATGAAAATGTTCCAAAATTTGATTACAGTTGCACAACCCTGAGAATATGCTAAAACACATCACAGTGTATAATTTAAATAGGTAAATTATATGGTACATGGATTATAGTTCAGTGAAGCTATTTAAAAACATTGTGATGTTCTGCCAGATATCTACCATAAACTCCTGGACATCCTATTCTCCTGTACCTCCCAATACTTTTCTTGAACACACATCTCCTTGAGTGTTTACAGTCTGCCCTGCACTATTTACCATTCAATCACATGTTCATTTAGCAGTTACTGAATGTCTGTTAATATTAGGTGCTGCTATAGACACGAGTTGGAAGAAGCAGCACAATAAATAAAAAATTTAAATGTTCACCATCCCTAGTCTCATGAAACCTTTCATTTAGTAGGGAGAAGGGGGCTGTAACTTTTCACAGTCATACGTTTCTTCCTTCATCTACTGTTTCCCTTTTGGTTTTTCTGACTACCTAATTTGTACTGATCCACACAAGGCTTAGCTCAGTACTGAGTACTTGGTAACTCACTTGTTACTTGGTAACAGAAAGTGCTTGGAGATTAGCTGAAAAGTATCCAAAATGTATCTTGAATGATATCAATTTCTAAAGAAAAATAGGAAGTGCTTCAAATACTCGTGCATTTGCTTCGGCTTTGGCAATATTGGAAATCAGGGAAGAGGGAGGCCCTCCTTCATCTGACTCTGGACCCATTTCCATGTGGGATGAGCAGTGTCCTTGCAGTGACCTCCATGGATCACATAGTCACCACGGTTGCTGGGGTTCTGATCATCTCACTCACGGTAAGTGCTCTCTAGGGTCCCATTTCCTCAAAGCGATTTGTACCCCATACTAAACAGTAATCAAAAAGTGACCCCATAAATCTCAGGCTTCCCGCATCATTGTGCATATCCTGGTTCCTTGGGAGGGACTCCTGGGATTTGCCGGCAGCTCTCCATTCAGGCTATAAAACTGTAAAGACTGGAGCTAATTGAGTTGCATCCTTTGTTGGTGACGGGATATCTCCCCTGGTAGGGTTTCTGGTCACTGAGCCCGATACCTCAGGGGGTACAAATAAGGACAGCACATCTGATCTAATAGGCCAAAGAGACTGGGATTAGAAGGTCTGAAACATTTGAATTCACCAAATAGAAGACACAATTAACTTGCAATTTTGCAAGTCTTTTTGAAATTATCTTTCTATTTAAATGAGGTAGGCAGAAAGATGTCTGAACTAATGGGATGGGGTCTGAGTAGAGAAGTGGGGGTGGTTATGGAGATGTGATCATACCCCCAGCGTGAAGTGTGAGCGAATAACCAATGCCTATGAAGCCCCCAGGGAGGTGGCTGTCTCATTATAACCATACCCCCCGGAGTTGTTTTACAGTCTACATAAGATTTTGTTCAGGAAAAGAAGGGAGGGTGTCATTTTTAGTTTGGAAGGGAGACAGATGAAGCTGACAGCTGAGATTCTGCCATCAACCTGATCATCTTGTTAAATAAGGGCTTGAAATTTTCCTCCACAAGTAAAAACTCCCTATGGCAAATATTCTCTTTTAGCAAAAACCATAGTGAAATTGGGCTTAAGGTCATGGAATTTAGTGGGCAATCCATCTGCAAATAATTATCGGATGCTTATGAAGTCATAGCCCAGTGCTAGGCCTCTCTGGCGTGGGGTGCAAACAAATACAGAGTAAATACCTCTCCTCCAGGAGACGTACACCTTGTATTTAAGACATGCTACAGTCAAAGTCACAACCCTAATAGTTTTAGAGTGTTTTAGTTTTCCTGAGCATTTTTATATATCCAGTCTTGCTTAAACAACAATAACAACTGGACATTTGGTGACCACCAAACTTAGACTGGAAACACCAAGCTGATTGGCTCCAAGTCACTTGTTTAGTAAATGACAGAGTCTAAATCAGAAACAAAAGAGGTTGTTTCTGCTACAACAATGCTTTCACTTACTTCAGACTAGCCAGGACAGAGGACATCCAGGCCAGGATGATGAAGTTCCTGAAATTCCACCGGTTACCCGCTATTGCCTTGAGTTCCTGTGGTGAAATGACCACACACAAGAATACTCCCAGCAAATGAACATTCTCGAGTTTCCACTTCTTAATTTTTATGTATGCCTTGGCCCCCATCCTGTGCAATCTTCAGATGTGATCTAGGCTGGACCTTAAGCAACACCACACAACTTTTGTTTCTTTGCTAAACGTCTAGATTCAAAAATCACAGGAGTGGGCTGAATATACATTATCTCCTGTCCCCAGCCTGTGCCTTTATTCCAAACAGGGAGGGAGGAAGATCACACTTGTCCCTGTGGCCAAGTGAAGAACGCGTGAAGAACGAGCAGGAGGAAAATGAGAGATCATGAGAATCATGAAGAGTCAGAAGGATGAGAGTCAGAAGGAGAATGGACAGCGTTGCTTGTCCCAAGGTGAGCTAAGTCCCCTGTTATTTCTTTAGTGCCAAAGCCCATGTCTTCTCTTCCTTCATCTGAGTTTTTAACCCAAATAAATCCGTTTTTGTTTTTTTTTTAAGATTTTTTTAATTTGAGAGAGAGAGAGTGAGTGGGGAAGGGGTTAGGGCAGAAGGAGAGAATCCTAAGCTGAGCATGAAGCCTGACATGGGGCTCAGTCCCATCACCCTGAGATCATGACCTGAGATCATGACCTAAGCCAAAGTCAAGAGTCTGAGGCTTAACCAATAGCTACACAGACACCCCATTTTTTTTGTTTTATTTTTTTAAAACAAACTCCCTTCTGTTGCATTAGGCAGCAGAGTAAACAGGGGCTAATCCATAGATTCTTTCATTCCACTTAATGAATTCTAGTGTTACCAGTCAGATTTGGTGTCTTAGCAGTACTCATTCATTCCTATATTTGAGCTGCCAAACCTGGTTCAGGAAAGATGGAGACAGAAATTAGTGGGTGGCCTAGAAATTTGGACTACCAGGAAAAGCCAGGTGGCATTCTCAAAGGCTAGTGTGTTGTTAGGCAGCAGAAAAGTTAAGGCCAAGCGTTGGATACTGGAAGAATAACTGAGGAATGCCAAGGCCAAAAGGGGCAAAATCAGAGAAACGGAGAGACAGAGAAGGAAAAGGCAGTGCCCCAAAAGCTAACAGGGTTTAAAAAGAAAATGGCAAAACCACTTTTCTTTTCTCTTTTTTTACACCAAACCACATTCTGTCTTTAATTCAGTCACTCATTTTAGAAGACAGAGTTTTCTTCCTCCAGCATCTGACATATTTTGTATTGCTAGTTTTTGCTTTCTTTTTCTGCTGTCATATTTGAGCAGAGAGGACCTATAGGGATGGATTTTGTTTTAAGCACACAGATTTAATTGGATGGAAGCTAAAGACGTTTAAAGGAGAAGGAGGTTTTTTCCTACCTCCCCCATTTAGCCCACCTGATTTTTCCTTCCTGACGCAAGTTTGCAGTTCCTTGTGATAAAAACGATGTGACCATCCTATCTCTTACTCCTTTTGCTCCCTACTCCGGGAGATGTCTCAAACAATGACAAATCTTATCATGAGGATAATTGAAATATACAAGTACTCCACTGGCAAAACTACACAGATGTTTTACCTTTTCAGGAGGAAGAAAGCCTTCTGATTTGTTACATACACAAGCAAGAGGTTACCACGTGACCAGACTCACAGAGACACAGCTAATGCCTCTATTCAGGGATCAGGAGTTACTACAGATGGGTGTGGAATTCATTCTGCTAAGCCTCAACTTACAAAGGCAGACTGCATCAGCTCAGGGTTCTTCATCTTTACGATGCTGCAAAAACAATAGCATTCAGGGGAAACCGTACTCTGAATTCTGAATTACCATCGTGCATTGGGCTAGGGATCATCTCTGGTGATGTTTACAGCAGCAGCCACCTGTTCACAAGGGTAAACAACCAATACACCCACTACCCTTTGGTACCCATAAATCATTCTGGTTTTTGCCTTCGGTTCAGTATTCAATAAATTACATGAGATAGTCAACACTTTAGTATAAAATAGGCTTTGTGGGAAATGAATTTGTCCAACCGTAGGTTAGTAGAAGTGTTCTGGGCATGTTTAAGGTAGGCTAAGCTATGATCTTTGGTATTAAATGAATTTTTGACTTATAGTATTTTCAGTTGTGATGGGTTGATGGGATGCAACCTCATCGTAAGTTGAAGGAATTCTGTAACAAGATGCTTTTGCAAAATTTGCTAGG
Organism: Procyon lotor; assembly: GCA_028646535.1. Lineage (NCBI taxonomy): Eukaryota > Metazoa > Chordata > Mammalia > Carnivora > Procyonidae > Procyon > Procyon lotor. The sequence continues at coordinate 72,012,342 of CM053613.1, forward strand.
CATAGTTTTGTTTAATTCTGTTTCATCTTGTGTAGAAATTATCAAAATGTCTTCCTTGACCATATTAGTGTAAGGATTTAGTGTAGGTATTAGGCTAATGATGTTTCTCCTTCTTTTCAGTGAGCTCGCATGGCCCTGAGGCACAATAAAAAGGCTGATAGTGATTGGAATGCTATGATTTGATAAAAACCCAGAGCTCAGATGTAGAAGTAAGGTAATCAAAACTCAAGCTACAGATTCTTATGACAGCAAAGTAGAAGAGGAGAGAACTAAGTCTTCGAATTACCTTGAGATGAGTATGTCTCTGAATCTTTTTCTCCTACTTGGCATCAAATCCTATTGGCCACTTCCTTTTATGCTCTGGATTTACCATACCTAGTTTATCTTTTAACTTTACCTTTAAGGATTTGTTTGCCAGTGAGCTGTCGAAAAGCAATTCTCTGGGTTGAGCACAAAGTATCCCATGAGTAAGAAAAGCGCTGGCTCATTGAAAGCTTCAGGTGAACCAGGTCGAAATAATCAAGAGCACAGCAGGACATGGGCGAGTAGCGGCCAGAAGCAACTAATGAGGCACACGGGGGAGGGCAAGATGAGCCTCTTGAGTGACTGGGGAGAAGAATGGGCTCTAAGGTCATGGAGAAGAAAGAAACAATAGTAAGAGAGGTAAGTCCACTCAGGGATCTTCCTTGGGAAGAAACTATAGAAACATCCTACTGCGGTGTAGTTCAGAAAATCGGGGGAAAAAAGAGACTTGTCAAGCCCAGTTTTAAAATGTTAATATCAGGGCAGAACTGATACTGAGACCTAAAGATACAGAGGAGTGGTTTCCCCAGTGTCCTGTGTCTTGCCAGAAAGTAGATGGTAAGAGTCCATCTCATCATCTGAAATTATTTTATGTAGAATCTGTTTTCCTTTAAAGAAGTCAAACTTTTTTGCTAATTGTTTATGCCTCTCCCTCTTGGTATACATTCTTAATAGTAATGCCTTACAGCTGTATAGAGCTTTACTACTTACAGGACACCTTCCTATACGTTCTATCACTTACTGCCTAGAAAGAAGTACCATCTAGACCTCTGAGGAGCTGTTTAGGACATCACTGCTTCAGTTCCAAGTTCAAGTCCAGAAACCAATACAAGTCCATTTGAGAACATGAAGAGACATAGGACTAAAATGCAAAGGCTTCAGTTCCAGAAACTGCTTCTGATCCAGACAAAGGTGAGCATGATTTAGATGGTAGATCATCGCATCAGACTCTCGGAATATTTTTTCCCCTTCACCAATCTATCTTGACTTCCCTGCTACACTGACCCTTGAAATAGCAAGGAGGCCCTAGCTAGGAAGCCCCCTGCAATTTGCTGGCAAAGGCTAATTTTTACAAAGGGTTGTATATTTAAGCCACAATTAACAAGTTGATAGTTTGGAGGTCAGGTACCTTACCCCAACCTGGAGGGCAGAATAGAGGCACACATTTAGAGTCATTGTGTTGTTAATGTCATGCTAAGAGCCTGAGTTTTTAGAATGAGACTGCTTGAATTTAAACCTACCTGTTGGGGCGCCTGGGTGGCTCAGTCGTTAAGCATCTGCCTTCAGCTCAGGTCATGATCCCAGGGTCCTGGGATGGAGCCCCGCATCCGCATCTGGCTCCCTGCTCTGCAGGAAGCCTGCTTCTCCCGCTACCACGCCCTCTGCTTGTGTTCCCTCTCTCACTGTGTTTCTCTGTCAAATAAATAAAAAATCTTTAAAAAAAATAAAAAATAAAAAATAAATAAACATACCTGTTGTGTGTAATTGGCAAACAAGTTTATCTGATGTCTGATTTCTCATTGAAATAAGAGGAATAATAACAGGGGCCCTTCACTGGGTCTTTGAAATGATCAGCGTAAAATCACGCAAAACTATTTGTACAGTGCCTAGTGCAAAGTAAGTGCTCTTAACTGAGTGGTTTTTAATGATATGTGAGGTTGAACAAGTACTTTACCCTCCTTTTTTTTTTCACACCCGACAGGAATTAATGGCATAGGGTCACGGCTTTTAATCTTGAACAGGCACCTGAATCCCTAGTAGGGCTTGTTAAGTACGGAGGACTAGGTCCCGCCCCCAGAATTTGATTCACTGGGTCCAAGGTGGAGCTTGAGATTTTATATTTCTAACAAGTTCCAAGGTAATGCCTGGGATGCTACCAGTCCAGGGACCTTCCCTCATTCACCCCTCCCCCACAACACTTAAAACAGAATCTCAGGACACAGACTCTTAACTATAGAGAACATACTGAGGGTTACTGGAGGGGAGGTAGGCATGGGATGGGCTGGATGGGTGATGGGGATCAAGGAGGGCACTTGTGATGAGCACTGGATGTTGTATGTAAGTAATGAATCATTAAATTCTACACCTGAAACTAATATTACACTGTGTGTTAACCAACTGGAATTTAAATAAAGACTTGAAAGGGAAAAAATTTTTTAAAAACAAACAACCTCTGAGGGGTGAGTCTATGGCCTCAGTATTTTTTTAAAAGCTTCCCTCCTTTCTGCTAGGCCGTCAAAGATGAAAGCCACTACAAAGACTATTCTCGGTTAATGAAAGAGAAATATTTTATTTGGCTAACCCAAATAATAGTATCCTAATGCCACATTTATTAGCTGGAGGAGGAAGGTCAAGAAGACAACCTTAGGAGAGAAAAAAAGCAGCTCTGCAATATTTACATATTAACAGAGCAACAAAAGTTAGACTTGGGAGAAGGGAGATACATTTATTAATTCTGGGAGTTGTAGGTTGATAAAATGTAATTGTTTGCATTTCTATGAGAGCTTAGGGCAACTTTCCTTTTGGAAATTGCACTTTGGGTTCCCATTTCTGCATTTCTGTTACAGAGCTTGATGAAAACTTAACAGCTAATTTCTGTTGGGTCGGCGGGTCAGAGGCCCAGAGGAGACAACAAAATGGCGGTTGGTCCGCCATCTTGTCTTCTCCACCCCGGGACCTTCTCGAGCACCTCCGCCATCTTACCTCAGAGAAACCAGTGGGACTTTCTGCCACGTCACCTGGGGGCCGGGGTCGGGGGTTAGCTACCTCCACACCATATAAGGCCATGTAGAGGCACCTTCTCTCATGCTCATAAAAACCCACTTGCACCCTCCCTGGGCGCGACTTCCGGGCCTCACTCCCTTGCAAGCTGCAGAACCTCGCTTGAGAGTGCTTGCCTTAAAGATTCTACACGCCTGGCTCCTCTTTTCCACTGCAGATTCAAACCTGGCAGTTTCCATCTACAGCTTTACCTTTTCTCCTGTCTACACGTACAGTTATGTTTTTGGCAGGTGTATTTTTCTTACTTCACTTTGTCTTTGGATAGAATCTTCTTTTTTTTCTCAAAAAAATATCTTAATACCACGAGGAAATGCTTATGATAGAATACCATATGTGGGAAAATGTCCCTCAAAAATGTAAGATATTAAGTGAATACACAGCTTATTTGTAACCTTATGTTCTATTTTTAAGTGAGTATGAGTTTCATAATTGGGAAATAAAATTATTTAGCCATTAAAAATGACTTGCAGGGTTGATGACTCCTTTTAAATTAAAACCAAGGAGAAACAGGTAAGAATACATAATTTATGAACCTTCCTTTAGAGTTCAATTCTAAGTACAATTCCATATTTAGTTGGAGTGTTTGAAAAGAGACATGCACTTACTGGTTTTACTCAAAATAATGATGGAATTGTTCCCCACCTGCAGCATTCTGTGTTGGCTAAAAGGGAAAGTACACACAGGATAAGTGGGCTTTGTAATTTTGCTATGGTCTCCCCTTTTGGCAGAAATTAGTGTTAGACTTGCAGATAGAAAATAATTTTTATTTTCTTTTGCAAATTGCATTTTCAGACTCCCCAGTTATTTGAATTGGGATGGTTTCCTTCCTAGAAGAATGTGTAACAGAAGAGCTTTGAAGTCTATCTTATTGAAATACACAGATGCTGGGCTACACTAGCTCACGGAGTCTCAGTGTATGGTTCCCTGTCTAGCAACAAGGATCAGCTGGGAACTTGTTAGGAATATGAGTTCTAAGACTCCTTCCCAGACCTCCTGAATCAAACTTTTGGGGAATATCAGCCAGAAATATGAGTTTTAGCAAAGTCAAGTGATTCAGATCACTGAAGAAATTCTACCCCTATCTATGCATTTCTGGTTTTGCAGTAACCCACTGGAAGCTCCATGGGAAGTACCTTCAAGTCATAGTGTCATCTTGCAGCTGTAACTGGCTGGCTCACTTTTATGTAGTCCCAACACTGGCAGCCCCCTTCACAGGGTCCAACTGCTGGCCCTGTAATGCAGTAACAACCATAGCTTATTAGGCACACATGAGACCAATGCTGGCACATTCCTGGAGCAGCCAGGAGAGATCAAGCAAGTGCCCCAGAACAGCACTTGGCCTGGCTGGATAAGCAGCAAAGACGATGGTAACAGTGGGAGGTGTGTGTGCCGATGTTGTTAGGCAACCTTGGGACTGTCCTTGAGATCTACGACCAGGAAGTCCATGAAATTCCACGATGACATTTGGAAAATTCCAACCCCAGTGATTCTCAAAATGAGGTTCAAGGATTGTTTACCTCAGACACTCCTAGAATATGTATGGGTTTGAAGAGAGAAATGCATTTTAATATCTGCTCGTGTGCACAGGGATAGAACCCAGGAATCTCCATTGGTAATAACCTCACCAGATGCATCTTGTGCTCACTGTGCTAAACTAGCCGAAAGCTCCACTAAGGCAAAGATCATACACATATTTGTTACTCCTAATCTTCTCCAAATGTCACACAGATCCTGGGTATGGTAGTGTTCCTGTGTATTTACTAAATGAACGAATTGATGTAGAATGCACAAAGCAGTAAAGGAACAGATGAATAAAAGGATGGATGGATAGATGGATGGATGGACAGGTGGATGGATGAATGGATGGATGGATGAATTCAAAGGACAACTAATCTTTGGGCATTTGGCTAATGCAGAGGATTTTTATATGTTGGAATTATTATTTCAGTTAAAGTCTCTGATCTTAATTATAATTCTCTCCATTACAGGGACAAAGAGATCTCATGAATGAATATTCATGTGTGGTTATATAAATTATCTATAACAAATTATTAAGCCAAAGCTAGTTTTCCTTCTTTCCCACTTGCAACAGATTTATGAACTGCACCCAGTCTATGCTATTAGCTCTACAAGTGATGGAGGAGGCATAAAATCGGGATGTTCAAACCAATATTAGCCCAATCAAAGCATAATTAGAAAAGGAAATCCTGGAGAAAAATAAGTGAATCCCAGTGGAAGGTTTAAATTATTATTTGGAGGTTATGGGGTGTTTGGGATTATCTACTTCACTACATTTCCTCATTATACAGTGTGTATAATGGAGAACAACTCCATTATGGGCATGGAGTGACTCTGGCTGGAAAATCTGAGAGCATCCCTAAAAGAGGGTCAGGTTTTTTGCAAAATGCAGATAGTCTCTCTTGCTCCAAATTTACCATGTAGGTTTCTAAATGATTCACAGAGAAAAATGCCTTTGCCTACTCTTGTGGATTTGCAAAACAGCACCCCCCTCCCCATTTTTCCCACTTTCATTGATGAAAATCCTCTCTCCTGGATCGAACCACTGGCCTGTTAAAAAGGACCAAGTGACCCTTTCCTGTGGCTTGTCAGAATGAATAAAAAACACAGGCAAGACCAGCTTGCCATTTCAGATTTGATCTCTTTGCCTGGGGCCTGAGGAGCCTGGGATAAATCTGCTGGTAGAGATGAATGGAGGGCAAGAGGCACACTTATCAGACTTGGCAATGAATGGGCACTGAGTTCCCAGCATCTACTTCCCCAAGCCTCCAGACACCTTCCAAGAGTAACAAATGGCTGAATTAGCCATAGTGCCACTATCCAGTAGGATGAACACAAAAAATAAGATTTTACCATTTATTCGACAGTCACAAGAGAGCTACACATGTGCACACCTGCACTTTTTTTTCAAAGTCATTATAAAGTTTAAACTCAGTGGTACAAAAAGGCTTATGCAAAAACCAGCAGTCCACCGCCCTGTTCCTTTGTAATCTCTATTCCCGCCCCCCTCCACCTAGAAACAGCCTTTTTCAAAGTATTTAGCCACTTATTTTGTTCATTATTCTCCATATTTCAACAAATATCCTTATACTGCTGTTTCATTTTTATTCACGTTAGATAGAATCTCTTTACCTCCTTTTATGCTAGTTACCACCAACACATTCTGCAATCTCTACCAACCTTCCGCTAACCAGCACAAATTGTGCTTGAAATAATAACATTACAAACACAGTTCAATACTGAGCCAAGTGTTTTTCTCCAAATATATTTTATTTCTTGTACAACTGTTTTTATCCCCTAGAAGTAATAATTGCCTTGTCTTATTATTTCCCAAATCTCTAGTTATTTTCCCCTACTTGAAAAATAATATTCTTCCCAAATCTGTGAAAATATTCATTTCTTCATGTTTTTCTGCGAAAAACTCATATATCTCCACCCATCTGTTGTCACAACTGATTGTGCTCTAGGCTTTGTGTATACTTGTGCCATTGGATTTTCCATTTGCTAGGTTTCTGTGTTTATTCACTTGTTTCCAGGATTCTTAAATGGTTTAGTCCCTTAATTTTTCCACCATCTTCTAAAACCTTAAAGCTGCTGAAAGTGTGGGTCACTGACCAGAAACATTCACATCACCCAGATCTGTTAGAAATATAGACGCGCAGTCCCTGCCTACAACCAAGTGATGGACCAGCTTCAGTTCGACAAGATCCCAGGTGATTTGCATACATATTAATATTTGAGAATCATGCTCTAAACACATATAGATATTTGGGCTAGAGATAAATTTCTCAATTGGCAATGATCTTCCCTAAGAATTACTAACTTTCTAGAATCCCAGATTGCTGAGGAAAGACCCATAACTATTATGAATCCAATTTCTTGGTGTGATCAGTCTTTTCTTTATTGGCCTCCTAAAACTTTCTTTTTTGCCTCCATTGTTCTGAAATTTCAGAATAAGTGTGTGTGTGTGTGTGTGTGTGTGTTTAGGTGTGATTTTTTTTTATCTGGACACTCCCAAGTATCTGTCAGTTCTGAGAATTTTCTCATATTATTTATTTATTTTTTTGAGAGGTAATTTTCTCCCTTCTGCTCTCTTTTTCTTAAATTCCTATTTGGATATTGGATTGTTGGTACTTATCTTTAATTTACCTTTACTTTCGTTATCTTTATCTTCTTTGAGTTTGTTTTAGTTTCTGGACGATTTCCTAAATTTTATCTTCCAACCTGTTAATTATTAGTTGTGTTTAATTTACAACTTCTCTTTCTTGTTTGATTGTCTCATTCATTTTATAGCACTCTATTCTTTTTTTGGGGGGGGTGAGGCCTCAATACCTTCTATCTGTTCTCAAGAAGTATTAATCATAATTGTTTTGAAGGGTTTTTTTGTGCTCTGTGTATTGTTTTTTTCCTCAGAGTTCCTTTTTCCTGTTTGTTTTTTTTTTCCTTCGTATCTGAAGCATTCTTCAAAAGTCTGAAGTCTGGTAATCCATGTTTGTTCATATTAATGTCTGCTCATATTAAAGAGCAAAGCCATAAAAAGCTGGCTGATATTCCTATGTAGATATGGGTAGGTACAGGATAGCACTTAAGGACAAGGAGATCATGAGTTGTCCTCTTCATTAGAGGATCCTTCTAAATATCAGTATTGGAGAGAAATCCTTGTTCTGGGCTATTCTGTGGGCAGAATATCTTGTATGAGGGAGGAAGGTAAGATGTATGCCCGGGAGAATTCTGGAAGCAAGATGAGGGGAGGACACTGAGCTTCTGTCTCTTTATTTTTCAATTAATCTCCCTGCTATCGACCTCACAGAGCACCCATGTGATTTTCTGTGTTGATGGACAAAATGGGTCCTATCCATTTCGATTTTTTCAGATAATAATCAATCCTGCCTCACAGTGGGAATGTAGGGGAGGGAGAGATATCTGATGTCTAGCTTGTGGGAAGGTATCTGAGGGGTTTTCCATGTATGGACTTTAAACTAGTGAGCCTATTGTCCACCAAGCCTATCACCCCCAACCTCTGTGGCACCTGGTGTTTTCCAAAGATGAGCAGTCTTAGGATGGAGTGGGGAAAACCTGCTACTTCTTAACACTCATCCTATGTCCAGGCACTGAGCTGCACTTTCCTCCATTCTAGACAGTTCGTTCAGATGCCCTGTTCCCAAAAAGGTCTTGAAAAGTGTTCTCTCACAACTGTTAGGTTTTCATACTCTTTGGGGTCATCATTTACTAGGGCTTGCAGAGAAAAAGAAGATAAATGCTTGTGGTTAATCTTCTATGTTTATCCAGACAGCCATGAAATAATCTTATTGTCACTTATTATTCACACATTTAGCAATATTATTGAAGAATACTGATTAAACATAGTGAACTTAAGAAACTATGAAATTCAGGGCACCTGGGTGGCTCAGTGGGTTAAAGCCTCTGCCTTCAGCTCAGGTCGTGATCTCAGGGTCCTGGGATCGAGCCCTGCATTGGGCTCTCTGCTCAGCGGGGAGCCTGCTTCCCCCTCTCTCTCTGCCTGCCTCTCTGCCTACTTGTGGTCTCTCTCTCTCTGTCAGATTAATAAAATCTTAAAAAAAAAAGAAACTATGAAATTCCACCAAAGTGGAAGTAAAAAAAGTGTTTTTGTGGGTGTAGGTTTTTATTTGTTTGTTTTAATATAAACCCTCAATTACAGATAAAATGAGAGCAAACAAACCATTTTAGAATCTGGAAACAAGCTAGATAATGTTAGCTCAGTTAATATATAAAGAACACTGAAACCGATGCTGGGAGCAGGGCGAGAATAATCCAACAGCAATCTTACTTTTACCATGGAACCTCAGGAAGCTTCAAAAATTAGTCATTTCAGCCAGACACCTTAGAAAGGAGAGGTGCAGGTTGTCCTAAAATCAACAATAGTAATTGAAAGTCTATAGTCACTCCAGATTAAGGTCATGAGGTTTAACAAGTAACAATGTGTATCCTCAGTTAAATTTGAATTTCATGTAAACAATCAACTCATAACTTATACAGGAAAAAGCACCATTTATCTCAAAGTCAGATTTAACTGGGTGTCCTTATAGCAGATCTCCTCCCCCATCCCGCACGGAGTGGAAATGGCCCTCCTCTTTCAGACAGAAGGCTAGAAACTTACACCTAGAAGTGATCCAGAAACAATCTGGACATTTGACCACCAGACCCAACTGAGTATTTACTGAAAAATGGGGACTGACTCCAGTCTCTAGTGGAATGGTGAGCCCACTATTGACCACATCCTGTCTCTTTCCCCAACTTGTTGAAAGCCAGGCTTACAAATCTCTGACAGGACATTACTTTGGGCATAGGTTGAGACCATTATATCAGGAAAGTTCTGTTTCTTGATTAGAGCTTTAGAGATCTAGATTTCTTTCTAATAAACTGAACTGAGACCTGCACCTATACTAGTAAGATGGGGCTGCTCAATGCTCCCACCTACCTAAACCCACACCAGGCAAGAGGCCACCCCATCCACCCAAGATCCACAGACCCTGTAAGCTTTTTGGGAACTCAACTCTTTAAATATTAGTTATCAGCAAGGACACACCAGATACTTAAGGAATACCTTTCATGTGAAAGACAAAGATCAAGACACAAATATTAAAAATCATAATTGGAGGAAAGAAAAGGGATACAAGGATCAGAAAAAAAAAGACTTTAAAAAAATTACATTCTTCAGAGAGACAATATTCCACTCACTAATTCTGAGAGATAAGAAGGAAATGAGGTAGAAAAGGAAGACTAAAGAGAAGAAAAACTCTTACAAATTAGAAATATGATAGCAGATATAAAACCTTCGATTTGCATCTATCTAAGGAAATATTCCAGAAAATGAAAAAATGAAATAAGATGAAGCTATGAAAATAAGAGAAATGATAAGTCTCCAATATCTACTAATAGAAGTAGCAGAGAGAATAGAGAAAACAGAAGAAGAAACTAGCAACATAAATGAATAGGAAAAAATATAAAGTCAAATTCTCTTAATGGAAGAACACAAGTCTCTCAATGAGTGCACTCAATATGCACCCAGGATAATGGCTAAAAAAATAAAGGAACCACACCAAAGCATATTATCACCAAGTTTCAAAAACAATCTTGTGTCAACATCAGTACTGGAAGACAGAAGAGGACGTAGTGAGGCTCTCATAGTACGAAGGAAATGTAATTTCCAACCAAGAATTCTCTATAGATAAACTATGAAATAGATATAAGGTCAGACTGAAAACAAGTTTAGATGTGTAAGTATTCACACATTTACTTTCCAAGTATTTTTTTCTAAAGAGGCTATGAAAGGAGTGCTACAAAATGAGGAAACAAATCAAGAACAAGCAAGATCCGATATGCAAGAAATAAAAAATTCATTACAGGAGAGAGGCAGAGGGAATTCCCCAGTGATGGCTAAAGCAATGTGAGGACAACAGGTGAAGAGTCAGTCTGGAAAGCACCAGCCCACACTGGAAGAGGATGAAGGGAAAGAGCACCTAGAAGGAAGTCTCCAAGAAATATTTTGAGAGGATATTTGAAAGAAAGTTTGTATGTAAATGGATATTAAGTCCCTGGAAAATGGAAAGGGAGGAGCAGGAGAAATTGAGAGAAGAAGAGAGGGAAAGAAAGATTGAGAGAGGGAATGAGAAGCAAAAGAGTGGAGGGAGAGAGCAAAGGAGAGGGATCTGGGATTAGAGTCAATTGTCAACCCCCAGGAAAAGAAAGTGAGCAGAAAATAAAATGTAAAACCAAACTGACTAAAGGAAAGTTAAATTCAACATTGCTTGGCTCAGCAATAAATACTTAAATAACTGTATTTTTCAGTAAAAATTATGGCATAACTATATTGGGAGGATGCAAGAAGAGTGTGATAAGAGTGCTCATGAGTAAGAGAATATGTGTCTGTGTGAGAATGTGTGTGTTTGGAGAGTTTTAAGAAAGCAAAATCCCCATTTTACAAAGGAGAATCAATAAAACCCTATCTAAAACTGAAACAGAAATTAGGAGTATTTAGGGGTTCCTGGGTGGCTGAATCAGTTAAGCACCTGCCTCTGGCTCAGGTAATGCATGATTCCAGGACCCTGGGATCCAACCCACATATCTGGCTCCCTGCTCAATGAGGAGTCAGCTTCTTCCTCTCGCTCTGCTCCTTCCCCCACCACTCATAATAAATAAACAAATCTTTAAAAAAAGAAATTAGGTGTATTTAAATGTTGTTTTAAAATATTTCAGCTAATAATAGGAAAAAAATCCAAGAGTTGAACACAGTTTGCATCAGAGATTTGTACTGAGGAGGGGGTGGGACAGGGAAATGCTGTTCAAATTATAAAGCTTTGATAGCTATTTGATTTTTAAATGATATACTTAAAAATTTATAAAATAATATGTTCATACATATTTGATAAAATAATATATATTATACATATTCTCTCCTCTTTGATTCCTTCCCTTGCCAGGGATTTTGAGCATACTAGTGAAATACACCAGTTTCTTCTACACACTAATTTCTTTCTGACTTCCGCAGCACCAAGTAGCCTGCATTCTCTTGTTTTCTAGTTTCCATACATCTTTGTGTAGTTCATCTATAGTTCTTTGGTCCACAAAGATATAAATCTATAAACCTCATGTTTCTTTTCTGTCTCTTGCCAAGAGATAGAACCATGTTAATCCCTAAAATGTACTCAGATAGTCTGCTCTCCTACTCTTTGGAATAGTGATCTATCTGAAATCATGACAAGGCTAAAATAAAAAGATAAACGTATCAAAGAAAGGTTCTAGAAAATCTCCCTTAATTTGAGAGAGAGGATCCATTGGGTCTGATAGTATGGAAATAGCACTCTATGAGTCCATGCTAGGGATCATTTCTCTACAGTCATGTACTGAGTTGGTGACCACCAGCACCCAGACCCTGAGAACCTCATTCTAAGGGGTAGGGTAATGGAGACCATAAATGAGAGGGTCACAGAATAGGTTCTGTACTGGAATGACCTTCCACCTCCATCCCACTCATGAAGCTATGGCTAGGTTTCAGATTTCTGGATTCCACTTGAATTTTAAAACAGAACAAATAAAATCATTGGGTCTAGAATAATGATGAATACGAAAGGCTATGATTGGCACCTATAAAACTTCCAAGGGTGTGAATTAGATCAAAACAAATTTATATACAAAATACTGGGTTTTTAGAGCTGTGAGGAATCCATTGATGCTTAGAAGAGCTAAGTTAAAACAATTTAAACAAAATGCCATGTTACACAGCAGGAAATAAAGTTTATGGAACTCATTACTTTAAAAAGTGAAACAGGAATTATAGTTCCTAAAGAGGTTTAAATAAATTTATACATGACTGATCTGTAATGGGTTATTCATGAAAATTAGATGATATTTTCAAGCTAAACATTGGAGGATGACGCTAAAGAAAAACAGTAACAACAAAAGTAACAATAAAATAATACTACTACTTATTGGATGCAGTGAACCACTCTAGGTACTTTATAATAGATTCTCTTATTTAATTCTACAGCAACTAGCAAGCTTTTATTCCCCTTATTTTACAAATGAGCAAATGGAGTCTCTGATCAGTTTGTGATGGGCATTCAATTTTAACCAGTCCAAAGATAGATGTTCTGGGATAAGGTAAGCCTTATAAGGGCCATTTTTCAAGGGCAGATGAGTGAAGCATTTCCCAACTCTACAAGGACTTATAAGGTGAAATCTGGTAAAGGAAGAGTAAAAATCAAAAGTGACCAGTGCAGCCTGAGAAGTGTGTGTGTGTGTGTGTGTAGGGTGAACACATATCCCAGTTTGTCTGGGACAGACCCAGAGTGACTATTATGACAACTCTTTGTCATAGGGTTGTCATATGCCTTTGTCATAGGCTGAGGAATAAGGAAGAACTGGAGTATTTGAGGACTGAGTAAACAAATATACTTTAAGTTTATCTCTTAAGTATATTGTTATATAAATGTAAGAGTATTAAAAATATTGCATGTTTATGCTAAAACATATCCTCAATAAGGCAAAATTTCTTGGGGTTCTTAGCACATCACAATCTCCAGTGCTAATTCAACTTCACAATCTTTAGCCCTTCCCCATTGCATATTTCCATCTTCCTCCCACAGTAACAATTCTGGCTCCCAACAATATTAACACAATTATGTATTTGTTCAATTCTGCGGTTTATTCAACACATCAAATAATTTCTAGAATTGCTATATCCATACCACTTAAAAAAAAAAAAAAAACAGACCCCTAATCTATTAAAAAGAATTCAAGATCTGTCTGCACCCCCTTCCCCCCACCCTCCGTACACTAAAGATAGGCAGTCAAAGTTTCATGTTAAAAAATTATTTGGTTTAGGGGTGCCTGGGTGGCCTAGTCGTTAAGCGTCTGCCTTCGGCCCAGGTCAGATCCCAGGGTCTTGGGATCGAGCCCCACATCGGGCTCTCTGCTCTGCAGGAAGCCTGCTTCTCCCACTACCATTCCCTCTGCTTGTGTTCCCTCTCTCGCTGTGTTTCTCTCTGTCAAATAAATAAAATCTTTAAAAAAAAAAATTATTTGGTTTAGTGCTTTTCCCCCCTACCTTTCAGTGTGGTTATGTTATTTATGTGAAACTTAGTAAGTTTTATTTGTATATTGGAATTTAGGTTTAGATTTTTCTTTTTTTAAACTCCCATCTTGGTTTAATTTGTTTGACTGTGTAAATAACATTAGTGTGCTTCTAAAAGTCAAAACTTTCAAAAATTATATTCAGAAAAATGTCATGCTCTCTTCTTTCTTCCACTCTGTATGGCTCCCTCCTACTCCTCCCCGCCTCCCTGCCACCTCTTACTCTGCTTGTGGATAACCAATTTTACTGCTTTCTGGTGTGCTATGTTCCTTTTTGCAAAAATAAGCACTTTGCTTTTTTTGCTTAACATATATCCTCAGCATAACTTTCCAACATTTCATGGAGATCTTTCTCATTCTTTTTTAAAGCTGCATGATACACCGTGTATATAAGTCAAAGTTTATTCAATTTCCTATGTTTGAACACATCATTAGTTTCCAATTATTTTGCAGTTACAAATAACACTGCAATGAGTAGTAACAGATAGGTATGTATATTTTTGCATGGTTAAATGTGTATTTTGGGGTAACTTCTTAGAAGTGGAATTTTTAGTTCAAAAGTTATATGCATATGTGGGTTGGTGAAATATAGACAAATCTAGTCATGTGCCAGGTACATGTTTTAATTATAGTGACTTTATAATATATTCTGTTCATCTCTTAGGGTTACTTCTTTATAGCTCTTCTTTTCCTATGTTTCCTTAGGTTTTCTTTTTCCATATTGTTTTCATAGAGACTTTAGTATTCATTTGACTAGCTTCACAAAAGCTCTGTTTAAAATCAAGATCATATTGTCCATACATTTACCTAGAAAGAAATGACATCTTGATGATGCCAAGTCTTACTAACCAACAAGAGATGTGTGTCCATTTGCCCAAGTCTACTTTTGTGTTGTTCAGGAGCATGTAAGAGTCTTCTTCATATATGTTTTGATAAGTTTTGTCTTACCGATTATTCCTAAGTATCTCATCTTTATATTTTCATCATTGTAAATGGGGATTTCTCTTCCATTATATTGTCTAACTACTTCTTATCTGTGTATGTGAAATCTATTAACTTTTGAATGATTTATATCTTGCTGCAACACTAATAGGGACATAAAAAGAAACATGCACACAATCGCACAGCATTCATAAAGGTCTATTTCATTATTGGGGGTGACACAGTTAACAGCTAAATACATTTAAGTAACATATAGGGGATTGCACAACTGCAGCATTGGGAGCTAGCTCAGATCACCAATTCACCTAGAACCCAGCTAACGAGTAACTGTCTAAATATTTAAAGTACAGCTCTTATTTAGATCAGACTTCATTTTGATCACCTTGGTCACACTGGAAATACACGAAGGTAAAACCTTCTGATATCCATTCCCAGAGGTTTCTTTCAACTGGATTAGGCCTCTAGCCACAGAACAAGCCCAAGTTCAGAGCCTCCAGCATGAATGTTCTTCCCAGCTACCAGAGCAGACAGCGTACACTTGACCCAAACCTCAGAGTCTGAGCCCACTCTAATTAAACAAGAGTTGTTGACTTTTGCAGAAGTGGAAGCAGTGGGATCCAAATGATACTTGGCTGTAATGTTGAAGCGAGTGCAGTTGGCACCTGATGTCCAAGCAAGGTTTCCTGAAGTGTCAATATCTCCACATACTTTCTGATACATTGCTCCTCCAAATTCTGTCCCATCACTGACATTAGTGTGCAGCTGGAAGTCCCCAGTCCTGCAGCCCATTGCAGAGTTATTTCTTGTCAGCTTTGATTTGGCACTGTCAAAAGGTCTTCTGGTCCCCAGCAAGCCAGCTCTCATGACCAAAGATAGCTAACCAAACAAAATCAAAGTAAACATCACAACCAAGTTTTATCAACTCCCTCTTGTAAGAAGACTTGATTTTACCACTTGCTTGTGTTGGATGAGAAGGATATTATATATTAGCTTCAAACCTTGATAAATCTGGTCTTCAAATGCAATTTATGTTTCCAGAGAGTTATCCATGTTCCCTTTTTCTATGAAAGTCCGACCAGACCCATACCATTTATAGTCTCTGCAGTTCCACAAACTTTATGAGGGTCTGTATGAGATGAACCAGATGTTGAAAATCCCACACCACTGCATGACTTTGTTTTCACATCCAGTTTCACCAACACAAAACCAAATCTTCTGCTGGAAATATCTCTGGCATCTTTCCAAGGTCAGTATATGCTGGAGGATACGCATTGGCCACCTATAGCTCTGTCCATAGGTGGCCATGGGAAGGTGAGGCCAGGGGAAGAGATGACCCAGTGGTCTCCTGAGAGGGGCAGCTGTCACTCTGGTTGCTGCTGAGTCTCCTCAGCTCTCTCAGGAGCTCAGGGGCTCAGGATCAGCTGTAGCTTCTACTGCCTTTCTGTTCTTATTAGATATTTCTTGTGTACCATTTTAATTCCCTTCTTGTTTCTTATATTTATTTTCTTAAGGGTTTCCCTGGGTATCCATATATTCTGTTATGTACTATTTTCATGATCACTATTCTTTCTTAAATTCACTTATTTTGCTCTGCAGCTCTTCTTTCACTTAAAAGTTTGATAAAAAATGTTGAAATTTTTTTTGTTGTTTTCAAAGTGGATTATCACTTTTATTTCAAAATTTTCTAATTAATGAATTTTGTGTTTGGCTTGCATTCTAATAAAAATATTTTCCTAATATCTCTAATTTACCAAACTTATGGGGGTTTTGTTTATAATCCTATGTATGACCAATTTTCTTATGAACAATCCATATATATTTGGAAAGAAGGAATATTCTCTCCCATCAGGATGATTTATTTATATATACTTATATATATAAATATATATTTAATATAAAAATATATTCCTATCTGCCTATGATCTATCTTATTGATATTTCATTATATTCTTTAGATCTTCTAATCATTAGTTTTTCACTGATATCATTTGAGATATCAGTGATGTATCCTATTACTGTTTTTTAATCTATTTCTCCTTGCAATTTCTTTATTTTGTGTTTTATATAGGTTATTTCTCTATTTTTTGGTGCAGACATGAATATAACTGTCAAATATTTATTGTGAGCTGTAATTTTCAACATTACAATATTGAAGTTTTCTTCAATACAGTGCCTGAATTCAGTTCTGTCTGATATCAAAATTGTAATTTCTGCATTCATTTTGTTTTCCTTTGCCTAGTACAGATTTATCACATGTTTCTTTTCAGCTTTTCTTACATTTTAGGTATATTTCCTGCATACAGAATAATTGGGTTTTGTGTCATTAGCCAACTTGAAAAGTCTGTTCATACTATTATAATGGAATACCATAGATTGGTGGCTTATAAATAGCATAAACATATTTCTCACAGTTGTAGAGACTGGGAACTCTGAGATCAAGGCCCCGGAAGATAGAATGTCTGGTGGGGGCCATGTCCTAATTCATAGATATCCATCTCCTTATAGAGGGAGCTCTCTGGGGACTCTTTTATAAGGATACGAATCCCATTCATGAGGGCAATACCCTTTCTTATAATTTGGTCACCTCCCAATGTCCCTGTATCCAAATACCATCACATTGGAAGTATTTCAATGAGGTTTTGTTTGTGGGGGGGGCATTAACTTTCAGTCTATAGAAAAAAGTGAACTAAAACTTTTTACCTGTATCATAGGATTGTTATTTTTGACCTCAAAACTGCCATATAGTTTATGTTATAGGGACACCTGGGTGTGTCAGTCAGTTAAGCATCTGCCTTCGGCTCAGTTCATGATCCCAGGGTCCTGGAATCAAGTAGCACATGGGGCTCCTTGCTCAGCAGGAAGCCTGCTTCTCCCTCTGCCTGCAGCTCCCCTCGCTTGTGCTCTCTCTCTCTGAAAAATAAAATCTTTAAAAAAATAAAATGTTATGATTACTGACTATATTTATGTTGTTTCTTTTTCTACTGAGTTTTTCTTCATGCTAGTTTAAAATATATTTTAGTATCTAGTAAGTGTGTATTTTTTTCCCAGTGATTACATTTCTATTCTTCCTCTTAAACCTATCTTTAATCTTAGTTTTACTTAATTTTTTACAGTCTTGTTTTAATCTTTTACTATTTGGTTGTAAATAGTAGTTTTAACTCTTACCTATTAACTTTAGAGCAGTCAATGATGCTATTCCATTTTTTCCTTTCTCTTTTCCCTTACCTACTTGTTTTTAGTTATATCCTTTCATCTTTTTCAGAAAAAAACACATTTACCTACTACCATTCCACTCATAACTCTACACCGTTTTAGTTTTCTTACCTCCACAGTATGTAACTATGTATATATACAACATATGTGTATCTACACACTAACATATAATATATAATACATAATAATACAATTAATGTAATATATAATGTCTATGTATGTATATATAATATATAATAAATATCTAATATGTATATACACATGGACATGGACATGTGTACACACCCACATTACTATAAATTATTTGTTGAAGTTTACCTGGTTATCTTTTTTTAAAAGATTTATTATTATTATTTATTTTAAAGATTTATTTTAGAGAGACAACACATGTGCAAGTGCTGGGGGAAGGGGCAGAGGGAGAGAGAGAGAGAGAGAGAGA
>CM053613.1:72031151-72048547 GCA_028646535.1 Procyon lotor
AAAAAAAAAAACCAACTTAGCTTCAGTCATGAGTTCCATATGTCTCTGAAAAGTCTTTTTAATGTGATTTAGATATGATTCAGCTCTTGACCTGAAAAGATCATAAGCACTGGAAGACATTTACCCAATCATCATTTTACTGAAAATAAAACAAACGGGAAGTATCATATACTTTCAGTGCTTAAATGAATCAATCACATTTAATAATAAACAACTAAAATACATGAAGGGTTTACTATTTTTCATGCATTGTGTCATCAGCTGTTCATAATAACTACTGAGACTATCATTATATCTTGCTTTCCAGATGAGAAAATTAGAGTTAACAATTTAGAGAGTTAGGTCTCATAACTAGTATTGTGGACTTAGATAAAAATCCAGCTTTATCTAACTGCTGAATCTGCACTCATAATGAATATATACCTTTTTTGAGGAAAAAAAAGAAAGTTCAGAAAGGCATTTACTTTAGAATCTGAGGCAACCAATTTTCCAGTTTGGTTCCTCTCTGAGATAGTCCAACTTGCTCATTTTACAGGTGAAGAAATCGAGGTCTGGAGAAGTTAAGTGATGTGACAAGGTGCATCCAGCTAGTTAGTACAACTAAAATTGGAATCCAAATTTCTGGATCCTTTGGCAATAGTAATCTTTCTACTGCACCACTCTGCTTCACAATAAAGTGAATTTGCATTAGATGTGGGATTATAGTTATGAATATGAAATCTGAATCAGTTGCTCGGGCTCCTCAGATCTTTCGGGGTACAATGGCAGGCACACTTGCTGGAAACTATGCTCAGAATTTTCTCACAGGACTGTAGTCCTAGGGCACCTTCAGAAAGCCACACCCACCACATCATGGCTATCACTAGAGCATTCATGAAACTGACCCAACTGTCTACCCACCCCCATCCTGCCAGGTCTTCCCAGTGTGCCTTCTGGAATTCATGCTTTTTTACTTGCAGACTCTGTACCGTCCTCAACCTCTCCTTAAATGATCTCTTTATGTCTTGTCTTAAATGAAGACTATCACCTGAAAATGCTACTTCCTCTCAAATGACCTCTGGGCCAGAAAACTGAAGCTTTGCCTTGCTCCTCATGGCCACTTCCAAGCCCATCCTTCACAATTTTCCTTTACACATTTTAACTCCCTTGAAACTTAAGCCATTCCAATGTCATGTCCTGTCTGGCATCCACCAACAGCCCAACACTGCTTTCATTTATTGAAGTTCTCGCATTAGCTCATTATCTTTGCCCCTCCTTTCGTCTCTACATTGCCGATGACTTCACCATCCAGATGGATATCCCTGCCTACTCGCTGCCCTTCAGTTCCTTTATTTACTCACATGAAAAGTTTTATTCCTCCACTACACCCCCAAGCCACTCACTTGTCTTGGTCAGACTTTTGGCTTTGCCCTTCTATCAACCAGGAACTCAAAAGTATATGATCCGAAATGATCTGCTGTATTTATTTGTCTGTTGCCTGTCTGCCCACACTAGATTGTAGTTTTCTTGAGAATAGGGACTTGTACATTTAGCTCATCATTTTGTCTCCAGAATCCAGAATAGTGTTTGGTATTAAACAGGTGCAAAATAAAAATCTATTAAATAAATAGGCATGGTAACACAGTGGATCCTATATTTAGTGAAACTAATAAATACAGAATTATCAGCTTTCTTAAAGCTTTTAATCAATAAGAAACACCCACATGCCTAATAATTAATATACACAAAGAACTTGATAAGTTGTTCTAAGTGAATGATTAAGAAGCAGTATAAAATTTTCTCATCCCTCAAAGAACTTAAAATTTATTGGAGACCTACAACTCAGCTATAGAAAATGCCATTATGAAATAAAATATTAAATTCTAACATACGAGTGGTCAATGCAATATGTGTTTATTCATCTGCTATTTTATTTATTCGTTTACTTATCCATTAAATCACCTATTCCGTTAACAAATCCTTACTAGGAACTATCTAGTTACTAAAGATCTCTTGGGCACTGAGTTGCAAAGATGAATAAGGTATTACTTCTGCCTTCAACAACATCACATTTAGAAGGGAGATAAAGACATTATAGAGTTTAAAAAATTAAATATGGCAGACATCTATGTTCCATACATGTGAGCATTGTCTGCTCACTTTCAACTAACCCTCTTTATACACACACAGAATCCAACAAGAAAGTTTATATGTATAGAGCTTGAGTTAGTGTATTTTTTCCTCTCAGAGCTTCTTTTTAGGTGGTAGAGATGTCAGAAACATCACTTTGCTTTACATTTACATCAGCTTATGTAAACAAAAGAAGAAGGGATCTAAGATAACTGATATATTTTCTTGAGGAGTATGTATTTTCATCTTTTCCAGGTGTATTTTCTGCTGCTTTTATGGTGAGACCTCCAATTATTCAAATTAAAAGAAATTTATTGTGTGCGGTATATAGGTTTCTAGAAATTTAATTGAGAATTCACCTGACAATAGGAAAAATAGTACTGAATGACTGAAAATAGAAGTCAAGCAAAAAAAAAAAAAAAAAGAAAGAAAGAAGAGTATAAAGTTAGGGTAATTCTATTTATTTATTTATTTATTTATTTATTTATTTATTTATTTATTTATAAAGAGTTTATTTGAAAGAGAGCAAAAGAGAGCATGAGCAGGGGTAGGGGGAGGAGGAGCAGAGGTAGAGAGAGAAGCAGACTCCTCACTGAGCAGGGAGCCTCATGCAGGACTCCATACCAGGACCCTGAGATCATGACCTGAGCCAAAGGCAGACACTTAACTGACTGAGCCACCTTGACGCCCCAAGTTAGGGTAATTTAGTTCTAAATAGAAGAGGCCCCAGTTCAGTATGTCTTAAGCAACAGTACCCCAGAGGTAGGGCAAGTTCAGTAATTCCACATCATGGTCGAGAAGCCAGGATCATTGCATCTGTCAGCTCTGCCCTCCCCAGGTATGGCTTCATCCTCTGGCTGTTGTCCCCGTGGCTACATTAGTCCAACACATACTATCTGAACCCAACAACATCCAAGGGAAAAGGAAAGAGTGATCTCTCTTTTTTGCACCTGTGCCAACAACAACAACAACCCTCTAAAATGTCTCCAAAGACATCCTCCCAAATCCCTGCAGTCATAATTGCATCACACATTATTCTTGGACCCATAATATTGGCAGGACAAATGCAGTTACATGTGGGCAAATCAAACTCCCTCTTGCAGCCATGGTCAGACTAGCTTCTCCTGAGGCACACAGCTGTCGGGACTCAGGAAAACACGGTTCTTTTAAGGAAGTAGAAATGCATGGATGCCAGGTAGCCCAGGATGATTACATAATTTGTGGGACCAGTGAATAATTCAGGAAGTCAACCTCCTCTGCCCAAGGCTGCTGCAGACCCTCACCTTGCACTGGGATCAGGGTGGGTGAAAGATACTTCTTCATGTCCCTCAGTGAGTCACCAAACACCCTACTGCATTGCCAGCCTAGGACAGGGACAGCCACCATCTTGTTTCACCCTAAAAGGTCACAGGGTATATGTCCAAACCTGACCCTCCTTGTATCCACACCCAAGACCCAGCTGGTAGGACCAGACAAGGCATACAGGGGTCCTCCCCCACCATCAACTTGGAGAGCAGAGAATGGCAGGAGTCACCAGGCCAAAAGAACCAAGAAAAGGGTAGCAGACAGCTGAGCACTCAACCCAGGAAGATTTGGAAGCAGTAAGGGGCAGCTACATAGGAACCAAATCTCCATGTCTATGAACATCGTGCACTGTTCCAGCTACTTCACTTCCCAGCAGAAATTCAAAGAGAAAATTATTAGGAACTTCAAGTTGGTAACTGCGGAGCATTAAACCCAAGGATAAGGCCCTTCTGAGCTGAGCCCCATGTAACTGCACTGATTATATGCCTATGAAGCTGGCCTTAGGGGTAGTCAACCAACAGGGACTTGGGAGGCATGTGGGAAAAAAAACAGAAGCCAGTCAAAGAGGGGAGGCTTCAAGAAGACATGAAACATGGAGGAACCCAGGAAGCTGGCATTGATTTTTAGAGCTACCCTCACTGCCAACAAAAGGCTGAAAGGGAAAGGTGGCTCACCAAAAGCTAGAAGGAAAAAAAACAAAACAAAGAACAGCTAATTCCATTTTCACAATGAAGAAGAGCAGCCAGAGCGCCATTTGGAAATCTCCGAAGATGACTGCGAGTCTGCAATTCCTCTCTGTTGTGACCTAATACAATGCAGAAAGAAAAAAAAAAAATAGAAAGCTCAGGGTATTGAGCCAAAATGGAGCAAAAGGAGGAGAAATGATTGCCAATCATAAAGAGAGACAGAATTCCTCATTCAAAGGGAATTATTAATGCACTTCCCATATGCTGCCAAATCTTAAAAATGTTCAATGCAGTTTTGTATCAGACACACGAACATATAGTAATTCCTCCTGTGCAGGCTTCGCTCAGTACATCTGTGTGAGAGAGATTAGTCATATCCCATGGAGAAGGGTGATTTTCAAAGCCTTAGTTTTAATCTGGTGGGCATGGCATGCTCCGAAATGTTTCCCCTGAGTTCTTAATGATGTGCCTTTATATACTCTCTATGTTGAAAAGTACTTGAAAGATAAAAAAGCAAGCCCTTCCTATATAATATTTATAGGGCTCATCATTAAAAGGGGAGAGATCAGCTCTCCTCAAGGAGAGTCACCTACACAGAGATTTATGTCCTAGGAGGTGTATGGTTAAGCTGGGGTTGAGAAGGAGCTTCCAATCCCACTCTCATACCTAAGTCTAAAATCGACACTTGATTCAAAAACCAGAAATGGAGTATTTTGCTTAACCTATTATGTTAAGTAAAAAGAGAGATTTAGAATATTTGAATACTAGAATGAAATACATTAAAATTTTAGCTGTGTATGGGCCATGGATGATTTTTACTTTTTCTTTGACTTGTCTATTCTCATTTCTATAATAAGACTGAATTATTTTTAGGAAAACTGTGTGTGTATATAGATATATAGACATATATATGTATATATATGTATATATACACATACATGCATTCATATATTTATACACACATTTATACATGGACATATCTACAAAATATATACATTCACACATATACATGCAGAGACCTTTGTGAAATAAACCAAAGCATTTTTACTTCTTTGCAGAAAAGTTAAAACAGTCAAGTCATATGACTTGACATATATCATGGAAGCTAAGACTGACACGTGTTTTCTCCTCCAGCACCTACCAAAGTGCCTTTGCATATGTAATTACAGCATGGTTTAGGAAGGGAAAGAAGTAAGGAAGGAGAGAGGGAGAAAGGAAAGGAGGAAGAACATTAATTTCCCATATTCAAAAGAGGAGTAATAAACACTTAGAACAATAATATAGGGTATAGAAAATCTCTAGCCTTATCAAGTTGGGGTTTTGTTTGTTTCTTAGTGTCTGAGTCTTCTGGGGCCTCACCACTGTGGGGACACGACTGTGGCATCAACACTACAGGTATGTTATAAGAAGTTAATGCCCAGGCAGCTGGCAAGACATGCAAGTAATAACTGACATTTGACCATAAATAGGAAGCAAAACAAAGCAAAATAAATAAGCAAAAGATTCCACCACTCTCCTATCATCAGAATACATATTTACCCAAAGTCTCATCTCATTCAAGAACGTATAGAAATTTCTACCGGGTTGCTTGCCCAAGTAGCTGTTCTGGGCCTTGGGGAGGGGGGTGCACCACACACCAACAGAGCTGCTCTACAGAGTGGTGGTCCGGACTACTTCCGTAGCCCACATCTCTAGCTTTGCAGTTTGTATTTGGGCAAATTTATCTCCTTTATGCCTTTTATTCTAGGGGAAGTAACAATGTCACTTGTAAGCATATGACTGAAGTGAAAGCCTGTCCTTCTCTGTTTGCAGAGGAGGCTTGAGACAGAGCATGGGAAGATGGAGGGAGAAAACTGGGAGCCTCCAAGGAGATCTGAGAGAAGGAAGCAAGGAAGAAGGGGCTGTGGGTGCTCCAGAATTCCTGGCTTTATTGAAGTAAAAAGAGGGACCTGGGTTCATTCCCCACTTCAGGAAAACCATTAGTATAGCAGGTCGAGGGACTTTTGCTCTACAGAGATTTCCAGAACGATTTTTGGGCATTTGTTCAGTGTGTATGTCCAGGTGAGGGCAGGGGGAGGGGGTGTGGGACAAAAGCAAGATGCTCTTAAAACAAATGGATCCCGATGATCTAGAATGTTAAACTCCCAAGCAGCAATATTAGGAAGAAGTGGGATGATTTGGCATTGCCTCCCCCAGAGGAATACCCCAGCTCTAGCTCCCTCCCCATCAGGCTCCAGCTGAGAATATGCCACCTGCCACTTCCCTTGTCTTTCTCTTCAAGCTTGTTATTAAGATGGGACATGGTTCTGCAGGGATGACCAAATTTTCTTTAAAGTTTCAGAGAACTGGATTCTCACACTTGCTAAACAGTAGGAAAGAGGGAAGAAGAAAAGGAAGAGGAAGAGGAAAAAAATATCATTACTTCCAGCTGCCCTTCTCAGACGAAGGCCCTAAGGTCCCACCTCACGTCACCAGTTAGAACTAAGACCATGCATGGATAGAAGTTACCAGGAACCAAGTCACACTCCAGAAGGGCAGATTGGATGATGATGGTGTCTATATCACTATTCGTGAACAGAAAGATTCCCTGAGATCTTTAGCAATTTGCCCATACCGTGGGACATACTTGCCCCCCCAGCCCAATATTTCTGGGACTGAGGGCAGTGCAAAGTGCAGTATTTAACCATTACCAATGTTCTGTTTGTTAATTTCATTTAAATGTTCTTTATTCTCTGTCTTCCAAATAGCGGGAGTAAAGCTTTCACAGATTATTGCAGACTGTCATTCTATGTTGCACAGAACCCTGCTGCCCCACTTCTTCTCCTTTAGGTCGCGTACGTCCCATTGCTGTAGTCTCCAGATTATGGATCTTAACTAAGGAAGTCTGAACAAATTACTTAGAACAAACAACTGGATCTTGGAATAACTGGTTAGAAGCTGCAAACACACATCAAGGGTGCCCTTTGTTATTTGCTAATGAAGACTGCCCCCGAACTTGCTGTAGAATCAATTCATTGTCAACACAAGGATGAGATGGCCCAGGTTCCAGCCAAAGAGAAGGAAAATAATATGAAAGCAATATAATGCCTGTAACACATCCACAGTTCTCAGTTTGGGCTGGAAATGATTATAATCTGAAGATCTTTTTAAAACACATCCATATTCTGTCTTTAACCTTACACCATTTTATTTGATTGGTCTGGACAGGGGTCTGTGACTGAAGAGCAGTCAGGTTCAGAATCTGTGCCAGAGACTCTAGGTCAGTAATGATGCAACATCAGTGAAAAGTAAGGAATAATGATTGTCTATATTTTATGACAAATAAACTCTGTAGTGGGGTTGAGCTGTTAAAATGTTTTTTCTTATAAGTCACCTCTCAATTATCCATGCAAAGCAAAGAACCAGTGAACCAGATAATATATGAGAGTTGACAAACAAAACGGGCATAAAATCTAAATTTGACTTTAGTAGCCAAATTCAGAAGAAAACTAATGAACACTTAGCATTAGCTAGACATTGAGTTAAAAGCTGTGAGGGACACAGATGAATGAATAAATACAGCCACCATTTTAAAGGAGATCCAATTCATTCCTTCACGTTTGCACAAAGAATTAAGCTCTGTTGTAGGCACAAGATTAAAATCAGTGAAGACAACGGGTACATTTCTTGCTCTCATGAAGTTTGCATTCTATCAGAATAAAATGATGGCAATCCTGGGTCACATTAATGAACTGTCAACAGTGGGGCCATGTCTGGAGTTCAGATTAGTTCAGGCTGGTCCCACATCCCATCCTCTACCATGGTTCACTTTACATTCCATTTCCTCTATGTTCCAAATAATCTTTTCGTACAGTGTGTAGATAGGTATTACTGGTTGCTCTTCCTAATTCTAGCTCTAAGAAACTTAATATAGTTTTACCCTGTAAACAGCCTTGCCATTCTACTATAAAAAAAATCACACATTTTTTTAAAAAATGAAATACAATTGGTATATAACATTGTGTAAGTCAAGATATGCAATGTGTTGATTTGATTTATATATCGCTATATGATTACCACTATAGCATGAACTATCATCTCCATCATGCCACTTGTCATTTCAGTTTTGTAGTGAAGACATTTAAGATCTAGTCTAGCAACTTTGAAGTATATAATATGGTATTGTTGACAATAATCACAATGTGTGTGTATTAGGTCTCTAGAACTTATTCATCTTCTAACTCCAATTTAGTACCCTTTGACCAATGTCTCCATATTTCCTCCACCCCCAGCCTCTTGTAACCACCATTCTACTCTCTGCTTCTGAAAGTTCAGCTTATTTAGATACCATATATAAGTTACATGATAAGGTTTTTGTCTTTTTCTGTCTGACTTATTTCACTTGGCATAATGTCCTTAAGTTTCATCCATGTTGTTGCAAATGGCAAGATTTCTTTTTTCATGGCTGAATAATATTCGTGTGTGTGTGTGTGTGTGTGTGTGTGTATGCACGCATGCACATTCATGCCCGTGTACATGGCTCCCATCTTTTTATCCATTCATCCACAGACACTTAAGTTGTTTCCATATCTTGACAATGATGAATAATGCTGCAATGAATATGGGAGTGCAGATATCTTTTTATATCTTATTTTTAATTTATTTTGGATATATACCCAAAAGCAGGCTTGCTGGATCAGATGGTAGTTTTCTTTTTAATTTTACTTTAAAATTTTATTTAAAAATTTTAACATTTAAACTGTTTTCCACTGTAACAGAACTGATTTGCATTCCTGCCAACAGTGCACAAGGGTTCCCTTTTCTCTGTATCCTCGCCAACACTTGTTATCACTTGTCTTCTTGATGATAGTCAGTCTAACAAGTGTGTGGTGCCATCTCTTGGTGGTTTTGATTTGCAATTCCCTGATAATAAGTAATGTTGAGCATTTTTTTCATTATCTATTGGCCATTTGGAGGTCTCTTTGAAATATGTTTTTATTTAACTCCTCTGCCCATTTTTAATTTATTCCTTGTTATTGAATCATATGAGTTCTTTTATGTGTATTGGCTATTAATCCTTTATCAGATGTGTGACTCACAAATATTTTCTCTCAATCTGTAGACTGCCTTTTCATTTTGTTGGCTTTTCTCATGTACTGTGCAGAAGCTTTGTAGTTCAATGGAGTCCTACTTGCTGATTTTTATTTTGCTGCTTGTGCTTTTGGTATCATATCCAAAACATCACTGCCAAGACCAATGTCAATGTCTTTTTCCCTATATATTCTTTTTGGAGATTTATAATTTCAAATCTTACTTTTGAGTCTTTAATCAATCTTGAATTAATTTTTGTGAGTTGTGAAAAGATAGGACACCCAACTTCATCTTTTTGATGATATAATCTTATATATAGAAAATCCTAAAGCTCAACCAAAAAACTCTTGGAACTAATCAACAAATCCAGTAAAGGGGCACCTGGGTGGCTCAGTCAGTGAAGTATCTGCCTTTGGCTCAGGTCATGATCCCAGAGTCCTGGGATCGAGTCCCACACTGGGCTCCCTGCTCAGCAGGGAACCTGCTTCTCCCTCTCCCTCTTCCACTCCCCCATTTGTGATTTCTTTCTCTCTGTCAAATAAATAAACAAAATCTGAAAAAAATTCAGTAAATTTGCAGTAAAAAATCAACATATAGGGGTGCCTGCATGGCTCAGTGGGTTAAGCATGTGATTTTGGCTCATGTCATGATCTCAGGGTCCTGGGCTGGAGCCCCACATCAGGCTCCTCAATCAGCAGGAAGACTGCTTCTCCCCCATCCCTCTCCCCATTTGTATGCTTTCTCTCTTTCTCACAAATAAATAAAAATCTTTATAAAAAATTAACATACAGAAGTCAGTTGTGTTTCTGTATACCAACAATGAAATATCTAAGACAGAAATACAAAAAACAATGTCATTCACAATAGCATCAAAAACAATAAAACATTTAGGAATAAATTTAACTAAGGAAGTAAAAGATCCATACAATGAAAACTACAAGTCTTTGGTGAAAGGAATTGAAGAAGACACAAACAAATGGAAAGATATTCCCTGTTAATAGACTGTAATAATTAATATTGTTAAAATCCATACAACTCAAATCCACCTATAAATTCCTGGAAATCTCTATCAAAATTCCAATGGCATTTTTCACAGAAACAGAAAAACAATTCTAAAATTTGTATGGAACCACAAAAGACCCCAGAGACAAAGCTATCCAAAGCATAATTAAACCAGAAGCATTATACGCCTGATTTCTAACTATTATACAAAGCTATAGTAATCAAAATATATGGCATAGGCATAAAAATAGATATGTGTATCCATAGAACACAACTGAGAGCCCAGAAATAAACTCCCACATATACTGTCAACTAATATTTGATAAGGGAACCAAGAATACTCATGATCATCTATTCAATAAGTGGTATTGGGAAAACTGGATAATCACACATCTTTTCAATGTGTAGCATACATAATGGGAAACAGTAAAAAATAAAGTAGTATTTCTCAATCTTGGCTAGACATTGAAATCTCCTGGAGAAGCTATAAGAAAAATATACATACATACATGCTTGGGTCATATCCACAAAATTCTATTTCAATCTTTGGCTTGGGTATTGAAATTTTTAAAAGTTCCCAAAGTGATCCTAACTGTAGCCAATACTGAGAACCACTACAATAGCAATAGTAAATTAATACATCCTGGATTAATTATTAACATCTCCGTGTCTTAGTTTCTTACCTTTAAAATGAGAATAATAATAGCATTTATCTCTTAGATATAAGGAATAAGAAAATGTATATAAAAGTGCTGAGAAAAGTTCTTGACATGTACAATTTTTTTAAAAAAGTGCACTTTCTCCACCCTGCCCCCCCCCCCGGTAACACATAAAACAACTCCATATCACACATACAAATGCATACAGTAGTCTAGCATCCTAGACCATGGTAACACATGTCCATGATACTTATTATTTTTAGCTGATACTATTAGGTGTCCCAGCTGTAGAGGTGGCCCTCAATAACAGAAACATCCTGATAAGATATGTGTTTCAGATTTTCAAACCTGAAATGTTTAGTATTACCACCTTGAATGGTTACTTCTCAATCATTTTCCCATTGGATAAGAACAAAGTCACCATCAAGCTAGCTGGGTTTGAGATAAAGAAGCAGAAAAGCTGATAGCACATTACCCTCCTCTGGCACATGCAGAGACTCTCACAGCCTCCACCACAGATAATGAGATGAATCGGTGCACTCATCTTAATTCTACACATGTCCTATCTGCTCCATTTCTTCATCCTCTAATCTGGTATTACCTCTCCACTGCCTTCTAATTATGACCTGGTACAATCTCTATTCCTGGGATTCTTACCACTATTATTTTATTTTATTTTATTTTTAAAGATTTTAATTTATTTATTTGAGAGAGAGAGAGACAGAGAATGCATGAGCAGCTGGGGGAAGGGGCAGAAGAAGGAGGATAAGCAGACTCCCAGCTGAGCAGGAAGTCAGATGCAAAGCTCAATCCCAAGACCTTGAGACCATAACCTGAGCCACAGTCAGACACTTAACTGGTTGAGCCACCCAGATGCCCCACCACTACCTTATTTTAGATATTTAAATTAATTAAATACTTGTCATAAGTTTTACATAATCTTGAAAACAAAAACAAAAACAAAAGCTGGTGAGTAGAATACAGTATGTTCAGAAACCAAGATCCTTTCTAATACTGAAGTGGCCCCAAAGACTTAGCATCCTTCATTAATTATTTTTCTAAGCCAAATATTTTTATTTTTTAAGTCAATTTTCTTTTCCATTTAGTTGTTTTTCTGTCATGGGCAAGTTCATCAATCATTCTGTTGTCTATCACTTGATGAGATCGTGACAATGAGAAAGAGATAGTATGGCCTACAGAAAACTAACTCAGAAGGCTCTTCTAGTTTTAGTTCTGCCACTTTCACTAGCTATGCAAATTTGGGTGGGTCATTTTCTCTTTCTGGGGCTCACTTGTAAAACCGGTAGATTGGAAGAGACCACTTTTAAGTTTATTCCTAACACTTTCAAGACTCATGAGAGTCAATTTTTCAATTAACCAGTGTTTGGGAAGGTCTAATACTTCAAGTCCTTTTTCTTGGGGGTGACATAAATGTGATGAAGAAGAAAAGGAGGCCCAGGTCTACAAGATGCTTACAAGGTGGTTGGAAAACTGGGTCTGTACACGAAAAGTGAATTGACTGAGTTTCATTTCTCTTTACTGGTTTAAGCCCACTACTGTGTGCCCTTCACACTGATTACAATGAAACTCTTGGGAAAACACAAAAAACAATTCCCTGCAAACTCTGCAGTTAAAAACAAAAATTTGGTCAATCGTGAAGCGAAGTCAAAATGTAACAACAGCAAAGGGATAGGTTTCTGTTTGAGTTTAGTTTGTTTGCTTCTTTGTTTTTCTCTTGCGGTTTTGCTCTAAGATTGAGCCCTAATCATGGAGACAGTGATGGTATTGTGGTTGAGTAAAACTTCAGTAGAAACCTTGTCTTTCTGGCCAGAGAAATGAAAAAAAAAAAATTCTAGTGTCTGATCTTTAGAGAAGAGTTTTAGAGCAGATAAAGCTGTCTTCTAATTCAGTGTATGAAGCTACACAAGTTTCAGCCAGTATTGCAATAGCTTTGAGAACTGAACTGAGATCTAAACCACTGATCCCAGAGGTGAGATAGACTTAGCAGGTAAGCCCACCTGAACAGACTGCCTGCTAACAAACAACTACAATAAATCCCAAAATTCTTGATAGTGGGGCCTAGGAAATGACAGTCTGCAGGCCAACTCTGACCTACCAAATTTTTTCATAAATAATATTTTTGTGAGACACAGCCATGCCCATTCACTTACTTATCATCTCTGGCTGCTTTTGTTCCACAGCAGCAGATCTGAGAGGTGACAGAGACTATATGGTCCACAGCCTGAAACAATTACAAGTGGGTCCTGTACAAAAATATCTGCCAACAGCTTCTCTAGCAGATTGTAACAAGACCCAGAGATTATATGACATAATACTCATAATGTCAAGGATAAGATAGATTACTTCTTGGCATACAAAACAAAAACAAACACAAACAACCAAAAAAAGAAAAAGTGACTAATTCTCAAGCAAAAATAAAATCAATAGATGTCCCAATGTTGAAACTCTCAGTATTTAAATCAGCTTTTACAACTATATTCTATGAAGTGAAGGAGAACATTTAAATGCATAGAAAAGGCTTTATCTGCCCCAAGATAGAAACCATGAAAGAAACAAAATGGAAATTTTAGAATTAGAAAAATACAGTATCTGTAATTTAAAAAAATCATTAGATATGTTCAATAGAAGAATGGAAATGACAAGAGAACTTGCAAACTTTAAGTTAACAAATCAGAAAACAGAGCAATGAAAATCATATCTGAACAACAGAGATAAAGGATCTTAAAATTAAGTTAACAGAGACTCAGAGACTTACCTTCAGACAATAGGAAAAGGCCTGGCATCTGTGTTATTGCAGTCCCAGAAAGAGAATGGGAAGAGATCAGTTTTTTAAAAGTGAAGACAGAATCACTGAAAACTTTTCAAATTTGGTGAAAGACATGAATTTACAAATCCAAGAAGCTGATCAAAACCCTAAATAGGGGTTTGTAAGAAATAAAAAAAAAAAATAGGAATACAATAAAAGAATAAACAATAATAAGAAAGGAGAGTAGACTAGAAGAAAGAAAAAAAAATCCAGACACAATATAACCACATTGATGAAAATTAAAGATAAAAAAATATGTATATTGTTAAAAACCCAGAGATAAACAACATAGGACACATAAAGGAACAATAATTCAAGTGATGGCAGATTTCTCACCAGAAATCATGGAGCACAGAACACAATTCTGATAGAAAAGAACTGCCAATCCCAGACACTAGACCCAGTAAAGATAGCCTTCATGGATGAGGATAAAATAAAGGTGCTTTAAGATAAAAACAAAGACTTGGTTTAAAAGCAATGCAAAAAAAGAAATTCTGCATACAGAAGGAAAATAAGAAACAAAAACTAAGCTTTAGGAATAAAGGGGAAAAAATCAGAAATAGTAAACACCAGAGCAAATATAATAGATTAATTCTTTCCTGTTACGCTCTTTAAAATAGACAGGACTGTCAAAAATAAAACTAAAACATTGCCTGACAGATATTTCAATACAAAGCAGGAGTAATAATGTGACAACTACTACATAAAGGGAGAATGGTGAATGGACCTATATTGTAAGGTTTCTACATTTTATTTGAAGTGGTAAAACAGTAACTGAGTAGACTGTGGAAAGTTAGGTATTCCTAGGAAAAAATACAGATGGATGGATGTATGGATAGAGATATTGATAGACAGATGATAGATAGATAGAATCCAAAACCAGGTAACTAAAATGGAGTACAACATATTCAAATAAAAACATATAAATGAAGAAAAACAGAGAAGAAAAATAGGGCAAGGAGAAAACTGATGATTTAATGACAGAACGAAATGCAACCATTAGCTGTAAGTATATTAACACAAATAGTCTAACTGCGGCAATTAAAATAAGTAGATCTTCAGATTTATATTTTAAAATAGACACAACTACATGATATCCACAAAAACTTTACTTTAAATATAGTAACATAGGCAAGTTAAAAGTTGAAGGATCTTAAGAAACACACTTCTAAATATTCATCAGGTCAAAGATGAATTCTAAGAGTCTCTAGAAAAATGAAAACATATTTTGTAATGATTAAAAATAAAAGAAATACAAAATAAAAACTTGTAAGATGTTGCTAAGGCACTGAAAAAAGAGAAACTTATAACATTGAATATTTCTATTAGAAAAAAAGAAAATTCTCAAATAAATAATCTAAGCTTCTACTTTACAAAACTAGAAAAAAAGGAGCACACTCAAATCAAGAAGAAAGGAAATAATAAAGAAAACAAGGGTGGGATCAAGATGGCAAAGTAAGAAGATCCTGAGCTCACCTCCCTCCTATAGACACACCAAAATCTACAACTACATACAGAACAACTAACCCTAGTTGGTTGTGATCTGTTCTACTCTTCTTCAGTTTGTTCTCAAAGATAGTTATTCTATCTATGTAGATATAGATATGTAAAATAACAGATCTATATCTATATAGATATATATATATAAAATAGCAGATATATATAAGGAACAGATATATATGTATGTGTATATATGTATGCATATGTGTATATATGCGTATGTGTATATATGCATACACATATATACACATACATATGTATGTGTGTGTGTGTATATATATATATATATATTTTTTTTTTAAGCTACATGGAGACAGCTATGTGGGATGGAGTTGCACTTTAGTCAGGAGCTA
Organism: Procyon lotor; assembly: GCA_028646535.1. Lineage (NCBI taxonomy): Eukaryota > Metazoa > Chordata > Mammalia > Carnivora > Procyonidae > Procyon > Procyon lotor. The sequence goes on from CM053613.1 coordinate 72,046,663, forward strand.
CAACTCTGTCATGGCAACCCATAATCAGAAAGGATATCACAATCATAAAGGCTTCCCTGAAGAACAAGAGGTCCAAGTCCCACATTAGGCCCCACAGCCTCAGAGACCTGCAAAAGGAAGATGAGCACCTATAATATTTGGTTTGAAAAATAATAGGGCTTATATATAGAAGAGCCAGAGGGCAGTAGGAAACCCAAGAGTCCACGCTTAAAGGGCACAGGCACAATCTCACTTGCTCCACATCCTAGTGCAGAGGCAGCACTCGAAAGAAGAATAAATGGACACAGTGAAAACTTCAACAAAGAGATAGAAAATATTAAAAAGAATCAGCGCTGAATAATTTAATCACTCAAATGAAAAATACATAGGAAATCAACAGCAGATTAGGTGATGCAAAAGAATGGATCAGAGATCTGGAAGACACAGTACGAAAATTTTCCATTCAGAACGTCAAAAAGAGAAAAAAAATTAAATAAGAATGGCTTTAGGGATCTCTGGGACAACATTAAGCATAATAACATTCACATTATAGGGGTCCCAGAGGAAGACAGAAAGAAAGGGAGAGAGAAAATATTGGGAAAAAATAAAGGCTTAAATTTCCCTAACCTAGTGAAGGAAACAGATTTCCAAGTTAAGGAAGTGCAAAGAATTCCAAACAAGATGAACCCAGAGACCCTCACCAAGACACATCATAACCAAAGTGTCAACAGTAAAAGATAGAATCCTAAAAGCAGCAAAAGTAAAAATCAACTAGTTATCTAAAAGAGCACCTTCATAAGATTAACCAACAGCTGATTTTTCAGCAGAAACTTTACAGGTCAGGAGGAAGGAGCATGTTTTCAAAGTACTTAAAAAAACAGAATCTCTACCCATATTCTCTGCCCAAGAATCTCTACCCAGCAAAGTTATCACTCAGAACTGAAGGAAAGGTAAGGAATCTCCCAGATAAGTAAAAGCTATAGGAGTTCATCAACACCAAACCATCCTTGCAATTAATATTAAACGAACTTTTTTTTTTAATGAAATAGTAAAGGCCATAACTAAAAACAAATAAAGTGTATATGAAAAAAAAAATTTCACTACTAAAGGCAACATATAGTAAAGGTAGTAGGTCAGGCATCTATAAAGCTGAGACAAAGGTTAAAAGACAAAAGTGATAAAATCAAATAGACCTAAAACAACTAATAAAGGAATACAAAAAGGTATAAGTTGTAAAATATGATACCTAAAACATGGGAAGGGAAGAGTAAAAATGCAATGCTTTAACAAAGCACTTGAACTTGATCATTAACTTAAAATAGACTGTTATATACATAAGATGTTATATAAGAACTTCATGGTAACCACAAACAAAATACCTATAAAAGACATACAAAAAATAAAGAGAAAAAAATACAAACATAAAACTAAAGTCACCAAGTCACAAGGGAACACAGAAAGAGAAAAAAAAGAACAGAAGGAAACTACAAAAACAACCACACAAAACAATCAACAAAATAGCAGTAAGTACCTACCTATCAATAATTATTTTTTTAAGTTTTTTTTTTTTAAAGATTTTATTTATTTGACAGAGAGAAACACAGTGAGAGAGGGAGCACAAGCAGAGGGAATGGTAGTGGGAGAAGCAGGCTTCCTGCCAAGCAGGGAGCCTGATGCGGGGCTCGATCCCAGGACGCTGGGATCATGACCCGAGCCGAAGGCAGACGCTTAACGCCTGAGCCACTCAGGTGCCCCTCAATAATTATTTTAAATGTAAACAGACTGTATGCTCCAATCAAAAGGTATAGGGTGACTAAATGGATAAAAGCAAAAACAAAAACAAGTGTATAAAAGCAAAAACAAAACAAAAAAGCACAACACATACACACATACACATATATATATA
>CM053613.1:72049047-72087072 GCA_028646535.1 Procyon lotor
ATGCAATATTCTTTTTCTTCCATGGATCTAACACACGCATCTTTCCTCAGAGAACAGCATCTTACTTCAACCATCTTATTCAAATAATCTTGAGTAAAATAACATATTTTTACCATGGCCTTTAGATTTCACCACGGCAAAGGCTGCTTACAGGCATGAATGAAACCCAGTAGAGTATTACTATTTAGAAAAGTTTCAGAAGATCATGATTGACTTTGTTTTCCTTCAATTTTACATTAGTGCTTCTTAATGGTAGCCCTGAGCTTACCCATTATCTTCTTATTTTCCTCTATATCACAATAGTAATATAATTGTGAATTCATGATGATATCAAAACACAGCCTTTTCTGTGCCTGAAAAAAGCTTCACACAGAGGGTGACATTTGATGGGGAACTTGAAGCACAAGCAACAATACCAAGATATATATTTGATTAAGCACTTAATATATGCCAAAAATGGATTATCTCATTCGATCCTCATTACTGTCCTCATTTTACAGATGAAAAACTGAGGCACAGACAGGTTAAGTAAATTACCTACAATCATTCAGCTAGAAAGTAGCCAGGCTGGGCTTCACAGTCACCCAGTCAGACTTCAGCATTCAAATTCTAGATAGCGTATTAAAAGGTGTGAGGGGCCTTATGCATACCAAGAAAGGAAAAACAAAAAGGAAAGATCCCAATATGTGAAGCCTTTGTATTGAGCAAGAATGAGGATTTCAGTGCCGCTCAAGTGTAAGTTATATTAAGAGATAGGCTGGAGGTAAGAATAAAGTCTTGTGGACAATAACTGGGAGAACAATGAGGAGTTGGTAATAGCCAGATAACATTAACCTCTGAATGTTAAAATATGAACTAAATGGGTCATAGTTGAGATATAAGATCATTCTGAATAGACTGATTCTTTCCAAGGTTAAGCCTTGATTGTAATCTGATTAAAGATATTAACTTCTATTTTTTATAGTCAATCCCAATATTGTTTCCACAACAGAATTACACAGAGAGAAGAATCAGAAGCAAACAGCGGCATCCTGTATTCAACAGAATCCAGTGGGGAGAGTATGATGATATCATCAAACTATCATCAAACTAAGAAAGTCAGTGAGTTGCATTTCGGTAGAAAACTCCTTTTTCCCAGTAAAATTTTATGCATAAATTCAATCTATGACACAGAAGAAAGGAGAGCTGTTTAGATAAGACAGGCTTAGAGGACCTAGATCCCAAGGAACTCAACTGCTTTTCATGCCTGTAATAATGATGTAATTAATTTTGCAACAAACTACACTGCTTTGTTGTCGACTCTGAGTTCACTGTGTAACTTTCTGATTATGAATTCTCCTTTCATATAGATTTGATTATAGGGAGGCAAGACACTGAGCAGAAAAACAGGGTCTGTCTTTAGAGTCTGGGATGCATCTGTGCAAAAAACAGTCCATCTGATGTATTTCTCATGTAAATTAATGTTAGCATTCTAGTCTGTTCATTGGTTTCTTTTGAGTGTAGATAACTTGACTCAGTCATATTTTGGTATACATTTTGGTATACTCCTAATTTGCATTTCTAATCCTAAAGACATGAAGATGGGATCCTTCTCTAGGTTACTCTACACCAGCTCATGGGTATCTTCCTCAAAACAACCATGTATCATGCCAAGAAATTTAAATTTAATCTGTCAGCAATGGGGAGCCAATGTTTATTTTTTAAGTGAGGGATATATATATATATATATATATATATATATATATATATTTAGTAAATATTTAGAACTATTAAGTTATGGATAGTAAAGGAGTGGGGAGAATTTCATCTTTAAGTCTCATCTAATATCACATGATTGGAATCATGCAAATAGTACACCTTAAGCTCACTATGTGCCCAAGCTAGTTAAAGGCTAGTAATATAGTAATGAACAAAACAAACACAAATGCCTGTTTCCATGGTCCTTATAACTTACAAGGAACTACAGATGAAATATAAGCAAGGAAAGAAAAAAGCAAAGTATTATACAGCGCAGGGGTCAGCCCCCTTCAACAAATGTGGTCTATCACCTGTTTTTGAAAATAGTTCTAGTGATGGACAGCCACACCCATTTGTTTAAGTATTGTTTATGGCTGACTTCATACTACAATGGTTGAGCTAAATGGTTGCACCAGAGAAAATCTGGCCTGCATGCTTCAAATATTTACTATCTGGCCCTTCAGAGAAAGGTTTCTTGACCCTTGATGTAAGTACTACAGTTTGCAACAAATGCAATGGAGCAAAATAAGGCAGAGAAAGGCAGATAGGATGTGAGGGAACTGCTAATATGTAATGTAATATAACATAGCATAATATAACAATGTAACATAATGTATGTTGAATGAATAAATGTAGTGTTTGGAGAAAGCCTCACTGAGAAGGTGTTATCTGAGCAAATACCACTTACCTTCCAAATCAATCCGGTTGACATATTTTATGGTTAATCTTTCTGTGGATAACATCTCCAATTCAATGATAAATTCTCTATATTAGTGCCTTATTATTTGGTGCTTGTACAACTGCAATAGCACTGTGGCTTAGCTATTCAACATCCATCTCTCTTCCCAGTGATCTATCCTATTCTATTTATCCAGACGAACTGGTTTGAATTATTTCACTCCCAGCTTACAGAGCTTCTACAACTTTCATAACTACAGGTTGAAAGTCTAAAACTCCTCCTTCACCAAAATCTCTCTTACAGTAACATCTCCCAAATTATATATGTGGTCCCTAAGCCAAACTGTGCTCTTCATTGTCTCTCATCATTTACTTCTAGGGCCTGACTTGTCCCTCCTCCTCCCACCTTGCAGGACACAATGAGAAGTTATCAATGGAAAGCAGAAAGCTGACAGAGGAGAGGGAGTACGGCCTGAGATAGATTCCTGGCAAAAGAGCGGTCTGGGCAGAGAGAAGAGTAGGTGCAGAGCCCAGTGGTCAGGTTGTGCTTGCTGAGGAGCAGCCAGGAGGCTGAGGTGCACGGAGCATCGCAAGAATGAAGACTGGAAGGTTAGGTGAGACAGGTGCAGAAGGAGGCAGGAAACATGTCGGATGGTAAGAGCTCAGACTTGGACTCTGAATGAGATGAGAGCCAATGAGGATGCTGACGAGCTCTGAATCCACAAAGGGGAGCTAAGCCTTTAATCTGAAGAACTGATAGTACTCCACAAGGACAGGGGCAAAACGGGGGAGAAGTTAGGAGTGTGGAAATAATGGCGTGAACTCTGTTGGCATCTTGGACCGGGCTGGTAACTGTGATAGAGAAATTATTGGATTCTGGGTGTTTCTGAAAGTAGAGTCTACAGGATATTTGGGTGGATCGTGTGAAGGGCCTAAAGAACAAGTGGGATCGAGGGATCCAAAGGTCAAGCCTAAGTACCCGGAACTCTCTTATCTACTGAGATAAAAATAGTGATGGAAGAAGAGGAAATTGGCTTGCTAAGTCTGCGATGCCTTTTAGATCTTCAAGTAAACATAGTTGAGTGGGAACTTGGAAACAGGAGTACTGAGATCAAGACACAAGTCCTGGACAAAGATGGAAATATGGTGGTGACCACATATTCATATTTCCATCACAGAGGTTTATAATTATTGTGTGGAGGACACAAAACTACTCCTAATTATCTGAAACTGGACTCTACTTCAGTTCCATATAAAAACAAAAAAGTGTTCTGTGCACAGTTTTAAGATATATTGAATTTCTCTGGAATGCAACTATTATGTAAATCAAAGAAACACTGCCATTAGTTTTGTTCTGAAGTTTCAAAAGGAATTATTCTCCATTTTGGAACTTTATATTACTGACAGAATGCTGTTTGGGGAACCGAATCACCTACAACACACCTGTATTTGTTTGTCCTTGGAACTATTGCTTGTACATTGCTTCAATGCATAGAAGCAAGCATCTCATCTCAGGACACTAATATCATTATACCTGAGCACTTACATATTCTAATGCTTTTTGTTTTGTTATCTTTTCATTTTTTTTGACTTTACATTATAGTTAGTACCTTATTACATATGAATTTTCTTTTATTTCTGTTTCCTATTTTTCCAAAGCTTTCAGGTTTTAATGATTTTTTTTTCCCTGACCATGGGTTCTTTCTGCAATGTCCTTCCTCTCCATCTGTGCTGGAAAACTCTGATAAAGCACACAAATGCCTATGGATTGATGCGGTTTCATGATCCTAAAGGGTCTTCCTATCCATGAGGAGAAAGACATGTTGCACTTTATAGGGTCGAAAACCCCTGCACTACCCTGAACTCTCAGAACAGCCTGTTTTAATTCCTCAGTGCACATCAGGGGAAGCCTCCAGCCCCACTCCTGGGAAACTCTCAGGGGACTGGGACAGATGATGAATGAGACATACAGTTAATGAAGCACACAATGGGCATTATCCAAACCATAAGGCTGGGCTGGCCTTGTGGGTTTTTGCTTTTGCTCCATTGATTTCAGCTTTAAATAAATCTAAAAATGGCAAAATTAGCATTCCTACCACCATTCCTCAAAGGCATAAATAAAATGTACAGTTCACCCCTATCCAGTTCTCTAAGTTGAGCCATTTGTTTTTTACTCTTTTCTCCAATATGCCACCAACCCCTCTCACGCCAGCCCTGCTTTGGAAATAATGCTAGACGAAATTTTTATTTTCCTTTGTCGTCAATTATAATTCACCAGCAGATGCCACAGGCCTCCTTGTTTGTTTAAACAGGCACTGGTAATCTGATAATGGATCCTCCAGGTTTCACCTTTTCTTCCATGTCATATTCAGGTGTTTTATTTCTCCTGTTTATGCACTGAAAGCCCAATGTACTTTCCCTGACAAATAAATTCATGGATGCGGATTTGAAGTGTATTCAGAATGTACTTTCTTAAGCAGGGCTTAGAAAGCTCTCAAATCCTTTTTAGTCATTTGGGGTAACGCTGCCCATTTAGAAAACCAGGGGCCCAAGAAAGGAGGTTAATCTAAGGCCCGGAAGATTCGAAATGAAGCGATACAACCATACAGACCATTCACAACAAGGTGACGGAAGCATGAAGGCTTAACCACCAGGTGGCCACCAAAGAAAATAGCACATTGAGAACAAATTGTCAGCTAGTCCAGTTTACTTGGATCCAGACTATCTTTAATTGGTTAATTTTTTTTTTTAAAGGATCTCTACTTGGGTCTGAAATACAGATTTAGAAACCTGGCTATCCAAATGCACCTGCAAAAAAGAGCTTTTAGAAGTCATAACAGACCAAGCACAAGTGTGTGTGTGTGTGTGTATGTGTGTGTGTGTGTGTGTGTGTGTGCATATGTGGGATGTATGTGTTCATAAGTTTATGCTGTGTGTGTGCCCGTGTGTCCATATGTGTGTGTGTGCTTGTGTATGTGTGTATGGCAGTGATCACAGGAATGGCTTCCAATCATGTCAGAACTGATTACAGTATCACAGTTTTTTTTTTCCTCTCAAATTACTGCCTTTTTATAGGAAATGAAATATTATTGTTACTTGCTTGGGAAATTTTCACATATAGTTTCTTCTACCTAGAATGAAGGGACACTCATTCTTTAAGTGGCTGATGCTGACACATTATTCAGTTTTTAGCTAATCTATAAATTTCTCAGAAAGACTTTTCTTAACTCCCAACTCTGAAGCATAATGCCTATAATGGGCTCTCTTGTGCTAATTTTTATTTTCCTTCAGCACACTTATGGAAATTTGGGATGCTTTCTGCATTTGTTCATTTGTTTAATGTCAATTTCTCCCACAAAAGTGCCAGCTTCATTGGGACAAGGGCCTTTTCTGTTTTGTTTACCACTATTTGCTCATCATCTAGAGAAGTCTAACAAAGAGAACTTATGAATACGTAAATATTGGAGATCTGGAAGAATTAGGAATGCGGACATGGGAATGAATGTGCAAAATACTATTTTAGAGATTCTTTAACTTCCACATTTCCTCTTTTTAAACCTCTTCCTGAATACATTCAAGTTCAAATACAATAAGGGAATGATTACCTCCTATGGTAATTTATTTTTGTTTGCCATCCTTTGTGGACATTAGCTCCTGGGTTTCTTAGCAGTCCCACTGCATTCCCTTTGTCTATGAGAGTTAATTTATCATTTGAGATGGTTATATTCTGTGGAATGGCTTTGGTTCTCCAGTGAAGGAGAGAGTTTGAGAGAGGAAAAAGTTATCTCCAGAGACTATTACTGTGTGTGGACCTCAAGGAACATAGTCCAATTCCCATTCTTACTACTTCTTTGCCTGGGACTATGGAGGAACTACTCATTTCTCCAATTCTTTCAAAAGTAAAATCAGGAAAATTCTGGGTTAATCCAAACATTCACCTTCTCCACTTTACTGAGCTGCTAGAGAAAAATAACATCTACTGAGGTCATTGTGAACGGAACTCAAGACAATGTTAGCTGATATACTGGCTGTCTCTCTAGATCTTCCTAATGCTCTCCTTCCATTCCAGAAGCAATCTGTCCAAGCCTTCATCAGAATCTCTAATCACACAGAACTGACCAGTGTTCTTCATTGAAGATGAGAGAAAACACTGCCTAAGTAAATAAGGTGTTGCCAAATCTAGAAATGGTTCATGTTATCGTCTGAAAGGGCTGAAGAACAGATTCTGGTCTACGGGTCAAGGAATAACTTCCAGAGCAGTATCATGGACCAAGCCCACCAAAGAAGCCGCTACCTCTTCCAAGGTCACAGAGCTTTCCAATCAGAAATATATAACCTCAGCAGTGCTCAGAATCTTGCTGCTTCTGCTATAATCTGTGTGGAAACTGGATGCCCTGTGTCCTGCCTTTCCCTGTGTAACTCTGTTCCAAATCAGTCTTTCATAGAACATTTCACTTAAAAACCTAAACAAATGCCTAGTTCCTAACTGCAAGGTAGCTGGGAGATGGCATTTGGGGGCTGGGCGGGGAGAGAGGAAGTTCTGCTAAAACAGAATTTATACTATAAGAGATTCTCAAATATCGGAAGGGCCTTCAAAATGTGGGAGGCTGCCACAAATAACACGTGATCAAAATACCTGCCATACTGAGTTGTCCTGTAGTCAGTATGTTATCATCACTGCACCCTTCATGGATGCAGTGCACCCTTCAGTTGCCACTGAATAGCAACAGGAAACTACAATTCCCAGAACCCCTTCCTCTCTATAGTTCTGGCCACTCTGTATCTGCCAGTGAGGGGCCTTCCCAGGGGTTGGGGGGGAGGGGAGAGCAGAGGGAAAGGGGAAAGCTTTACTCCCTGGAGGCAGATGCAGCAAAGTGTGCAGTTAGATATAGGATTTGTAGCAATTTCAGAACCACTCACTTTACTCATGCAGACCCAGAAATTTGGTCAGATCTTTCTAAATTCATCTGAAAATTCTAGCAGTTTCCATGATACTTCTTAGAAATTGGTTTTGTAACAGAAAATCTGTGATTGAATTTCATGTTCATTACCTGGCCTTCATTCTCTCAGCATTTCTGGTATTTGTGTAAATTACTAATTCTCTGAAGTAAAATTCCCATGACTAAAGCGATTTTTGTTTTCCTGACTAAACCCAATACATTATCATTCCACCATTCTCTCCCTTCCCACCAATAATTTCAACAAGGCACAATGAATAATCTCATTTCCTACTTATCAGAAAGGAAAAGAAAGGCTATATGTAAAAATTCCTGGCCTTGTATCGATTATATGTGTGTCTGTATTCCATTTTAGCTCATTCTCATCTATTGCAAAGGACAAGGTATTTCTCCTCCTTTTGAAGGTTAATTCTTTTATTAGTTCATCTTCTTTAGCCACTCTTTCTTCTCTAGCTCTATTGTTTTTTGTTTTGTTGTTTTTTTTTTTTTTCCACCCTGCCTGGTATGTTCTTAAGTTGCTCTTAAGTTGCTTTTTTTATATCACATAAAATATAAAACTATCTCCTATATTAAACAGAAACAGACAACACACCACATTCATCAGGATGGCTAAAATATGCTTTGAAAATAGCTCAGAGGGGGTTCACCTTCGTGGCTCAGTCAGTTGGGCATCTGTCTTCCATTCAGGTCATGATCCCAAGGTCCTGGGATCGAGTCCCACATCAGGCTCCTTTCTCATTGAGAAGCCTGCTTCTCCCTCTGCCTGCTGCTCCCCCTGCTTGTGCTCTCTCTCACTCACAAATAAATAAAATCTTAAAAAAAAAAAAGAAAAGAAAAGAAAATAGCTCAAAGGGGTAGGGTACCTGGGTGGCTCATCCAGTTGAGCTTCTGACTCTTGATTCCAGTTCAGATCATCATCTCAGGATCATAAGATTGGGCCTGGCATAGGGCTCTGTGCTGGGTGTGGGGCCTGCTTGAGATTCTCTCTCTCTCTCCCTCTCCTTCTGCCCCTCCCCACCTTCTCTTGTCTCTAGAAAAAAGAAAATAAAGCTCATAAACCTTAATGGCTTATAGAAGATTTACTTTTATCCTACTCTACATGTCCATTGTTAATGGCCCCAAAGCTCTATTCATCCTAGTCCTTCAGAGACTGAGGATGACAGAGGCAACCCCATTTTAATTCAAGGATTCAGGGTTTAACGTTGTAGGCAGAGAGTATGGAAGTTTGTCCACCCATTCTAAATGATTCTACCTAGGAGTAACCCATCACTTCCTTTTTGATTTTATGGCCATCCCTAAATTCAGGAGGGAGAGGAGGGATTAGAAAGGGCAATCTGATTGTAGGGCTAGTATGTGAGAGGTTTTCAAAATATTAGTGAGCACAACTAACCTCCCACAAACACACACCTCTTTCTTTTTTTTTTTCACACACCTCTTTCTTAACCCTACACAGTTGTCTCCCACACTTTACACTCAAACTGCCTTCATTGGTGGTCTGCATTTTACCACCCTCATTTCCTGCCCAACAAAGCACGGCCTGGTTTTTTCTGGAGACAGAATTCTAGTTGGCAATAATTTCCCTGGGAGTGAATAAGCATGGCTCCACTGTGTTCTAGAATCTAGTGATGTTGAGAAATCAAATGCTATTCTGATTCTTGATTTGTTGTACATATCTCCAATTTATTCAAGGTTATCATTATATCTGGTATACTAATATTTTGTGATACAGGTTTTTCTTTTATAGTTTTTTTTTCATGATGTGTTTTTTTTTTTTAATTTAATATTCTGAGTACTTGGTGGCTCCTTCCAAGCTGGATTTTTAAAAATTATTGGATAATTTTCTTTGCTTCCTCAATTCTCTGGTTTTCTACAATTCCTATTAATCTTAGACTGATGCTTTAATTTAATTCTTTTTCCTCTTTTATAACTTTAACTCTGCCTTCTTATTCAGTGTTCTGAGAAAGCTGCCTTTATCTTGTAATTCTCTGTGAAGATTTAATATCTTTCATAGTCACCATTTTTAAGATTATTTATTCTATTAATGCTCCTTTTTATAGCATTTGTTCTGATTTTATGACCGTACTCTCTTCTTTTACATTTTTGAGTGTATTCATGAGTGCATTAGAGATTCTAGTGGAGTTTTCTTTTGCTTTCTATACTCTTTCATCCAATTTCTTTTTTTCTGTACATTCCCTTTGCTTTCTGACCTTTATATTAGAAGATTTCTTTAAAATTTCATTTTAATCTTGGTGTCAATTCTCTTAAAAGTGAAATGTTAAAATATCTTTAGGAAGCTCTATATGCACAGGCAAGTCTTGACAAGAGATAGACTTCATCACAGAATGCTTGGGTAGGGATCTTAGAATTTTCTTAGGAAAAGCACTGACTGTAAGTAATGATAATTTTTTTTTTAATGTTCATCATTTTACCAGAGAGAAGGTGTCAGATATCCTGCCTTGCTGGTGTAACTGGCTGTTAGCATTCTGGGAGTCTATTTTAGTTACCCTGCATTATAACAAATCAGCCCCAAAATTTGTGGCTTAAAATAACATTTATTGTATCATGGTTTCTGTGGTCAGGAATCCGGGTGCACTTTAGCTTGGACTTTGGCTCTGGATGTCTTATAAGTAGAATGAACAACCATCTCAATTTTTCCAGGTCTTTTGTAGTGTTGGCCCTCAAAGTCTTAATCCAAATAAATTCTTCAGTCCTAAAAAAAAAAAAAACAGGTCATCTGGTCAACCTACAAGCTTCCCGCCAATGTTGTGCTCCTGGGAAGGCTCTGTTTCTAGCTCACTCACACAGTAGTTAGCAGCATTCAGTTCCTCACGGGGTGTTACATGGATGCCTCCATTAACTTTTTTCTGGATGGCCTCCTCGTACAGCTTACTTCATCAGACTAAACAAGCAAGAAGTCAAGACAGTGCCAGCAAGAGAGATAGCAAGACAAAAGTCAGTTTTTGTCACTTAATCATGGAGATGACATCCTATCACTTTGCCATATTCTATTAGAAGCAAGTCCACAGGCCCAGCCCACACACCAGGGAGGGAGTGAGACAAAGACTTGGATACAGGGAAGGTGGGGAGGGGGAGACATTGAGTGCCACATCAGAAGCTACCGACTGCAATCTAAGAAGGGAATGGGTTGTGCAGAAAGGGGATCTCAGGGAGACTGTTACTTAATTCACATGATTTCAATATTAACTTTCACTTGTAGCTACATTCAGTGTCCCTCAAACAGCAATCTCTCTAATTCAACTTTTCTACAGAGTAACATACCAGTGTTCTACAGAGTAACATACCAGTGTTCTACAGAGTATAGGAAGGTGGTATCATCTGTAGTGTGGGGTGGAAGATGGGATCATCTTCCCATCTTCCTAATTTAAGGGTAAAATTCATCTTATGCAAATTTTCAACCAACCCTGCCATCCACTGTCCCATTAGGCACCCTGTCCTCTAACCTGCTTCATCCTTCAACTCACATCTTTCCAGGGTTCTGAAACACATAATGCCCTGCTCACTGCCATCCCCCAACCACAGGCACCGAACTTTCAGCTTCCCTCTGTAAGATTTGCCTGTTTTCTCTCACCCAGCTGTTTGCTGCCTGCATACAAGTAATGCCATCCTGTCTTCCATTGTTTTCTTTTCTTTTTTAAAGATTTTTATTTTATTTATTTATTTGACAGAGAGAAACACAGCAAGAGAGGGAACACAAGCAAGGGGAGTAAGAGAAGGAGAAGTGGACTTCCTGCTGAGCAGGGAGCCCCATGGGGGGCTCAATCCCAGGACCCTGGGATCATGACCTGAGCCAAAGGCAGATGCTTAATAACTGAGCTACCCAGGCATCCCTGTCTTCCACTGCTGTCTATCTTATTTTGTCCTTATGACCTTACACCTTGAATATCTCTTTTGTTTCAAAATAGTGATGTTTAAAAAGGAGATGTGGTAAAAACTTGTTAAATCCACCAGGTCAAATCAGAATATCTATTATTTCCTTAAAATCTGTATAAATCATCTGCTTTTCAACTCCCACAGTCATCGTTTTACTTATGTATCAGCAGTGCCTGGTCTAGTCACTAACACTTAACAGCCACTGAAAAATAAATAATTGAGAAACCAAAACAACCTGACTCACTTAATCAGAAGGTGACAGAGTTATCAAGAAACCTTAACATAGGAAGAAAGCAAGCAAGCCAACCAAAAAGTGCCACCAACCCATTGTTCTCAGGTGTTATGAAGAAAAATAAGTAGCACATGAGAAACTTTGTAGAATGTTTGTCTGTTTTATCCACTGTCATATCCTCTTTATCAAGAACACTGAATGCCATAAAATAGGTATTCAATAAATATTTGTTTCATGCATGGTGTATAGTGACAGAAGTACATAAACTACAATCAGAACACTGGGATGTGAACTGAAAACAGCTGGATCACATCTAGCCAGGTAGCCATCCCACTGAGCCCCCTTTCTTTAGCTCCAAAACATCTACCATGATACTTGTCCAAGGATGTTGCTCTGTAGACATTCTGGAATGATGTTATGTCAATGCATGTGGACAAATTAAAGTGTCTAGAATTTTCTTAAAATAATATGTATTTTTCCAATCCTAGTAAATGAAGAGCACATTCAAAAAGCAGTTTGAAGGTGTTTCAGACCTTGTTACTAAATACAAATACCAAATACTTCAGATTATGTCATATTTTAAATCAGGCATGAATGATACTTTTTTTTTTTCTTTAAAGGACTGGATATGTGTGCGGATGGGGAAAGAGAGGAGTCAGCTGTCAGGATTTTAATGGTAAGCCTGACATGCCAGGTAGCAGTGGGAAATTCCCTCATGCTGGCTAGAGGGTTGCAGAGAAATCTGTCTTTTCCCTGATGATTTTTCCTGTCATTAGGGACAATAGTTTCCTGCTACTCATTTAGGAGACTTGGTGCTCCCTCTATCCAAGACCCTGATGCAATTCCTTCACCCTCCTACATGCCTCTACACTGACCACTTGCTGACCTCAGCCCTATAAGTCAAAGTTGGAGCTAATAAAAGCTGGCAGACACCTAAACTCTTAATTGAATTTCTAGGTCTTTATTGACTTTCCCCCCTAACCATCCTCCCCCTGTCTTTCTATCCCCTTTATTTTAGAAAGAAGTTTTTCATTAGCGAATACAAAATATTTAGGCGTCTGGCATCTCCAGAGTGGTAGTGATTGCATTGTGCATTAGCTTGAAAGTTCATTCCCTAGCTTAATAGGCTTGAAGAGGAATGGATGCACTTTGGCTAAACCAGGAAAGCTGATTGCTACCTAAATAACTAATTCATCTTCATAGCAGATGGATGTCAAGGATATTCAAGAGCAGATACACCCAAGGTCATGCCAATTAGTTGAGAAGAACTTGACTGGAAGGTAATTTGAGATATAAACAGCCTTCATTTCCCAAACCTAGACCCATAATGAACACCTTACATAACCAAAAGGCTTTAGAAAGACATCCAACCTCTTCCAGGGTATGTGAGAACCTACGGATGAATTCTTCATAAAATGATGCACACATTTAGAAGAATGATCAGCACATAGGAGAATTATGGACTTGACACTTTCTCTTTAACCCTTTTGTGGCTGGTCTTTCTTTTTTAGACTTGCCTTGTCAGGCTTACCTTCTTGCCAAATAGACAGATATTGTTCTTCATAATGTTCAGAAAGAAAATCATGGATGATAAAATGAGAGGCATTAAACATCCATGATATAGTTAGCCCCAAAACTAGCTTGATGCTAAGCTCTACAGGAGGTTGTGTAAACCACCTCTTCAACAAGTTCCTGTTATAATTGAGCCCCACCATTCATAATTCACAGGCAGCATCCCACATATATCAACATCCCACGTATATTCTTATTTCACAGAAGAAGGCATGTGTGTAGATCAATCAGCTCCTGGAAACTACTGATCCCAGTCTGTCAGATAGGTAAGAACCATTAAGAACCAATAACCATTAATGTCAGATAGGTAAGAACCATTAATGTTATATGTGAGACAGTAGGATATGTAACTGCTTCTACCTAAAACTTTCCTTCACTTCTCTGGTATAAACAGGTTAGTAACATGATAATGTAACAGGTGATGCTATTCAATGGCTCTACTTGCAGGCAAGATTGGCCGTCTTTCCAGTTTCTTAATAGCCAAGACTATGTCAGATAAAGGAACATCTTGTGGACCAGGTTTAATGCCCGCAGGGGATTGATTTACCTGGTACTACCTCAGATCTAATGAGAATATCTGCCTAAAGGAGAAGATCACAGAAAGTAGAACAAGCCAGGGCAACTGCTTAAGCCCAAGAGTATAAGAAGTCTTGCAGAAGCACATTCACAAGACCCTTTGTCATTTCCACCCTTCGTAAATGGTCCCCTGCTGTGTCTGTAGCCCAGTTGTGCTTAGGTTTTCCCATTTTCTTGGAAGCTCTGTTAGGCTAATTTGATATTTTAAAACTCTGTCACTACTGTTTTCATTTAATAAGTAACTAATCAGTTCTGCAGTCTGCTGTGCCCTACTGTTGCTAGCAAAGCTAAAATCGTGCATTTTGATTAATTTTTTTTTCTCTTTTTGAGCAATATGTTCTGATAACTTCTAATATACTGACTCAGGATATTTAAATGCATGGTCTGAGTCTGATGTGTTTTGGGCAGGTGATCAGTTTTGGAGACAATGCATTTCCAGGATGAAAATGTATTCAGTGAATAATATGCACGTAAAGAACTTTGTGAAACCCAGAATATGGATATTCAAAGTATAGAACATCAGAAATATTTTCCAGAGTAAACATCTCAACAATAAAACATGGTGTGGCATTTCCAGGAGATTATCCAGAAGGGAAACAATTTTGAAATATATTACTATTCTACTTATGGTCATAATTACTTCTCACATTCTCTACAAAATTCTGTCACTTCAGAGTTACTTGCCCATTGACTCAGTTTCCATATTGAACATTATAAACCACAGATGGATGCCCTATTACAATTCTGTTATACTTTCGTCTTCAGAATACCCACAGTAATAGAAAAAGTATACATTTGATCGGTGTGGGGATTAAAGTTATATTGCAAGTAATAATCAATTTTAATTTTGTAAAATCTTAACCATAGTTTCCTTAAGGATCCAACTGCACTATGGACTTCAAACATATTATTTATGGAAATATATATTCAAGTGTTCAAAACACCTGCACTGCATAAAATTAGATTAACATATTTATATATTATAAATAATAATTTATACATTATAATATCTATTTATCTAAATAATATCTAATACTTACTGTGCAGAAGCTTGTTCTACAATGTTTTACAATGTTAGATGGCTCATTGGTTTTGTCAAAATACAGGGTTGTTATAGTGCGTATTTAGTGTCATACAGTTGACCCTTCAAAGAGGTGAAAACACATGATAATATGTTTTATTAAAAGGGCGAACACCGGGCACCTATGTGGCTCATTCGGTTGAACACCTGACTCTTGATTTTGGCTCAGGTCATGATCTCAGGGCTGATAAATTGAGCCCCACATAAGGCTCCACATTCAGCATGGAGTCTGCTTGAGATTCTCTCCCTCTCCCTTTGCCCCTCTCCCTGATCATGCTCTCTTTCTCTAAAATAAATAAATAAAATATTTTAAAAAAATAAAAAGAGAACACAAATTCTTGCTTGGGTTGCCCTTCCAGAAGAAGAATAGTTAGAAACTATTTCACTCTCTCAGCTTGAGTGAGTAAAAGACACTAAAATTGGGAAGAGACACATCTCAGGTAATAGAAGAGCTTCAACCATATGAGATTTCAGAAAAATACTCTGAAATACAGTGTAGCATCAACTTTCAAGTAGTGTATTCTTAGGGTACTATAAATTAGTCATGAGCCCCTATAGAGGCAACATATATGTCCAGCCTGACACACACACACACAAGGGGGTGAATAAGTTTAAGAAATACTGAGTGAAATAAACAGATTTATACTCCTAAGCTTATCATTCATATTACTATGAATCTTCAAAAAGTTAACAATTTTTGTTTTAACCCCATTCTTCTCTCTCTTTCTCCTCTGCCCTCTCTCTTTCACTGCAAAACATCTGGATGACTAATTTTCTTTTGAATCTTACTCTGGGAGATACTATTTTAGATCATTTGAGCATTATTCAGAATTAAACATACAATAGTATTTATTAAACACCTAATTTAGAATGATATCACATCTTGCTAAAAATAGTAATTAAATAGGTGAAAATGAATGACAGTGTAAAAAGATTCTTCCCAATGAAATAAGGCATTGGGTACAGAAAAGAAAAAATGAACCTTAACATCATGTTGCTCACAGAGATAATCTCCAGACTATTATTTTGCTGATTATTGTGAGGTCCACATGTGATGGGTTGTATAAGAGATTCCTAAATTCTTAAGCAATATAAAAATATTGCTTATTCTTAGAAAAGCAGCATGATATTAGTGATACTTAAAGTTATGAGATCAGAGATAAAATGCCAATAATACCAATGATCATGCAGGCAATTCAGGAAAGATAATATTTTATATAATGCAGGACTGAAGCAAGAATTAAATGAGATGATACACAAATGCCCTTAGTAAACCTTAAAACACCAAAACAAGATTTCTCATACTGAGGTTCATGGACATAAACTAAAGGGCCCACTCTAAGTTTTGTTTTGTTTTGAAATTTATTTCAATAATCTTACAAAATTTTCTTTCTATAGAATTCACAGACTTTACTTTAATGCTACAAAACTGATAGTGTGCTATCCAAAAGCATTTTTCAAAGTATAAGACCTTGTTTTCCCAAGTCAGTACTCCTCAAACTGAGATCAATGACTGCATTCTTGAACCCTCTGTGAAATAAATTTATTTAAAATGGCTCTTGGAAGACAATTTTAAGAATCACTGCCCTATAATTACTACAGATGTTACAGTATCAATTGAACTTTTAAGAGCTGCTGATGAGGACACTTGTAAACAGGGCAAATAAACTAGCTCCTTCCATACCTCTTAAGTGACTTTATATAGGTATTGCTTAGAAGTCTTACTCTCAGAAGTCATGCCTGGGAGTTCACATGATTATTAAAGATGCAACACAGTAGAGTACTCTCTCATCCGGAGGATGGTGCATGACAGTTCTGTGACTCAATAAACCATGATGCTTAAGATACCACAAGTTCATTTAAAAATAGTATGGAAAAAGCTAAGTATACAAGTGATGACCTCATCTCATCATCAGTGAGAGAGCTAACATTTTTCTCCATAAATTTTAAATCTGTTGCCCCACTGTTATATCTGGGATTCCTCTGGTCCCAAAGCTCTGGGAGAAATCTGCAGTTTACCTGTCTTCAGATGGAACTTCCTCTTCATGAAGGACCCAGGCAGTGTTCCAATGATGTTGGTCTCCAAAGCACTCACAGTCCCTGGCACTGAGACACCAGTGAAGCAAAGCTCTCTCTGGGTGAGTTTCTGTGCTTCCTCAGACCTGGCATTCCAGGTTTCCCCAGAGTGGGTGTGCGCCCCGTGACACACAGGCTACTTTCCGCAGGCGAGCTGGGGATTCCAAAAAGGTCCCTGTGAACACCTTCCAGAGACCTGAGTACCCTGGGGATCAGCCAGTGACTTGCAGAAGTTTACAAAAGATTCAATAATTCTGGCAGTAAAGGAGGGGACTCTTATACTATTAATATGTAAAAGTGAAAGAATCAGTCACAACACTGCACTTTGGATATCTGATGAATGGGCTTAAGAGATAGCTAGCTAGCTAGATGATAGAGATAGAGATATAGAAATATATATATATAGAAATATATATGGAAAATTTATACGATAGAGAATATACAGAATTTATTTTTTATAGAATTTACAAAGTTTACTTTAACAAAAGACACAGAAATCTTTTTTTTCCCTCTTTCTCACTAACAATACAGGGCACAGTTCCCCCTGAATTGCATAAGAACAAGTTATGAAAGATTAATAGAGTTAAAGATTTCTAGTTAATGAGAACTCTTTCCTTTGAAAGTAAAATATATGGGGCTCCAAGGCATGACATGTACTCAGAGCAGGTAAAACATTTGAATAAATGCACATATTAGTGAGAATTGAACACTTCTCTTGTTTCCATGCTACGATTGTTATAATTTTTCTGTTAGAATTTTAGGGAGCCAAATGGGTTTATTTTGTGTCTGAAGGTGTACAAATTAAAGGACCTCATAAGAGAACAGATGATATTGCAACTGATTTTAGACTCAGTTCTTTTGAAAAGTATCACCTTGAATGACTATATTATCATGACTATAAAAATAAAAAAAATATGGCTAAACATTTATTGAGCACTTACTACAAGGCAGGTTCTGGTCTCTGTGCTTTGAATTTTACTCATACAATAAACTCAATATGCAGATAAAGAAATTGCTTAGGTAAGAAACTGTCAGAACTTGGGTTCAAACTTAAGCAATCACATCTCCATTAGTTTTAAGCACCAATTGTCTACACATAACAGAATAGACTGGATTTTATTTTATTTGTTTAAAGATTTTATTTACTTATTTAATAAATTATTAAATTATTATTTAATTATTAAAAATAAAAATTAAATAAATAATAATTTATTTATAGTGACAGAGCACAAGCAGAGGGAACAGCAGGAAAAGAGAGAAGCAGGCTCCCTGCTGTGCAAGGAGCCGATGGATACAGGATTCGATTCCAGGACCCTGAAATTATGACCTGAGCTAAAGGCAGACACTTAACCCACTGAGCCATCCAGCATCCCAGAACAAGATTGTATTTTAAAGCAGGTCTACTTCCACTCAATACTATTATTTTAAAGGTGATGGATGAGAAGAGAACTAGCATTGTACTGAGAAACTGAGTAAGAAGACATGAATTTCAGTTTTAAGATTTTATTTATTTATTTATTTATTTATTTACTTACTTACTTACTTACTTACTTACTTACTTGAGAGAGTAAGAAAGAGAATAGGAGGGAGAGGGAGAAAGAATTTGAAGCAGACTCCATGCCAAGCACAGGGCTCCATGCAGGGCTCAATCCCAGGACCACAAAACAAGGACCTGAGCTGAAAATCAAAAGTCAGACACTTAACTGACTGAGCCATCCAGGCACCCCACATGGGAAAGTCATTTGACCCTTTGGATTCCCTTTTATTCATAAAATGAAAGGGTTGGGTTAAATCCCAGTGACAGTAAATACGTAGCAAATATGATGCTAATCCTTTGGTCTATATTCTTGTTATGAATCATTACCCTCTCCTTTCTACTGACTTTGCACATAGAATTACAACCTTCTCATCTCAGCTTTCTACATAATCTCTTTTGATCGATTGGAGTTGGTGTGTGAGATAAAACCTAGCTTTCATCCCTGGACAATATGACATATAAGCTCTCTTCCAGTTCTAATATAAAAGAGTTCTTTGTGCTTAATAACATCATTATTCAGCCGGGGGAGGATCTGAATGTGTGCTCTGAATTGGGGAGGGTGGAGAGGTCTGCAGATGGGCTGAGAGGAGAGGGAACTGAGTACAGAGAAATACGAAGACACCGTATGAATCTCAAGAAACATTTTCAAGGCTGACTCATGCCTATGACTTGAGAAGTAGGAACCCTTCCCCAGTGAGAAAATTTACTTCCTCATCTAGGCTGTACTCAGTTTCTCAGCATGAAGCCAGAACATTAAATTTATTACCAGTACAATGAATTATTTCATTTAATCACAGGCATGGATCTTACTGTTGCATCTTCCATGTAATTGTTCCATTTCCTACAAATGTGGATGAGTCCTTATCCACAATCCCACATTTGCTTTCAGATTACATGCTACCAAAAAGCAGGAATGTTATTCTGAATTATATTTAGATAGCCACATGTACTTGAGCTCTTAATAAAATTTATCCAATTATAATATAAGGAAGAAAAGGTTAAGAGAGAAAGGAGAAGAGGAATTTTGATAGGCACAAGATTCAAGACCCTTTTGAGTTTAATCCATTGGAGAAGGTCTTACACAGGAGAAGCTTAATGGGTTTAAAATTCTAAAATAAATCACATGTGCTCTCACTGTTTTCCCTTTATTAAAACCCTTACTTCTATGAATAGTCCATCTAAATTCCTTGCAGCTGTTTTAAAAAGCAGATGTACCTTTATCCTGGGTGGATCTTTCTCTACTGAGAAAGTCAGGGGAGACTCAGGATGAGGCATAGAAAAAAAGCGGCTCATGTAAGACTTTCAGGCATTCCTTGAATCTTATGAAGGCCAGAGTTTTTACAGGTTTAGAAATAGCTTTTTTTCTGAACATATTATCTTCCAGGTCCCAAAATAGGAGGAAGCTGAATAAAGATTCAGAGGTTCAAGGTTCTGGCCTAAATCATCATACCAATCCAATAAAAACGGAACAATATATGGTTTCTTTCAGAAAAGCTAATAAGAGCAAATTGCATTAAAAAGAAAGGATAATAGATTAGTGCTCTTGGGTACAGCAGAGTAGTTCTGTGTAAGGTAAATCCTTCGGTTAAGAATAGCTTTATAAAAGCTAGATTAGAAGGACCCTGAAAAAAGGGGAACAGATTAAGTCTAGGAAAGGAGTTCTTCACTGTTTCTTTAATTCAGAGATTTTCTAATGTACTGCATAAGGCACAGAGGAAAAAGAGAACACAGCAGACAAAGCCTTTTGGAAATAGCATGCTATAGAGAAAACAAACTATTAAGGATCATTGCAAATAAGTTCGTCAGGACTTGTGTGGTCAAGAACACAGAAAAGGTCACCAGAAGGATGATATAAACGATTCTGTGTAACTTTTGTTCTCAAAGCTTTACTGTGTCCTATACTACATAGGAACAAAAGAAACAAAAAGAAAATGGTTTCCAAGAAGATAAACAAGTAAGCAGATCTTTAGGCAGTGTAATAAGGGCAGAGGGATAAAAACCAAAATGTCCTTCATGGTGGATGGTCCCTGGAAATATCCCCAAATTTCATTTTAGAAGTGTGAAGTGTCAAGTTTTAAAAATAAGAAAACTAGAAATAAGTCCAATCAAAAGTCTGAAATTCAGCATTATCATTTCAGTCTCTAAATAAATAAACTTGATATGCTGTCTCTCAAGCTGCTAATCAGAAAAAAAAAAAAATCCACTCTGGAGGAAGATACATCATCTGAAGGCTACACAATTTCCCATACATAATTACAGCATTCAAATAACAATTATCAGGAATAGCAGGATGCAGGAACAAGTGGCTAAAAACTAATAAAAATGAAAAAAATAACTTGAAGAAAATCATAAGCATTCTTAAATACAGGAGTTATTTGACACAGAATTTAAAATAACTATCTTTAAAATATTCAACAAATCAATGAAAAAATATAGAATTCCTCAAGAGAACTATAGTCTATAAATAACAGTGAAATAAAAAATTAAAAATAAAGATATAATTATTAAAATAAGACTTCAATAAGTGTACATATCAGTAGATTATATAAAAGAGAAAATTGTTTAAGTGGGAGACAGGTAAGTCAAAATAGCAACAAAAGCACACAGAGTAGCAGAACCTTGTAAGACACATCAAAAGTTTAACATAATGTAATTGGAACACTAAAAAGAAAAAGATACAGTATTTAAGAAACAGTGGCCGAGAACTTTCCAAAACTGATGAAGGAAATAAAGACACGTATTTAAGGATCATTATAAATTCCACGCACAAAAATTACAAATAAAAGCACACCTAAGCCTTCTGTTGTTTAACTGATAAATACCAAGGCAAATAAAATATATTGAAAACAGAGAAAAAAGAGAGATATCACTCTCATTAAGTAATAGTAGGACCAACAGCTGTCATTCAAAGAGAAATAAGTCATAATTACATATTTAAAGTGCTAAAAAACATAACATCCAATCTACAAGTCTGTACCAACAAAGAATATCCTTCAGGGGGCGCCTGGGTGCCTCAGTCGTTAAGCATCTGCCTTCAGCTCAGGTCATGATTCCAGGGTCCTGGAATCGAGCCCCCCATCGGGCTCCCTGCTCAGCAGGAAGCCTGCTTCTCCTGCTACTATTCCCTCTGCTTGTGTTCCCTCTCTCACTGTGTTTCTCTCTGTCAAATAAATAAAATATTAACAACAACAACAAAAAGAATATCCTTCAGGACTTAAAGATGAGTTTCTGCTACTTGATATGGTAGGATAACTGTAATTATAATTGTAAACAATTGCAAAGTGGACAAAATATATGAGGACTGTTTGAAATTCTTTGACAACACAAGGCATATAAACTTAATCTTTGAGAAAAAGGAAACTTATGGTTTGAGTCCCATGATTGCAATAATTCTTTACTTGAGCTCCATTTTCCAACTATAGCAAAGTAAGCTGGAATGAAACATGGTGGCTCTTAAGAGTTAAGATAGAAGAAATCAGAATTCAAGGGAGCTGATAAGTCTGGAATGTTTGGGGTGGCTCACTGAAAACTAGGGAGCTATATGGAGAGGAGTTTATTCAAGGAAAGCCAAGAATCAAAAATAAATCTAATTCACTACAATCATAAAGAGGAATATCAAATAATCATATAAATAGATGCATAAAAGTCACTTGACAAAACTCAACACACACTAAAACTCTTAGCAGAATAAGAATAAAATGGAACTTTCTCAAATAACAAAGAATTACAGTGATAAATTTTCAACTAACATACTTAGTAAGGAATGACTAAGTAATTTCTAGCTAAAATCAAACAACAACAACAAAAAAGCATGAATGTCTGCTTCAATACTTCTATTAAGTGGTTGGAGGTCCTAGATAATGCAATAAAGCAAGAAAAATAAATAAAGGCATGAACACCTGAAAAGAATAAGTAAAACTTTCTATATGTAGATACTGAAAATTTTCCCTTTAAAAATGAAATCAAGACAAGCCTGTCCATTATCCCCATTTTTAATCCTCACTGTAAGGGAATGTTTGCTGCATACATAATGTATGAAAAAGGAAAAAAATACTGGAACTAAAAATGTTTAGAGAAGTGTTAAGATGTCATAATTGTGGTATAAAAAATTACAAAAACAATATAGAAATAAACTGCTGCAATCAATAAGTAAAATTTTCAAGGGAGGGATATAAAAGCAATATATAAAAGCTATTATATTTCTATTAATAGAAACAAGTGGGAGACAGGTTTAAAAACAATTTAAAAAATAAATTTTAAAAATTATATACAAAACACTGAAGACTGAAATATGTCAGAGTCTTTGGCAAAGACTCTTTGGCAAAGAAGAGCCAGATATGGTGTTGAAGAGTACTGCAGAACACACAATACCTATTGTCAAGAGATTCTACAGAGCTACAATAATTGACATTGAAATTGAATTGAAATATATACCAACAAGTCAGAATATAAAGTTCAAATACACACACACACACACACACACACACACACACACCACACAAAATAATTGAGTTAGAGCAAAGTTACCATTGTAGGATAATTTGGAAGGGATGATGTTTTTGATAAAAGATGCTGGCTGAACTAGACATCTGTTTGGGGTAAATTATTACAGATGAATTATAAAACAAAATATGAACTATAAAACAATAAAACTTCTTTATTCTAAAATAAAGATAAATTATATACCACATACTAAGTTACAGCCAAATCATGGAATAAAAACCAATGAAGTTCATAAGAATTCATGAAGTTCATGAATTCAAAATAGGTGACAAAGATTTCATAAATAGGACACAAAGCGCACGAACAACAAATCAAAAGAGTACTAAATTATACTACATTAAAAGAAAGACTTTCATGTCCTCAAAATAAACCATTAACAGAGTCTCATTTAAGCTCAAGAGCGGGAGAAGGTATTTGCAAACAAGTCTGACAAAGGATTCATACTCTGATTTTGTACACAAAAAAATCAATAAAAGAAAAAAAGATAACCCCATAGAAAAACGAGCAAAGACTTGAACAGATAATTCATGAAAGAGTAAATTGAATTGCTGATTAATACATGCAAAGACCATCTACCTTATAAATCATCAAAGAAATGTAAATTCCCACATTGCAACCACTATATGCCCAACAGAATGGCGAAAATGACAAAAACAAAAAATATTATGTTTCAAAGAATATGTGAGACACCCAAAATATATACCGTTGCTTATGGTACAAATTAGTATCACTATTTTTGCAGTCTCTTGGGTACATACCATTTACATATATCCCTCCAAAATACTATACGAACTAAAACAACTAAATAAACAATAACCAAAAAAAAAAAAAAAAAAAACCAACCAGAAAAAGCAAAAACATATTTCAATGCTAGAGTACATTTTTATTTATTTATTTTTAAGATTTTATTTATTTGACAGAGGGAGAGATCACAAGTAGCCAGAGAGGCAGGCAGAGAGAGAAGGAAGCAGGCTCCCTGCTGAGCAGAGAGTCCGATGCAGGGCTCGATCCCAGGACCCTGAGATCATGATCTCAGCCAAAGGCAGAGGCTTTAACTCACTGAGCCACCCAGGCACCCCTCGAGTACATTTTTAAATGTGATATACTCATACACTAGAATACTAACAATAATGAAAATAAATCAACGATCATTAGTGTCATGAATTAATCAATATTGAGAGAAAGAAGTCAAATACAGAAGAGAAAATTCATACCAGCTATCATAAAGAATACCTTTATATAAAGTTCAAAAATAATACAAATCCAGTCTGAGGAGTTCTATGGATCTACTTCCCAATGCCGCTGGTGAATATTTTTAAAATAATAACCCTTACTGTCTCTGGAAATGACTCTAAAGGCATTTCACAGAGAAGAAAGGTTTTTTTCTCAAAAAAATCTACTAAAATTCAATAAGAATGGTGATACACTGTGTTATTTGAACTGAAACCCATTCCCTTCTTCCCTCCTGTCAACTCAGCAAGATGGAAGTCTCACCCCATACAAGGTCAGACAGGAACACACACCTCTTCCCCCAGGCTCAGAGTTTGAGGACTATCTTTCTGGACCATGCAGGACATCAGCATTTCTCCTCCTTTGCCTAGCTAGCTCTTCCAGATGAGCCAAGACTTGAGGGTTCTCTGCTTAGAGTCAGCCTTACTCAATGGATGGGGGCTCCACCTTGGGCATAAAACCAAAGATAATACTAGAGAGCTGATCACCCCAGTCCCTGTTTCTGAGGTACTGATTTCACACCTAGGAAAAATATGTCAAGACCTGAGGCCACTAACTCCCTTCTCCACCAAACACTCGTATCTTAAAGCTGGAATATCACTCAGAGGGAAGTATGCCATTGTCCCCAGTCCCAGCCCCAGAGCCCCGGCTCACAAAAATTGTCTGAAAGAAGCAAGATATAAAACACGTATCTCCTAAACACTTCCTGAAGGATCTTACTTCATTTGCAACACAATATAGAGAAGTACAAGCTTAAGAGGTATATCAACAGAAGATGTTATGGTCAAGGGCAATTGGGAGGAAAAAACAAAACACTACTAAATAAGCAACAGTCAACACAAAATCAGAGGGAAATAAGAAAATATTTTATATTTCCAGATGAATGGAAATGAAGATATAGTATCCTAAAACTCATACCAAAATTTATATTTTAGGGGCACCTGGGTGGCTCAGTGGGTTAAAGCCTCTGCCTTCGGCTCAGGTCATGATCCCAGGGTCCTGGGATCAAGCCCCACATTGGGCTCTCTGCTCAGCAGGGAGCCTACTTCCCTCTCTCTCTCTGCCTGCCTTTCTGCCTCCTTGTGATCTCTCTCTCTATCAAATAAATAAATAAAATCTTAAAAAAAAAAACCTTCAAAATTTATATATAAAAAAGCAATCAAATCAATAAGCTTACCTTCCACCTTATGACAATGGAAAAAAGAGATCAAACAAATCTTATAGCAAAAAGAAGGAAAAGCATAATAAACACTAGAACAGAAATAAATGAAATAAAAAATAGAGCCAATGGAGAAACTCAATAGAACCAAATATTGGTTCTTTGAAAAAACAACAAAATTAATACATTTTTAACTAAGTCAAAAAAAAAAGAAAAAAAGACTTGAGATGTATGCATTAAATGTGTATAATAAAAAAAATAAATGTGTGTAATTTTTGTATGTTAACCATATCTCATTTTTGTATCAAATCAAAGTTTTGTATCAAATCAATTACATCTCAATATATCAATAAAACTTAAAAATAAGACTTGAATTACTGGAATCAAAGTGAAAGGAAAAAAATTGAAAGAGGGAGCATTAGGACCAACCTTAGAAAAAAAAAGGGGGGGTGCCAGGGTGGCTCAGTCAATTTAAGGGGCTGCCTTAGGCTGAGGTCATGATTCCAGGGTTTTGGGATCAAGTCTCATATCAGGCTCGCTGCTCAGCAGGGAATCTGCTTCTCCCTCTGCCTGCTGCTCCTACTCTATCAACTAAATAAGTAAAATCTTAAAAATCTTAAAAAAAAATGAAATATAAAGAAAAACAAAAAGGGGACACTATTACCAATCTTAGAAAAAGAACCCTGTGAACAACTGTATGCCAGTATATTAGATAAGGTGAATGCAATGGACAGATTTTCAGAAAGACATAAACTACCAAAACTAACTCAAGAAGCAATAGACAATGTGAATATATCTATATTGAATTTGTAATAAGAAACCTACTGAGGCACCTGGCTGGCTCCGTTGGTAGAGCATCTGACTCTTGATCTCAGGGTTGTGAGTTTGAGCCCCATGGTGGGTGTTGAGCCTACCTTGAAAGTACCTTGAAAGAAAGAAAGAAAGAGAGAGAAAGAGAGAGAGAAAGAAAGAAAGAAAGAAAGAAAGAAAGAAAGAAAGAAAGGAAAGAAAGGAAAGAAAGGAAAGAAAGGAAAGAAAGAAAGAAAGAAAGAAAGAAAGAAAGAAAGAAAGAAAGAAAGAAAGAAAGAAAGAAAGAAAAGAAAGAAAAGAAAGAAAAGAAAGAAAGAAAGAAAGAAAGAAAGAAAGAAAGAAAGAAAGAAAGAAAGAAAACCTACCTACAAAGGAAAGTGCAGACCCAGATGGTTTACTGGTGAATTCTATTAAATATTTAGAGAAGAATTAATACCAATTCTTCACAATCTCTTCCAAAACCTAGAAAAGGAATGGTACAATTCTCGACTCATTCTATTACCCTGATGCCAAAACCAAACAAAAACATCATAAGAAAACTACAGACCAAAATCTCTTATGAATATATATGCAAAAAGTCTTAACAAAACTCTAGCAAATGAAATCCAGCAACATACACAAAGGATTATAGACCATGAACAAGGGAAATTATCTCACATATACCTAAGCTTGGTTTAACATCTGAAAATCAATTAATGAAAACATACCATACCAGTAGAATAAAAAACAAAAATCACATTAACAAAAAGAAGAATATGGGGCGCCTGGGTGGCTCAGTGGGTTAAAGCTTCTGCCTCCAGCTCAGCTCACCATCTCAGTGTTCTGGGATCATGCCCCACTCTCTGCTCAGCAGGGAGCCTGCTTCCCCTCTCTCTCTGCCTGCCTCTCTGTCTACTAGTGATCTCTCTCTGTCAAATAAATAAATAAAATTAAAAAAAAAAAAAAAGAAAGAAACCCAAGCTGAACCCGGTGCTCTTTCTGAGCTGAATAGATGAAAATAAGAGCCCTAGGAAATCCAAAAGGCTAGAATATTTAGGGCAGAATTTCAGAGAAGAATTATACATACATTGCAAGCTCTGTAGGTCTTTCCAGGATCCCTCTTAGGAATTCAGCTGACTATTGATGTGTGCCTGAGGGTAAGGAAACTCAGAGACAAATGAAAGAATCACCTGAAAGAAAGCGTACAGTCTGTGGGGCTCACAATGGGCTGAAAAGAGTGTCTGTTCCCACTAAACAGAGTACAAAATCCAGTAAGTCATGAGGAATATGTAGAGTACGCAGAAAGGTCCTACTCAATAGTGGGGAATAATTAGCCCACTCTGATCCCATATAACAAATATTTTTTTAAAAATCCAAAGGATTAAACTCTTTCCAAGTAATTTAACTGCATCCTAAAACAAATCTCATAGATATTTATAAAACTACAACATCCAACATCTAACAAGGTAAAATATATGCAGTCAAGTATTATTAGGCATCAAAATAAACAAGAGATGCAATCTATAAATAGGGGAAAAACATTCAATTAAAATGTAACCAGAATGACCAGAGAAACTAGAATTAGCAGTAAGGATCTTGAGACAGTGGTTATAACTACATTCTCTATATTCATGAAGTTAAACAGAAATGTGGGAGACATAAAAGAAAAAGTCTAACTTTTTATTTATTTTTTATTTTTTAATTAAACTTTTTAAACTAAAAACATATGTCTGACATGAAGTATACATAAGATTAAAAACATATTCGATATTATAGAAGAAAGAATCAATGAACTTGACATAGCAGTAGAAACCAACCAAAATAAAATACAAATATTAAAAAAGCCAAAGAAATGAAAGACTATCAATAATCTGTGGGTTACATCCATTAGGCCTATATGATATGTGTAATAGTAATTCCTGAAAGGTAAAGGAGGTGATACTTGAAGAAATAGTGGTTAAAACATTTCTTGGTTTTTTTTTTCTAAGATTTTATTTATTTATTTGACAGAGAGAGGGAGAGATCACAAGTAGGCAAAGCGGCAGGCAGAGAGAGGTGGGAAGCAGGCTCCTGCTGAACAGAAAGCCCGATGCGGGGCTTGATCCCAGGACCCTGAGACCATGACCTGAGTCGAAGGCAGAGGCTTTAACCCCCTGAGCCACCCAGGCGCCCCTAAAGCATTGCTGAATTTCATAAGCAGAATACACAACAAGCAGAATCAAAATGTTCTGTGAATATCATATATAGAAATATAGATGTATATAAGAAATCTGAACAAAACTACATTAAAGTGTATGAGAATAAGATTGCAAATACAAATCATAAAAGAGAAAATCTTAAAAGCAGCCAGGAAAAAAAAAAAAACAGAATAAATAGATGGTGAAAGATTTCTCATAGGAAACAATGCAAATGAGAAAACAGTAGAGTGATTTCTTTAAAGTGTTGATCTAGAAATAAATATGCTAGTCTGTAATTTTACACCCAGTGAAAATATCCTTCAAAATAAATGCAAAAAAGAATTTTTCAGACATTCACTAGTCTGTAATTTTACACCCAGTGAAAATATCCTTCAAAATAAATGCAAAAAAGAATTTTTCAGACATTCAAAAGCTAAAAAGTTCTTCACCAAAGGAATATCATGACAAGAAATATTAAGCAAAGTATTATAAGCAGAAAGAATTTAATATCAGAGAGAAATATAACAACAAAAACACTAAAACTACATAAGTAAATATATGACTTTTTAAAATTATTTTTAAATATTTAAAAATACATGTGATTATTTAAATAATGATAATAATATATTATAGAGCTTATAGCAAATGGATAAGTAGTAAATATATATATAATAGCATAAAGGTCATAGGGGAGAAATTAAAGTATATTATTATAAAGTTCTGATACTATGTGATGGAGCATAATATCACCTGAAAGTGAACTTTGGTAAGTTAAAAACATAAGCTAGAAATTCCAAAGATAGCAGTAAATGATGAAATAATTATGGCTATTAAACAAAGGAAATAAAATTGAGTCATAAAAATATTCAATTAATCAGAAAGAAGGTAGAAAAATAGGAAAAGGGAAACAAAGTAAGAGAGACAAATAGTAAATAATTAGCAAGATGATATCCATAAACCTAACCACATTGTAATCACATTAAATATAAATAGACTACCCCAATTAAAAGGCAAGGATAATCACTTTGGTTCTAAAAAGTAAAATCCAGAGTGCACAGGTGGCTCAGTTGGTTGAGTACCTGACTCAGTATAAGCTCAGGTCATGATCTCGTGGGTCCTAGGATCGAGCCCTAAGTCAGGCTCCTCATTCAGGGGGTATCTGCTTAAAGGTTCTTTCCCTCTGCCCCTCCCGCCACTTGCACTTATGCTCTCTTTCTCAAAATAAGTAGATGGATCTTTTTTAAAAAAGGAAAATCCAATTACATTCTGTCTATAAATACACTTTATATACAAAGCAACAAATGGATTAGAATAAAAAGATTTTCAAAAATCAAGAGAAAATGGGGTTGGCTACATTAATATGAGGCTAAGTAGATTTCAAAGCAAAAATTTTAGTAGGAATTGATTATTTAATAATGAGAAGGGGTCAATTCATCAGAGGTAATAATAAGAATTTTAAACATTTAGGTAACCAATAATATAGTTTCAAAATACATAAAGCAAAAACTAATAGGAGTCTCTCAGCAAACTAGAAATAGAGGGGAACATTGTCAGCTTGGTAAAGAACATCTCCAAAAACCCTACAACTAATATCAAATTTATTGGTGTGAAGCCAGAAGTTTTCCTGCTGAAATAGGAATAATATCCCCTCTCACAAGTACTTTTCAACATCACACTGGAAGTCCTCACTAATTCAGTGAGACAAGGAAAGGAAATAAAAGGTATTCAAATTAGGAGGGAAGAAATAAAACTTTACTTGTTTGCAAATGACATTATTGTCTATGTAAAAAATTCCAAAGTTTCAATTAAAAATTACTAAAAAAAATAGCAAGGTTGTGACCAGATTAATACACAAAAGTCGATTACTTTCAGCAATGAACAAATGGAATTTGAAATTGAAAACACAATAACATTTACATTAGCACCCCCCAAAATGAAATTCACAGGTAATAAATCTAACAAAATATGTAAAAGATCTGCAGGGAAAAAACTATAAAATTGTGATGAAAGAAAAGAAATTTAAACCTTATCTTGAACCTTAAGGGCACACTTACTACCAACTGAAATAAGCCAACCCATAGAGGTTACAAAGTATATGATTATAACTCCATGACATTCTGGAAAAGGCAAAACTATGAAGATAGTATCAAAGAGCAGTGATTGTCAGAGGTTAATGGGGAGGGAGGGATAAAGAGACAAAGCACAAAGTATTTTAAGGGCATTTGAACTCTTCTGTACTCCACCCCAATGATGGATACATGTCATCATACATCTGTCAAAACTCAACGAATGTGAAACACAAAGAGTGAACTCATATATAAAACTATGGATTTGGGTAACAATAACATGTCAGTTCCTGAGTTTTTAACAAATGAACCATTCTTGTGCGGGTTGTTGATAATGAGGTAATGAGGGAGGCTATATACATGATGAAGGAATACAGGGAATATGAGACTGTCCCATGTTCTATTTAACTTTGCCATGAACCAATAACTGCTCTTTAGAAAAAAGTCTAATAGAGCTAAATGTCTAATATGAACAAATAAAAATTAAAAACCTAATAGGGCCTCAAGGGGAAATAGAAAAGTCCACAATTATTGTCAGATTTCAACCTATTTCCATAAATAATTGATATCAATAGCCGACAGAACAAGTACAAAGAAAATAAGGATTAGAGTACTTGAATATCAAGTGATTTGACCTAATTGACACCCCACCCAAGAAAGCAAAATACACTTTTTTTTCCAAATATACACTAAACATTTTCTAAGGTGAACCATATTTTAATCCATAAAATAATTAAGTTTAAAATATTTCAAGTCATACAAAGTATTTTCTCTAGCCATAATGGAGTGAAATTAGAAACTGAAGCAGAAAGATCTTTGAAAAATTTCCAAATATTTGGAAACTAATATACTTCTAAATAACCAATAGATCAAAAAAGAAATCAAAAGGGAAATTAAAAAGTGTTTTGAAATGAAGATACAACATATCAATTATATCTCTCTTTGCTAGCAATGAACAATCAGAAATGTAAATTAAAGCAATAAATACTATTTACAATAGCATCAAAAATATAAAATTTCTGAAAAATAAAACTGGTGTAAGTAAGACCTGTACACTAAAAACTAAAAAGAATAGTCTGGAAGGAAATTTTAAAAGACTCAGAAATATGGAGAGATATACAATACTCATGGGTCATAAAATTCATTATGTTAGGATGTTAATTGCCCCCAAATTAATTCTATACACACAATACCATATTAATCAAAATCATACCTATCTTGAAAATTGAGAAGCTAATTCGAAAATAATTATGTAAACAGAGTATCTGAAACACTTTTGAAAAAGAACAAAGTTGGAAGATTTACACTACCTGACTTCAAGGCACTATGATATTGGCATACTATTAACACAGAATTAAAAATTCGGAAACAGATCATGCATTTGTGAATAACTGATCTTTGAAAAGATGCAATTTAAATTACTCAAGAAATTAAAGCCTTTTCAATAAATGTACTGGAATAATTGTATGTCAATATGCAAAAATATGAGGACTGATCCTTATCTCACACCATCTATAAAAATTAACTCAAAATAGGTTAAAGACCAAAATGTAAAACCTAAAATTTTTAAACTATTAGAAAAAAATAAAGAAACACATTATGACTTTAGGGTAGCCCAAGAATTCTTATAGAAAACATCAAAATCACAATCCATGAAATATATATAAATTAGATTTTATCAAAATTAAGAACTCTCCTCTTTGAAACACATTAAGAGAATGGAAAGAAAAACTACAAATTGGGAGAAGATATTTGTGTATTATATACACAGTAAGGGTTTCATATCCAATTATGTAAAGATTTCTCAAAATTCAATAAGAAACAACCCTATAAAAATAGCAAAGTATTTGAGCAGACACTTTAGCAAAGAAGATGTATCTTTCATAAATAAGCACATGGAAATATGCTCAATGTCAACAGTCAACAGAGAAATGTTTGTTAAAGCCACAAGGACATAACCCTCTACATCTGTCAGATGAATTAGTATGAATTGAAATACCACTTTTATGATTCTGATACAAAAGAACAGCTCTCATTGCATATAGTTTTTCCTTATTTTTAACAGTTCTTTTAATAGTCTTTAATAATGATTTTAAAAGGTTTCGATAAAATTTGTGGGCACAATAAAGAGATGCCGGGAAAAAAATAAAACTTTTATTTCTTTTTTTTAAAGACTTTATTTATTTATTTGACAGAGGAGAGATCACAAGTAGGCAGAGAGGCAATGGGGGGGGGCAGGGGGGCGGAAGCAGGCTCCCTGCTGAGCAGAGAGCCGATGCGGGGCTCCATCCCAGGACCCTGAGGTCATGACCTGAGCCAAAGGCAGAGGCTTTAACCCACTGAGCCACCCAGGTGCCCCTGAAACTTTATTTCTAATCTCACCCTTCTAAAATTTCTATTATCAAGCCGCCCTATTGATTCACACATCTTGTTTGCCATTTTTAATTATGCAGCAAATGTGAGAAAGTCCTCCAGGGATGCGGTTTTTCCTTCAGCTTTAGTACTATCCATACATTAGATTAGCTTCATCTAAATAAGGAAAACCTAGCTGACTGATTGGAAAATAACACATGGATAAACCGAGGCAGTATTTTGAATGAACCAAAATCAAATCAATGGTATTTGACTACACAGACTTCCCTTGCACTATGTACAAATAAATGAACAAATAAAATGAATTTTTAAATAATTGGATTAATAAAACAAGAAGTAAACCACCAAATTGGAGGCTTTTTTAAGTTTGAGCTCACTAAGTATCTATAGCTGCAGGTATCTGATGAATGAATATCCACCATAGCCTAATTTGTAGGAGCAATTCCTAGCATTCTTTGGGGCTGGTTGCTATAATCCATGTTATTCCTCATCCTGGGTAAATGGTCTATTGGAAAAATCCCTGACCTCTGCCTAATACTACATCACTTGTCTATTCTTTCAGCCCCTCAAAACCTCAACAAATACCTCTGCTTGTATCACATAAATTAGTAGGGAAAAAAATTTCTTCCAGGTTTATGATAACATGGCCATTCCCAAAGGTAGAGAATGCTTATAATATCTCAGGCGTAAGAGGGAACGGAGTGCCTTTCTTTTTTCTACTATACATTTCCTATCAGTAAAGAAGCAGGAATACAAGCCACAAGAGAGAACAGAATTTCCTCCCCTTAGCAGGTGTTAGGCCTGAAAAGAAACAGGAAACCCAAGCCTGTTTCTGGCCCCTTTCCAATCACTGACCTTTCAAAGCTTTCGCATCCTCAACTGTGGAATGTATCCAGCTCTCTCCCAGAGAGGAAACCAATAATCTTCTTTTATTTATTTTTTGAAGTTCTTTAAGGGAACTGAAAGCACATGCAAATGGTTGACTCCTACTGAGACTAACATACCATTTCCATAGTTTACTAGGCATGATAATATCACCCAGATTTGGTTCTGAATACATCTGGAGAGAGAGTTTTTTCTTGCCACACCCCTTGACACACACACACATGTGCGCACACGCACACACATTTCTCACTTCACAGTGCATGGATATCCCTATTCTTTCTTTCTCGGAGGAGTGAACAGTACAAATAGGACTTACAGTCAAGTTAGAGGCTTAAAAATTGCAGCAATAATGAAATAATTATAAGAACATTTCCTTTTAACTGGGATTTCCCCACTTCCTTTTCTCTTACAGAATAGAAATCTTGTACAAGTGAATTTATGCAGGCGAAACACGTAAAGCTTAAATAAAGTGTTACACCAACTCTAGCGATCACATAGGAAGCTTGCTTGAAGCTCATATTTCAGCATAACATTTATGAATTGACTCAAACAGGGACGAAGTGCCAGAGAAACAAAACTGAGCTGGTAGAGGCCTCATTGCAGTGCATGGAGCCATCAGTCCACCGGGAAGGCAACCCCAACCCGGTAACCAGTTCTCTAGCCCAGAGGGAGGAACTCAATCTTCTAATGTGATTTGTCAGTAAGTTTATCAGGTGCCAATTTCAACTTAGCTTTCTTAAATATTGAACTATTTTATTTTGCCTGTTTGTATTTTGTTTCCCTTCTTGAACCAAAGGCAAATGTCCGCCATTTTGTGTATACTCTGCTGGTTTTCACTCTGAAGCTCATGTTTAAGGTGACTTTCAGCTTTTATAGATGAAATAATCAAAGGCATACTCTGGTGCTTATCAATCCCAGTATTATAACTTCTATATTTCCTCTTCTCCCACAAGTGGAAAGAGCCTACAGAAGATCATCATGAGAATAGTCAAGTCGCTACTTGACTATTCAAGATCGAAATTACCAATGGGAAAGTTACAGTTTCTGATTTGGAAGAGTTGAATTTTTTTTCTTTCAGATCCCCTTGGTCATGAAGCTCATTCATTGCCATCTGCTCAAGAAACACAGAGATAATAAAATGTTGGAAATCTAGATTCCTGTGGAATAAACTTATGGAAGAGGAAGACAAGGAGCCATTCAATTCCCTAGGCTTTGATAACTTAGCACATCAGCTGCTATCTGACTCATTGTTCCATAGAGAAAGAAATCCTTCCCTGTCCCTGGACCATTAGTTCTGCGGCTTCCTATCTCAGCTCTGCAGCTAAAATAGATCACATGGGACACCAGGTGTTTTCCACTGAGGGAACTTGGAAGTAGAAAGCAGAACTCACAGAGGAAGTGTGTTTAAGAATATTTCAACCCAGGGATTCTGTTCTTCAGTGGAAAACCTGAGACAATGTATCAGTGAAGTGAGAGAAAAGACTCCAAGTTATCTGCTACACATGTTCTCTAAAATAGAAACACAGCTCAAGCCCTTGTGTTCTACCATGGAGATCACACACTCCTCACCCAGGGAAGTCTGATATCTAAGAATAAGAAATAAAGTACTGCCCCTAGGGACTGCATCCAGTGGCATGAAATCCTCTGGGCTCAAGAGTCAGAGACAACTAAATTCAAACTTCTACTCTGCTTATGCTGTATTTTATCTCTGATCTTGGACTGATAAGTCAATATCTCTGACTCTATATCTGAATCTCTCTTTTCTCCTCTGTAACACTGGTAGGGCAATAACTTGGAGGGTAGTTACGAGCTGAAAATGAGCTAATACAGAAAAGAAAGCTTCCTTCTTCTAATGCCAGTCATCCTCAGTAAGTGTTCGCTCTTGAACACGTTCCTTTTCATTTTTTTTTTTTAAATTAAGGCTTGTGTATTAACTGTAACTCAGAGGTTTTGTGGATCCCAACTCGAGTGAGAATGTAACCCCTTTGTCATCGGTCTCCTTCCCAGAATGCCATGCTCTTCCCAGAGTGTCTAACTATAGTAGAGGTCTGAAGTTAGGACACTCTCCCAAGGAGAGATTAAACACTGCATTCATTATGGCAGCTGGAAGGCTGCATTATTGCTCTTCCAAGAGAGAGAGATTTATGGCTGTACTTAATGAATGCTAATAGTTTCCTTATCAGTGGGTAGCAATACAAACATTTTTGTGTATGGTAAGGTTAAAGTAAACCTTCAGAATAGCTTTACAAAACTTGAAAGCTAGTGATTAGTTCTTGACAAGCCTGGCTAATAACAGGAGCTCCTGGAAGGCTATATAGGTCTTGCTTAGCCAGAATACATTATTCTTCAGTGTTTTACGATTTCACATCTGTCCTCTCAGAACCGGGCTGTCACATAAATGCATGCAGCTTTTGTGCTTTTCTTAAACCTCAAGGCAGTTGTACTCCAACCAATGTAATCTGGCTGCCGAGTAAAGGGAAGCCAAAAAAGCTTTCCTAATCAGTTTGCTTTGCAAATAGATTCAGATTCAACTAACATTTTTTTTTCTGGCCACCTACTATTTATGGAGAATGTTGTTAGACTCTTTCACATATATTTGCCATTTAATCCTTCTAGTACCTCTTTAAGTTTTGGCTTCTGAGAAAACTGGAATTTTGAGAGGGTGCATGAGTTGTCCAAGGTCATGTTTTCAAACCTATATCTGAGTCCAAGTCCAATGCATTCAGCCCAAGCTATTCACGGTACATTTCAAGGGCAGTCAGCCTTCTCCTTCAAGCCATCCATGATGAGCAGGACATGCTAAAATGAGGCTGATGAACTCAGCTTTAAACATTTTTAAAAGTTGATAGTTTTTAAGAGCTTATATTCTTCAGGTTTCTAAAAATGAAACAGTGCATGTCTCGAAGCTAAAAATGAGTGTTTTTATATTGATAAACAATAAATTCACACAAGTTACATATTGACATATGTTTTAAATAATATTCTCTGACATGTAGTTAGAATAATAGCAGCTCAACAAAATAGTTACATCTAGTAGTTAGCCTCAGTCTTGCTCAGTCACTCTGACACCTCCTACAGAGGTTATGATTCAACCCAATAAAAGTCAGATATTTCATGTCAAAAAACCTTTTATTACTCCAAAATCACCTGCAGCTTAATTCATTTTATATCTCCCCCCCCTTTCAAGAAAGAAATTAATAGAGGGAAAATACCATACTAGTGTGAAGAATTTTAGCTTTGGTTTTAAAAGGGTTTCCACTTCTAGAAATGGTCTAACTTTGGGGAAGCTACTCAGTTTCTCTAAACAAAGTTTCCTTTATATAATATTAAAATTAGAATGATGGCATCTACTTCCTAAGAATCCTGGAAGAACACTGGTCGATTTTCGGTTTATGGGCTAAAAAATCTCTGCCAACACTACACAGCTAGTGATTGTTCCTTTTTTTTTTTTTTTTTTGTAAAGAAACAAATGAAATCAACAAATCATGACTAATTTCTATTACATTAAAGTGATACTCACACCAGGAACTGTGGGCATATTTCCCAGAAGATAAATTCTCCACCTTGCAACAAAGGGAACATGCAATCCCTGCTTAGTGCTTAATGTTATTACTTAGTGATTATGGGGCCTGTGGATTGACTTCTCTGAGATAAAGGTGAAGGAGTCGCAAAAGAAGTCTCAAGGCTGCCAATCATGTCTGTATCCAGGGAGGTAATAAAGAGAGATCAGAATATCTCATGAGGGGGGCGCCTGGGTGGCTCAGTGGGTTAAAGCCTCTGCCTTTGGCTCAGGTCCTGATCTCAGGGTCCTGGGATCGAGCCCCACATGGGGGCTCTCTGCTCAGCAGGGGAAGGGGGCCTGCTTCCCCCTCTCTCTGCCTGCCTTTCCTTGTGATCTCTCTCCACTCTGTCAGATAAATAAATCTTTAAAAAAAAAAAAAAAAGAATATCTCATGAGGGAGCAGTCAACTAGTAGGGACAAAACTCTGGGTCTAGACTTCCTACCCCCCAAAAGGCAAAACTCTGGGTCTATACTTCCTAGCCCCCAAAAGGCGGGTGGTCTGAAACTGCCTGGATGTTTGAAAAACAACAAATCTCACAAGCACGATGGCTGAAATCAATGCGGGTAAAATATAAATATTGTTTAATCCCATTTTGTGTACATAACAAAAGATCCCAAGAAAAAATACTTTGACTTATCTAGATACTTAATAGAGTCCTGAAACATCTCCTTTTTTTTTTTTTTTTTTTAAGATTTTACTTACTTATTTGACACAGAGAGAGAGACCACCAGTAGGTAGAGAGGCAGGGAGAGGGAGAGGGGGAAGCAGGCTCCCTGCTGAGCAGAGAGCCGGATGCGGGGCTCGATCCCAGGACCCTGAGATCAGGACCTGAGCCGAAGGCAGAGGCTTTAACCCACTGAGCCACCCAGGCGCCCCCTGAAATGTCTGCTTTACTGCTTATTTTAAAATAGCATGAATATAAGAATAATCCTGAATCATGGC
>CM053613.1:72087172-72129633 GCA_028646535.1 Procyon lotor
ACTGAGCCACCCAGGCGCCCCCTGAAATGTCTGCTTTACTGTTTATTTTAAAATAGCAAGAATATAAGAATAATCCTGAATCATGGCCTAAACTGAAAACAGAAGCATGAGCAAAGTTTCTAATTCAGTGTGAGCCCATAATTAGGTATTAAGGGAAACGTAGCTGCATTCCACTTCTTAGAAGGGGGTGAGTGAACACATCTTAGCATGGCCAAGTACCATCTAAACCACTGACCACTCTTGTTAAAAGGGGCCCACACCCTGCAAGTCCTTCGCAGGAAGAGGTGTTTAGCTTGCTCTAACCTAACCCCTCAGATTCAGTACCTACTGTGACGTAATCTGGAGGGATCCATGAAGAGCTAGAATCTGCGGTCAGGACCTGCTGCAACTGCATTTCTCCTTGTGACCACTAGGGGTCTCTGCTATGAACAGTAATTTACAAATTAAAAAAAAAAAAAAAAAAAGGCAGCCCAAAGTGCCTCAGCTATTCTCACGACAATGCTGGCCTGGAAAGGAGAGGATAGGACCATCTGACTTATCGAATTACTCTTTTCTCACTGTTCTTTCTAACAGACCCAAATATAGTGCCACGTGGCTTTTCGTGACCACATGCCAAGATCATCAATGTCTATTTGTGCCGCTGAACATACATCCACCGACAAAACCTTGCCTTGGGGAATGCCAGTAGCTGTCAGCAGCTGCCTCCAACTGGCTGTGCCCCTTTAAATAGCTCCCTCACCTTTTCTGTGCTTTTGTTAGAGGCAGTTTGGTAAAACTCATAGGACAGGTGAGGCTTCCAAGAATATAATCTGCCCTCCAAACCCACAGATTTAGAAAAAAAAAAAAAAATGTAGCACCTCCCGGCAGGCAGATGATAGAGTCAAGGTGTCAATTCCATCCATTAGGAAAAGTTTGTGTTTTGAAATCCTCCCATTCTATTTAAATCATATGAAGTTGTCATATCTTGAACTCAATTCCACTCACAGTCAAAATTTTCCCTTAATGAATCGACCACTGTATTATTCTCAGAGGCGGAGTCATTTTGGAAGTGGAGGAATATCATCCTCATATATGTCATGAGTTTGTCAAATTTCTCAAAGTCTCTGGGAATGAGGATGGCAGACACATTAAACTCAAGGCAAATATAGAAACTTGACAATAAAGTTGAGTTGCGAATGTTTCACCTTCCTAATCTGCCAAAACTCAAATTCTGGAAGCCAGAAATACTAAGGACACTGCAGTGAGAAACTCTTTACTTGCTGCAAGAGAAACTTCAGCTCTGCTGCTACTGTCTGGCTCCTGTCCTTAACTAGCAGCCCTCCCTCCCTGCTGCCTTCTCTTGCCCAACTTAAACCTCAGGAAAACAATTCAGGGTCAGCAGAATATGCTTGGGGTGAGATTGCCCAATTTGCTGAAGCCTCTAAGGCAGAAATTGTGTCTAGATTAGAATCTCCACCGCTGATTGTCCATCTCACTGTCAAGGTGCTTCTTGTCTTTGTCCAGCTGCACTCTTGGAGTCCCTTTGAAGAGGGCAGCTTCTTGAGGCTGTTGAGAGCAGATAAACGCCTGTTGTTTTACACAGGTTGGGTGGGGGAGCGGGTGTAAACCTCTTAGCACTGCACAAAGGCAGCCTGATAATAACAAATTGCCTTGTCAACCACGAGAGATACTTAGTTATTAATGGAAATAATAACAGATTATATCAGCTTTCCACACTATAATCAAAAAGAAGATCAAAGGGAACTAATACTACAAACAGTTACCAGGGAAGACATGCTAATAAGATAAAAACCACTTTTATCTCCCCCTTCCCAAATGCACCAGTGGAATGATGATTGATAATAAATGACATCATTTAAACTTGGGCAATATTTTTAAGATCCAAGGTCCAGCCATACCACTGTGGCTTTTTCCAACTAGATAAAATTGTTTTCTTTTTTTTTTTTTTTAAGATTTTATTTATTTGACAGAGAGAAACACAGCAAGAGAGGGAACACAAGTAGAGGGAATGGTAGTGGGAGAAGCAGGCTTCCTGCTGAGCAAGGAGCCCGATGCGGGGCTGGATCCCACAACTCTGGGATCATGACCTGAGCCGAAGGCAGACGCTTAACGACTGAGCCACCCAGGTGCCCCAAGATAAAATTGTTTTCAATGTTAAAAAAAAAAAAAAAGGATTTAATTGCATTCTGCTCATGTAATAGGAACACAGGATTTTGAACCCTCTAACTGATCTTAGGTGGTTCGGGCTAAATTCCCTTTGCCTTAGGTTGTGACTACAGACACTAAGCACAGTCATTTCAGGTTTTAATAATCAGACCAGGAGATAGAGCCTGATTCATCACCCTTTTTGACTTGTCATTTAGTGGAATATTGCTTTCACAGCAGAGTACTTTTCATATTTATCCAACCTCCCGCACCATGAAGTCAGTCCTTTGTTTATTTGAAACAGTTTACAAATATGAGTGTGTGCTAAGGCCATTCTCAGGAGATACAAAGACGTTTCTATCACCTCTCCTCCTATGGGGAAGATGACAAAAGAAATCACTGACCTGGGGTCATTTTATCCTTACAAAATTTTGATTTGAAGTCTCACACTCAAATTATTGAATCTGCATTCTAAAACAAGCACGTAATATCTTGGTAATAATTTATGTTTTGTCAAGGACATCTAATAATCCTGACTTTCTTTATAAAAATAAAAGGGTAAGAATTCCTAACATAGGTGTAAAATAGCTAAGAACTTCTTCAGTAATCAAATCTCAAAGTGAAAACCATATACTGATCTTTCCTTCCAACAAATAAATAAACTGAAGCCCAGAAAGGTTAAAGTCAGAAGCCAGTGGATTTTAGCCCTCGGCTGCCTCCTTTGCCTATTTTATGAACTTGGAAATACAGTAAAGACATTCAATCTCAAAAATATTCATTTTTTAAATGTAGGAATAATAATGCTTAATCCTTCCTTCATCAGAGTATAAAGACAGACTAAAAGGTTTCCCCTTATAAACTGTAGAAAATTCTATATAAATATGTAGCACCACTGTATACCCATCATAGAAGTAACCATGTTCCAAAAGTGTGTTATTTTTACTTTGAATAAAAAGTAGGGTAGGAGAAAACCAGAAATATTTCTAGAAGATAAACACAAAAGGATTCTCAATGAGCAACAAAATAAGAGTGGAGGAAAGAAATCTCAGTGGAGAAGCAAAACAGATGGCAGCAAAGGTGAAAGTTACTCTTCCAGGCAGAGTTCCAGGGATGCTCCAAGACCTTTTCTGGCAGGTGTGGGGAGCATGACTGGGCTCTGGGTCAGAAAAAGATTAATTATAATGATGGCACTATATGAAACATTTGGGCCACCTTCCCTACCTTCTCCTCCCCCCTCCATCTCTGTCCATGGAGTGAGATAAGAAACAATCCATTTGCCCCACAAAATAGGTTGGATATCCCAACAGGACATGGGAACCTGTTCAAAGGCCAATGCAGAGCAATTTGATTCTCAAAATAAATAATTATTGAAACACATTATAATATATTGAATAAAGTAGGAATGTGGGAACCCATATGGATATAAACAAATAAATAAATAAAGCCTACCACACAGCAAAATGTCAAACAATATTAACAGATAAATAAAAACATCTACCAATTAGCATCAGAGTGAAAAGCACTTTGCAGACCAGATGGTCATTGAGCATCTTCTGATGCAGTGTGCTGAGAGGAAACAGCTCACTATCCTGGTATTTCTACTGTGAAAGAATATTCCAAAGTGAAATAAGCCCTGATGAGTCATTCAAAATAGGGTCAAGAAGGATCTTGAGGAAGGAGGGCCTATGGACATCTCTTGTTTCAATTTTCCCAAGGACCTGAACTATTTGTTGACTTTTGTCAATTGCAACTATAATTGCAACTTGTTCACCAACCTGATGGAACACATCCTTTTCCTTTGGACTAAAAT
Source organism: Procyon lotor (assembly GCA_028646535.1). NCBI lineage: Eukaryota > Metazoa > Chordata > Mammalia > Carnivora > Procyonidae > Procyon > Procyon lotor. The sequence continues at coordinate 72,091,128 of CM053613.1, forward strand.
AGAGATAACGTAACACCTGATAGCTAAATAGCCAGTCTTGCATTAGGTGGTCAGTAACCTTGTGGCTTTTTTTGTTATAAGCTTGTACTCCTCAACTACCTCAGTTAGGAGCACAATTTTCCATTTCATTGGACTCTGTGTCTCCAGCATTGCAATTCCTAAACCCCAAGTAAGCGTTTTTGGTGGCTTTACAGCTGGTCTTTTGGGTCAACACTATGCAAATTACATAATCTGAATCTGATCATAAGCAATATCACACAAACCTAAATTAAGAGATGTTTTGTAAACAAATGACCTGCACTATTCAAAAATGTCAAGGTCATAGGAAATAAGCAAAAGACTGAAAATATTTTCCAAATGGAAGTCTATCAAAGACATTGGACAACTAGGGGCACCTGGGTGGCTCAGTCGTTAAGCATCTGCCTTCGGCTAGGTCATGATCCTAGAGTCCTGGGATCGAGCCCCACATCGGGCTCTCTGCTTGGCAGGGAGCTTGCTTCTCCCGCTACCATTTCCTCTGCTTGTGTTCCCTCTCTAGCTGTGTTTCTCTCTGTCAAATAAATAAAATCTTTAAAAAAAAAAAAAAAAGACATTGGACAACTAACCACGTCATAGGATTTTGGATAGAATCATCAACCTATAAAGGGTATTTTGTGGACAAAGAGCAAAATTTGAACATGTCTTTGAATTAGAAGGTAGTATTATCTCAAAGCTGATTTTCTCATTTTGAGAGTTAGACTGTGGCTTTCTAGGAGCATATCTTTGTTTTAAGGATGTGCACACTGAAATGGCAGTAAGTAATGAAGCCCATAATGGCAGCTTACTCCCAAATGGTCAAGAATTAAAAATAATATATGTATAAATAAACAGTGATAAGATAAATATGACAGTATGTAAACACTGGTGTGCCTGGGTATTAGGGACTGAGTTGTGTCCTTCCAAACATTGTATGTTGAAGGCCTAACCCCTAGTATCTCGGAATGTGATTATATTTGGAGATAGGGCCTTTGAAGATGTAATTAAGGTTAAATGAGGTCATATGGGTGGGCCCTAACCCAAGATGACTTGTGTCCTTATAAGAAGAGGAAATGTGGGGGTGCCTGGGTGGCTCAGTGGGTTAAAGCCTCTGCCTTTGGTCCAGGTCATGATCTTAGGGTCCTGGGATCGAGTTCCATATCCGGCTTTCTGCTCTGCAGCCTGCTTCCCGAATCCCTGGCCCCCACCTGTCTCTCTGCCTACTTGTGATCTCTCTCTCTGTCAAATAAATAAGTAAAATCTTTAAAAAAAAAAAAAAGAAGAAGAAGAAGAGGAAATGTGAATACATAGAGAGACACAAGTGAGGGGCTTGCACAGAGGAAAAATGATGTGAGGACACCTAGAGAGGGTACCAAACCTGCTGACACTTGAGATGGGACTTCTAGCCTCCAGAACTATGAGAACATAAATTTCTATTATTTAATCTACCTATTCCGTGGTTTTTATTATGGCAGCCCTAGCAGACTAATTCATTATGTGTAGAGGACACAGGCATTGGTTATGCCATTCTGGCAACTTTTTAAAGGGTTTGCAATTGCCTTTCAATTTCAGTATAAAAATATGAAAATTAAAAAAAGAAGCCATTTCTATATATTCTAACACAAAAACAAAAATATTCAAGGAGTATTGTTAAAGTTTAAAAATGCAAGTCACAGAAACCATGTGACTCAATTATTTGTGAGGACATAAAAATGATATATGATAGGATTGTCTGCATAGAAAACACCTGAATAGACCCACAACACAGTATAAAACAATGATTGCTTCTATCAAATGGAGTTAAATGTGAGGGGAAAAGGGGCATTGATATTATACCTTATTTGATTTGTTAGCTTTCAAATTTTTCTTTTATAAAGAAAATGTGTGTTACTTAAAAATACGAATAATAGTATATCCAAAAGAAAAATAATTCCTGTATGAAGGTTAGCAGTCCAGAATAGAACCCTTCTTTATCCTGGTATTTGAGGTAAAAGTAGGGCACAACCAGCTTACCTTCTCTCTGTCCACATGCTCTAACATGCTAGAAAACATAGGCTGCCCACATTCATTAAGTGATAGGGCACATAGCAGCACCTATATTATTTGCACATATATATTTATATTTATATAGTTACATATATAGTTATATAGTTACATATAGTTATACACAGTATATTTTAAAATGTCTCTGAAGTTAATAATATATAGTTATCAACTTCAGAGATATTTTTGAAAATTATATTACAAATGTGGTGCCTGGTTGGGTCTGTCAGTAGAGCATGTGACTCTTGACCTCAGGGTCGTGAGTTCAAGCCCCATGCTGGGCTGAAAGCTTACTTAAAAAAAATTTAAAAATATATATATTATATCCATAATATAAGAATGAGTACTGTGAAAAAGGAACGTTGGAGAAAAATAGCAAAGTGTTGAAAATGTGAGCTATGATTGTTTAAATTAAAAACAAAATAATCAGTAGAAGAGCTGGAAGTTAAAGAAGAATCTCCATGGTGGAAACATGAAAAGAGACCCAAAAGTAAAAAGAAGATGCCAAATATGAAGTAGAATTTAAGAGACGTGGAAGGGTCAGTGTACTATCTTCAAAGTCTAATAAGTATTCAAGAAAAAGAGGGAAAAGGAAGTAGGCAGGCAGAGGGAAACACACACAAAATAATGAACAGTCAGTAACATGTTAATCAATGTAAAAGTAGAAAATAATTTCCAAGACTGGAAAAAGACCTCAATTTTCCAACATTTTATTTTATTTTAAAGATTTTATTTTTATTTATTTGACAGAGAGAGATCATAAGTAGGCAGAGAGGCAGGCAGAGAGAGAGGGGGAAGCAGGCTCCCCCCTGAGCAGAGAGCCCGATGCAGGGCTCGATCCCAGGACCCTGAGATCATGACCTGAGCTGAAGGCAGAGGCTTTAACCCACTGAGCCACCCAGGCGCCCCAATTTTCCATCATTTTAATTACTTAAATTCTATACTGAATTATTTTAAAATGAGCTATGGATAGTGTGACAAGCCATCACTATAGAGTCCCACATTCTTCTCTAAAGTAAGAACACTTTTCAACATGGCCAAAAATGTATTACCCCTCAGAATTAATCATTTCTTCATGTAATCTAATACCACGTCAATATAAATATTTCCCAATTGTTCCAATATATCAATATGTATAGACAGTCAGTTCTCATTTTTCAAGGTATTTATGTTCTACGAAGTCACCAGGAACACTGAATTGGAAATCCTCAACTACTGCTCTTGTTGGAGAGTCTGGTCACATTTACCTCAACTAAAACACCATTTGCATTATATGGTTCATTTGCCAGTCCTTGTAAAACAAGCAGTCCTGTTAGCATTAAAAACTTGCCTTTCTGGGGTGCCTGGGTGGCTCAGACGTTTAGGCATTCTGCCTTCAGCTCAGGTCATGATCCCCGGGGCCTGGAATCCAGCCCCACATCAGGGTCCTTGCTGAGCAGGGAGCCTGCTTCTCCCTCTCCCTCTGCCTGCCGCTCCCCCTGCTTGTTCTCTCTCTCTCTATCTGTCAAAGAAATAAAATCTAAAAACAAAAACACAAAACCTTCATTTCTACCTAAACTTTTTGCTTTATAACACTTAGCAGTTATTTTAAAAAAATTCTTCAGCAAACTCCTTATCATGGAAACTTTCTCTCCCACAAGTTTAACATTTTTTACGCCACATTATCTTTTGAAAAGTGCTAGCCAAGCCACACTAGATGAGAAGGGCTTAACATTTTCCTGACCCTGGGTAACACAACTGTGAATTTCTTTGGCTCCCGGCCTCACTGCAATGCTACTCACTACATGCTTTCCTTGTTTTTGTTTTGTTTTGTTTTGTTTTGTTTTAATCTGTCATCATCTCATGAATCCACAGATTTAACCACTTGACCATCTTTTCCACCGCTTCATCACACACTATAGGTGTTACCCTAGTACTTTTCAGGGCAGACACATGGAGAGATCTGCAAAGTTCCCCTTCCTTTTTTGGATGTCCCATATTCTTATTCATTAATAGTGAACTCATAACCAAGGGCATTATAGCTTATGCCTGAATGAAACTCATCTGACACTTTTTTTCTTCTCTCTGTAAGTCCTATCACCCTTCTGTCACTTAGGAACCCTAGGCAGTGTCCAGAACGCCCCTGGAGGCCATTTTCAGCAGCAAAACGACACCCACAGAGCCAAAAAACACAAAACTATCAAAAATATGGCATTAACGACACAGCAAAAAGGACATTTGTTTACGGTAACAGAGCTTAAACCAGAAAGCAGAGCATTCAGATGGGAAAATGCAGGTAAGGCAACTCGAATTTTTTGTCGTTCTTTATATGTTTGTGAATAAAGAAGAAAAGTGATGAATATGAAGCCCCCCAAATATGAATTCGGGGGCTTAAAAATAAATGTTAGCAAACAGGTGAATTTGCAAATATGGAATCTGCAAAAACTGAGGATCAGCTGTGTGTGTGTGTGTGTGTGTGTGTGTGTGTGTGTGTGTGTGTGTATGAGCACATATAGTTTTACATACATGGTTTTCAAACCAGTTTGGCCAAAGCTGCAAAATGAAATGATGCTGAGCATTTGAACTAGATTTTTTTTTTTAAAGATTTTTTTTTTTTTATTTGACAGAGAGAAATACAGCGAGAGAGGGAACACAAGCAGAGGGAATGGTAGTGGGAGAAGCAGGCTTCCTGCAGAGCAGAGAGCCCAATGCGGGGCTCGATCCCAGGCCCCTGGGATCTGACCTGGGTCGAAGGCAGACGCTTAACAACTGAGCCATCCAGGCGCCCCTGAACTAGAAGATTTAAATGCTATTGAAGAGGATTTACTTTTTTACAACTTAAGTGGCAATATTTAATTTTGCAGTTAATAACATTTACATAAATACAATATTCTAAATGCTACTCACTGGCTTTTTTTTTTTTTGAATTTATTTATTTTACAGAGAGAGAGAGATCACAAGTAGGCAGAGAGGCAGGCAGAGAGAGAGAGGGGGATGCAGTTCCCTGCTGAGCAGAGAGCCTGATGTGGGGCTCGATCCCAGGACCCTGAGATCATGACCTGAGCCGAAGGCAGAGGCTTTAACCCACTGAGCCACCCAGGCACCCCTACTCATTGGCTTTTTTTTTTTTTTAAGATTTTATTTATTTGTCAGAGAGAGAGATAGAGAGTGAGCACAAGCAGGGGGAGCGGCAGGCAGGGGGAGCGGCAGGCAGAGGGAGAAGCAGGCTACCCACCGAGCAGGGAGCCCGATGTGGGACTTGATCCCAGGACCCTGGGATCATGACCTGAGCTGAAAGCAAATGCTTAACCGACTGAGCCACCCAGGCACCCCTACTCATTGGCTTTTAATGTTAAAATCAACTTACAAACAAAACAAAGATACCCTAATTACGGTATAAGTGTTATAGACTAGACAGTGTATATTCTCATAGAAATAGGGCAGTGTGAGAGAAGTCAGTTGGGGAAAAGGTTAGGGGATCAACAGTTCTCATTTAGCCTAATTAGGAGTCAAAATGATTATATCAATTAATAGATCAAGAAATATAAGCTAAATTACATTACGATAGAGTCTTCCATTTTCATCACAATTGGCTTAGATGACCTAACTAAATGTCCATCTGAAATAATTAAATATGCTAAATAAAAATATACTTAAAATATTTTTAAATACATCAATAAGTGGGCAAGAAAATAAATACTTAGGGGCCAAAGACTAAATGAAAGCAAGAATCTTACAGAGATTACCAAAACATAAAGCCGGCTTGCGCGTTAAGAGCATTTGTTAAAACAGGAGGAGCTGGGCTATGATATTCAAAGCCTGACAAGGCACAAGGGGGAAGATAATGGAGCCCACAGCCAAGGAGAATGGGGTGTATCAAAAATCAGAGGTCTGAGCCCAGACAGTTTGGATTTGCTGAAGCATAAACAATTTTTAAGGGTGCTTTTAAGAAAAAGAATACATTACAATGTAAAGTCAGTCCTGCACAAGTAAGGGGATCTAAGCTTCAATTTATTAGCTTCTTAGAGAAGTGCTCCCTCTGGCTTCCTACTACAAGGTTTGGGAGAATTAAAAAAAAAAAAAAAAACCCTAAGGGGGCTTCCATAACAAACCATATTTTCTTGGTAAGTCATACTATCCAACTGGCCTCTTTAAAGGTATGAGAGGTTACCAAAAAGAAAAAAAAAATAATTCAGTCCATGTGCAAAAAGAACACTATGGAGTAAGTACCCACAGTGAAGTCTCTCACATGAAATACTGTTTGCCTTAAAAACTATAATTCAGAAAAACAAAAGTTTAAGACTTGAGCTACAATATACAAGATAGATGGACCTCGAGGACAGTATGCTAAGTGAAATAAGCCAGTTATAAAAGGATGCATACTGCATGATTCCATTTATGTGAGCTACTTAACACAGTCAAATTCATAGACACGGAGAGTATAATGACGGTTGCCACGGGCTGGGAGGAGGGGGGATAGGGACTTACTCTTTTAGGTACACAAAGTTTCAATTTCAAGAGATCAAAACAATTCTGAAGGTGGACATTAATAATAGGTATACAAGAATATGAATGCAATTAGTGCCAGGAAACTATATACTTACAAATGATTATGATGGGAAATTTAATGTTATGTGCACTTTAGCATAATCAAAATTTAGAAAAAGAAATTGAAACCAGAAGGGCACCTGGGTGGCTCAGTGGGTTAAGCCTCTGCCTTCAGCTCAGGTCATGATCTCAGGGTCCTGGGATCCAGCCCCCCATTGGGTTCCCTGCTTAGCAGGGAGCCTGCTTCCCCCCCACACCTCTCTGACTACTTGTGATCTCTTTCTCTGTCAAATAAATAAATAAAATCTTAAAAAAAAAAAGAAAAGAAAAGAAAAGAAATTGAAACTGGAGTATAGTTCAAGACAGCAACATAGGAAGGTCTTGAATTCACTTCCCAGGAACTCACCCGAGCTCACCTCCCAAGAACAACTGGAGTCTACACTAACATATGGAACAATTTTCTCTTGAGAAATGTAGAGCCTGGCTGAGGGATGATTGATTACACATCATGTTAATGAAAAACAAACGAAACACATCAAAGCAGATAGGAAAGGCTAGGACACAATCTCACCATAGCTCCTCCCAGTGGACCACCTACAACCAAGAGGGAACTCAAGACCTAGAGCTTCCCAGTGGAAAGTGAAGGGTTAAGCCCTATGTTAGGCATCCAGACTTTTTAGACCTTCACCTAAAAGGCATGCCTCAAAAAAATCTAATTTTATAAACCAACAGGGCCCTTGTCCTGAGACCCACAAGACAGTAGGGATCTGAGAAATGGTTCTCAAAAGGGCTTGTGTGTTTAGACTCCCCCCCACCCAGGGTTCAGCTCAGAGGCAGCCGATGGTGTCCCCAAGGAAACTGAAGTTGGCTCACTTGTTTCTATTAAAGGCTCAGTCTGAAGGACAGGCAACTAATTCAGCACACTTCTAGGGGCCTGCTGGAACACCTTTCAGGGATGGAGACGGGCCCTGCCATCTTTACACTCTTCCTTGGCTGGGCCCCAGAGAAGCAGCACCTCTGGAAGGCGCTTTTACACACGTCTGCTAAACTGATTTTTGTGACCACTGCCAAGAGGACCCCTCTTGATCACCTGGGTCTGGAGCCTGTGTTCCTGCTCCCGTGAGACTGTAGCAATTGTAGTCCCCCCCAGAAAGACGCTCATACCCCTGTCTTGGGCCCCAATTTTTGCAGCTGCCCCAGAGGACATTTCCACACCGCCTACGTCTAGCGGCTAAAGAGGGTTATGCTCGCCCGTGAGTCCCACAGGACAGTGTCAGTGGAGAAAGAGTTTTCAAAAAGCTTCTACCCCCTGAGCACAGCAAGAGGTAACACACCCAGGAGCTCATTCTTTCTGTGAAAGAGGCTTGTTACCTGATCATCGTGGCTGCAAGCCCGAGGTGTAGGCTTCTGAGCACACATCTAGAGGCTGACCGGAAGTAACCCTTAGAGGATCTCTTGGAGGGTGGATACGATCTTCGTGCCCTCCATCTGCCCCCCAGAGTGCCGGTGTTCCTTAGAGGGGTGCGTTATGTGCATGGGGCACCCTGTTTTCATATCTAGGGTTGCCATTTTTGCAGCTGTAGCCCCGGTAATGTCTCTTGATTGCCTGGCTCTGGTGGCCAGGAGGGCTTGTATTTTGCGGGTCCCACGAAACTGCGGCAATTGAGGAGAAAGTTCTCGGCAGACTACCACCCACAAGTCACTGCATCAACAGTAGACAGAGGCATGCACCTGTTCTCTCCATGAAGATTTTGCTTGCCTTGTTGTATCAGCCTGAAGCAGGCTTCAGGTATGGCACATATCAAATAGCCCTCAGAGTGGTCCTCCAGGACTGTAGGCTGTGGACCCCATCTTGGTGCTCTCCCTCTGTCTTGCTCCAGTTCAATGACATCTACCAGAAAAGAGCTTACACATTTATCTGGGGCCCCCAATTTTTGCTCCTGCCACCCAGGGGACACCTCCAGCTTACCTGCCTCTGGTGGCCAGAGGGGTTACCCTTAAGAGTCCCGTAGGTCTAGATATGTTTGTGTAGTTTTAAAAGCTAGTGCCTGAGAGTCCGGCTTCCAGTCAGCTTTAATCTTGATGCTGAGATCATTCCCTTTGAGGCCGTGCCAGCTCTTGGCACAAATCTAACTGGGAGCTATTAAAAATATAATAGACCACTTGAACAGGCACAAAGTTTGAGAGAAACCAAGCCCTAGGTTAGAGTTGACCACAAGATTCACCTCCTACACGAGGCCACTCCTTGAGGACTGGAAGAAGTGGTCGTCTCATGCAGTGTGTGGAAACCAACACAGACTCAAGAAAAATGAAGAAACAGAGGAATATGCTCCAAATAGAAGAACAATATAAAAACCACCTGGGGAAAAAAACTTAATAACATAGAAATAAATTATTTACCTGATAAAGAACACGGGACAAAGATGTCCTTTAGAATTGAAGGACGCATAAAGAGTTTTTGAGACACGCAAATGCTGAAGGAGTTCATTGCCACTAGACTGGCTTTAGAAGAAATGTTATGGGGACTTCTTGAAGCTGAAACAAAATGATGCTAAGTAGTGACAAGAAAATATGAAAGTATAAATCGAAGTGGTAAAGATAAATGCATACTTCATTTCAGAATATTCAAATGTTGTCATTGTGAAGGTGAATCACTGGTAAATCTAGTATGAAGGTTAAAAGGCAAAAACAGTAAAAGTAACTATTATAGCTACAAAAGTTGGTTAAAGGATATACAAGGTAAAAATGTAGATTGTGACATGGAGAATGGGGCAGGGAGACTAAAAATATAGAGCTTTAGTATGCATTAGAATTTAAGTTGCTATGAACTTAAAACAGTCTGCTTTTAATGTAAGATGTTTTATTTAAGCCTCTGGATAACCACAAAGTAAACACTCATGATAGATACACAAGAGATAAAGAAGAAGAAATCTAAGCGTACCACTATAGAAAGTCATCAAATCACAAAGAAAGAGACAAAGAGAAGATGAAAAGAACAAAGAAATTATAAACAGCTGGAAAAAACAATGAAAGAAAATGGCAATAGGAAGTCTATACCTATCATTAATAACTTTAAGTGTTAATGTACTGAATGCTCCAATTCATGGACATAGTGGCTGAATGGATGTAAAAACAAGACCCAACTCCATGCTGCCTACAAGACACTCACTTTAGCTTAAAGTACCTAGACAGACCCAAAGTGAAGGGCTAGAAAAAGGCTTTCCATGCACATAGAAACCAAAAGAAAGCAGAGCGACCTATACTTATATTGGAAAAAACAGACTTTAAGCCAAAGACTATACTAAAAGGCAAAGAAAGTCATTATATAATGAAAAGAAGTTTCAATGTAATGGGAGGGCATAACATTTGTAAATGTCTATGCCCCCAACATAGGAACACCTAAATTTATAAATTAAATATTAATACTCCAAAAAGGAGAAGCAGATAATAACACAATAATAGCATGGGACCTTAATACCCAACTTTTTACAATGGATATGTCTGCTATCAAGACAAAAAAGTTAACAAAAAAACACATTGGACTCAAGCTCCATGTTAAATCAGATGGACTGAATAGACATTTACATGTTACTTCCAATAGCAGGAGAATATATTATTCTCAAGTGCACATGAAACACCCTCTAGGATATATCATATGTTAAGCTATGAAACCAATGTTAGTAAAGCTGGGTATTTACCCTACAGATACAAATGTGGTGATCTGAAAGGGCATGTGCACCTGAATGTTTATGGCAGCAATGTCCACAATAGCTGAACTATGGAAAGAACCTAGATTTCTATCAACAGATGAGTGGATAAAGAAGATGTGGTACACACACACACACACACACACACACACACACACACACACACAATGGAATACTATGCAGGCATCAAAAAACCCCAAAGCTTGCCATTTGCAATGACATGGATGGAACTAAAGGGTATTATGCTAAGCAAAATAAGTCAATCAGAGAAAGACAATTATCATCATCATATGATTTCTCTGATATGAGGAATTTGAGAGGCAGGGTGGGAGTTTTAGGGGGGAAAGGAGGGAAAAATGAAACAAAATGGGACCAGAGAGGGAGACAAACCATGAGATACTCTTAATCTCAAGAAATAAACTGAGGGCTGCTGGGGGCGGGAGCGGGGGGAGAAATAGAGTGTCTGGATGATGGACATTGGGGAGGGTATGTGCTATAGTGAGTGCTGTGAATTACATAAGACTGGTGATTCACAGACCTGTACCCCTGAAACAAATAATACATTATATGTTAATTAAAAAAACAGTGTTAATAAACTTAAGAGGATTAAAAACACATTAAACTTCTTTTCTGACCACACTGGTATAAAAGTAGAAATCAATTACATGGAGAAAATTGGAAAATTCACAAATATATGGAAAATATATGACATGCTACTGAACAGCCAAAGGGCCAAAAATTAAAAGGGGAAAAAATCTTGAAACAAATGCAAATGGAAATACAACCTACGAAACTTATTTAATACAACAAAAGCTGTTCTAAGCAAGTTTACATGATTAATGTTAACACTGAGAAAAAAAGAGCTCCAACAAATAATACAAGTCTTAAACTCAAGGAACTAAAAAAAGAAGCCCCAAGTTAGTAGAAGAAAGGGAATAAACAAAGATCATAGTGGAAATAAGTGAAATACAGTCTGAAAGAGAATTGAAAAGATTGATCAATGAGAGAGATGGTGTGTTTCTGGTTTTTTGGTATTTTTGTTTTTTGGTTTTGAAAAGATAAATGCAATAGGAAAACCTTCAGATAGACCTTACAAGGAAAAAGAGAGAACTCAAATAGAATTACAAATAGAGAGAAAGCATTACAGTCAATACCACAGCAATATAAGGGATATAAGAGCCTACTATGAACAATTACTACCAAAAATTTGGAAACCTAGAAGAAATCGATAAATTTCTGTAAACATAAAACTTACCAAGACTGAAGAATGAATAAACAGAAAATCTGAACAAAGCAATTACTACTAAGAAGATTGAATCAGCAATCAAAAACCTTCCAAAAGAGAAAAGTCAAGGACCATATGGCTTCACTGGTGAATTCTACCAAATATTTAAAGAATAATTAATTCTAATCCTTCTCAAACTCTTCCAAAAAATAAAAAAGAGAAGGGAACACTTCCAAACTCATTTTATGAGGCCAGCATTACCCTCATACCAAAACCAGACAAAAATATTAAAAGAAAAGAAAATTCAAGCCAATACTTTGGTTGAACATAGATGCAAAAATCCTCAACAAAATATTAGCAAACCAAATTCAACAATACATGAAAACATTAAAAGAGGGGTACCTTAGGACACCCAGGTGTCTCAGTCAGTTATGCATCTGCCTTAAGCTCAGGTCCTGATCCCAGGGTCCTGGGAGAGAGCCTCACATTGGGCTCCTTACTCATCAGGAAGTCTGCTTCTCCCTCTGCCTGTCCCTGCTTGTGTGCTTTCTCTTTCTAACAAATAAATAAAATCTTTAAAAAAGGGAGGGGAGGGGGGCACCTGGGTGGCTCAGTTGGTTGAACGTCCAGCTCTTGCTTTTCACTCAGGTCATGATCTCTATGTTGTGGGATTGAACCCTGCACCAGGTTCCATGCTTGTAGGGGGAGGGGAGTCTGCTTGGTGACTCTCTCCCTCTGCCCCTCCCCCTTCTCTCTCTCTAAAATAAATAAATAAATCTCTAAAAAGAACATTGAAAGTGTCATACACCACGATCAAGTGGGATTTATTCCAAGGATCAAGGATGATTTAACATTCACAAATTAACCAAAATACCACGTTAATAAAATAAAGGATAAAACTCATATAATCATTTCAATAGATGCAGAAAAAATTGATAACATTAATACCCATTCACGACAACAACTCTTAAAAAGTCAGTAAAGATAAACCTACCTCCACATAATAAAGGCTATATATCACAAGCCCACAGCTCACATCATACTCAGTGGTGAAGAGTTAAAAGCTTTTCCTCTAACATCAGGGAGAAGACAAAGATACCCATTCTCACCACTTTTATTCAGTACAGTTCGGGAAGCCCAGTCAGAGCAATTAGGCAAGAAAAAGAAATCAAAGGCACTCAAATTGAAACAGAAGTAAAACTGTATCTATTTGCAGACAACATGGTATTGTATGTGGAAACCCTGGACTCCAACCAAAAACTGTTAAAACTAATAAATGAATGTACTAAAGTTGCAGTTTTCAAAATAAATATACAAAAATCAGTTATGCTTTTCTATTTTAAAAACTATCAAAAGAGAAAGTAAGTAAATATTCCCATTTACAGTTGTATCAAAAAATGAAATATTTAACAATAAAATTAACCAAGTAGGTGAAAGATCTGTCCACGGAAAATCATAAGACATTGATTAAAGAAATCAAGGAAGACACACATAAATGGAAAGATATTCCATGCTCATAGATTAGAAGAATTGTTAGACTATCCATACTACCCAATGTCACCTACAGACTTAGTGAAATCTTGATCAAAAGTCCAATGGCATTGTTCCTATAACACAGAATCCTAAAATTTGTATGAAATCGCAACACACCCCAAATATCCAAAACAATCTTAAGAAAAAAGAACAAAGCTCGAAGCATCATGTTCCCTTTCTTCAAGCTATATTATAAAACTAAAACTATAGAAATCAAAATAGCATGGTATTGACATAAAAAAGTGACACAAATCAATGGAACAGAATAGAGAGCCCAGAAACAAACTTACACATATATCAGTTTACAACAAAGGAGCCAAGAATATGCAGTGGGGGAACGATAATCTTTTTAATAAATGGTGTTGGGAAAACTGGACAGCCACAGGCAAAAGAATGAAACTGGACTACAATCTTATACCATATATAAAAACAAACTAAAATGGATTAAAGATTTGGACATAAGATCTGAAACCATAAAACTCCCAGAAGGAAATATCAGAGGTTAGTTCCTTGATGTTAGTTTCGGCAATTATTTTTGTTTTTTTGCTCTTTTGTTACAGTTATTTTTTCTATAACACCAAAAAAAGCAAAGGTAAAAAGCAAAAATAAATAAGACCACAACATACTATAAAGCTTCTTCACAGCAAAGAAAACCATCAACAAATTGAGCAAGCAACCTACAGAATGGGAGAATATATTTACAAGCCATATGTCTGACAAGGTGTTAATATCCAAAATATATAAGAAACTCTTATACCTCAATAACAAAAAGCAAACAATCGGATTTAAAAATGCATGGAGAAACTGAAAATACATCTTTCTGCACTGGATGTTACACGCAACTAATTAATCATTGAACACTACATCAAAAAATAATGATGTATTAAATGTTGGTGAATCGAATATAATAAAAAAATTTCCGAAAACAACATACAAATGTTCAACACATATATGCAAAAATGCCTGATATCAGTAATTATTAGGCAAATGCAATTCAAAACCACAGTGACACATCACTTCACATCTGTTAGAATAGTTATCAACGAAAAGACAAGAGATAACAAGTGTTAGTTGGCAAGGATGTGGAGAATAGGGAACCCTCATGCACTGCTAGTAGGAATATAAATTGGTGCAACCACTCTGAAAAACAGTATGGATGTTTCCCAAAATATTTAAAATAGAACTACCATGTGATCCAGCATGGATCCAGAATATATACCCAGATCTCACTCCTGGGTATATAGCCAAAGGAATTGAAAACAGGATTTTAAAGAGATATTTGAACCCCCATGTTCATTGTAGAATTATTTACAATTGCCAAGATATGGAAACCACCTAAGTGTGTCCTTCAACAGCTGAATGGATAAAGAAGTTGCAATATACACAGCTCCTTCGCTAGTGTGTGTGTGTGTGTGTGTATGTGTGTGTGTGTGTTTGTAATGGAGTATTATTCAGCCACAAGAAAGAAGGAAATCCTGCCATTTGCAACATGGATGCATCTTAAGGGCATTATGCTAAATAAAATAAGCCAGACAGAGCTGAATGATAGAGCCCAACGTGATTATCACTTATGAATGGAAACTTAAAAAAATGTCAAACTCTTAAGGACAAGTATATAAAAGTGGTTTGCAAGGGGTTGGGGGTGTGGCAGAAACAGAGAGAGGTTTGTAAAAGATAACGAAATTTTAGCTAGAAGACGAATAAGTTCTGAGAATCTAAAGTAAAACATGGTGGCTAGAGTTGATTACACTGAATGATATAATTTTAATTTGCAAAAAGATTAGAACTTACATGTACTGACCAAAAACTGAAAAGGTAAATATGAGATGTGATGGACGTATTGATTGACTAGATGGTGGGAATACTTTCATAATGTATTATGTACATCCAAAGTACACTTTGCATATCTTCCAGTTTTATTTGTCAGTGATACTTCAACGAAGTTGAGAAAAAGAAATTCTATTGAATAGAAAAAACTGAACAAATTACAGCAATAGGTAACCGCTTAAGTGGATTTCAGAGACAAAAATGAAGCAGCCACGGCAAGCTGTAGAGAAATAGTGTCAATGTAAGTCTACGTATGCAAAGGCAACAGCATGACAAAAATTATATTATTTAGAAGGAAAAATATTTGGAAGGATTATAAAGCAAGCAGAGTCATGATAAACATACAATGCAGAACAGTAGTTACTTACGAAGGGACCAAATAAGGAGTAGGGTCAGGAATGGACATGGAGGATATTTAAAAGTCATACATATATTTGATACATTTTCATGCACTTTCCTTAGGTTTTATTCAGTATTCAATAAAGAAAAGGTTGTAATAAAAGAGGTGAACATGGTGATGAAGAACAAAATTAAGTATAATAACTAAAATTGGAAAAAGAAAGAAGTGAGAGAGGGAGACGACTGCATGCAAGCTCAAATTCTCCCCTCTTATGTCAGTGAATGAAAAGATATTCTCTAAATCTGATACATTAGAAATGGAGGAATAAAGCCTCTATTGAAGAGGTGATGACAAGTTCTAGAACCAAAGAGAGAAGGAGTTAAAAGTGATTACCTCAGAGGTATTAAACTAGGATGGAGAAATTGGGGCAGGAAAATTTTCCTTTCATAGTGTATTTATTATTTTTTAAGGCATCTTCATACTTTACATTGTTTGTATCTATATACATATATACACATTTACACACAGGGAATGCACGTAAGGTTACACACATATATATTTATAAAGATTTTATCATTGTTAAAAGTTCGAATGTCAAAGAAATATCTCTGCAAGTGCTTAGATTTAAAGTGAACTTACTATCTTACATATGGAATATGAACATTAAATCTTAAACTTCCAGTAATTGAATCTTTACCTGATAAAAGCTCCTGAAGATAGAGAGAGAGCAGGAGGTGGAGAAAGTCAGAGGAAGAGGTAGAGAGAATCTCAGACTCCATGCTGAACATAAAGCCTGCCATGGGACTTGATCTCAGGACCCCGAGATCATGACCTGAGCCGAAATCAAGAGTCAGATGCTTGACCGACTGAGCCACCCAAGTGACCCTCTGTTTACCCTCCTTGACGTCTTCTGCACTGGGAAAGGGTTGTACACCATCAGCACTCTGGTTCTCGGGCCCTTAGATTCTAGCCAGATTCCACCACGTCTTTCCTCACCACTTCCGGATGGTAGATCTGGGACTCCTCAGACGCCACAAACATAGGAGCCAATTTTTTATACTCTTTCTCTGAGCCAATTCCTTATCATGTCACTCCCTCTCCTTCTCTCTCGCCTTCCCCCTCCCTCACGCCCTCCCCTTCTCTCTCCCCCTCCCTCACACCTTCTCCCACTGCCCCTTCTTCCCCCTCCCTCTCCTACTCTCTCTCTCCCCTACTCCTCTTCCTCCCTCTGCCTCCCCTAATTCCTCCGAAACTGCCTCCCTCTCCCACTTCACTGCTTTAATAGGAACACTTCCATGGGTAGGAGATGCTTAATGACTCTTTCCCTACCAGAAAAATTCAGGAAGGTTGAATAAATGAAGAAGAATGTTACCTGAGCAAAGCAATCTGTGGCCAGCCTTTCCTTGGATGACTAATCAGATTTTTGTATGATTTTTCCTTTGGCAGCAATATCCAGTTTACTGTCTTTAAACAGTACTTACATCGTGGATGAAAAAAAATGTACAACAGAGTTCTCTTTCTTTAGAATTATTTTAAAGTGGTATCCTACAAGTTCAGACAGGAATGCCTATATGTGAACAAACAATATATTCAGTGAAAGAAAATATGGTGCCAGTTATTTTCAAAAGAAAGAAAAATTATTTCTCATCTTTGAAAACAAGCTACAAAGAGAATCCCCAAATATCTATTTCTTCAAGCATCAAAAAGATAATATGTAACACATTTTGATAATTCACATCCACGTACAGATGCTGTGATATCTTCATTCTTAAAACAAAAAAGAAAGTTTTCCTGCCCGTCTTATTCAGCCCTTGCCACTGGTCCCCTGTGCCTGGTGAAAGAACGCTCAGCAGCCTTTGACGCAGCTGGTGACCCCCAACTCAGAGAGCTCCTTCATTTTGCTTCTAGAACCATCCTCTCACTTAGCTGTTCTCCAGAGCAGTCTCCTCCTTCTCACTCCTCCCAAACTCCAACCAAGAGGCCCTCAGAGCTCGTCCTAGATCTCTTTTTCATTCCCAGGAACACTTAGTGATCTACTGTCTCATCAGCTCTGGGGAAGGGGGACTTTTATACAACTTGGCAAATGGTGTGATTGGGGGCTTTTGTTTTGGAGAGCATACATCTGTGGGCAGGCCATTGGAGAAGGAGAGTGAGGTAAGGGAGTCTCCCTGGGGTGCTCCTTCCCTAGACTGCAGACCACAGATCCAGCCATGTGGCCCTCTTCACACAGCTTCCCCCTGTGGTTTGTAGCAAGTGCTTCTCGCCCTCATTACTTTGGGTCTAAAGGACATTTTAACCTACGCTGCCGCTAGCCTTAATGTAATACACATCCAGCCCACACTTTGCAAATACCCTACCTTAAATACTTCGGATGTTATTCTGCACGATCTTCGCATTACCCAGTTTGGGCATGCTAGAGCGCTGACTGAGTCATCTACGTGGGGCTGTAGTTACTTCCTCTTCAGTGTTGTATAATATTTCCTTCCTATGCAGGCTCCAAAATCAATAATGAATAATACTTAACCATTAATTGTTAATGTTAAGGAACATTTTGTTTTCCTTTTGTTTTTCAATTGTGAATAATGATGCTTTGTTATTCTTGTATATTATACCCGTACACATGCAAAGTTTTCTCTAAGGTATGTATCTGATAGTGTAATTGTTGTATTAAAGGATATATATATAATCATCTTTCAAGATTAGTGATTCAAATTGCCTTTCAGGTAGTTGTGACTACTTCCCATTCCACCAGCAGAGTAACGGATTCCAAATTGCTCAGCAAGGTCACCAATACCAGAACCGGGACACTTGCATTTTTGGTGAATATTTGATTTCAGAATGAAGTCTCATTATATCTTAATCTGTATTTCCTTATTTTACGAATGCAATTAGGCAATTTTTTATACCTATACTGACTATTGGACTTTTCATCTCCTAAGAATAGCCTTTTATATTCTTAGCTCACTCTCCTGTCGGGTTGCTTGCCTTTTTAAAAAAATTACTGTGAGAAATTATTTACAAGTTCTAGATATGAACTATTTGTCACTGACATCTGTGGCAAATATTTTCTCCTAGCTTTTGACTTGCCTTTTCACTCTCTTTATGGTATCTCTTGAAGAAAAGGAAGGCTTACTTTTAATGTAGTTCATTTATCAAATTTTTTAAAGTTTAGCGTTTTGAGGAATTGTTTACAATACCCTATCTATATGCCATCATGAAAACATTGTCCTGTATTTGTCTTCTAAATTTTTAGAAGGCTTGCATTTCATATTGTAGTTGCTGATTCATATGGATTAAAAAGTAATAATAATAATTAAATCTCTGGATGTAATCTCATCAAATTTTAAGTTCTGCATGGTCATCTTCACCATATTTTAAGTTTTCATATAAGCATGGGTCTGTCCCTGTTTTCTTCCATTGGCTAACTTACCTATGATTCTTAAAAGCTCATGATAAATTGTAGGGGAACAAACCCCACTATTTTTCAGAATTAGGTCTTGGCACTTAATTTCTCAAATAAATTATAGAATTACCTTTAGGTTTTTCAAAAATCTTATAGGTTTCTTGGTTGGAATTGAATTTAATCTGTGGTTCATTTTGGGGTTAAAGTGATATTTTTTATGATATTCATTCTTTCTATTTATCAATGCTATCTCTCCCCTTTAATATTTCTCATTAAGATTTATAATTTATATAATTTATAATATCTTTCATTTTAAGATTTTCATTAAGATTTCTTATATCACAATACTCTCAAATAAATAATCTATAAATAATCTATATATCAAATAAATAATCTATTAGATTTATTCTTAGGATCCTTACCTTTTTATTACCTTTAAAATTTTTTTCTAATATAAAATATATATGCATTATTATTTTGCTATTAGACTTACATATGTCAAAATTGCAAAATATTTTATTAACTCAAATTATTTGTTTTCTATGTTTTTGTTTTGCTTTGCTTTAGTTTCCTTTGAGGACAGTCACAACATCTACAAATAATGGCAGTTTTTCTCCTTATTCTAATTTTTATTTTTTTTTAAAAGATTTTATTTAATTATTTGAAAGAGAGAGCACGAGCAGGGGAGGGGCAGAGGGAGAGGGAGAAGCAGGTTCCCCACTGAACAGGTAGCCTGACGTAGGACTTCATCCTGGGATCCCATGATCTGAACCAAAGGCAGATGCTTAACCAACTGAGTCACCGAGGTGCCTGTAATTTTTAACTTTTGAAGTGAGCTTTTTTTAATGTTAAAACAATTTTTACACTGTGAAATAAAAGTGATAACATTAGGCACTCTTGACCTTCTTCCTGCACTTTAAGAGAATGCTTTCAATGTTTCACTGCTGAATGCAACTAATTTTGTTAAAAAGATTCTAAAATGAATATCTTTAATCAATTAGTTCTCAGTTGCTTCTTTTAAAAAAAATAAATTAATGTTGAGCTTATGTTCTTCCTTCCTTTTTTGAAATCATTAGGCAATTTTTCTCCTGTCATATATGAATACAGTAAATTGTATTGATGAGTATCTGAATTTGAACTAGCATTGCATTCCTCATATAAACCCAGATTTGCTAAGATTTTGTTGAGGATTTTTGAATCTGTGTTATTGAATGAAATTGGTCTGTAAGTTTTTTTTTTTTTATAGTGTCTTTTCTTGTTTTGAAATCAATCTCAGAAATAAATGTTCTCCTGTTACCTATTCTTTAAAGAATTTGAAAATGAATAAAATTATCTCTTTTCTTTTTTTTAAAAGATTTTATTTATTTATTTGAAAGAGAGGGAGAGAGAGAAAGAGAGAAAGAGAGAACATGTGAAAGATGGGGGAGAGGCCGGAGAAGGGGAAGAAACAGACTCCCCACTGAGCAGGGATCCTGACATGGGGCTCGATCCTGATCCCAGGATTCTAAGATCATGACCTGAGCCAAAGGCAGACACTTAACCTTCACTGAGCCACCCAGGCGTCCCAGAATTATTTGTATTTTCTTTTTGCAGGAAGATTTTTTATTGGTTTTATCACTGAACAATTTATTTGCATTCGCATATTTTATTTAGTCTTAACTTATTTTGGTAATTCTCCATTAAGAACTTTCCCATTTTACCCGTACTTTCTATTTTTTGCACATATATCTGTCCTTAGTTTTTTTTTTTTTTTTTCCTACCCCTGGTCATTGTACCTCCTGTCTTTTTCTTTTTTCTTTTCTTTTCTTTTCTTTTCTTTTCTTTTCTTTTCTTTTCTTTTCTTTTCTTTTCTTTTCTTTTCTTTTCTTTTCTTTTCTTTTCTTTTCTTTCTTTCTTTCTTTCTTTCTTTCTTTCTTTCTTTCTTTCTTTCTTTCTTTTCTTTCTCTCTCTCTCTTTCTTCCTCTCTCTCTCTCTTTCTTTCTTTCTTCCTTCTTTCCTTTCTTTTTTTTTTTTATGTCTTGTTGGACATTTGTCTGCTTTATTGAACTTTGTGAGGAACCCAGTTATGGCTGTGTAAGCACATCTATTTTATCTTTTTTATTTTTTAATTTTACTAATTTCTGTTTTTAAACTTTAATTTTACCATTTTCATTTCTTTGGTTTTATCTTATATTGTTATATATCTCTATCATCTTAAGGTGATCCCTTTGTACAATACATCTCAGACTTTTTTCTTCCTAATATGAATATTTAAACTATATATTTCTAGTTACCATCCTGAGGAAATGTCTACATTTTATAGTAAGATTTTTTATCATCATTTTATTCTATGTTTCCAGTTTCCCAAATCATTTCAGATCAGAAATTACTTTTTAAACATTTACAGATATTCAGTTCTATATTTTTAAAGTTCTCTCCTTATCACAGATATCTAATTATGAGATGGTCAAATAATGCATTTTGTCTGATAATGATTCTGTAATTTAAAAAAAATGTTCCATGCCTACCTGAGAAGAAAGTACAGTCGCCAATCATTGGATGCAGTCTTCCTTACAATTTTTTTTTCACAAATTCTATATCCTTCCTACTTTTTATTTGCTCAGTCGATCGATTACCGAGAAAGGTAAGATAAAATCTTTTGACCGATGCTCATTCTATCGCTTCTTCCTGGCAATTTGGTCAAGTGTTATTTTGAAGTTCTACAACTATGCTATTGTATAAAGGTTTAGAATTTTCAAGGTAAATTTAAACTTTAATCAATATAAGCAACTCTATCTAAAGTAATGTTTTTGCTACAAATTCTTTTGTTTGATATTTATATAGCAGGAGCATCTTTCTTTCCATTAGTATTTTCTTATATGTCTTTTCTATTTCTTTTTTATGTTTAACATGTATGGGAGCCTAAGGTTGTGACATGTGACTCTTGTCTGTAACTGATTTTATTTTTTAAAGATTTTATTTATTTATTTATTTGAGAGAGAAAGAGAAATAACGAGGGAGAGCATAAGCCAGCGGGAAGGAGTGGGAGAAGCAGGCTCCCCACTGAGCAGGGAGCCTAATATAACACTCCTTCCCAGGACCCTGGGATCATGACCTGAGCCAAAGACAGACAAATAAATGCTTAACCAACTGAGCCACCTAGATGACCCATGTAACTGGATTTTTTAAACAAGTCTAACAACCATTGCTTTTTAACTGAAGAGTTATGCTCCTATATATTAGTATGATTTCAAATAGATTTCAATTTGTACCCTCATTTTTGTTCTTTATATTTATTTAATTTTTACTTATTTTTCTTTTCTTTATTTTTTTAAAGATTTTATTTATTTTTATTTATTAGATAGAGAGAGAGAGAGATTGCAAGTAGGTAGAGAGGCAGGTGGGGGTCAGGGGGTGGGAAGCAGGCTCCTTACTGAGCAGAAAGCCCGGTGTGGGGCTCCATCCTAGGACCCTGAGATCATGACCTGAGTCAAAGGCAGAGGCTTTAACCCACTGAGCCACCCAGGTGCCCCTTTACTTATTCTTCTATATTCTTTTCTCTTCCTCAATTTTTATCTGAATAGAATGAGTGTGTGGGGGGTGTGCTTTTGTTTTAGGGTTTTTTTGTTTTGTTTTTTTTTTGTCTGGAAATTACACCCTTGACTTTTACTTTTTTAGAAGTTACACTAGAAATTTTAACAAACATGTTTGCCTTAACCAAATATGTATTTTCTGTCCAGTACATTAGTTTTATTTTATCCCACAATTGCAATGTAATTATTATTTTATACATCAGTGTATATGTTCACTATTTCCTTACTTACCATTCTGTTTGCATCCGTACCTTCCTTCCATAATCCTATTTCTTTTTTCTCAAGGAAAATTTCTTAAAGTCCTTAAATAAAGTCTGCTCTTGACAAACTCTGTTTTTATATTAAAATATCTTTACTTACCTTATTTTTCTCCCAAGACTTTGAAGATAATATCTCATTCTTTCGTGGCTCCCATTGTCACCAGGAAAGTGTCAGCCATCAGTATATTCTTATCTCTTTGGGAAAAATCTGGTTTTTCTTACAAATGCATTCCAGATTTCTAAGATTTACTTTTCTTTCCTATATTTTCACATTAATCCACTAAGAGTGGGTTTCTGTACAACCCTTTACTGTGTGGTACATTAGTCTTCCTAAGTCAAATGCCTTATATTTTTCATCAGTTATGGAAAATTTTCTGTCATGTTCTCTTCAGATACTTTTTCATTTTTTGTTATTATTTCCTAATACTTTGGCACCCTACCCTTAATGTCTCAACTTCTTTCATATATTCCATTGTTTCTTCTCTGTTGTATTTTGAATTATTTCTTTTTTTAAAGATTTTATTTATTTATTTATTTGACACAGAGAGAGAGATCACAAGTAGGCAGAGAGGCAAGCAGAGGGGGGGGAAGAAGGCTCCCCACTAAGCATCCCCACTAAGCAGAGAGCCCGATGTGGTACTTGATCCGAGGACCCTGAGATCATGACCACTGAGCCACCCAGGTGCCCCATATTTTGAATTATGTCTTTTGCTCCATATTCTAGTTTGCTAATTCACTAGTCTACTATTTAGCCAAGTCAGTACATTTTTATTTCAATAATTATACTTTCCTCTCTAGTTTTTATATTTGGTTATCAAGTATGATGTTTTAATAGTTCATTGTTCTTTTATTTTATAAAACATATTTCAATAGTTGTCATTTCCATTATCATATATACTGCATTTTATAACTGTTGTTTTACAAACAATCTTGCTCACCTGATTTTGTGTCCTATTGTTTTTGTTCGTTTGTTTTAAGCTTTTATCTTTAAACAATTTCTACACCCAGTGTAGGACTCAAACTCACAACCCTGAGATCAAGAGTTGCTTGCTCCCCTGACTGAGCCAGAAGGGCTATTCTGTGCCTTTTTTTTTTTTTTTTTTAAGATTTTACTTATTAGAGAGAGCAAGCATGAGCACAAGCAGAAAGTAGCAGCAGGAGGTAGAGGCAGTGGGAGAGGAAGAACCAGACTCCCCACTGGGCAGGGAGCCCAATGTGGGACTCTCAATCCCAGGACCCTGAGATCATAACCTGAGCCGAAGGCAGACATTTAACCAACCAAGCCACCAGGTGTCCCAAGCCCTGTTGTAAACGATGACTCTTTTTCATGATGGCTTGTTTCCTTATAATTTTCTTATTGTAGCTCCTTTTCTAAAACTTAATTTATTTGAAAACCTGAAGCCCGTATTTAAAGTAGTTTCTCTAAAGAGAATTTTTCCTTATTTCCTCCAAAAACAGAGGCCATGCACAATCCAGAATGATTTCAGATTAAAACTTTGGTTACAAGTTTTTAGAATTTTGGAACTGACTTCCATAAGTAAGAGCTCGTGATTAGAAATTCTTAGGCCACTCCATCCTTCATCAGTTGCTGCCTTCTGTCCCGACCTAGGACCCAAACAGAAAGATAGCCTCACCATCTCCCCCTACTGGTCAGGTTTATATTTGCACCTATTGTGAGTGAAATGCGGAGTTCCTGTAAACTCAACTTTTGCAGATTTGTCTCCAGTTCACTGTGCATGTGGTGCATTAAAATCCAAAGCTCTAAGTGATCAGCAATTTCAAGATGCACTCAGAACACACACTGGTTAAAGAGGTGGCTTACTTCTTTTAATTTCTATTTGATAATGCAATAATGATTCCTAAAATTTTCCTTTAAGTGTATACACAAACACATGCACACTCACACACATCAAAATCTTTTTTGATGTTTTCTCTAGAGAAGTTTTCCCTGAGTATTAATCCATCCTATTGCAGAGAACAGAAACCAGCTATTTGACTCTTCATAATTTTAAAACCAGAATACGATTTTAATATTGCACTAAGATCAGGTTTATAACATGATTAATGACCTTTGTGCGTTTAAAAATTACCTTTCAAAATGCATTTTTATGGTTTTCTGAGACATGATAAAATGAAAATAACAGCGGGTCTAGTGGTCATTCTCTTTCTGAGTTTGCTCTAATCTTGTTTTTCATTTGGTTTGAATCTTTAATATAGAAAATGCAAGCATAACACAATCTATTTTTCCAATCTCATCTTATTAATAGGGCTAGGGAATGGGCCCAAGATATTTGGTCATTGTAGCCTAGATGATGTAAAGGATCCCTTTTGAGAGCTGTGGGGACTCAGAATTTAGAGAAAATCAGAGTTACAAGGTTGAACCAAACCAGAACAGAGTTGAATTCAAAAGGGCAAAATTAGATGGTGAAAGTTGGGATTAAAAAAAAGAGATATCAGAAGTTTAGGAAGACAGAAAAATGCTTCAGTTTGAAAGTAACTGGGTCCGCTTAGACAAATTCTGATCCGAGGCTGGTTAATAGGTGTCAGATCTACGAAGATATGTAAAAGGGCCAACTAGACTCTGAGCATCTGAAGGGCAGACATGAAATTATCTCCTAGGTTTTAAACAACCTATTGCTTTACTTTTGTTTTTAAGTTTTTATGAGACTGAGATAAAAAATGTTTTGACAGCCACATGCAAAGGAATGAAACTGGACCACAATTTGCACCACAGACAAAAAGTTAACTCAAAATTGGTTAAAGACCTGAAATCATGAAGCCCCTAGAAGCAAACATAGGCAGTAAGCTCCTTGACATTAAGTCTTGGTGATTATTTTTTTGAATCTAACTCCAAAAGTATAGGTGACAAAAGCGAAAATAAACAAATGTGACCATAACAAACTAAAAAGCTTCTGCAAAGCAAAGAAAATCATTAACAAAATGAACAGGCAACCTGCTGAGTGGGAGAAAATATTTGCAAGTCATATATCTGATAAAGGATTAATATCCAAAATATGCAAAGAACTCATAACTCAATAAAAACTCAACATTAAAAATGGGCAGATGATTTGAATATATATTTTTCCAAGGAAGACAAACGAATGGCCAATAGGCACATGAAAAGATGTCCAACATCACTAAACATCAGGGAAGTGGAAATCAAAACTATGAGTAGATATCACCTCACACCTGTCAAAATGGCTATTACCAAAAAGACAAGAAATAACAAATGTTGGCAAGGAAGTGGATTAAAGGGAACACTTGCACACTGTTGGTGGAATATAAGTTGTTGCAGCTACTATGGACAACAGTACAAAGTTCCTCAAAAAATAAAAAATAGGGGCATTTGGGTGGCTCAGTCGGTTAAGTGCCTGCCTTTAGCTCAGGTCATGATCTTGGGGTCCTGAGATCGAGCTCCATGTGGGGCTTCCTACTAAGTGGGGAGTCTGATTTTCTCTCCCTCTGCCCCTCCTTCCTGCTCATGCTCTCTCTCTCTCTCTCTGAACTCTCTTTCAAATAAATAAATAAAATCTTTTAAAACAATTAAAAAAATAGAACTACCCTAGGATCCAGTGACTCCACCTCTGGGTATTTACCTAAAGAAAATGAAAACACTAACTTGGAAAGTTATAAGCACTCCCATGTTCACTGCAGCATTATTCACAATAACTGAGATGTGAAAACAACCCAAGTGTCCATCAATGGATGAATGGATAAAGAGGATGTGGGATATATACACAATGGAATATTACTCAGCCATAAATAATGAAATCTTGCCATTTGTGACAGCAATGGTGGACCTTGAAGGCATTATAAAATAATAAGGCATTATTATAAAATAATTCAGACAGAGAAAGACACATACCATATGATCTTACTTATATGTGGAATCTAAAAACAAACAATAACAAAGAAATGAGTTAATAAACACAGAGAACACATTGGTGGTTGCCAGGATTTGGGGGGGTGGGAGGTGGGTAGAATAGGTAAAGATGGTCAAAATTTCCAGTTACAAAATAAAGTCATGGGGAATGTACATATAATGTACAACATGGTGACTATAGTCATTAATACTATATTGCATATTTGAAAGTTACTAAGACAGGTCTGAAAAGCCCTCATCACAAGAAAGAAAATTGTTGACTATATATAGTGACAGATATTACTAATTATTATTTCACAATATATACAAATATCCAACCAGAATGTTGATAGTTAATTGAAACCGATATTCCTCTGAATTACAGACTGGAAGTGATATTTCCTTTTTTTTAAAGATTTTATTTATTTATTTATTTATTTATTTATTTATTTATTTATTTATTTGACAGAGAGAGAGAGAGACAATGAGAGAAGGAATACAAGCGGAGGGTGTGAGAAAGGAAGAAGCAGGCATCCCACTGAATACGGAGCTCTATATGGGGCTCGATCCCAGGACCCTAGGATCATGACCTGAGCTGAAGGCAGATGCTTAACGACTGAACCACCCAGGTGCCCTTGAAGTTGATATTTCCTAATATTTTATGGAATATCTTGGTTCTTCTAGAACTGTCAACTCACTGCTAATAGAGATTTTTAGAAAGACAGGCTTTTTAAAAGGTATGTACAAAAATAGAAAGATAAACAGAAAAAAGGAAACTATTAGTAGGCAAGTAAGATACATTTTCAATCTAGATGTTTAGCTTCATCCTGTTAAACATGTTCTGGGACACAGTCTATGCTCACAAAAGGTTTGTAAGTAGTCATGCTTAATTAAGGAGGAGGAGGTCACTGGTTCCAAGTATAATATGAAAGGATTAAGAAATGAATTTTATTTTTTTTTAAGATTTTATCTATTTGTCAAAGAGAGAGAGAGCAAAGCAAGGTGAATGGCAGGCAGAGGGAAAAGCAGACTCCCCACTGAGCAGGGAGCCCATTGCGAGACTCGATCCCAGGGTCCTGGGAACATGACCCAAGCATAAGGCAGACGTATAACCGACTAAGCCACCCAGGTGTCCCTAAATTTTATTTATTTTTAAATCAATGAAATGTGTGGAAAACAATGTACTTTGTCTCTGAAGGATCCATTGCACAGATCAGAGAATGTAGCCAATTATGCATCCTAGACTTTGGCCCCAGTCAGATCTGAATTGGTTTCACATGTTAGCTACTTAAAAGGTATTTGGTCCTGGGCAAGTTACTTAACCTCGCTGAGCCTCATCTTTTGTGTTGTACTTTTATTTTAAAAACTTAATTTTTTTAAGGCACTTTTAGCTTCCCAGCAAAATTGAGAAGAAGGTGCAGAGATTTCTCATATGCTGTCTTCTCCCACAGAGGCAGAGCCTTCCCACTGTAAACACCCACCCCATACCACCAAAGTGGGACATCTGTTACAATTGGTGAACTGACATTGACGGATCATCATTCAAAGTCCAGAGTCTACATTAGACCCACTCTGAGTGTTGTACTTTCTGTGGGTTTGGACAAACATGCAATGCCAGGTAACCATGAGTATGATACCATACAGAGCATTACCACAATCCTTCAAAAATCCTATGTGTTCCACCTACCCACCTATCCTTCTCTCCCTCTTTCCTAACCCCTGGCAACCACTGAGCTTTCATTCATTCATTCATTCATTCATTCATTCATTCATTCATTCATTTATTTATTTATTTTCTCCATAGTTCTGCCTTTCTGGAAAGTTATCTAGTTGGAATTATACCTAAGTTGCCTTTTCTGATGGACTTCTTTCACTTAGTAGTATGTATTTTAGTTTTCCTCATGTCTTTTCATGGCTTGATAGCTCATTTCACCTTAGCACCAAATAATTTTCCATTGCATGGGTGTAGCACTGTTTACCCATTCATCTACTGAAAGACAAGTTTTGACAAATATGAATAAAGCTGTTCAAGACATCTCTGGGAAAGTTTTCATGTGGACATAAGTTTTCAATTCCTCTGGATAAATACCAAGATGAATGATGCCTGGATTGTATGCTGGGTATGTTTAGCTTCTTAAGAAACTACCAAATCATCCTCCAAAGATGCACCATTTAGCATTCCCACTATCAATAAATGAGAATTCCTCTTGCTCTACGTGTTCACTAACATTTGTTATTATCAATGTTCTGGCCAAAATAGGTGCAGTAGTATTTCACTGTTGTTTTAATTTGCATTTTCCTAATATATGATGTTGAATGTCTTTCCATATGCTTATTTGCCATCTATATATCTTCAGTGAGATGTCTGTTCAACCTTTGTCCATTTTTTTAAAATCAAGATATTTGTTTTATTGGTGCTGAATTTTGGTTTTGGTTCTTTGTTTTCCTTTCTTTTCTTTCCTTTCTTCCTTTTTCTTTTCTTCGATAACAGTCCTTTATCAGATATGTTTATTGCAAATATTTTCTCCCAGTCTGTCTTCCATTCTCTCAAAAGTGTCTTTTGTGGAGCAGAAATTTTTAATTTTAATAAAGTCCAGCTCATTATTTTTTTTTCACGAATCCTGCTTTTCTTATATCAAAAAAGTCATTGCCAAACCCATGGTCATCTAGATTTTCTCTTATATTATCTCCTAGGAAGTCTGTAGTTGTGGATTTTATATTTAGGTATGTGATTCATTTTGTGTTAAATTTTGTTAAGGGTATAAGCTCTGTATCTAGATTTATTTTTTTATGTTGACTATTCAGTTGTTCTGGTATTATTTGTTAGAGTGGCTTTTTTTTTTTTTCCAACTCTGTACTGTCTTTGTTCCATTTTCAAAGGCTAGTTGATTACATTTATGTGGCTCTATTTCTGGGCTTTCCAATGTGTTCCATTGATCTATTTGTTTAACTTCCACCAATACCATACCATCTTGGTCACTGTGCTTTATAGTAAGTCCTAAAGTCAGATAGTGTCAGTTTTCCAATTGTGTTTTTTTTCTTCTTCTTCAGTTTTGTGTTGGTTATTCTTGCTCCTTTGCCTTTCCATATAAACTTTAGAATCAGTTCACCAATATCCACCAAGTGACTTGCTCAACTTTTTTTTTAAGATTTTTATTTATTTATTTGACAGAGATAAGAGATCACAGGTAGGCAGAGAGGCAGGCAGAGAGAGTGACCGAGGGAATCAAGCTCCCTGCTGAGCAGAAAGCCCGATGCGGGGCTCGATCCTAGGACCCTGAGACTATGACCCAAGCCGAAGGCAAAGGCTTTAACCCACTGAGCCGCCCAGGCACCCCTGACTTGCTCAACTTTTTTTTTTTTTCCATTTATTTTTTTTATTAATTTTTATTAACATATAATGTATTATTTGCCCCAGGGTACATGTCTGTGAATCTTCGGGCTTACACATTTCACAGCACTTAACAGCACATACCCTCCCCAATGTCCACAACCCAGCCACCCTATCCCTATCCCCCTCACCACCCCCCCCACCACCCTTAGTTCATTTCTTGAGTCTAGGAGTCTCTTATGGTTTGTCTCCCTCCCCATCCTTTCCTGTTTCATTTCTCTCCCCCACCCCCACAAACTCCTTCCTTGCCTCTCAAGTTCAGTCAGAGAAAGACAAGTATCACATGATCTCTCTGATATGAAGGACTTGCTCAACTTTTGATTGAGATTTCACTGAATCTGCAGATCAGATTGGGAAGAACTGATCTTTGACAATACTGAGTCTTCCGTGAACATGGAATATCTCTCCATTTATTTAGTTTTTCTTTGATTTCTTTCATCAGAATTTTGTAGTTTTCCTGTCTTGATCTGGTACATATTTTATTTTATTATACTTAATATTTTTAGAGCATTAATGTAAATGGCTTTGTGATTTTATTTATTGTTTTAAAGATTTTATTTATTTGAGAGAGAGAGTGAAAGATCGAGCATGAGCGGGGTGAGGGGCAAAGGGAGAAACAGCATCCCCAACCTGCACTGAGCAGGGAGCCCCAAATGAGGCTCAGTCTCAGGACCCTGAGATCATGACTCATGACCTGAGCTGAAGGCAGACGCCTAATGACTGAGCCACCCAGGCACCCCGGGTTTGTGATTTTAATTTTAAATTCTACTTGTTCATTTTCTGGCTTCAATTTTGATCATCCACAAAACTGTGTTGTTTTATATAAGGTTTCTGTAAAGAGTGCTATTCATACACGGAAATCATACAACATATTGTGTGGCAAAAAAATAAACCTTCAGTAAAAAGTGGCTATATTATTAGCATCACTGTATTATTATTTTTGTTAACATTACTCAGCTATTCTACAGACCTGAAATTCTCAAGGAATCAAAACAAATGAAGAGAACTGTTTTCCCTGAGTTATATCTGAGAATAAGGAAATGGAGATATTCTCAGCTCCCTGCTTTCTTGAAGAGGGATTTTACCTTATCTCTTGTGTTGTTTACAGAACATTTGCTTCATGCAGATATATCAGGTGCCCCCCATTCATATATTAAGGCCCTAACCCTAAGCGCCTATATTTAGAGATACAGATTTTAAGAAGGCAATTCAGGTTAAATAAGGTCACAAGGATGTGTCCTCAATCTAATAGGACTGTTGTCATCATAATAAGAGGAAAAGATAGCAGAAGTGTACACACAGAAAAGGCTATGTGAGGATAAAGCCAGAAAAGAGATATTTAAAAGACAAAGAGAGACCATTCACTAGAAAACAACCCTCTTGGCACCTTGATTTGTGAGAAAATATATTGGTGTTTTTTTTAAGCTACCCAGTCTGTGATATTTTGCTCTAGCAGACTGATAGGAACTGTGGCACTGACACTGATTCTAGAAGGAACAGAATCTTAAGGATGAATTTTCTGGCATGGTTCTGGGATTTCTGGAACGCCTGCTTAAGTTTAAGCTGAATCATAAAAGCAGGGAATCACAGCCCTTCAACCAAGTCCCAGACTTGAAACAGTTTACGGATCCAGAACCCTTTGAATGAAGGGGAGGCTGGGACCCCTTGAGGAGGGACCCCTGTATATTACCAAAAAATATATATTATTAATCTTTCTCCCAGCCTTCTTCAAAGGAATGCATAACCTTTTACCAGGGTAACTGTGCACTGGGATAAAGGAAACAATCAGACCTTTCGGGAATTACTGGACCCTGGCTTTGAACCTATTCTAATCCAGACCTAAAAAGGTCACTGTTGTTCAGAAGTTAAGAGTCAGGGCCTAGGGAGGTTAGGTGATCAAGGGAGTTTTGGCTGAGGTCTGTCTCAGAGTGAATTCAATGGGTCCCTGAACCCCACTGTGGTTATTTTCCTACTTCCAGAATGCGAAATTGGAATAACTATCCTCAGGAACTGGCAGAAGAATTCCCACACCGGTTCCTGATTTCTGGAGTGAAGACTGTGATGATGGGAACATTATGACTACCTCTACTTAAACCAAAAGTCATATGGCATTCTTGGAGGGATTGTAGAGATTAGTGACACCATCAAGACTTGAAAGAAGCAGGCATGGTGGTTTCTACTGCATCCCCATTCAACTCGTCTATATGGCCTGTGCTGAAGGCAGATGGACCTCAGAGAGAATGGCAGTGGATTATTATAAGCTTAAGCAGGTGGGGATCCAATTGCAGGTGCTGTACCAAATGTGGTTTGATTGCCTGAGGAAATCTACACATCCTCTAGTACCTAGTATGCAGCTATCGATCTGGCGAACGTCTTTTGTTTTGTTTTGTTTTTCCCCACTCTTGTCAATAAGGACCATCAGAAGCAGTTTGCTTTCAGCTGACAAAGCCTGCAATACATCTGTATTCTCTTACCTCGGGGATAAAGCAGTGCTACAATTCTGCATTTATAATTTAGTTTGCAAGGATCTTGATTGCCTTTCCCTTCCACAAGATATCACACTGGTCTGTTATGTTGATGACATTATTGTAATTAGACCCAGGGAGCAGCAAGTAGCAACAACTCTAGGCTTACTGGTAAGACATTTATGTGGCAGGAGGTGGGAATACGTTCAACAAAATTCCGTGAAATTTTCAGGGCTCCAGTGGAATGAGGCATGCTGAATTTTCTCTCTAGGGAGAAAGCTAAGTTCCATCTAGTCCCTTCTACGACCAAAGCAAGCATGATGCCTAATGGGCCTCTTTGGATTCTGGAAGCAACACAGTCCTCATTTGGGTATGTTACTCTTGCCCACTGGCTGAGTGACCCCAAAAGGCTGCTAGATTTGATTGGGACTCAAAATAAGAGAAGACTTTGCAACAATGCCAAGCTGCCATGGAAGGCACATGTCTTCTTGGGCCACATGATCCAGCACATCCAATGGTGCTTGAAGTTTCCATGGGAGGCAGGGATGCCGTTTGGAGCCTCTGGAAGGACCCTACAGGTAAATCACAGAGCAGGCCCTTAGGATTTTGGAGCAAGGCCCTGCCATCCTCTGTAGATAACTACTCTCCTTGTGAGAACACAGCTATGAGGACATGAGAGTTACAAAAATGAGAACTGTAATTATCATTGACATGTCCTCCCTATTTTGTTCTGAATATTTGTGTATGCATATCAAATATATTTTCTGTCTCTTATCCTCTTAAGTAACATAAGGTGTATTTACATATCAGAGTATTTAACATTATTAACTTTACATCATAGTATTTAAGTTATGAGATATCAAGAAAAAGAGTAAATATCAACCAAGGAGTCTGCATCTTCTTCTGGGGAAAGAGGCAGTGTGTTTTCAGTTGTAGGCAGGATAGTTTTATCATGTTAGGTGGAAGTGGGACTTTGTTATTGTCTTTACATGGAGGTTAAATCTGGTTGAAGGAGGTACATATGAGGGGTAAGTTGACAATGGGTGGAGTCTTAATGGCTACTGTGTCAACATGGAAGGTGTTTTGAATGAGTCTCACATTTAAATTGGTGAACTTCGGGTAGAGCAGGTTGCTCTCCGTACTGTGGGTGGGCTTCATCCAATCAGTTGAAGACCTGAATTATGTCAAAAAGATGGCCTCCCCGAGCAAGACGGAATTGTCCAGTAATTGACTTTAGACTTCATTCCACACCTTTGGCTCTCCTAAATCTCTAGGCTGCTGCTTTTAAACTGGAACTCTACTGTTGGCTCTCCTGTCTCAAGCCTATGGGCTCAGTGCTGATTTGGACTTGCTCAGTCTGCGTAATCGCATGACCTCATTCCTTATAACATATCATATATATATCATCTATTTCATTTTCTACATCACACACACACACACACACACACACACACACACACATCCTATTGGTTTTGTTTCTTTGGATAATTCTGACTAATACCCAATATCATATACTCTAGGCAAGGGGAAAATATTTATCTTGGCAAAATCAAATGCAGATATATATATATATATATATATATATGTATATGTATATATATATATATATACATATATATATATAATTTCATTTTGTTACCCTTTTTAAGATTTTATATATATATTTTGAGGGAGAGAGAGTGTGTGTGAGCAGGGAGAGGGACAGAGGGAGAGGGAGAGCCCACGGTGAGTATAGAGCCTGATGAGGGGCTCCATCTCAAGATCCTGAGATCATGAGCTGAGCCTAAACCAAAAGTCAGATGCTTAACCAACCCAGCCACTCCGGCGCCCCTTTTGTCACACTCTTTAAGAAGCCCTTTATGTCTTAGAAAGTAGAATTTGAAGCCAAAGACTGAAGTTGGAAGCAGGGTTCTCTCCTCATTATTATCTTGTGTTACTGGCGAAGTTCACTTCACTTTTCTGAGATTTAATTTCTAAAATGAAAAATAATCATATTTACCTAAAAGTGCTCTAAAAGAATTGATTATACTAAGACTATTGAATATATAAGACTATATATATAGTCTTATATATATATCAGATTTTATATATAATATGTATACATGTAAAAATATATTTGATACACACACACACACACATATATATATATTTTTTGAAAGTTGAACCAAATGATGTCACAATATTTTATGGTCTCAACAGCTGAATACTAGCAACTTTATGTACGTCAATCTAAACTACATTTAAAGAAACTATGACCCAAATTTCAAATCACACAAAACAAATGAGGCATAAAGGTTATTGACATCACATCATGCCTATAATTCTTTCATATTAATAAGCATGATTGGTATTGCTTTTTGAGCACTTATTAGGTGCCAGATGCTGAAACTCACTATTTCAGTTAATCCCCCAAACAATCTTATAAATCAGGGATGCTGATGACTTACCTTAAATCGTGGAAGAGGAACAAAGACATAAAACAAGACCCCTGAAGGCCATGACTTGCAAATGGTTGAGTCAGAATCTTAAACCTGGGTAATCTGACACCACGACCAAAATTCTTAGTGAGGATACCTTGCTGCCTCTAAGGGAAGTTCAATTAGAAGGACCAAGATGACTTATTTTTAAATATTTTACTTATTTATTTGACAGAGAGAGACAGATCACAAGTAGGCAGAGAAGCAGGCAGAGAGAGAGGGGGAAGCAGGCTCCAGAGAGCCCAACGCGGGGCTCGATCTTAGGACCCTGAGATCAGGACCTCAGAGGCTTTAACTCGCTGAGCCACCCAGGCGCCCCAAGATGACTTATTTTTAGATGCCTACAGTCTGAGTCATCAGTGAGTCCTCAATGCAGTGTCCTGCTGCTTTTTCTGAACTGTGCCTAGAACTGAATCACACGCAACCCTTCTCCCTTCTGCCTCTAACATTATACAAAGCAGCCTCCGCTGCCATCCGTCCCCACGCCTTCTTCCGTCAGCACTGTGGAGGAGCTTTGGCATTCCTCACACAAATGTAAAAAGTCATTTGGGTTCCTTAACAATAGAATGGTCTGTCCATTTTAAAATTTCATTAGGAAATATACCCCAAGGCAAGGATGTGATGAACTGAGGTGATACATAAATCCAGGGAGGCAGGAAAGTGTTGGGAAGAGAATGGGCACCACTTGCTCTCACAATGTGAGGATCAGGGTTTAGTGAAAATGCATGTCTGTGAGAGCAGCATAAAGAGACTCTCAGTGAAGGCTTAAAGTTACCAGGGCTTCAGGAAGCTGTAATTCACGAGTTCAGTAATAAAGGCCACCAGGCTAAAGCTAAAACTAAGAGGAAAAGTAAAGTTCTTTGAGAAAAATTAAATCAAGTTCAAGGTTGTTGTTTGTTGGGTGTGGGGGTGGAGAGTAAGGAAGGAGGGATCCATTTTCTCATGTTTCTTGATAGTTGGAAATCTTAATGGAACAGGAGAATGTGAAAGGCAAGCATATTTTTATTTCACAAAGCCCTTCCTGGTTGGTTACTGACTACAATTACAAAGGCTAAATTGAGACTAATTCTGCCATCCCTCGTCTAAACTAACTTAAAATCAATGGTCCACTGCAGATTCCCCCACAGGGGAGAAAGCAAAGGCAAGAGAGACTGGCAAGGCGAAGTAGGTCATGGGAGTCTGTGCTCCCGAGCCTGCTCCTCTATCCATCAAGCCGAGAGGCACAAATAAATTTAAAAAAAAAAAAAAAAGAAGAAGAAGAAAGAAAGAAAAAAAAATACCAAAGGAACCGCTCTGTGAATGGTTCCTGATTACAGCAGAAGGCATTGTTGAGAAAGGAAATGAGGCCTGAATAAGGAAAAGATTACAGTTCATCTACCAGATGCACCACAGGGCTTGGTGTGTTTCTTTTCCCTTTCTCGGGATATCTTTACTTTAGCAACTCGAACAATTCTATTGATGAGCTCACCCGTCCTCCTCTATCCTATCCCACAGGTGGTTTTCAAATGTTATTGTACATAAGAACCACCCAGGGCTGTTGTCTAAATGCAGGTTCCTGGGTCTCAGTCTCAGAGATTTTGATTGGGTCCTTTGAGGATGAAGCCCAAGAATTCGTATTTATCATGGTTCATCTCCCCCTCTGATTTCCCCTCATTCCCCCTTCCCTTCCTTCTCACAATGCCTTCCATGTTTTTCTTTATGCTCAGCACGTAAGTGAGACCATAAGGTAATTGGCTCTCTCTGCTTGACTTATTTCACTCCGCATAATCTCTTCCAGTTCCGTCCATGTTGATACAAACTGAGGGTTTTGGAGGGGTGGGGGTGAGAGGTTGCATACATTAGTAACATAACTCAACATCCTTAATTTGGTATAAGTGTTTGTTCCAAAATATTGTTTTGGAACAATATTTTTTTCTTGATAAATTTTCGTATTTATTTTTTCTTTTTTAGGATAGACATTTTAAAATAAATATATTAATTTTTAAAGATCACATTTAAGGAAAAAAATAAAAAAATAAAAATGGGCAGAAGACACAAACACACATTTCTCCAAAGAAGACATAAAAATGCTCAACAGACATATGAAAAGATGCTCAACATCACTCATCGGGGAAATGCAAATCAAAACCGCTATAAGGTATCACTTCACAACTGCCAGGAACGGCTACCATCAAAACCATAACAAACATGTGTTGGCAAGGATGTGGGGAAAAAAGGCATACTTGTTAGTGGGAATTCAAAGTGGTGCAGCCACTGTGGAAAACATGGAGGTTCCTGGTGGTGGGTATTGAGGAGGGCATGTATTGCATGGAGCACTAGGTGTGGTGCATGAACAATTAATCTTGTAACACTGAAAAAATAAAATAAACATATTTGGAAAAAAAAAAAAGAATTCGTATTTATCAAGCATTTCACCTAGCTCGATGCAGGTCATTTTTGGACCACACTTTTACAAACGTCACTAAGGATAGTGTATGTGTATGTATATATGTATATAAAGGTTACATTGTTTGTATTTGTATGCATGAAATAGTGATGCACAGTAAATAATATCACAAGAAAGCTTATCTCCAGCTTCCTACCTTCACCTCCATATCCTATCAGCGCTGTCCCCAGGATGGGGACAGGATTGAGTATGTCAGTCATAAATGAGAAATCTACGTGATTGAAGGTAATTTGTTTCTTCATTTAAGTTTTCTTCCAATTTTATCCAGAAACAACTGACGTACGTCACTGTATAAGTTGAAGGTGTACAGCATGATGCTTTTATTTCAGATATAGAGAAATGATTACCACAATAGGTTTAGTTAATATCTATTAACTCAAACAGATACAATATAAAGAAAAGAAAAAAAATGTCCTTGTGATGAGAACACTTAGAACTTATTCTCTTAACACCTTTCCTATATATCTGACAACACTGTTAGTTACGGATATCCTGTTGTACCTGCCATCCTCAGGATTTATTTATCTTGTAACTAGAAGTTTGTGTCTTTTGACCACCTTCCTCCCATCCTCACCCCCCACCCAATTTACAAATGTGATTTACAACTGAACATTTACCACGCTGTCTGGATTAACTTATCTATTAGCCAATTTCTGAGTATTAATTGCCAATATAACTGCTGACAGTCAAACTTAAGGCTTTTATTTTGGAACAATATTTTTTTACGGTTTTTTTTTTTTTTGGCATAATAAGGTGACAGTTCTTATGTTTACAATTCGCTCTTTTCTGTTTATT
This sequence comes from Procyon lotor, assembly GCA_028646535.1. Classification (NCBI taxonomy): domain Eukaryota; kingdom Metazoa; phylum Chordata; class Mammalia; order Carnivora; family Procyonidae; genus Procyon; species Procyon lotor. The sequence goes on from CM053613.1 coordinate 72,129,016, forward strand.
TCTTTAAAGCAATTAATCATTCATTGCAGAAATACTTTTAATTAAAATGCTTTCTCACTCCTAACCTCAGAAATATGTGAAATACAAACAAAACGAGTTGAGAATGAAACCTAAAAGTTTTGACAACTCAAGTAAGTATTCTTCATGTTGTGTGTTAGTTTATGAATCACTGCATGAAAACAAAGCTAGATGAGTAATGAATATGGAATAGGTTAATAAACAGAACAATCCTATAATCTCCTTAGGGAAGTCTTAGGTGAGCATTTTGTTCAAAAATTTAGAAAAAAAATAATTTTTTTAAAGATTTTTTTTTTAATTTGTTTGACAGAGAGAAACACAGCGAGAGAGGGAACACAAGCAGAGGGAATGGTAGCGGGAGAAGCAGGCTTCCCACTGAGCGGAAGCCCAGATGCGGGGCTTGATCCCAGGACCCTGGGATCATGACCTGAGCCGAAGGCAGAGGCTTTAACCCAATGAGCCACCCAGGCGCCCCTAGAAAAAAAATAATTTTTTAAAGATTTTTTATTTGTTAATCCAATCAAGAAATGGGCAGAAGATATGAACAGACATTTCTGCAAAGAGGATATCCAAATGGCCAACAAACACATGAAAAAGTGC
>CM053613.1:72129733-72147747 GCA_028646535.1 Procyon lotor
AACGACATGGATGGAACTGGAGGGTATTATGCTAAGCGAAATAAGTCAGTCAGAGAAAGACAATTATCACATGACATCTCTGATATGAAGAATTTGAGAGACAAGGCGGGGGATTGTGGGGGTGGTGGGGGAGAGAAATGAAACAGTAAGGGATGGGGAGGGAGACAAACTGTAAGAGACTCCTAGACTCTCGAAACGAACTAAGTGTGGCTGGTAGGTGGGGGGTAGGGGTAGGGTGGCTGGGTGGTGGACATTGGGGACAGTATGTGCTATGGTAAGTGCTGTGAAATGTGTAAGCCTGACAATTCACAGACATGTACCCTCGGGCAAATAATACATTATATGTTAATTTAAACAAATTTAAAAAAAGATGTTTGTATTTGTGAGAGAGAGTCCATGTGTGCACTGCTTGTGGGGGGGGATGCCCCTCCCCATGCATGAGTAGTGGGGAGGGGTAGAGGGAGAGGGAGATGCAGGTTCCCAGCTCAGCAGAGTCCCAGGATGCTGGGATCATGACCCAAAGTGAAAGCAGACACTTAAACACCTGAGGTGTTTACCCAGGCACCCCTAAAAAAAAATTATTGTTTCAAATCAGTATACTTATATTTTTTAAAGTCCACCAATGTCACTCAATAGAATAGCAATAATCATTCCTTTTCTTCCCCTTTCTTTTTTTTTTCTTCCCCTTTCTTATATGTTCAGTGCCCACTACATGGAAAGTACCCAATAAATATGTATGGTTATTGAAGAAATTCACTAATTTGGCTAAGTGGAAGAGATGCAGTTTGAATCTATAAAATAATCTTACTCTTATATGTGCTATCATAAATTAGTGAATATCAAATGCAAGTCCCACTAGACATGATTAATAATATAGTTAAAATTTTGATGCTTATGGATTTATGCTTATAGAGTCTCTGACCTTCAAGGATTCTCAAGCTGCCTAATGTGAAATGGCAATCTCAGATTGTCTCCTTCTCTTATCTGGAGTCTTTGCTCAAGAGCAAAAAACAGTACACAGAACTAGGGAAAAGACAGAACTGGGAAAGCTGGGGACAGTCTCGGGGACAGGGAAGCCCACTGGGTATCAAGGTGGGGCTTGATGGGTGTGCCATTACCAGCTTAAATGTACCTGGTTCCAATTAGATTATAGGAAAGCATTATCTCCAAGGACCTTGGTTCCAAATATTGGGAATTTCTTACACTTCCTATTCCTGTATTCTGTACAGATGGAAGCATGATAAATGGCTTAGCAGTGTGGAGGAAGATCAAGTCTAAGTGCCTACAAAAACATATACTAACAATAGCAAGTCTATTTTCTCTATAGAACCCATTGTGGGATCAAGGATTAGAGGCATTATTTACCAAAGAAAGCAGGGCTGAATAAAGTAGAGGTGGAATGGGGACTTAGTTAAAAACCTGTAACAGGTGCTTCAAAGCCCCCAGGGGACTATCTACACACAGCAAAGAGAGACAACTCCTTTATCAATCATGTAGGAGTTGGGAAGTATTTATTACAGAACAATTTAGCCAGAATGGCTTGGAATCTAAGGATAGCAAACACGGAAGAAGAAAGGTGTGAGTTTCTGGGGGAAAAAAATAGTCATTAAGTAAAAATTTTATTCCAAATAGAGATAATGCCAATGCTCTCCCTCAATCAGCTCCCGAATTCGAACCACAGGGTCTGTACCTCCTCTTTGCCTTGGCAAGAGAAGCAAGAGGAAATGTTCAGGAAAACTGAAAATCTCTAAGGAATGATTTTTAGATACTGATGTGTGGGAGACTTTGATTAAAAAAAAGTTGGACACCCAATTACCACTCTACAGTGATGCTCGCTAGTCCACAAGACATGTCTCTGTGCCTTCTGTTTCCAATTATATTTGAGTGTCTCCCTCTTAAATATCTACATTTGTATGTATCCAAGCATTTATTTGTCTGTCTATCTGTCTGTCTACTTATCTGTCTGTGCCTCTTTCTATTTATTATTCCTCCATCCACTCACCAAGCATCACTAGTTAGTTGACAAAAGCTTCCAACAAGAAAAAGAGTGTAAAGTAAGCAAATGGGGAAAAAAAAAAACCAGGAAAAATAAACTTGAAGGTAGTTAAGACAAGACATGGAGCAGAAGAAAATTATTTTAAAAAACAAAGACTTCTTATAATAATTCTCACAGAGATAAAAGAAGAAATTATTTCATTTTTTAAAAACGATGAAAGTGGGGTGCCTGGGTGACTCAGTGGGTGAAAGCCTCTACCTTCTGCTCAGGTCCTCATCCCAGAGTCCTAGAATCAAGCCCCGCATCGGGCTCTCTGCTCAGTAGGGAGCCTGCTTCCCCCCCTCTCTCTGCCTGTCTCTCTGCCTACTTGTGATCTCTTTGTCTCTGTCAAATAAATAAATAAAATCTTTAAAAAATTAAAATTAAAAAATAAAAACGATGAAAGTATAGAAAAAGAGAGAAAAATAATGACTACAGAAAAGAGCATAAGAACTAAATGAGACATCATGAAAAAGTCTAGCACATGTAATCTCAGTAGCAGATTGAAAGGAGAGCATAAGAGGAGAGAAAGCAATATTTTAATAGATTCTGATCTAAACTTTTTCAAATCTGATTTCTAAAATAGCAATCAACAGATTCAAGGTCTATAAGGCCTCAGATGTATAAGTGCAGGGAGTACATGTAGGCATATCATGGTAAGACTTCTGAAAACCAAGGACAAAGAGAAAATGTTTAAAAAAAAAGAATAGAAAAAAACAGAGGGGGAGCTTGGGAAGATAGCGAGCAATATTGGAGGAGGACCCTGAGCTCACCCTGCCCATGTTTACAACCAGGTACTGTCTACATCCAAGCTAACAAACTGGACAGCAATCTGAGGACTTGCAGAACCAACTCCACAGCTAAATATAGAGAAGAAGCTGCATCTGAAAGGTTAGGAAGGTCAGAAAGACTAACGGAGGCTGCAAGAGGGAGGGAGCTGTGTGTGTGGAGAGGGCAGAGAAACCAGGCTCTTGCCCTGGGAGCTCACAAGGCAAAGACTAATCTCCATAGCATTCAACTTTGGAAACCAGAGGGCATGAATTCTGTGAGCCTGTAGAATAAGTGGGACTTGGAGCCTGGGTGACCTGGGAAGGCAAGTGTTAGCGGGGGTCACTGTCCTTAAAGACACAACATCTTGCCTGGAGAACATAAAACATGGGCAGTTCAGACAACACTGGGGACAAACACTGGGGCCAGATCTCTTCATACTGATTTTGGAGCATATTGGGGGACTTCTCAGAAAACAAAAGGACTAGTAGGCACCATTTTCCCCCACTGCCCACCAGTATAAACCCAGGGCCACCTGTAGGAGTTGGGGCCTTGCAGACACTTGTTACTTGCTACTTGCTAGAAGTGCACACTGTCCATGAGTTCTCCTGAGGACTCACTCACTCCAAGTCTGCTAGCCTAGACCCTGGACTCAGAGAAAGTCTTGGTAGCATGCACACTATGCCCAGCCACTGGATGCTCGGTGGCCACACACACTGTGCCTAGCTGCAGCACAGCCCCCAGCTGCCACAGGACTTCCAGGGTTCCAGAATAGGGTGAGTGAGTCCAGTGCAAATTTTACTACCATCACTGCCTGCCCCTAACTTCCCTAGCAGGCACAGTCCCCTCAGACCTGGCCAGCTTGGATCCCAGGAACACCATAGACAGTGAGTACAACCCTTGCCAGTCAGCGATTCATCGCAGATGAAAGAAGGAAAAGGAAAAGTGACTCAGACACAATAGCAAGGAATAAGCAACACAGAGAAGATGCTTTCCTGCAGTACCAGGTTCTGGGGAATGATGTATGGTGGGGTCCTGCAGGACCTCTTCTTCATAAAGGCACTACTTTCGAGAGCAGAAGTAGCTGACTTTCTTAACACAGAGCAACAGAAGAGGTAGGAAAAAAGAGGAGACAGAGAAATTGATCCCAAATGAAAGAATAGGACAAGGCCACGGCCAGATATCTAAGTAAAACAGATATAAGTAATATGCCTGATAGACTGTAGAATTAAAACACACAAAAGCATAGCAAAAAATTCATGGTGAACATTGAGTAATGTATAGAATTGTCAAGTCACTATGTTGTACAAAAGAAACTAATATAACACTGAAGGTTTACTACACTTCAAGAAAAATAAATATAGGTAGATGATAGATAGATGATAGATAATAGGATGTAATATATAAAAGAAGTCCATTGGGAAATAAAGTGTTCCATAGTATTTGCATTATAAGCAGTAAAAAAATATAAATACTAGATAGACTTTAATATGTAAAGGATAAAGTCTGTAATCTTTGGAGCAATGAATATCAGAAGAAAGCTAATAAAATGAGGTGAATAGAATAACAAACATGATTTGATAATTCTAAAAGAATGCAATTATATAGAAAAAAGACCAGAAAAAAAATTAGACACATATAAAACAAATAACGCCACTTTAGCTATAAAATCAAATGTATTAGGAAAGATTAAATGTTATGGGCTGGGGTGCCTGGGTGACTCGGTTAAGCATCTGCCTTTGGCTCAGGGGGTGATTTGGGGTTCCTGGGGTCAAGTCCCACATTGGGCTCCCTGCTCAGTGGGGAATCTGCTTCTCTCCAGGCTTGTGTTCTCTCTCTCTTTCTCTCAAATACATACATAAATAAAATCTTAAAAAAATAATAAAACAAATGTCATGGACTAAATACTCTAATATATTAATATATAAAAATGACCACACAGAATAACCAACAAAGTAAAACTCTATTATTTTTACAAATAATGCATTTTAAAGATAAGAACACTAAAACATTGTAAATAAAGTGATGGAAAAATGTTCCACACAATCACTAAAAACTACAACAACAAAACCCCAGAGAAGAAACCATAAGTATAACTAATGTCTGAAAATTAGTGTGTAAGGAAAGAAGTATTACTAAAGAAAAGACATTTCATAGCCATAAAGGGTCCACTCTACATAAACATAGCAATTCTAAACTTGCATGTACCTAAGAATGTAGCCTGAAAATGTGTAAAGCAAGAGACAATGAACAGAAAGAAGAAATAAAAATCAAAAATCAAAGTTGGAGATTTTAATGTATTTCTTACTTACTACCTAGTGAAAAGCAGCTATAAAAATCAGTAAGCATAAATGAGATTTGTACTAATGATTAGCAAAATTACCCTAATTGATATAGATAGAATACTGCATTCATCATCCAAAGAGTCAATATTTTTCAAATGCATCCAGAATGTGTTCCAAAATAGACCATATACTGAGCTATAAAGCACATCTGAAAAAGTTTCAAAGGATTGATATCATTCAAAGCATAGTCTCTTGTCACAGTGGAATGAAATGACTGGAATAGTGGAATGAAATCATTAGCAAAAAGTTCATCAGAACATCCCCAAATGCTTGAAAATTAAGCAATGCATTTCCATATCATAATGAACACTAGAACGTGTTTTGAACTGAGTTTAAAGACAATTAAACATAGCATAACTTTCAGAATGTAACTAAAGCTGAACTTAACATTTATAGCCTTAAATGCATATATTAGAAAATAGAAAACTGAAAATAAATAAGGTGAGTATCATGTAAAGAAAGTGGAAATAGAAGAGAAAATTAAAACCAAATAAAGTAGAAGAAAGGAAATAATACAGATAAGAGTAAAACATCTATTAAATAAAAAATATAGAATAAAAAATCAAGAAAGTTGAAGTTTAATTCTTTGAAAAGACCAATGAGAATAATAGAACTGTTAGTGAGACTGAACAAAAAAATGAGATAAAACATGTTACCTATGTCAGGATCACAATTGATCTGCAGACATTACAAAGTAAGTAACAAGATAACATAACAAACAAGTAAGAAGAATCTATTTTTGTCAATAAATTGGAAATTTTTAAAAAAATGAGAAAATTCATTGTAAACAGCAATATGCCCAAACTGGCAAGAATCGGAAAAATAGAATATTCCTATACACATTATTGAAATTGATCCCTAATTAAATACTTTCCTACAAGAATACTTTCAGGCCCAGATGACTTCAAGAGTAAACACTTTCATATTTTATTGGAGGAAATGACACCCACCTTTTACAATCTTCCAGAGAATAGATTGAGAACACTTCCCAACACAATTTTTAAAAGTCACCTTAAAGGACATTAAAGCACTTTAAAGGACACAAGTGACAGAAATATTTTTAAAAGAGAAAAAACAGAGGCAATTTCTCTTATGAATATAGTTGAAAGGCTTTAAACAGAATACAAAATCAAATTCAAAAATAAAACATCATTTCCAAGTATAGTTGATTCCAGAGGTGCAAAATTGTTTCAACATTAGAAATTCAGTGTAATTCATCGCATTAATAGAATACTAAAGAAAACCACATGATCATCTTAATGAATACAAAGAAAGAATTTAATAGAATCAATTCATGATTACAAAAAAATACAATCATTAGCATTCTTAAGAAAATAGGGAGAACTATTTCTTAATATGATAGAGATTATTTTAAAAAAACACCCTACAGCAAATACTAGACCTAAAGGTTATTTTAAAAAATATTTCCCTCTGAGACTGCAAGAAGATAAGGATGCCTGCTCTCACGAATTCTATTCATCATCGTGGTAATGGTTTTAGACAGGATAAGTCACAAAAATAAATAAAAAGTATAAGTAATTAGGAAAGAAGAATAATTGTCATTATTAATTGGACATTCAAAAATAATCTACATATAGCATTTGAAATTAAAATTTGAATTAAACAAGGTAACAAGATACAAGGTCAAAAATACAAAATAACAATTGAATTTTTTTTCATATCAGCAAAAATCAATTAGGACATAAAATAGAAGCTATACTATTTACAAGAGCATGAAAGAAACATCAAACACTTAGTAATAAATGTAATGAAAGGTATTGAAAAGCTGTATACATAAAACTAAAAATATTACAGAAAGAAATTAAAGATGACCTAAGTGCATGCAGGAATAAAGTGCTTATAGATTGGAAGAAATAATATTGTAAAAATGTCAATTCTTCCCAAATTGATCTATATATTCAAGGCTGCTCCAATTAAAATCCCAGCAGCCATTTTTTTTAAAGGAAAGTGGTAAGTTTTTATTCCAAAATTTATATCAGTAATATGTGGAATTAATATAGAAATTCTTAAAGGGAAAGAACAAAGTTGAAATACTTGTAATAACAGATATTGAGATATTATTTTTTAATAAAGCTATGGTACTGGCAAAAGACTACACAACTGGGGCACCTGGGTGGCTCAGTGGGTTAAAGCCTCTGCCTTCAGCTTGGGTCATGGTCTTAAGAGTCCTGGGACCCAGCCCTGCATTGGGCCCACTGCTCAGTGGGGAGCCTGCTTCCCCCTCTCTTTCTGCCTGGCTCTCTGCCTGCTTGTGATCTCTCCTCTCTTGTCAAATAAATAAATAAATAAAATCTTAAGAAAAGAAAAAAGCATACACAACTAATCCAATGGAAGAGAACAGAAGATTGAGAATAAACCCTTATTCTTACTTACATATTAACCAGATTTATGGCAAAGTGCCAAACAATGTTTGAGAAAATATAATCTAGTTAATAAATAATGTTGAGTTAATTAGAAGCACAAACTTTCTCCTCTCTGATAGCGTATAAAAGTAAATTTCAGATATCATACAGACCTAAATAAGAAAGAGTAATACAAAGTTTCTAGAAAAAAACAGCTATTATCTTCATGATTATGAGTAAGCAGATTTCTTAAATAGGACCTCAAAAAGCATTAGCTATTCATGAAACAATAGATTATAATGGATTCTATTAAAGTTAAGAACTTCTATTAATCAAAAATCATCAGGAAAAGAACCTGAAAATAAGCTATAAATGGAAGGCATTTGTAATGCATATATCTGTCAAGGAATTATACAGAATACATATAGAATGCTTAAGAATCAATAAGAACCACAAAAAAATCCAATCTACTGGGCAAAACCTTGAACATCAGTTCACAAAAAAGATAACCCTGTGGCCAGGAAACATTAGAAAAGGTGTCTTGATTTCATTAGTTATCAGCTAAAAGCAAATTAAAGCCACAGTTAGGTAAACATATACAGATACATACACCTCAGCACAGCTAATATTGAAAACAAACACACACACTGGAAATATCAATTGATGAGAATGTGTATCAATTGATATTCTGACTACTCATCAAGGGTAAGTCAGGTCAATTACTTTGGAATTGTTTGATAGTAAATCTGAACATAAATGTATCCTTTTATCTGGCAATTCCACTTGTAAGCTTATTGCAAGCAGAAAAACATGCATGTGTTAATTAAATGACATGTACAATAATGTGCATAGAGGAATCCTTCATGGTACAGTCAAAGTGGGACAACCCAAGTATCTATAAGTAATAGAATAGATATTTATGACATATACATAAAATAGAATACTATCCCAAAGTACAAAAAGAGACTACTGTTCAGAGACAGTGACATAGATTAATCTCATAAAAATAATACTGAATGAAAGAAGGGAAATATAAAAGAATTCAAACTGTATAATTCTATTTGTATAAGTCAAGAGAAAGCAAAATAATCCATGGTGATATGGATCAGAATAAGGGTTATTTTCACATGTGGCTTAAGATTTGTGCCCTTAATTTTATATATACAATACTCAACTATAGACATTGGCCAAGTTTAAAAATTTGTTAAATTGCTGAAATTTAAAAATAAGTAAATGGAAAATAACAATGAGTTCTACTGTACATTTAATACAATGGCTAAAATAAAAAAAAAATGAAGAAACTATACATAGGAGTGGGGGGGAGTTAAAAAGAGAGCTCCCCTATGACCCAGCAATTGTACTAGTAGGTATTTACCCCAAAGATACAAAGGTAGTGATCCGAAGTGGCAACTGCACCCAATGTTTATAGCAGCAATGTCCACAATAGCCAAACTATGGAAAGAGTCTAGATGTCCATTGACAGAGGAATGGATAAAGAAGATGTGGTGTGTGTGTGTATATATATATATATATATATATAGTTATATATATAATCTATTCTATTATATATATAATAGAATATCATTGCCATATGATATTGGCATGCCATATATATATATAATTATATATAATAGAATATAATCTATTATAATATATAAATATATAATTATATATAATATATAATTATATATATATAGAATATAATCTATATATATATATATAATAGAATATCATTGCCATCAGAAAGGATGAATACTTACCATTTACATTGAAATGTATGGAACTGGAGGGTATAAGTCAATAAGGGAAAGTCAATAAGTCAGTCAGAGAAAGACAATTATCATATGGTTTCACTCATATGTGAAATGTAAGAAACACTGCAGAGGATCATAGGGAAAGGAAAACTGAATGGGAAGAAATCAGAGAGGGAGACAAACCATGAGAGACTCTTAACTATAGGAAACAAACTGAGGGTTGCTGGAGGGAAAGAGGATAGGGGGATGGGGTAACCAAGTGATGGACATTAAAGAGAGCACATGATTTGATGAGCACTTGGTGTTATATACAACTGATGAATTACTGAACTCTACATCTGAAAATAATGATGTACTATATGTTGGCTAATTGAATTTTTTTTAAAAAAGATGTTAGCCAAAAAAAAAGAGAGGCAAATCAGGAAGGAGGCTTTTATCCATAGAGAACAAACTGATGGTTATAGGAGGGGAGGTGAACAGAGGATGGGTTAAATAAGTGATCGGGATTAAGGAGGGCACTTGTGATGAGCACAGGGTGTTGTATGTCAGTGCTGAATCACTAAATTCTGTACCTAAAAATAATATTACACTGTATGTTAACTAGCTAGAATTTAAATAAAAACTTAGAGGAAAAGAAAACAAAGAAAAGAAAGAAAAGAAAGAAAAGAAAAGAAAAGAAAAGAAAAGAAAAGAAAAGAAAAGAAAAGAAAAGAAAAGAAAAGAAAAGAAAAGAAAGGGAAACTATACATAGGCAAAGTTTTAAAAATCTTAACTAGGAGGATGGATAATCCAGAGTATAATGCACACTGACAGAAGAAACTAATTGTATTACAAATGTATGGCAGAATCACACTAAAGACAGTGGGCAAAAAGTGCTCCTACCCAAGTGACTTCAGAAATCACCGTAAACTATAAGACTAAAGAGAAAAACAACTACATAATTCCAGACTTCAAGTTTTATTACAAAACTCTAGTAATGAGGGACGCCTGGGTGGCTCAGCTGGTTAAGCTGCTGCCTTCGGCTCAGGTCATGATCCCAGCATCCTGGGATGGAGTCCAGCAACAGGCTCCTTGCTCAGCGGAGAGCTTGCTTCTCTCTCTGCCTCTGCCTGCAACTCTGCCTGCTTGTGCTCTCTCTCTCTAACAAATAAATAAAAATAAAATCTTTAAAAAAAAAAACTGTAGTAATGAAAACTGTATGGTACTGGCACAAAAACAGGCACCTAGATCAATAGAACAGAATAGAAAACCTGGAAGTAAACCCAAAATTTTATGGTCCTGTACTCTTCAACAAATGAGGTAAGAATATACAGTAGGAGAAAGACAATCCCTTCAACAAATGGTGTTGGAAAAACAGGACAGCTACATGCAAAAGAATGAAATTGTACCCCATTTTTACACCATATACAAACATGAACTCAAATGGATTAAAAATGTATATGTGAGAACTAACATTATAAAAATTCTAGAAGGGAACACAAGCAGTAATTTCTTTGATGTCAACCATGACAAGATCTTTCTAGATATATCTCCTGAGGCAAGTGATACAAAAGCAAAAATAAACTATTGGGACTACATCAGAATAAAAGTCTTCTGCACAGTAAAGGAAACAACCAACAAAATTGAAAGACGACATACTAAATGGGAGAAGATATTTGCAAATGACATATCTGATAAATGGTTAGTATCCCAAATATATAAAGAACTTCTACAACTCAACAGCCAAAAAAAACATATATCCAATCAAAAATGGTCAAAAGACATGAGCAGATATTTCTCCAAAAAAGATTTACAGATGGCCAACAGACACATGAAAAGATACACAACATCACTCACCATCAGGGAAATGCAAATCAAAACTACAAGAAGGTATCACCTTATACCTGTCAGAATGATTGAAATCTAAAAACCAAGAAACAGAAAGTGTTGGTGAGGATGTGGAGAAATAGGAACACTCTTTTTATTATTATGTTAGCCACCATACAGTACATCATTAGTTTTTGATGTAGTGTTCCATGATTCATTGCTTGTGTATAACAAGTGCTCCATGCAATACATGCCCTCCTTAATACCATCACTAGACTCACCCATCCTCCTATTCCCCCTAAAACCCTCAGTTTGATCCCCAGAGTCCATAGTGTCTCACGGTTCATCTCCCCCTCTGATTCCCCCCCCTTTCGTTTTCCCCTTCCTTCTCCTAATGTCCTCCATGCTATTCCTTATGTTCCATAAATAAGTGAAACCATATGATAATTTTCTTTCTCTGCTTGACTTAGTTCACTTAGCATAATCTCCTCCAGTTCCACCCATGTTGATGCAAATGTTGGTTATTCATTCTTTCTAGTGGCTGAGTAATATTCCATTGGATATATGGGCCACATCTTTATCCATTCATCTGTCGAGAACATCTCAGCTCCTTCCACAGTTTGGCTATTGTGGACATTGCTGCTGTGAACACTGGGGTGCATATGGCCCTTTTTTTCACTATATCTGTAGCTTTGGGGTAAATACCCATTAATGCAATTGCTGGGTCTTAGGGTAGCTCTATTTTTAACATTTTGAGGAACCTCCACATTATTTTCTAAGGTGGCTGCACCAACTTGTATTCCCACCAACAGTGGAAGAGGGTTCCCCTTTCTCCCCAACCTCTCCAATATTTGTTGTTTATTGTCTTGTCAATTTTTGCCATTCTAACTTGTGTAAGGTGGTATCTCAATGTGGTTTTGATTTGAATTTCTCTGATGGTTAGTGATGTTGAACATCTTCTAATGTGTCTGTTAGCCATTTATATGTCTTCTTTGGAGAAGTGTCTGTTCATATCTTCTGCCCATTTTTTTGACTTGATTATTTGTCTTTTGGGTGTCGAGTTTTAGAAGTTCTTTATAGATCTTGGATACCAGCCCTTTATCTGTAGTGTCATTTGCAAATATCTTCTCCCATTCTGTGGGTTGTCTCTTTGTTTTATTGACTGTTTCTTTTGCTGTGCAGAAACTTTTTATCTTGATGAAGTCCCAAAAGTTCATTTTTGGTTTTGTTTCCCTTGCCTTTGGCGACATGTATTGAAAGAAGTTGCTGTGGCTGATGTTGAAAATGTTACTGCTTATGTTCTCCACTAGGATTTTGATGGATTCTTGTCTTTCATCCATTTAGAGTTTATCTTTGTGTATGGTGTAAGAGAATGGTTGAGTTTCATTCTTCTGTATATAGCTGTCCAATTTTCCGAGCACCATTTGTTGAAGAGACTATCTTTTTTCCATTGGATATTTTTTCTTGCTTTGTCAAAGATTAGTTGACCATAGAGTTGAGGGTCCATATCTTGGCTCTCTACCAACCAAGCAAAGAAGAAATAATACCTATTCTCCTGAAGCTGTTTCAAAAGAGAAACAGAAGGAAAACTTTCAAGCTAATTCTGTGAAGCTAGCATTACCTCAATCCCCAAACCAGGCAGAGACCCATCAAAAAGGAGAATTACAGACCAATATCCCTGATGAATATGGATGCCAAAATTCTCAAGATCCTAGCTTAAAGGTCCAACAGTACATTAAAAAGATTATCCATCAGGACCAGGTGGGATTTATCCCTGGGATGCAAGTGTGGTTCAATATTTGCAAATCAAGGGGTGCCTGGGTGGCTCAGTGGGTTAAAGCCTCTGCCTTCGGCTCAGGTCATATCTTAGGGTCCTGGGATCGAGCCCCGCATCAGGCTTGCTGCTCAGCGGGGAGCCTGCTTCCCCCTTTCTCTCTGCCTGCCTCACTGTCTACTTGTGATCTCTCTCTCTCTCTCTCTCTCTCTCTCTCTTTCTGTCAAATAAAGAAAATCTTTAAAAAAAATTTAATATTTGCAAATCAATCAGTGTGATAGAACACATAAATAAGAGAAGAGACAAGAACCACAAGGTCCTCTCAATTGACGCAGAAAAAGCATTTGACAAAATACAGCATCCTTTCCTGAGTAAAACTCTTTGGAGTGTAGGGATAGAGGGAATAGTCCTCAATTTTATAAAACCATCTATGAAGAGCCCACAGAAAATATCATTCTCCACAGGGAAAAGCTGAGAGCCTTTTCCTTAAGATCAGGAACACATCAAGGATGCCCACTCTTGCCACTATTGTTCAACATAGTCCTGGAAGTCCTATCAACAGTAATCAGACAACAAAAAGAAATAAAAGGTATTCAAATTGGCAAAGAAGTCAAACTCTCTCTTTTCTCAGCTGACATGATAGTTTATGTGGAAAACCCAAAGGACTCCACCCTCAAATTACTAGAACTCATACAGCAATTCAGTAATGTGGCAGGATACAAAATCAATGCACAGAAATCCGTGGTTTAACTATACACTAACCATGTAACTATAGAAAGAGAAATTAAGGAATCAATTCCATTTACAATAGCACCAAAAAAATCTTAAAATACCTTGGAATATAAACCTAACCAAAGAGGTAAAGGATCTATACCCCAGAAACTACAGAACACTTATGAAGGATATTGAAGAAGACACACAAAAAAATGAAAAAACATTTCATGCTCATGTATTGGAAGAATAAACATTGTTAAAATTTCTATGCTGCCCAGAGCAATCTATACTTTCAAAGCCATCCCTATCAAAATACTAATGGCATTTTTCAAAATCCCAGAACAAACTATCTTAAAATTTGTATGGAAGCAGAAAAGACCCCAAATCACCAAGGAAATGTTGAAAAAGAAAAATAAAGCAGTTACCTGGTTTCAAGCTATATTAAAAAGTTGTGATCACAAAGACAGGATGGTACTGACACAAAAACAGACACATAGATCAATGGAACAGAAGAGAAATAGGAACACTCTTGCACTGTTAGTGGGAATACAAACTGCTGCAGCCACAGTGGAAGACAATATGGAGGTCTGTCAAAAAATAAAAACTACAACAACCCTATGATCCACTAATTGCACTATTGGGTATTTGCCCAAAGAATACAAAAACAGTAATTCAAAGGGACACATGTACCCTATGTTTACTACACCATTATTTACAATAACCAAATTATGGAAGCAACCAATGACCACCAACAGATAATGGGTAAAGAAGATATGGTACACACACACACACACACACACACACACACACACACACACAGGGATATTATTCAGCAATAAATAAAGAATGAATATTGCCATTTATAACAATATGGATAGATCTAGGAAGTTTAATGCTAAGCCAATTAGGTCAGAATAAGACAAATTCCATACTATTTCACTCATATGCAGAATTTAAGAAACAAAACAAATGAACAACAAGAAAAGAGACAAACTGGAGAAAACAGACTCTTAACTATAGAGAACAGACAGATGGTTACTGGAGGAGAGGTTGAGGGGGAGATGGGTTAAAAAAAATAAAAGAACTGTGTATAAGCATTGAATTCTAGCTGATAAAGTTATTTCTCACAAAGGTATGGATTAAGAGTTTTTAAACTACTATAACTCTATGCTGGAATTTAACAAATAAGTAAATGAATGGCACATGGTGAGAGCCTGCTTTCTTAATGCTGGAGGAGGAATTTACAGATAAGCAAGGAGAGGAGGAGTTTAGAATGAACCATGAGGCACTGGGCGCTGGATAAGAGACAGAGTCATCAGTATGATTTCATGTCTAGCCTAAAATGGACACGGATATTGAGATAATAGAAATAATTATAGATATGTGTGTATAGACAGTCAATATGCATACATATATTTCCTAGCTCTGTCCACCTCGAGGACCTTGGACCCATGAAACCCCAATACCAATGAAGACACCCAGTGCCCATATCTTGTTTTCTAATACTATTCTCCAATAAAGGAATATGGGCTTCATGGAGAAATTGAAGATTCTAGGACAAGGGAGGCAATATACAAGATAAACCTGGACCATCCAACAGTACCAGAAAGAAAAGAAGTGCTAAAATGAACAAACAAAAAGCAGAAAACCCACAAAAACAAAAAGCACAATGATAGATATCTCAAAGGGTCACAAAGCCAACTGAGTGAGCTCCCACTGCCCAAAGCTGGAATAATTTGAGTAAGAAAATAAATAACATACTACTAGATCATAATTCCAGGAAAAAATAAATGTCCATGTGTCCATACTGATATAAATGAATGATTGAACACTTAACTAAGTGGAGAAGAAGAAACACATTTCTCATGCAAAATTCCAAGCTCTGTAAATAGATACTACTTCCTCAAAGAGGTAAAATGTAATTCTCATACTTTAAGTGTAAATTTTGCCTAGAGACTTGTTTTCCACTGGTACCATAGGGAAAGAAAAAAAGGAAACTTTACAGCAGGAAAATCTTGTATACTGTACCTTAGCCTGGTGATCCAGGTTAATATCATCAGTAACAAGTCATATTAATTACATACACCCATGATACAATGTGTGGGAAATGGCACTTCACCTCTGTAATCCTCCTCTCAAAAATCTATAGCTTCGATTTAATGATGAGATAAAACAATAAATAAAGCTAAATTGAGGGACAGTCTACAAAATACCTGGTCCGTACCCCTCATGGTCATCACCAATACTGTCAAGGTCATCATAAACAAAGAAAATCTGAGAAGCTGTCATGCCCAGATAAGCCTAAAGATATATGATAATTAAATGTAATATGGTATTCTGGATGAAATTCTGGAACACAAAAATGAGGTTAGAGAAGGAACTAATTAAATACAAATAAGTGCCTTCTTACCATAGTAGGTAGCACCTCAGTCTCTTACACATGAATAGAATATGGGGTTTATTTAATAACAATATACCAATATTGGTTATTTGTGATAAATGTGCCATATTAATATAAGATGTTAACAGTAAAGGAAATTGGATGTGGGGCATTCAAGAATTTTCCATAACATCTTTGCACTTTTTTCTATCAGTCTAAAAATATTCTAAAATAAAAAGTTTATTTCAATAAAAATATCATTAAAAGCATTTGGTAAGTAGAGAAGGAGAAAAAATCCCCAAGGAGGTAGAATTGTTTAAAAGTACAATGAAAGATAAAAATAAGGAAATTATGGAGAAGTTTTAACACACAACTTAAAAGGAGTTTCCAACTGCTCCCTCTCTCTCAAAAAAAAAAAAAAAAAGAGAGAGAGAAAGAAAATTATGGGAGGAAATCATTACACGATTCAATATAAAAACACCTAGAACTGAAGAATATTACTTCAAATTGAAAGAGAACAAGTGAAAAGAAGAATGCAAGTGGGGGAAAGAGAATCTTTCCAGGGAAAACTCAAAATACACAATATGAGAAGAATAAGAATCGTATTGCACTTGCTGCACTTGGAAGGTAGATGGTAATGGAAGCATATCTACAAAGTGCTTAGGAAAAGAGCCTGGAATTTTATACCCAGACAAACTAACAGTCTAATTGGAAGACACAATAAAAGCATTTCCTGATACATATGCCTCAACACGTTTACTTCTTAGAACTCTGTTTCTAGGCTCCACTGAAGCTGAGAGAAGGAAAGGCGAAACAGAGGATCCAACATGGTAAGATAGTGAAGGAAATTCTCAGGAGGAATTGTAAAGAGAAGCTCTGAAAATAGAAAACTCTACTGCAGCCCTTCAGAGCAACCAAGGTGAAAGCAGTAGATGGGGGGATTCCAGGGGAATATTTAAAGAAAATAAAAGGATAGTAAATGAACAAACAGGTTTCACTAAGTGGAAGATTGTATCAACTGATGTTTTACAAAGCAGTTAGTGGGGAAGAAGTTTGACAAGATTCAAAGAAAAATGAAGGGGAAAAAAATAAATGTTAACTTCTTTGGGGCTGGGGGCAGGGGAAGTTGCTGTATAAGAAGGGGGTTTATTTTAACAGTAGTATACAACAAGACGCCCTTGTAAATTACATTTTCATGGTCATAAAAAAATATAATTAATATAGAATTAACCAAAAGATGAAACAGTATTATGTTTTCATGATGGGGGAAATGAAAGGAAGATTTGATAGAACTAGAACAAAAGTTTATTGACAATGTCTAAATTCAATGAATAAAGAGATTGCAGCATACACATAGTAAATACAAATATTAAGTTGAAATTAGTTTACTGTAGGATACAAGAAATAGGTAAAGACTAATAACAACAGAGGATTGTTGGTTTTGTTTTTGCTGTTATTACTATAAGCCTTTTAGCATCTTTTAATTAAAAAAAAACTATGCCCATATGTTCACTTAGATACAAAATAAACATTAAAGACAATAAACAATAACAACGACAGTAATAATACATTTAGTAATTTCTCTATGAAAAGGTCATGAACCACTAATATGCAATGGCACATCAATCAAGAAACAAGTGGAATTGTTTCACATTTATCCATAGTAATCCAAAATGTTTCCTCAGGGTTCAGATAGATATAGTTTCATATGATCACTCCAGCTAATAAACCAGTATATATTCAATGGTCATACGGAAACCATCAGTACTTTATCATTGGTGATACTATCAAGTGATATGTAAGTACTAGTAAGTCTTTGTACTTTTGGGCATTCATTTACCGAATCTTTCAAAAGTTAGCCTCAGCATTTCTATAGAGCAATGGTAAGCCTTTTCTTAAACATCATATTGTGTATGAAATTTGTTGTAATGATTAAAACACTTCTATGCCTGATAGGGACAAAGTTTTGATAGAATCTATCTATTCTTGGGTTGCCTGGGTGGCTCAGTGGGTTAAAGCCTCTGCCTTCGGCTCAGGTCATGATCTCAGGGTCCTGGGATCAAGCGCCGCATCAG
>CM053613.1:72148247-72277319 GCA_028646535.1 Procyon lotor
TCATCTTTGTCTTCTAATTTGGATTAGGCACTAGGATATAATTTCAGTTGGCACAGCGGAAGGGAGTCAGATGGTCCATAAAAAGCTATACTACAGGCTACTCATCTAAGGGATACAGACATTCATAATTATTGATAATCAATACATGCAACCTACAAACATACCTAGTAAATTTCTCCAGCTATCCTGTTTTCCTTGCATTGATGGAGGACTCTCGATGCAAAGGGACATAACCTCTGTCCCAAAACACCTGACATTTTGAAAGCCAATGCAGACCCTCCCTGATTGTGTGGAACTTAGAAGTAAGCTTGTATAGATAAAATTCGCTCCTCTATGAGCCAACCCACAAAATATTTCTGATCTTACTCCTTTGCCTACAGTCTCTGACATGCTTCAAGCAGATCTCCCACTCCCAACAACTAGGAAGTTCAGAGCACTCACCTACATGTACCTTGCAGGAATACCTGACTCTTTTGCTTTCTCATTTAAGAAACAGACTAGAATTTCTCCATTTAAACAAATCAACAAGACATGGGGAAATTGAGGACACAGTGTGTGACATGTACATATTGAGGAGGGCCTGAGTTTCCCTATGTTGATGACTCTACTGAGTCGAATCATGAACCTAGTTTCCACAGATGGAGCACAAGAATTTTCCTCCAAATAAAAATCCGTTTGGCTTTACCAATTCATGAGTATCTTGTGATAGCTTTTCTACATTGTAGATTATCTACCACAAAACTTTAATACTGAACTTCTTTTTTTCTTGACACCCAGTCAGCATGTCTTCCTGGGAGCACAAAGTCATTTTAATATTAAGTTAAATAAAACCACATAAAAAAGGGGGGGAATTGAAAAGTTATCATTATATTTGAAAGCCAAATATAACTGACTTTGGGATCTCTCTGCATCCCTATCACTTTCCGTTTGGGCAGGTAATCAAATACTGGCACCAGTTTCAGGGAAAACCTGGAAATGACATAAAAACATGTTTGCATTTCTAGAGCTCCTTGTCCAATTCAGTACCACAGAACTAGAAATGATCATGGTACAAATATTTCTGGATGAAATGTCTGTTACTAAACTAGCAAGAGACTTCTCAGTCATCCCTGTGAAAGAGCCTAGCATGGCAAAGAGGAAAGATTAGCATGGAAAACTATATTTTTAGAGTCCTGGTGGCATTATAAATTCCTTTTAATCATACTTTTTATTATTACCACGTCAGTGACTGATTTATAAATTGGACCAATAATCAATGATGCAGTAAGATGCATGATATCATTATTTTTCAGTCCCATTAAGGTGTTTCTATGTGTGCCCTCATATGTGTGTGTGTGGTCAATATAAATTTAAAAAGTGATTTGTCCTATGAAGAGTGCCCCTCATTGTAGTCTGGAGATCTATTGGCTTCCTGGTTCACTTTTCAAATATCAAAATACCCAGAATTTTTAGTCTGGTATCAAATTGTAAGTATTATGATATTAATCTAAAAAAAGTATGTCATCTACTTCTAAAATGTCTGCCCTAAAGAAATTCATCATTGCTATGGTTCAGTGACTACTCTCTGTCTCCTATTCCTTCCTCTAGAAAAGGGAAATTTTATTTCATTTTATTAGTCTTATTCTATCTTTTTATATTTGGAGGTATTTAGGGGGCAGGTAATGGTACTTTGGTTGATAAGCTGCCAGATAAGAAAAGTCATATATGACCTGGATTTTGAACCGGATGCAAAAAATTGGGTTTGATTTTGGGTTGGCCCCCTTTGTGAATCATATATTCTATGTGTGGGGGAAAAAGGTACACATGTATACTTGGTCACCAGAGATAAATCGTGGCAAAGACAAATAGCTGTCAAACAAAGATTCATGCTTTTTAAAAAATATATGTATTTTTTAATGCTAAGAAGTGGCTGCCCATCCAAGGAATATTTTCTTTATCCTCCTTTGCATAAATTGGACCATGTAACTAGTCCTTGCTGAAAAGATATGAGCAGAAGTGAAATATGTCAATTACAGAATGAGGTGACCAAGCAGGTGTGACTTTTCTCCCTCCCTTCTCCCATTTGCCACCTGGATAGAGGACTCAGAAGTGAACCCAAGGTATTGGAGATGTCAAAACCAAATAGTCAAAAACAAACAAAAAACAAAAAACAAACAAAAAACAAAACAAAACAAAACAAAACAAAAAAAACCAAATAGTCAAAGAAGCCTGGGTCCATGAATGACAACCATAAAGAAAGCTGCTCATTAATAGGAAACATCTGTTTTAGACTCAACTAAAGTTTTATGATTTAACCATCTGAAATTTGGGGGCTTTGCTGGTTACAGCAGCAAATGTTACTTTAACTAATATATCATACCATTTAACTCACAAAATTCATTCTGGATATTTCTGTAATGTCTTCTAACACTGAAAAAAAACCTCTAAAAATATTCTATATATTTCATTCAATCAGCTAGGATTTATTGAGTGCTAAATATCTGGTAGATTATTAATATATCAATTTTCCTTAGGCAAATATATTTAAAATACCAGATCAGATTACAATCCTAATAATACATATACATCTTGAGGAATCAAAAGAAAGTAAAGCTGATACTACAATGTGTGTATTTTCTGTTTCTCAAATTTAACCCTTACCTCTACTTTTCTCTTCCTACTCATCTACCACTGAAATAATATTCTCACTCTTCTTATATCAGAAACTAATTTTGCCATTTGATGAAACTGGGAGGTAATGACATCTGTTCTTGGTACTTACCATTTTTAATCTGCGCAAATCCTGCTAAATCCTTTCAATGTCAATGGGAAGGGGTTTATCTTCCATGTGGTTTTCCATTATTAGCAAATTAAGATGCCCTTTGGGATCTGATTTCATCACATAAGTCATTTAAATACTGTATAGAGAAGAGGTTTAACCTCAATATTAATCTCTTTGTGTCTGTGTTGAAAATCACCAATGTGTACTCTCAATCTCCTGAAATTCTCTGCAGTCCTGACTTCCAAATGGGAAAATATATTTCTTGATCAGAGTCATATTCAAATCCAATTAGATAAAGTCTCACAACCTCATGAGGGTAATAACTTTCACTCTCAAATAAAAACTCAAATCAACTTCGGAAACAGAAAATAAAAACATTTTTAAACTCCATTCCAGTTTGGAAAATGACTGACAAAATTGCAGTGCCTCTAAGTAAGTCTCCTATGCAGGCTGTAGAAATAATTTCTAAAGTTTCTAAGACACCAATTTGAAATTAACTGAACTGTTACTAATTCTCTTGATCTTAAGAAGGCTGAAATTAAGACTGGGCCCCCCTCATATTTTATTACAATAATGCCATTACTAAGAGTTTGCAATTTCCATGACTCTGTTCAAAACATGTTTCCCACAAGATTGCAAAATAACTAACAATTCTATTTTGTCACATTCTTGGCAGCAAAAAAGAATAGCTATCTTCAGAATAAGTCTCTCAGTCAGAGAATTGAATAAAAGACACATAGCCAAGTAAATCTCCTCCACTTCTCCTCTCTCCTCTGCCAGCACCTTGCTGTCTCCTTCAACATTGCTCCAGGTGATTTGTGCCTCAGAGTATATTTCAGAGGTTCTGGTCCAGTAGAATTGCAAAATGGGTTTTGCCAGGAGCACTTTTTCTTATTCATTTGAAAGAAAATTGCAACCACACATTTCTGACTCATTTACGCTTAAATCATCAACATTTTGGCTTCTGGGAGCTTTCCAATGTCCAGCTAGACTACGTTACCTTTTAATGAGCTTTTAAAATATATTTTCTTTAAGAAACAGACTCACAAAATGCTTACCATCTCATTTATTATGCAAAGTAAGCATGGTTCAAGTGGCAGTAATGATTTTAAATCATATTCAATCTTTTTTTTCCATAAAATTTATTCCTTCAAATTTATAAAGCATTTGCTGTTATGTTTTCCCTCATGATTTTTTCATCTTCCTTCTGGCATTCTGACAAATATGGAACTCACCCTTATGGTTCATGTCAGATATCTCCGTAATTTCAGTATCAAGTATAAAATATCATGGTTTCTTCAAACATTCGGTTGACATTTAAGTAAGTTTTGCCTACGACCTTCACATTTTCTAGGTCAAGCCACTTAGCCTCTTTCATTCTTTACCTCAGCCAGGGTTCTACTCCTGCCCTCTGGCAAGAGGGTTGCTCTTTCAGCATCACCATGTCTGAGCCACTGTGGCAAGTAAGGGATGACAGAAACAAGATGAGGTGAATTGAAATTCAAACAATCCAGGGTCACCACAGGCATTTATAGATGGAAGGATCTCTGTTCAGTCAATAGTTCCATTCTTTGGTAATCAAAGAGGACTTATTTCAATCCATCTCAGTAAATAACTCCTCAACCCAACTGAAACTATGTTTTTCTTGTAAGAAATACTTTTTGAAAATCTATTTGAAATGTGTCTGAAATGAGAATTAGAAGATCTGAAATCTAATTCAATTCCTGACACTGATTATCATTGTGATGTAACAGTAATAAATAACACTTAATGAGTGTTGATTATATAATCTAGGTACTGTATAAGTGCTCATCCAATTTTGTGAAATAGATACTATTGCTATACTCATTTTGCAGATTGAAAAGCTGAGGCAGAAAGAGGTTAGATAAGTGGTGAAGTCATGATTTCAACCTGAGCATTCTAAGTCAAGAGTGCTTGATATAACTAGTCTGCTCTCATCTCCCATAATCTCACGTATGTTAGAATATTAGCATACTCACAAAGAAACTGTGGTATTAGGCTGGTTACATTCATTCTTTCACTGAGCAAGTATTTATTAGGACTAATAAGTCCAAGTATAGTTCTAAAAAATGGGAATAAAAGAGCAAACAACACAGAGTTTCTGAGCTCACATTTCAGAGAATCATTGAAGATATTTCTCATTTTAATATCTACTTAATGATTTTATGTAAGTCCCACGTATCCCTCCATGCATAACTTGAGTTCTACCTCCTTTATGAAAACTTATTCTGACTATGCTCACTCTTGTTGATCTATTTTGAATAATTACTGTCTGTTTTCCATTATATTGCCATTTAATAGTTATATTTAAATCATAATAAAATTTAAAAGTTATCAGAGAATGAACACTTTGGGAAAAATAAAAATGCCTTGCACACAGCAGGTTTCAATAACTACTGTTTTGGATTCATTTGATTATATGAGTTTCTGGAATATTTTAGCTTGTTCTTTGTTCTCTTTTTCCTCCATTGTCTCCCTCTATTTTGTTTTCATTTCAGCTTCTGTATGGTTGGCCATACCCCTTGACTCCTTTCCAAAACTCTATGTTCTCTACAAATTCTTCAATTCATTCATTCAGCAAATCCTTACCAAAAGTCTCTTAAGAGTCAGATACCACATAATGCGATGCAAAGACCAACAATCCTTGCAAACATTGAAGAAATCACAGCTTAGTGGCAGACAGTTATGTAAATAAACTAAGTAAGGTAAATAAAGTAAACAAATAAATCTCAATATAATGCTGAATGGGTCCTCTAAGGTAAAAGTAATGCTGTAAATCAGAACCTAATACTAACTGGAAAGGGAAGGATAGCTTCACTCAAGAGCTACAATTTAAGTTGTCTTCTGAATGATAACTAGAAATTTTCTTGGAAGAGAAATAAGGCCAAGAGGATTTTAGGTGGTGAGAATAGACTGTGAGAGAGACTGATGTGGTGAAAAAAAAAAGTGTTTGGCAGAGATATAACATTAGTGGGTGGCTGGAGATGAGATGGCAATTATATGTTGGGGCATAGTTAACAGACTTTGTAAGATAAATTGAATGCAGTAAGCAGTGGGAAGCTAACAGAGGTTATTAAACAGAAAAGTGCCATTGAAAAGGGCACTGGAATTTTCTAGTTTGGAGCATTATGTAAATTGTAATGTTGCTAATCATCTAAAGGAGTCACTGCCATAAACTCCAGCACAACATCCTGCTTCTGTACCTCAACACCAAGCACCCTAGCAACAAGGTCTGCAGAGAGTGCTGAAGCATTGGAGATCAGGAGCTGGGAACTGTGAGACCTCTGGAGTAGAGTTAAGGGGGGAAACACCTGAGCAAATTCCCATGCCTTCTCACCAAATTATTTATCCATAGATCCACAGAGGAGTTCAAAAGATTAACAAAGAAAATTTAAAGACAAGATTTTAGAGATTCTCTTATTGCACTTAGATAATAAATCAGGGATTTTTGAAAGATTCCTCTTCAATGAATCCGGATTCCAATTTATAGACACATGTAACAAAGTCAGCAAAATACTTGGCATAATAAATGTTTTGTCTTTATAAGCATTCTCTGTGACTTCTGGGGGGATAGTTGATCCAGTCTTTGATCTACAAAGCTCATTTTTGAGGGATCAGATAGATCCTCGCTTTTCATATCCATATTAGATTCCAGAGAAAGTAACTTTCTCTTTTTCTCTTATACCTCCATTAAGGAGCCATATTTAAAGGTATTCATTTGCTCAAGTTTGCTAATGGATGAATTTGGGATTATAAATAGCTTACAGAAAGGAAAATCCTTCTCTTTGGGTTTATTTCACTTAGTTTGATGGATGTGTATTGAATTTGGTCTTTCTGGGAATTACAGTGCCAAAATCAGATTTCTATATTTGACATTGGAAGGTAAGAGAGACAAATTCCCTTTTTATCTAATCATCACAGGGAACATGATCCTACATTTAGTATACTCCAGGTTACTAAAGTTGTCGACTTGACTTTGGAGTATAAAATTTCAACCAATAAAACATTTTTTTGGTCTTCCATTTACCCATTCTGCCATTATTTTGATATTTTCCCCATGTATTTTATTCAGGTGTTGTATTAGTCAAGACTGCTTTTGTTTTTTTAAGTTGGAAAACCCAACAAGAAATAGTTTACGCCAAACAATTGATTTGTTGTCTCATATAGTTAGAGACGATTAAGCATGGATGTTCGAACAATGTCATGATGTTTATTTCTCTTCTTTCTCTTGGCTGTGCTTCTCTCTATATGTTGGATTTTTTCTCGGGCTGGTTCTCTCCATATGGTAGAAAACATGGCTGTTAAAATCTACAAGACTTTATCCATATTGTCTGCCAATTGAAACAAATAGACCTTCTGTGTTCTAATGTCTGTATCTTCTCAAATAAGGATTATGATTGGACCTGCTTTGGATATTTCCTCACTTTTACACATCACTCTATTCATGAACCATGTGTTGTATACTTCTTCCAGGTACAATGGTTGGTCTGACTTAAACTACATGCCTGTGGTAGGGGTGGTAGGAGTGAAGGGGAAGGCTGAGATAGAAAAGTCCTACACTGGGGGGAGTGGTTGTTTGCCCTAGGATCGGAGTTTGGCAGACTGTAATGTCATCTGCATAAAACCTAATTCGAACTAGTTCCTTTTCTATCTTTCATAGCATAAACAACCACCACCATACAAAAATATTTGCTCCCTTTCCATTCCCAAACAGAAATAAAAGACATATTCTTTTATTCTATTCAGTTTCATATACAGACTTTCTGAGTGTGATGCATTGCATTTATGAAGCCTGGAGGTAGTTCCTTAGCATCTAGCTATCTATGGATGGATAAATGGAAATATTACTTAGTCCCACAATTCACAATAAATAATGATGGAGAGAAAATAATTACAGTTAAACTATCATATAGGCAAGTGGCAAAAGTTTGTAGGATTTATTGCCTCTTAGTAGACAGGTAAAACAAAGATTCTCTCCCTTGGAAATGCAGTAGATTCCTTGATAATTTATCAGCTAGAAGAATTCAGCAGTAAACAGAAAGAAGCCTTTTGAAATCATTTTGAATGATAAGGTATTTATTATTTAATAAAACAGGAAATCTGTAGGTTGTAGTATCTCCAGGATCCAGATGCCATTGTCTTGTCTTTGCTCCCCTGGGTGTGATGGCTTCATCCTCAGGTTTGTAGAAAGATGATTCCTGTAATCCCAGGTGTCACATTTAGGTTTGTGTTGAGATGTCATATGGTTGAAACTCCAGAGGAGTTATCTCTTTTCACAAATCACTCCTTTTTATTTTTATTTTATTTTATTATTTTTCCCCAAATATGTTTATTTTATTTTTTCAGTGTTACAGGATTAATTGTTCATGCACCACACCCAGTGCTCCAGGCAATACATGCCCTCCTCAATACTCACCACCAGGCTTGCCTAACCCCCCACCCCCACCCCTCCAAAACCCTCAATTTGTTGCTCAGAGTCCACAGTCTCTCATGGTTCATCTCCCCCTCTGATTTCCCCTCATACACCTTCCCTTCCTTCTCACAATGCCCTCCATGTTTTTCTTTATGCTCAGCACATAAGTGAGACCATAAGATAATTGGCTCTCTCCCCTTGATTTATTTCACTGCACATAATCTCTTCCAGTCCCATCCATGTTTATACAAAAGTTGGATATTCGTCCTTTCTAATGGAGGCATAATATTCCATTGTATATATGGACCATATCTTCTTTATCCATTCATCTGTTGAAGAGCATTTTGGTTCTTTCCACAGTTTGGCGATTGTGGTCATTGCTGCTATGAACATTGGGGTCCATGTGGCCCTTCTTTGTACTATATCTGCTTCTTTGGGGTAAATACCCAGTAGTGCAGTTGCAGGGTCATAGGGTAGCTCTATTTTTAATTTCTTGAGGAATCTCCACACTGTTTTCCAAAGTGGCTGCACCAGCTTGCAATCCTACCAACACTGTAAGAGGGTACCCCTTTCTCTACACTCTCTCAAATATTTGTTGTTTACTGTCCTGTTGATTTGGGCCATTCTAACTGGTGTAAGGTGGTATCTCAGTGTGGTTTTGATTTGAATCTCCCTGATGGCTAAAGACAATGAACATTTTTTCATGTGTCTGTTAGCCACACAAATCACTCTTAATAAAAATTTTCCCCGGAATTTTCCAACACAACTTTCATCCCCCTCCCATTCTTTCAAAATTCAATTCCCAAGAATTGGTCATAGGCATATACCTAAGTAAATCACAGGCAGTGCTATTAATTATGATGGCTGGTTCAGACTGCAAAGGCTGGAGGGGTGTTCAGTATATTCTGAATTTTATACTATGTGGAGAAAGCAGGAATACCTGAGCAAAATCAAGATATTTTGCTAGGAGGAAGACAGGGGAGTAGAGTGGATGTCTTATGTACAATCTAGAGTGTCAACTACCTAGTCAATCAGCTGACTCTTGTTTTACACTTTAGAGGCTCTCCAGAGTTTATTGTTCTTCACAACAATACCTGTAATGAGGTGGTGATTCGTGGGTTTTTAGATTGCAGTCACACATCTTTGTTTATCAGACTTGGGGAGAAATCTTGCAATATGCCTACTTGAAACTGTAAGGGTAAATACTTCACCAGATTTCTGGTGGTAGGGTGTTTACCTCCACGGTTTTATTTTTTAATTAATTATTTATTTATTTGAGAGGGGGGAAAGAGAGAGACAGAGAGGGGAGAGAGAGAGAGAGAGAGAAGCAGACTCCCAGCTGGCCAGGGAGCCCAATGCGGAACTCGATCCCAGGACCCAGAGATCATGACCTGAACCCAAGGCAAATGCTTAACCAACTGAGCCACCCAGGCACCCCTGCCTTTATGGTTTCTACCTTTTAGCAACAAGTCTTTTGCCACTTCCTAAACCTTCCAATAATGATTTCCATCTTGGAATCACCTCAGTGTTTAAGGCAGAGATCACTTGTCCTCTTTCACTTGATTGGATTACTGTGGAGAATGCTTCAAAGGGGGATATCATCTACCAGACTCTAAGTTCATGTACACAAGAAGTTTGGGGAGGGGAGGGCATATATGACCTCTTTCATTTCTTTATTTCCTGGCTCTAAATCTTATCTCCTGGCTTGTTTTCCATCTTCCCACCTTTGCTCATATCAACTACCATATAGGACACAAAATTTGGTGCTTTCCAATTATCATCTGGCTTTTGGTAGTGATGTTTCCTTAGTTATAAAGAGAAAGAGCCATTCTGATACATTCTATTCCTTTTCAAGGCAACTGAGACCAATACTTTTTTTTGGCACCTTACCAAAGGCCAAAACAGAATTTAACATCTCAATATTTTTTACCAAATATCTCAGTGATCTAGTCTAGTACTTAGTATGAGTAAAATAAAATAGTGAGGAATGTAACCAATTGCTTCACTCCCACATCACAGAGAATGTCTATTTCCAGGCTAAGAACTTGGGACAGAACACTGACCTTCACCTGATCTCAACTTAGTCCCTAATTTAGACTCTATCATTTGCAACACCTTACACAGAAGAACCAATTTTGATATTTATGAGAACTCTTTTAGTAGCAATTTTTAAAAGCTTTATTAAAACAGGTTTTCCAAAAATCAAAGTTTATTTTCCCATTTGACTGGAATGTCTAAGATTGTTCAGACTTTCGGTACAGTTAGATCCAAGGATGCAAAGGCTATCACCAGAAATCTAACTTTCTTTATCTCTTGGCTCTGCTCCTCTCTGCATGATGGAATCATTCTCAATTGGGTTCTTTCCCTGTGTCAGAGAAGATGGTTTCTGGCAGCCCCAAGTCTACATTTTTAGGACTTGCAATCCAACAGGAAGAGAGACCATCTGTCTTCCATATCCATATATCAAATCTATCCAAAACTCCATTCTAGTGAAATTGCTGGGGTCATGTGATTCCACCTGGACAACTCATGTTAATTGAAGGTGGCAGGAACACATACGATTAGATCAGTTAGGTCATATGGTACCCACTCCTATGGCAAGGGTGGTGGGCCAACTGCACAGACACATTATTATCACATTGAGGTTGGAAGTAGGTTCACAAGGCAGAAGCACTAGGACAAAAAAAGCAATGTTCTCACTGGAGGTAGGAAAGAAGAGGAGCTTGGCCAAGGCTGGGTTTGGCTACTGCATTGTGCCCCATCCATGGTATCATTTAAGCACCCAGCGTCATCCTACTCTCTCACACTTAAAGCCAATTTATGCTATGTGGGAAGATGCATTTGCCCAGTAAGTGAAAACAATCATATGGATGTATTTTAAAGAGTTTTTCAGATGAATGCTGCTTTCCAAGTGTGAAATGTTGTTATAAGAAAACCTCTGCAACTTGAAGTTAATTTATGCAAAGGGTAGGTGGGGGTTAAAAGTAGCAATACACAGCCATTTCTCAAGCTGTCTTTTTCACAGCTTACATTAAAAGACCCTCCCTAGCCCCTCTAATTAAAAAAAAAATCCACCACAGAATAAACTTCACTACTGTTTTCTTTTCCAACAATGCTGCTTTCCATCTTCCTGATTTTTCCAGTGAACAGATTATGTGAAAGCATTAATGATTACACAATGCACAGAGTTAGTAAGGTAAGTGAAGCTCATAATTACCTCATTTACATTCTTTTATTCACTGAAACAGAATTCTTAATGACTTTTATGTGAAGTGTGGGATAATCAGCCCAAATGAAGCTCCCTGGTACAGGGCAGAGAAAGGAGCCAAGTCACTGGCTCTCTGCAGAAAATGCCTGATAAATGGTCAAACAGAAGAACCCAGCACGAAGGCCTGGATATTACAATTTAAGAGACAAAACAAGAGGCTAGCACAACTAGGTTGAGATCTAAGGAGCAGAGCCTAAAGGCAGAAGAAAGAACAAGTGTATTCTCTCCACGTCCATGACTTTCTGTAGTAGAAATAACCAGCTGTCTCTGCTAAAACTATTGGGGGGATAAAGAACTCTAGTCAATGAATGGGAAGATCTGTACTCTAGTCCCGGCCTGTGCACAAGCTAGCCATGAAATGTTAAATAAATCGCTTCACCTTTCTGGATTGCAGATAATACACTTATAAAATACAAGGTGCACACTTCAGAATCACCTAGGGAAACTTCCTTAAAACAGCTTCATTTGGCATTTTCTAGCAGTTCCCTCTCTCCTGGGAAACAGTTACAATTGCATTTTGAACAAAATCCCCAGGTGATCCTTAAACAACCAGTATGCAAAATGAAAAGGTTTGGGGAAAAAAAATCATGTATGTAAGAAGCTCTTTAGGTGAACCATTCTTGACGTTCAGAAAAAAAAATCTCAAAATATGGGAAGGATAAAAACAGTATCCAATTAACAAGTGCACTTATGACAGTATGGGAACTGAAAAGACAAAATGAAATATCTCAAATGTGTTGGCGATCATACCGAATTATAATGACAGCATCAGGCAGCAAGTGTGGAAGACAGAGACCATTTCCTAACATTAAGAAACCCTAATGCCAGAGAGATGCTCCATATGAAACAGTTTCCTGGGTGGGCTAAGTCATTGATACTGACACTTCAGCCCCATTCCTGTAACTTTCTTAAGGTGCTTAGAGCAATCAGCCTTATATTACAGATTTTAACATCATTAAGGGCTTGGATCTCAATCCATCCAGCCTCTGCCAATGTTTATATATTGTATAAATGAATTTATGTCATTTCTAAATCCTTTCCATCTCTAATATATCATTGCCCTGTTGGAACACGTGTGCAATGTTGACAGATATTCCAATTATCTAGAGATATTCTAGATTTTTCAAGAACACGATGCTGATGCTGATTTTTAAATGGTAGGAAGTATTTAAGATTATTTTAGGACACACAAAACTTTGGGTCTTAACTTTGTAAGCCAAAGGAATTTTATTCTACGTATCACCTCATATTTCTACAAGAATAATATGCATTAAGAAAACCTATCTTGACATTTTAATAAATAATCTCTGACAGTTAATTTTGTCTGCACACTTTTAAGAGTTCTGAGAGGTAGGATATGACTAGTGGGTGTTCTTAATATCCCTAGCCTCCATGATTTTATCTGAAAGGTCCATGAGCATCTGTTGTCATTGTGGGGGGTAGTATCATCCGTGTGCAGAGGAAAATGTACAAATCAGTATAGTAACCAAAGCGGTGTCTTTCTCACACTAAGTAAAATGTCAGTGTTCCAGTTTGAATAGTAAAATTAAGATTTCACTCACCAGGGGCACCTGGGTTGCTCAGTGGGTTAAGCCTCTGCTTTTGGCTCAGATCATGATCTCAGGGTTCTGGGATCCAGCCCCGCATCGGCTCCCCGCTCAGCAGGGAGCCTGCTTCCTCCTCTCTCTGCCAGCCTCTCTGCCTATTTGTGATCTTTCTTTGTCAAATAAATAAATAAAATCTTAAAAAAAAAAAGATATCACTCACCACATGCTGAATGAGTGTGGGCTCCTCCCCATAAAGCTATCACAGAATATCTATTTGATGATCAAAATTTGTATGAATGACTGTTGTATTTCTTTTTTCGCTCTGATCATTATTCCCTTCCTATTTAAAACGCCCCATTATATCTTCAAGGGTATGTGATTTACCTATACATGTAGCCTGATATACCCTAGCTTCCTGTATCTATAAGGACCACAATCAAATAGCTTTGGTGCCCGGAAGCAGACAGAAATGAGACTTGGAATATGGGTCCAGAGAGGTTAGTCAGTGGTCAAGGGACCTGCACAGGGGCCGCCTGCAGCCCTGGTGTCCCTCCCAACCAAGCCCAGTTGACTGGTTCTTGCTGTCCACAGAGTCTGACCTACAGAGCTTGCCTAGTTGCTGTGAATTGGTTTTAGGAAGAAATTCTCTTTCCTTCTTGAATGGTTGTCAAACTTTCTATGAAGGCAAACACAAGCACTCCCTTTCTGCAGAGGACAGTTGTTCACCAAGCAGAACAAGCATGAGTGGGACCTTCCTTTGCAGTGAGCCACTCAGCAACATCTAAAGGAGCCACAGTCAGGGGCAAAACCCCCACATCCTTACCATCCTGAGGCTTATTAGTGCATGGATTATGGGCGAGGCTATAGGTACATAGACTGTGGTTGCTTTGCTGTCCAAATACCTCAACTGTCATGTAGCACTAACTGTCTCTGGTCCTGCCTCACTGGCCAAGTCCCTTGCAAATATTTCTAGAAATTAATAGGTTACTGTTCCACATTTGCTTAGATGAAACCTACTTGCATGGCATCCATACCATTTTTCCAGGTATCACTTCTGTTGTGGATGACACTTCAGGGTACCTCGGTCTCCCTGGGCTCTTCTGCCCCAATCAGTGGGCTCACTGGTGTTCTCCACTATTCCACCAAGTCATGGCAATTCCCACTAGGCATGGCTGCTGCTAGCTACCACCACACCCCCTCCCATTGCCCCTGAAGCTCCTTATTCTCTGTACTGCAGCCATCCCTGTTCCTAAAACATCTCCCTGGAGACTCAGGCCACCACAATTTCAAGCTGGACTCTATTCCCAAATGCAGAGAGTGTTCTTTCCCATTGGTGACGCTCTCTTTTAAAAGATCCTAAACAACTGTTTTCCTGGCCTCATTGGATTATAGAATTCAGTGCAACAGATTTTCAAGGTTTTAAAATCTTTCCTCCCAACACTTAGTGTAATGAGCTGCTGGTGGGTTCGAGTAGTAACTGCTCTTTAGTCCTAAAAATCTCTGGTTTCCAACCTACGGGTTTGGAATTCCTTTGTCAAGTTCCTTGTGCTGGGCTCTGTATTTCCTTAGGTTTGTTCTCTCAAAGCCTTCTCTCTCGGGCTCTCTACAAATAATCCACCTATCTTATCCATCCCTTTTTTGAGCTCCCCATTTTCTTTCATTTTCATCGTTTCTACTAACCAGTCCAATGCCATTTACTTCTTTTTCTGTATGCATTACTCACTGACTCTGAAAAGTTGTAATATTGTAATTTTTCTCCCTTTCCTTGATATTTCTGGGTGATGTTACTTGGAGAACTTTTTGAAAAAATCAGAGTGCTGAGGTAAATAACTCAGTGGGTCATTTCAAACCAAAATTCATGCTTCAATTCTTGCAATTGCATACCAATGTATATTCTCAACCCACCCTGCACAATAAGCAGATAGTCTCAGAAATTGGGGGCACTATGCATCTCTAGACATGGGGATAAAGTATAGGGCTAAATAAAGAAGCGTCTGTTCTATGCTTTTAGAGGAAAGGGGAAGATTTCTAGATATCTTTCATTTCTTTAGTAGTCAGTAAGTATTCTCCCCTTTGGGTGGACACAGGACTTATCCTCAAGAGAAGCCAAAGAAGGGTCAGTGACAGCAGGCATAGCAGATGAAGTGTGTTCCATAATAGAAATAAAAGGATTAAGTAAACACCTATATAACAAGTTGTGAGACTCCCTTTCCCACCAGGCACTGTTTGTACTTTTCTTTTTAGCCCTGGAAAAAATTCTAGCCCAGTACAATCCTCACTCCCACCCACAGCATGACTTGTAGGTTTTTTCCAATTAACTTTTTAATGGCTTACTCTTAAGAAAATATAACATGCAATTACCACATCTTAAGGAAACCATTAACAGGAAAAACAGAAACCAAAATAACAGAAAAAAAAAAAAAACTTTGAAGACAGAGACACCGCCTTGGAGCCAAAGAAAATAAATCAAAGACAATTTTATCATTAGAGCAATCAGATAATTTATGGCAATTATAAAAGAAGAAGAGAACGCTATGAAAAAAGATACACAGAAAGGTTTTTTTTTGGAAACACAGAAAGTTTTTAAAAATTATTTAAAGAATAAGATATTTAATAGAAAGGTTGGCTGATAATTGTGAGGCCATATAAAAAAAAAACAAAGAGACAAAAGAAAATGAATGAGAAAGGACATGAAAACCAGGGATCAATGAAGTGAGTCATACATACAATTAAAAGAGTTTTAAAAACAGAACGGGGAGGAGGCATCTGAGTGGCTCAGTTTATTAGGCCTCCAACTCTTGATTACAGCTCAGGTCATGATATCAGGCTCATGAAATGGAATCCCCATGTTGGGCTCCGCACTCAGCAGGGAGTATGCTTGAGATTCTCCCTCTGTCCCTCCCTCTCCCCTTCTGCTTCCTCTCCCCTGCCAAATAAATAAATAAATACTAAAAAAAAAAAAAAACAAAACAAACAAACACAAAACAGGGAGGAAATTTGCAAAGCAAAATTTTAAAAATTGCGAGAATTGAAGCATGAATTCTGGTTTGAAATGACCCACTGAGTTATTTACCTCAGCACTCTGATTTTTTCAAAAAGTTCTCTAAGTAACATCACCCAGAAATATCAAGGAAAGAGAAAAATTACAATATTACAACTTTTCAGAGTGAGTGAGTAATGCATACAGAAAAAGAAATAAATGGCATTGGACTGGTTAGTAGAAACGATGAAAGTGAAAGAAAATGGAGAAATGCCCTTGAAATCCAAATGGAAATTCTATTCTACTGAAACTCTCAATTTAAGGGAACTAAAGATATTTTTAGACATGCAAAATATTAAAAATTTATATTTTTAATGTTCTTCATGAGAAAATTACTAGAGTTCATGTGTGCAATTAAAACTAGTGGGTAAATCAGGTAGGGGAAGAAACGATCAAGGAATGACCTGCTGTGGACAATATTAGTCAAAAAAGATAAATACTGGGGCGCCTGGGTGGCTCAGTCGTTAAGCATCTGCCTTCGGCTCAGGTCATGATCCCAGGGTCCTGGGATTGAGCCCCGCATCGGGCTCCCTGCTTGGCAGGAAGCCTGCTTCTCCCGCTACCATTCCCTCTGCTTGTGTTCCCTCTCTCACTGTGTTTCTCTCTGTCAAATAAATAAAATCTTAAAAAAAAAAAAGATAAATACTTAGCAAAATACCTAGTAAATATGCAGAATCTTTATGATTAAAACATTTAAACTCTACTGAAGATTATAAATCAAGACTTGTATAAAGAGAAATATGTATCCTCTTACTGCATATGAAGAATCAATATTTAGAGGATTTCATTTCTTTGTAAGTTAATATATAATTTTAATGGAATCTATTAAAAATACTGATTGGTTATATATTTGTGAAACTAGTCAATTTGATTAAAATTAAAACTCAAATAGAGAGAAACAAGGGAGAATAACTTAGGAATTTCTTGAAAACAAGAATATTAGGAGGTACTTACTTTAAGATATTAAAATTATTATAAAACTATAGCAAATAAACAGTTTATTAGAAACAAATAGATCAATGGAACAGAGAAGATCCACACAAACATAAATGCATAGGAGATTTAGAGAATTATAAAGGCTATATTTAAAAGCAATGGAGAAAAGATGGAATATTGTTTTCATAGGGTAAAATGAGTTTTCATGTACCCCACCACTAGTTTCCTTGTTTATTAACATCTTATATTTGTATGGTACATTTGTCACAATTAATGTACCAATGTCAATACATTATTATTAACGTTCTTTGTTCTGACTTCCTTAGTTTTGACCTGAAATTTTTTTTTTCCCTTCAAGTATACTGCATTTCAATTAGTCATCAAGTCTCCATAGACCCATTGGCTGTAAGAGTTTCTCATTCTTTCGTTGCTTGTTATGATCTTGGCAGTTTTTATTTTGTAGAATATCCTTCAACTTGGATTTTTCTAAAGATTTTCTTATGATTTGACTGGCATTATAGATTTTAGGGAGGAAGACACCAGAAGTAAAATGTCATTCTCATCACACCAAATCAAGGTACATACTATCAATTTGACTTGCACTATTAACATTAACCTTGACCACCTGGCTGATACAATGTTTATCGGGATCTCCACAGTCTTTTCCTCCATTTTTCATTCTGTTCTCTTGCAATGAAGTCATTCTGGGCAGCCCATACTTATAGAGTGGGGAATTATACTCCACCCCTTTGAAGGTAGAGTATACACCTAGATCACTTAGAATCCTTCTGCATAGGAGATTTATTTCTTCTATGTATTTTTTAAAATTTTAATTGTGTTTGCATTTTTATTGAGATATAATTGACATATAACACTGTATAAGTTTAGGTATATAATGTGTTGACTTGATAACATTTTATATCACAATAAGATTACAACCACAGTGTCAGCCAAAATCTCTATCATGTTACCTAATTATAATTTTTTTTAAGATTTTATTTATTTATTTGACAGAGAGAGAGAGATCACAAGTAGGCAGAGAGAAAGGCAGAGAGAGAGTGGGAAGCAGGCTCCCCACTGAGCAGGAAGCCTGATGTGGGGCTTGATCCCAGGACCCTAAGATCATGACCTGAGCTGAAGGCAGAGGCTTTAACCCACTGAGCCACCCAGGCACCCCTATAATTTCTTTTTTTGTGATGGAAACAATTAAGATCTAGCTCTTAGCAGCTTTGAAGTTAATAATACAGTATTGTTATCTATAATCACCATGATGTGCATTAGATATTCAGGACTTGGTCATCTACTAGTTGCAAGTTTATACCCTTAAACATTATGTCCTTAATTCTCCCACCTCTGTTTATGGTAATTACCATTCTACTCTCTGTTTTTATGAGTTAGACTGTTCTAGATTCCACATGTAAGTGTATTACATAGTATTTGTCTTTCTCTGACATTTCTTACTTAGCATGATGCCCTCAAAGACCATCCATGTTATTGCAAATGGCAGGATTTCCTTTTTTCTTATGGTTGAATAATATTCGTGTGTGCGTGTGTGTGTGTGTATCTCAATTTTTCTTTATTCATTCATTGAAATACACTTAGGTTGTTTCCATATCTTGGCTATTGTGAATAATGCTGCAATAAACATGAAGTGCAGATAACTTTTCAATATCTTGTTTTCATTTCTTTTGACTATACAAGCAAGAGTGGAATTGCCAAATCATGTGGTAGTCCTATTTTTAATTTTTTGAGGAAGTTCCATATTTTCCATAGAAGCTTAATCAATTCTCATTCCCACCAATAGAACACAAGGGTTCCCTTTCCATCATATCCTTGCCAACACTTGTTACCTCTTATCTCCTTGATGATAGCCATTTCTAACAAGTGTGTGGTGATATCTCATGGTAGTTTTGATATGCATATCCCTAATGATTAGTGATGCTGAACATCTTTTTATCAACTTATTGGCCATTTTGATGTCTTCTTTGGAAAATTATTTATTCAATTCCTCTGCTCACTCAGATTTTTTATTTTGTTATTGAGCTATATGAGTTCTTTATATATTTTAGATATTGATCCCTTAATCAATACATGGTCTGCAAATAATTTCTCCCATTCTCTAGGTTTTCTTTCCACTTTTTTTGACTGTTTCTTTTGCTGTGCAGAAGCTTTTTAGTTTGATGTTCTCCCATTTGTTTTTATCTTTGTTACTTTTGGTGTCATAGCTAAAAAATCACTGTAAAGACCAATATGGAGGAGCTTCTTCCCTATGTTTTCTTCTAGAAATTTTATAGCATCAGATTTTGTTTAAGGCTTTAATCCATTTAAACTTAATTTTTGTGTAGGTTACATGTTCACTTTGATTTTTCTGCATGTGGTTATCCAGTTTTTCCCCAAACCATTTGTTGGAGAGACTATCATTTCCCCATTAATTGTTCTAGACTCCCTGGTCAAATATATGCATGGGTTTATTTCAAATCTCTCTATTCTCTTCCATTGGTCGATGTGTCTAAATTTATGCCGGTACCATATTGTTTTAATTACTATGGCTTTGTAGTAGAATTTGAAATAAGGAATTGTAATGCCTCTGGCTTTATTCTTTTTCTCATGATTGCTTTGGCATTTCAAGTTCTTTTGTGGTTCCATGCAAATTTTAGGATTGTTTTTCTATTTTTGTGAAAACTGCCAGTGGACTTTTGTTAGGATTGCACTGAATCTATAGGTAGCTGTAGGTAGTATGAATATCTAACAACATTAATTCTTCTGATCCATGAACACAGGATATCTTTCTATTTGTTTGTGTCTTCAATTTTTTTCAAGAGTCTTATAGTTTTCATTTTAGAAATCTTTTACTTCTTTGGTTAAAGTTATTTCAAAGTATTTTGGTTTTGATACTAGTATGAATGGGATAGCTTATTTTTTTTTAATGCCTCATTATTAGTATATAGAAACACAACTGATTTCTATGTTGATTTTATATCCTGCTACATTTGTTACTTATTTACAACAGCTTTGGTTGAGTCTGTAGGATTTCCTATATATAAAAGTATATCATCTTCAAATAACAATTTTTCTTCTTCCTGATTTGGATACCTTTTATTTTTTTGTCTTTCCTAATTGCTTTAGCTGAGACTTCCAGTACTATATTCAATAGAATAGTAAGAGTGGCAAATTTGTCTTATTCCTGATCTTGGAAGAAAAGCTTTCAATTTTTTAAACTATCAAGTGTAATGTTAGTTATGCATTCATTGTATATGACCTTCATTATGTAAAGGTAAGTTCCTTCTGTGCCCAATTTGTTGAGGGTTTTTATCATGAAAGGATGTATTTTGTCAATATTGTATTTTGTCAAATGCTTTTTCTGCATCTATTGAGATAATCATATGATTTTTGTCTTTCATTCTATTAATGTGATGTGTCACATTTTTTGTTTTTTGTATGTTAAGTGTGTGGTGATATCTCATGGTAGTTTTGATATGCATACACCCTTGCATTCCTGAGATAAATGCCACTTGATCATGGTGTACAAGTCTTTCAATATGCTGTTAAATTGTTTTGCTATTATTTTAAGAATTGTTGCTTTAATATTTATCAAGGATTTTGGCCTATAGTGTTCTTCTCTTGTAGTGTCCTTACTTGGTTTTTGTACTGGTAATGCTGGCATCATAAAATAAAAGTTTGAAAGTTTTCCATCCTTTTCAATTTTTAAGGATTTTTGTTGATTCTTATTTAACTGTTTGGTAGAACTCACCAATGAAGCCCTCTGGTCCTGGGCTTTTCTGTGTTGAGAATTATTAAATTACTGATTAATCTTTATGTTTTTTATAAGTCTTCTAAATTTTCTATTTCTTCATGATTCACATTTGGACAGTTCTTTGTATCTGGGAAAGTATCCATTTCTTCTAGGGTATCCAATTTGTTGACATATAATTGTTCATAGTAGTCTTTTATGATCCTTTGTATTTATGTAGCATCTATTGTAATGTCTGTGCTTTCATTTCTGATATTATTTGAGTCTTCTCTTTTTTCTTAGTAGTGTTATTCTGTATAAATATTGGTCATTTTGTTTATTTAAAAAAACAGCTTGATGGTAAGTGCTGTGAAATGTGTAAGCCTGACAATTCACAGACATGTACCCTGGGGCAAATAATACATTATATGTTAATTAAAAAAAAAAACAACAGCTTGGTATTGTTGATTTTTTCTTTTCATTTTTTTC
The DNA here is from genome assembly GCA_028646535.1 of Procyon lotor. Taxonomy (NCBI): domain Eukaryota; kingdom Metazoa; phylum Chordata; class Mammalia; order Carnivora; family Procyonidae; genus Procyon; species Procyon lotor. The sequence continues at coordinate 72,169,453 of CM053613.1, forward strand.
TATCTCCTCTTCACTTATTCCTGTTCTGATCTTTACTATTTCTTCATGCTAACTTTGGATGTGTTTTTTTTTTCTAGTTCCTTGAGGTGTAAGTTAGGTTGTTTATTTGAGATCTTCCTAGTCTCTTAATATATGCACTTATGGCTGTAAACATCCCTCTCAGAACTACTTTTGCAGGACCCCATAGGCTTTGATGTGTTGTTTCCATTTTCATTTGTTTTATTTTTTATTTACTTTTTTATCTCTTCTTGACTATTGGTCATTTAGGAGTGTATTGTTTAATTTCCACATACTTGTAGATTTTCTAGCTTTCCTTTTGTTATTAATTTCAAATATCATACCATCATGGTCTGAAAAGATGCTTAGGATAAGTTTAATCTTAAATTTGTTGATTGTTTAGTGTCTTATGTGGTTTATCCTGGAGAATGTTCCATTTGCACTTGAGAAGAATGTGATCCTACCTCTGTTGGATGGAATATTTATAAGGGCTATTAGTTCCATGTGGTCTAATGTATGGTTCAAATCCAATGTTTCCTTGTTGATTTTCTGTCTTGATGACTTATCCATTGATAAAGTAGGGTATAAAGTCTTCTATTACTACTGTGTTGTTATCTATTTCTCCCTTCAAATATGTTAGTATTGGCTTAATATATGTAAGTTCTCTGATACTGGGTGCATATATATTTAAAATTGTTGTATCTTCTTGATGAACTGACCTCTTCATTATTTTGTAATGACTTTGTCTCTTGTCAATATTTTTTGGCTTGGTGTTTGTCTGATATAAGAATAGGTACTTCCATTTTCTTCTGGTTTCCATTTGCAAGCAATATCATTTTTTTTCATCCCTTCACTTTGAGCCTGTGTCCTTAAGTTTGCAGTTAACCTCTTGTAGGCAGCATAGATTTGGTTAGTGTGTGTGCGTGTGCGTGTGCGTGTGTGTGTGTGTGTGTGTTTAATTCACCCATTTACTTTGCGTCTTTTGATCAGTGAATTCAATTCATTTATATTTGGAGATATTATCAACAATAAGGACTTAGTGATACCATCTTAATAATTGCTTTCTGGGTGCTTTTTATTTCTATTGTTTCTTTTCCTCTTGGTTTCTGTATACCTTTGCAAATTGATTATTTTCCACGGTGGTATGCTCTGTTTCCTCTTTCTTTATTTTTTTGTGCATCTACTCTAGACTTTTGCTTTGTGGTTACCATGAAGCTTACATAAAACATCTCATGGATTAAATGGTCTTTTTTTTTTTTTTTAAGCTGAGACCCACATTCGCTATGAAGCCTTCTTCAATTCTTCAACCCATTCAGCTAGCTCTTATTTCTAAATATTTATTCTAATCACCATCATTACCAACTAATTTTCTAAATCTTCTCAAAGGAGGTTTTAGCATGTTAGTCTTCAGCCATAGCACCATGCTTTCAATAATGAATACGTTCTGGGCATCCTACAAGGTATGCTTTGCTTGGTGCCAAGGATACACAGATTAATAAAACACAGTCACTGTCCTAAAGTGATTATGGACTATGGACGAATGGGTTATTCACACTTGGAACTCACTAGAATTCTCCAGTTATCTACAGAGTGAACTAGAAACAACTCCAAGGCCCTTCATAGACTGTCTCCAAATTATTTTGCTTATTTTATGTACTATTATTCTCTTTCCTTTGGTTCAGCAAATTGGGCTACTTTCCACTTCCCAAACACATCTGATACCTTTTTGTATCTCTTACATTTTCTCACTTTGATCTGTTTCTGAAATGATCTTTTTGCTCCTCTACCAATGTCAATTCTTATATATCCTTAAGGACTCAGATTTCAAATTCCACCTTCTTCCTGAAATGTTATGATTGTTCATGAAGTTTCCCTTAAGACATTTTTCTTTAAAAAAAAACTCCACATAACACCAAAGGCAATGACTAATTCTTGATCAAATTCTGATTTGAACAAACCAACTCTAAGAGATATTTTGTAATAAATTTGGAAATTTGAATATAAACTGGGTACAAAATGATATTAGGGAATTATTATTAATTTTTCAGGAATTATGTTATTGTAGTTATATAAAAAGTCATTATTTTTAGATATGAAAACTGAATTAATTAGAGTGTAATGATATAATGGCTGTAGCTTAAAAATGGATAAAGCAAACATGGCAAAATGTGGAAATTTGTTAATAGTAATATAGATTTTTTGATTATCTACCTTTTTGTGTATTTGAAAGTGTTTCTAATCAAAAGTGAAAACAAGAATCCCAAATATCTTTTGCCTATAGAAATAAAACATGTTGATTAAAGAAAATTTGAGGGGAAAAAAGTAACATGAGTAAAAAGCAACTATTATCCTACCATGCAGAGAGGATAATTATTCATATTATGATTCATTTCCTCCTATACACTTATAAATATAATTATTTTCATTTTGAAAAATTGTGAGTTCTTTGGACATATAATTTTGTATTGATTTCATATTTTATTTATTATTTTAATTAGGATATAATTGACATAAACACTGTATCAGTTTTAAGTATACAACATAACGATATGATATATGTGTATACTGCAGAATGATTGCCACAATAAGTTAAAACAGTCCATTCTGAGATGATGGGAACTTAACTTCAACAATCTACAAAAGTTTCACCTTTTAGTTGTCTTATACTTTTGATGTCATCATTTACCTCTTTTTCTAATGTGTATTCATTTAGAAATTATAGTAGCTATAATATTTTTAATACTTTTCTCTTTGACTTTTATATCATTTACAAGTGTCTAAGTGTCTAAGTGTTAAGTGTCTAATATACCATTCTATTACAAATAAGAATTTTCTAATCTGACTTATATTTACCTTTACCTGTGTTTTCTTAACTTTTGTATGTTTTCATGTTACTGACTTGTCTTTTCATTTCAGCTTGAAGGACTCCTTTCCTCATTTCTTGCAAGGCAGGTCTAGTGATGAACTCAGCTTTTGTTTGGCTGAGCAAGTCTTGACTTCTCTTTCATATCTGAAGGATAGCTTTCCAAATTGAGTATTTGGCTGGCATTTTTTTTTCTTTCATCACTTTGAATGTCATTCCACTTTCTTCTGGCCTGTAGGGTTTATGCTGAGAAATCTGCTAATAGACTAATGGAGGTTCCTTTTTAGGTTATCAACTTTTTCTTGGCTGTTTACAGGATTCTCTCTTTATCTTTGATTTTTGACAGCTTCATTATAATGTGCTTAGGGAAAAAAATATATGTATATATATTTGCATTGAGGTAATAGAGAGACTTGTTAGCTACATGAATTCGGATGCCCAATTATTTCCCCAGGTTTGGAAAGTTTTTAGTTTTTATTTCTTTAAACAAACTTCTTGTTCCCTTTTCCCTTCTCCTTCTATCTAGGAATCCAGATAATCCTAATATTTATTCTTTTGATTGAATCTCATAGATCATATATGTTTTCTTCATTCTTTTTCATGCTTTTTCTTAGTTATCCTCAAACAAGGTTATTTCAAAATTCTTGTCCTGTAACTCACTTACACTGTCTTCTATTTGCTTTACTGCTGATGCTCTGTTACAGATTTCATTTCATTTATTGAGTTTTTCAGCTCTATAATTTCTGTTCAGTCCTTTTTTTAATGATTTCTATCTCTTTTGGAAAAATTTCACTCTGAACAGGTATTTTTTGGAAGATTTTACTGAATTTTTTAAGTTTTCTTATAGTTTGTTGAGTTTCTTCAAAATAGCTATTTTGAATTCTTTATGAGCCAGATTATAAAATTGCATGCTTTTGAGGTCAGTTATTGGAAAATTATTATCATCTTTTGGTGAAGACGTGTACATTTCTTTTTCACATTCCTTATAGTTTTGCAGTGCTTGTTTTGTTTTTGAAGGCACAAACATCTCCTTAAATCTTTTCTTACTGCCTTCAGATTGGGTATTCTGTTTGTTGGTGCTGTTATCTGGGACTCTCTGCCTTTCTATGGATATACCTGTTCCACTTCTCTTGTTTCTTATTGTGGCTGATTTCTTAAACTTTTGTGTCTTTTCCAATGCTTACAATTCACTAGGCTGGCCATTGGAAATCTCTCTTTTATTACAGAAGGTGGTGCTATAGCCAAGTTTGTAGTTTCTTTCTTGCCCACACACCCTGGCTTGTTTTCTGAGCACACTCCTGGTTTACCTCTGCCCTTGGCAGCATGTGCAAGGAGCCCACTGTAGAATTGGGGAGGTGTAGGTTTAGCACTTAGGGTGGTGGGAGTGCCTGACTTGATAGGAAGATTCCCAGGTGTGATGCTCACAGAGGCTCATGAATAGACTTCTGGCTGAGCACAGTCAGCAGGAACTATATACCTTTAGTGCCCTTTGATATTCTTATCTGCCTCTTTCCCAATCTTTCCTTTCTCCAAGTCATGGAGTCGCCCCCTCAGTACTCCATATGTTGCTGGAGGAAAATGGATTTCTCTAGCTGCTTTCTGCACCACTGAGTTAGCTAGATACTCACTCTCCTTTTCCCCTGGGGGAGCTATCACCAAGCCTGATAGTTCAGCCTCATAAACTGTTGCCTTGGTAGTATGGGCAGGATGGTTCTGGTAAAGTTCTTGTCATTTCCACTGCATCCAAATTCTCTTTTTTCTGCAATGTCATTGTTCTGAAATCTCCCATGGGGAAAGATGGACTTCAGGAACTTATTTTTTGTCTGGATATCTGCCCAGGTCAGCATTTTCCAGCTTTTTTTCTGACCATGGCAAGAGTAGTTAGGGCAGGTCAGCTGTGCTGTTGGTTTCACAACCCACATTCAAGTTTGTCTGCCTATTACCAGATACATACATACATACTCCTGATGGGTCCTTTCATATATGCTGCTGGATCCCACAATTCCCACAAAGGCACTTCTGATCACAGATGGAGGTCTAATTTCTTGTGGGAAAGAGTGGGAGCAAAAAAGAGAAACATCTTAATACCACCATGAAGCTGATGTCACTATCTCTCCCCATGTAATTTTTATTCAATTATTTATTTTTATCAGTGTGGACACATGGGTTATTTTATGCATGAGTTATAATCCAGTAGTACATTATTTATTTTGTTGCTCAACTTGTTCCAACTTTAGCCATTGGGAGCTTTCTTTATTTGGCCCCTGTGTCCTGTGACAGTGCTCATCACTGCATTTGGTTGTTGTTGTTTGCTAGTTTATTTTGAACACTTTCTTACTGGCACTGGAACATGCTCCAGGCTAACCTTGTATATTTTCTGCCCAGTCTAGAATCAGTCATTTATCCAAAAACCCTGTTCCTTTTACTTAAGAATGGTATTAGAAGACAGACAAAATCTAGACACTGAGTTTGCTCAGTGTTACTGGGACACCATTGTTTTTAGGCTCTGTCTGCTGACAGAACAGGGAAATATATGTATGTATACTAAGCCCTTCATAAATACATATTTGTAAATATTTTGATATGTATTTTAGTATGTATCCATCTATATCTATAATAAATTAAACATTATTTGACATTGATATCTACAACTGTAATCCATTATCACACTGATTTTTCTAGATTTCTCTCTTTATTTATCTGTTCATCTATAACCTCCAACTTCAATAGTGAGAAAACTGGATCCCATCAATCTGGATACATTTACTTAATTGTTCAATTACAGCATACTATTCAGTAACGTTAATCTGTACCCTCATGGGATAAGAATTTTATTTACTAGAAGACACTGCTTTATATAGTCCTTTTGGCTGGTAGTCCATTCATTTCCAAAGTTACTTAGGACAGCCCCCCTTCCCCACCACCCCATTCAATACAGTTGTTTCATACATTTGTAATATAGTTAGATTCTTTTATCACAGTCTGCATTATATTCTGGAATCCTCTAATCTTCTAAGTGATCTTTTTATTTACATACATTACAGTTTACCCTTTGCAGTATAAAGTTCAATAGTTTTGAACAAACACATATACTGTCATGTATCCACCATTAGAGTATTGTGTAGAATAGTTTTAACACCCTACAAAAATCTATGCTTCATCTACTCAATCCTACCCCTACCCTAGATACCTGGCAATCACCATTTTGTTTATCATTTCAATAGTTTTGCCTATTCCAGATATTGTATAAATGGTATCATGCAGTATATAGACTTTTCAAACTGACATTTCACTTAGCATAAATGAAGCATTTAAGCATTTAAGATTCATTCATGTCTACATTCTTTACATGGCTTGAGAGTTCATTTTTTTTTAATCACTGAATAGTATTCCACTAGAAAATGTATCACAGTTTGTTTATCCATTCAATGTTTATCCATTCAAGAACATCTTGGTTTCTTCCAGTTTGGGGAAATTATGGATAAAGCTGCTATAAACATTCATATGCAGGTTTTTATATGGATACACATTTTTCTTAAGACCACAAAGTCTTGTTTTTTTTGTTTTTGTTTTTTTTAAACATTTTATTTATTTATTTGAGAGAGAATGCAAGAGCACGTGGGAGGTGGAGGGGAGGGGCAGGGAGAAAGGGAGAAGCTGATGCCCCTCTGAGCAAGGAATCTTACTCCGGGCTCCTTCCCAGGACCATGAGATCATGACCTAACCAAAGACAGGCTTGACCGAAAAAGCCACCCCTGGATATACGCTTCCAAACCATTGAGTAAATACCCATAAAAGCAATTCCTGGATTGTATAGCCAGATTTTTTTATTTTATTATGATTTTATTTACTTATTTATCAGAGAGAGAGCACAAGCACAGGGAGTGGTAGGCAGAGGGAAAAGCAGGCTCCCTGCTGGGCAAGGAGCCCATTGCAGGACTCAGTCCCAAGACCCTGAGATCATGATCTCAGCCTAAGGCCGATGCATAACAAGCTGAGCCATCCAGGTGTCCCATATAGTAAGATTATATTTAGCTCTGTAAGAAATTTTCAGTTTTTCATACTGCTATAACATTTTGTACTTCCTTCATCAAGGAGTAAAAGTTCCTATTGCTACATATTCTTGACAGCAATTTCTATTGTCAGTTTTTTTGTGTAGTAATATCTCATTGTGGTTTTAATTTGCACTTAGCTAGTGATGAGTGATGTAGAGTATCTTTTTATATACTTATTTGCCATTTTCATATCTTCTTTGATGAGGTGTTTGTTCAGATTTTCTGCCCATTTTTTAATTGGGTTTGACTTCTTATTGAGTGTTAAGACCACTTTGCTAACATTTTCACCCAATCTATGCCTTGTCTTTTCATCTGTTTAAAAGTGTCTTTCACAGGGGCGCCTGGGTTGCTCAGTCGTTAGGCGTCTGCCTTCGGCTCAGGTCATGATCCCAGGGTCCTGGGATTGAGCCCCATGTCCGGCTCCCTGCTCGGCAGCTTCTCCTGCTACCATTCCTTCTACTTGTGTTCCCTCTCTCGCTGTGTTTCTCTCTGTCAAATAAATAAAATTTTTAAAGAAAAGTGTCTTTCACAGAGGAAAACTTAAATTTTAATAAATATCAACTTAATTTCTTTTTTCTGCTTTTGGTGTGGTATCTAAAAACACATCACCAAACCCAAAGTCACATAGATTTTCCCCTTTGTTTTCTTCTAGGACTTCTATAGTTTTGTATCTTGCATTTAGGTCTCTAATCAATTTCGTTTTCAGTTTTGTGCAAGATGTAAGGTTCATGGTTGGGTACTTTTCTTTTTTGGCATATAAACATTAGATTGTTCCAGAATCATCTGCTGAGAATACTATCCCTTCTTCATTGGCCATTGCACTTCTATCAAAAATTAGTTGACTGCGGGGTGCCTGGGTGGCTCAATCGGTTAAGTGTCTGTCTTCAGCTCAGGTCATGATCCCAGGGCCCTGAGATCGAGCCCTGCATCAGGGTCCCTGCTCAGCAGAGAGCCTGCTTTTCCTTCTCCCTCTGCCTGCTGCTCTGCCTACTTGTGTTCTCTATCTCTCTCAAATAATTAAATCTTTAAAAAATAAAAAAATAAAAAATAAATTAGTTGATTGTACTTGTGCAAGCCAGTTTCTGGGTTTCCTAATCTATGTATCTAAATTTATCACTAATACCACACTGTCATGATTACTTTAATTTTATAATGAGCTTTGAAATCAGATAGTGAGTGCTCCAACTTTGCTTTTCTTGCTCAGCTTGTGTTACCTATTCTAGGCCTTTTGCCTAGCTAGGACTTCCAATACAATGTTGACTATTTTGTTGAAGCATTTTACATCTATGTTCATAAGTGATATGTTCTGAAATTTTTCTTTCTTCCAATACCGTTATCTGGGAAAGAGGGGATTCATACAGTAAGTTAGGAAATATTCTCTCCAGACAAAATTGTGGAGAATTGGTATAATTTCTTTCTTAAATGTTTGAATTCTTCCATGAAACCACTGGATTTGATGACTGTCTTGGAAAGTTGTTACTAAGTAATTCATTTTTTAACTCTTACAAATGCAGGGCTATTCACTTTATCCATTTTTCCTTGTGACAGTTGTGATAGTTTTTGTATTTCAAGGAATTGGTCTATTTCATCTAAGTTATCAAATTTATAGGATGAGGTTGCTCACAGTATTCCTTTATTATCATTTTAATGATAATAAAATCATTATTATCATTATCAGTATAATGATAATATCAGTAATGATTATCCCTCTTTTTATCTAGTATTGGGAATTTGCATCTTCTCTTTTTTCCCTGTTTAGTCTGGTAAGAGTTTTATAAATTGAATTAATCTTTTCAAAGGAGCAAACCTTAGTTTCATTGATTTTCTCTATTATTTTCTTGATTTCAATTTAATTGATTTCTTCTTTAATTTTTATGGTTTTTTCTGCCTGATTTAAATTTAAATTGCACTTCTTTTTCTAGTTTCCCACAAACTCAGGTTATTGATTTCAGATCTTCCTTCTTTGCTATTAGGTGCATTTAATGGCACAAACTTCCCTCTGTTACTTTCATTGCATCCCACAAATTTTGATGTTATATTTTATTTTCATTGAGTTCAAGGTATTTTTAAATTTCTCATGAGACTTCTTTGATGCACACACACACACACACACACACACACACACACACACACAGGTCTATCATCTATCTATCATCTATCTATATTAGTTGAATACACACACACACACACACACACACACATAAAGTTGAATTTCCAAATATTGAAGAATTTTCCAGCTGTCTTTCTCTTATTGATTACTTCTGGTTTAATTCCACTGTGATCTTAGAATATACTTTGTATGATATCTAGTTTAATTGTTAAGGTATGGATTATAGCCCAGAGTATGGTCTATTTTAGGTGAATGCTCTAAATGAAGTTTAGAATAATATTAATTCTACTGTTGTTGGATGAAATATTCTATAAATGTCAATTAAGTCAAATTGATTTATAATGCTATTTAGATATCTATAACCTTACTGATATTCTGCCTACTTGATCAGTCAATCCCTGACAAAAGATTATTAAGGTCTCCAACTAGAATAGTGAATCTATTTCCCCTTTCATTTCTGTCAGATTTTGCCTCATATATTTGTATGTTCTGTTGTTAGGTGCATTCATGTTCGGGATTATCATGTCTTCTTAAAGAAATAAACTCTATCATTATATGATTCCCCTACCTATCCCTGATGATCCTCTTTGTACTAAAGCCTGAATTCTCTGAAATTACTAGAGATACTCTAGCTTTCTTTTGATGAATGTTAGCATGGCAAATTTATATTTTCACTTTTAACCTATTAGATTTTTATATTTAAAGTGAATTTTTTATAGACAACATATAGTTGTATCTTGTATTTCTTCCACTTTGGAAATCTCTGTCTTTAATTGGTATATTTAGACCATTCACATTTAAAGTGACTATTGGTATGATTAGATTAATATTTACCATTTGTACAACTGTCTCCTATTTTTATGTGATTCTATTTCATATCCTCTCTCAGCACATCAATTAACTATTTTTTAAACACAATTAGGAGTTGCCTTAAAATGAACAACATACATTTTTAATATAAATTAGACTTCAGATAACCCCATGCTACTCATATATAGTGTACATTCCTTATAACAGAGTATCCCCATTTTTCCCACTCATCTCTTGTGATGTTGCTTCATTTATTTCATTTATTCAAATGCCATAACCACCAAATACATTGTTTTTTTATTACATTAAGCAACCAGTTTTATGTGTGTGTATTGTAAAATTCATATTGTAAAATACAAATACACTAAATTTATCATCTTAATCACTTTTAAGTTTAAATGCACTCACATTGTTGTGCAACTATCACCATCATAACATTTTTTATCTTGTAACACTGAAACTCTATTCTCATTAAACAACAATTTTCCTCTCTCCCTCCCCACAAGCTTCTCTGACAACCACCAATGTATGGCCTTTATGATTTCAACTACTCTAATTACATCATATAGGTAGAATCATACAGTATTTGTCTTTTTGTTACTGACTCATTTCACTTAGCATAATATCCTCAAGGTTCATCCATATTGTTGCATGTTGCAGTATTTCCTTCCTCTATAGGACTGAATAATAATATTCAGTCTTATAATATTCCACTATACATATATACACATTTTCCATATTCATTTTTCTGTTAATAGACACTTGGGTTGCTTTCATGTTTTAGCTATTGTGAATAATGCCACTCTGAACACAGGTGTACAAGTATCCCTTGGAGACCCTTTTTTGACTTCTTTGTGGTATATACACAGAAGTGGAATTTCTGGATCACGTGATAATTCTACTTTTAATTTTTAGAGGAATTATCATACTATTTACTACAGCAGCTGTACCATTTCACATTCCCATCAGTAGTGCCCAAGAATTTCAATTTCTCAACATTCTTGCCAAGAGTTGTTTTCTGTTTTTGTGATAGTAGCTATCTTAATGGGTGTGAGGTGGTATCTCACTATGGTTTTGATTTAAATTTCTCTAGTGATTAGCCAAGCTGAGCATCTTTATATATGTTTATTGGCCATTTGTATATCTTATTTAGAGAAATGTCTGTTTCACTCCTTTATCATTTATGAGTCAGGCTGCTTTTGTTGTGTTTTAGGAGCTCTCTATATATTCTGCATGTTAAATATCAGATCTAGGATTTACCAATATCTTCTCCCATTCTGTGGGGTGCCTTTTTATTTTGTTGATAGTGTCTTTTGGTACACAAAATTAAAAAATTTTTGGTGAAGTCCAATTTGACTCTTTTTCTTTTGTTATTTGTGACTTTGGTGTCATAGCCAAGAAATCTTGGCTAAATCCACAGTCATGACATTTTATCTTATGTTTCCTTCTAAGAGTTTTGTTGTCTTAGGTCTAAAATTTAGGCCCTTGCTCTGATTTGAGTGAATTTTTGTATATGGCATTAGGCAGGCACCCAATAACATTCTTTTTTTTTTTTTAAAGATTTTATTTATTTATTTGACAGAGAGAGAGAGATCACAAGTAGGCAGAGAGGCAGGCAGAGAGAGAGGGGGATGCAGGCTCCCTGCTCAGCAGAGAGCTCAATGCAGGGCTCGATCCCAGGACCCTGAGATCATGACCTGAGCCAAAAGCAGAGGCTTAATGACTGAGCCACTCAGGTGCCCTTAACAACATTCTTTATGCACGTAGATAGTTTTTCTCAGCACGATTTGTTGGAAAGAATGTCCTTTTCACATTGAATGGCCTTGATAGTCTTGTCAAAAACCATTTGATCATATATATAAGAATTTATTTCTGTGTTCTCTATTCTTTCCCATTGGTCTACATGTTCATCATTATACTAATATCATCTGTTTTTATTACTGTAGCTGTGTAGGAAATTTTGAAATCCAGAAGTGAAAATCCTCCACATTTATTCCTTTTATGTTACTTTGGTTATTCAGGTACTTTGAGAATCCACTTGAATTTTAGATGGGCTTTTTATTTCTGTAAACCATATCATTGGGATTTAATAGGAATTACATTGGATCTGTAGATCACTTGGATAGTATTGAAATTTTAACAATATTAATTCTTCCCATCAATGAACATAGACTATCTTTCCACTTATTTGTTTCTTCAATTTCTTTCATCAGTTCCTTATCATTTTCTTTGTGTGAGTCTTTTATCTCCTTGGTTAATTTAATTCCTAAGTATGTATTCTTTTTTGGCATTATTATAAATGGAATTGTTTTTGCAATTTCCTTTCAGATTGTTTATTATTTGTGTATAGAAATACAATTTATTTTTGCATGTTGACCTTGTTGCTCTTTTGCTGAATTCATTTATTAGTTCTTACAAGATTTTTTGGTGTGGATTCTTTAGGGATTTCTCCATATAAGACCATACCACTTGCAAACAGGTTATTTTACTTCACCTTTTTGAATTTGGATGACTTTTATTTCTTTTTCTTGCCTAATTGCTCTGGCTAGAACCTCCAGTACTATGTTGAGTAGAAGTGTTGAAAATGGACACCTTCATCTTGTTCTTGATCTTAAAGGAAAAGTTATCAGTCCTTCACCATTGAGTATAATGTTTGCTGTGTATTTTTTAATATATGGCTTTTATTATGATGAAGTAGTATCCTTCTCTTCCTTGTTTGGCCATTGTTATTAACATGAAAGGGTGTCAAATTTTGTCAAATGCTTTTTGTGCATCAACTAAGATGATCATGGTTATTTCTCCCCTCTTCATGTATTACAGTGATCAATTTTCATATGTCAAACCATTCTTGTATTACAAGAAAAATTCCACCTAGTCATTGTGTATAAGCCTTTTAATATGCTTCTGATTTCTGTTTGCTAGTAATTTGTGAGGATTTTTATATCAATCTCCATATGGGATATTTGTAGTTTTCTCTTCTTGTAGTGCCTCTTTGGCTTTGGTATCAGGATAAGGCTTGCCTCCTAGACTGAATTAAGAAGCATTCCTGGGGCACCTGGGTGGCTCAGTGGGTTAAAGCCTCTGCCTTCAGCTCAGGTCATGATCTCAGGGTCCTGGGATCGAGCCCCACATCGGGCTCTCTGCTCAGCGGGGAGCCTGCTTCCCCCCCTCTCTCTCTCTGCCTGCCTCTCTGCCTACTTGTGATCTCTCTGTCAAATAAATAAATAAAATCTTTAAAATTATATAAAAAAGAAGCATTCCCTTCTTAATTTTTTGTAAAAGTTTAAGGATTAGTGTTGATTCTTTTTTAAATATTTGGTAGAATTCACTGGTGAAGCCATCTACTCCAGGGCTTTCCTCTGCTGGGCAATTTTTTGATTGCTGGTTTGATTTCTTACTAATTATAGGTTATGATATTACAATTTATCATAAGAAATATATATTTGGTCTTTGTCCCCATTACCGTCATAGAGCTCCTAAACATTTGGAATTTCCTAAATGATGAGAGCAGTAAAAGTATCTTGTTACATTAATGAGGTGGCTTTTGGACAATCAAAAAGGACAGGTGCTGGTTGCCAGGGGAACCAACCAGGTGATTAGAGAGTTGGCACTTTTAGTCCCATCCCCTTCCCAATCCCTAAGGAAGAGAGAGGGGGTGGAGATTGTGTTCAATCACCAGTGGCCAATCATTGACTCAACCACGCCTATATAGTTAAGATCCCATGGGGGGTTGGGGAGAAGAAGACTGGGTTCTGAGAGCTTCCAGATTGGAGATTCAGAGAGAGTGGCAGACTCAGAGAATGGAAGTTCCACGGTCCTTCTCACACACCTTGCACTATGCATCTGTTCCATCTGGTTGTTCATCTGTATCCTTTATCAAGCATATCCTTTTATAATAAACTGGTAAATAATAAGTACACCGTTTTCCTGAGTTCTGTGGGCCACTCTAGCAAATTAATCAAACCCAGGGAGAAAGTTGTTGAAACCTCTGACATATAGCCAGTCAGTCAGAAGCATATGTAACAACTTAGACTTGCAAAGGGCTTCTGAAGTGAGGGCAGGGGAGCAGTCTTGTGGGATTGAGCTCTTAACTTGTGGAATCTGATGCTATCTTCAGGTAAACAGCATTAGAATTGAGTTAACTCTGTGGTGGTATAGAAAACACACACACACATACACACACTGGAGGGGTCTACTCAGATTTTCTATTTTTTTGTGATTTAGCTTGGGCAGTTTTTTTGTTTCTACAGTTTTATTCATTTCATCTAGGCTATCCAATTGCTCGGCTTATAGTTGTTCATGGTACTCCCTTATAATCTTTATTTCTGCAGAATTAGTAGTAATGTCTACACTTTGATTCCTGATTTTAATAATTTAAGTCTTCTCTCTTTTTTCTTAGTCCAAATAACTAAACATTTATCAATTTTGCTAATCTTTTCAAAAAACAAATTCTGGTTCCAGTTATCTTTTATATCAATTAAGAAAAACAAAAGATTCTATTTTGCCTTAATTTATTCATTCTTCATTCTATCCATCTTCTGTTTAAATTCATGTCTTTGAACGATATAATTTTTCTTCCACTTAAAAAAAAATATTTTATAATTTTTTGTAGGGAAGGTTTTCTGGTGGTGACTCCCCCCCCCCTTTTTTTGTTTGTTTGTTTGTTTGAGAAAATGGTTATCCTTCAATTTCAGAGAATTATTTCATTGGATATATAATTCTAGTTTGGTGGTTTATTCTTTCACCATTTAAAAAATATTCACCAAACTCTATATTTGTCTCCATGGTCTACTTAGAAGTTCATAATAATTCTTATCCTTTTCCATTTATAAGTATACTTTTTCAATTCTGGAAGTTTTCAAGATTTTCTCTTTGTATTTGTCTTTCTGCTCAGGGGTGTGTGTGTGTGTGCGTGTGTGTGTGTGTGTGTGTGTGTGTGTGTGTGTGTGTGATTAATCCTGCTTGGTGTTCTCTGAGCTTCCTGACTCTGTGACTTTGTGTCTGTCATTAATTTTGGAAAATTCTCTATCATTACATTATGTGTGTGTGTGTGTGTGTGTGTGTGTTTCCTGCTCCATTCTTTCTTCTTGAATTCTAATTATTCATATGGTATACCTTTTGATGTTGTCCCAGAATTCTTACATGTTCTTCTCCATTTGTTTTGCTGTATATCTATTTTTTCTCATTGTCTTTTAGAGTAGAAATTTCTATTGACATATATTCAACCCTATTGACATAATATAGGAAGTTTCTATTGACCTGAAGATACGTCAATAGAAACTTCCCACACTAAAACTTCCTACACTATTTTCTTAAATATATCAAGTCTACTGATTAAAGTTGCCGATCAGCCACTGTTCATTTCTACCATTGTGTTAGAAAGGAGACTCTGGTTGTATTTCACAATAATTATACTCTTCCACTCCTCTTGTTAGAGCTCAGGGATATTTCTTGATATTTAACATGAGAATCTAATGAGATTTCTGTAGATAAAGCCCACAAATATGTGGGGTTCCCTTAAAATTGTGGCCCCAGGATTTCTTATTCCAATGATGGTCCACACTCAGCCTCCAGCAACTCAACATAATATTTAAATATTCCCATTCATTAATTGAGCTAGTGGCTTCTGCAGGTAAGCAGATTTTTTTGTGTTTCTCTGGATATTTCTATCTCTCTAGATTTTGGGGTGGCAATTTATCTGACTAGTCCAAGCAAAGTCACTGGTTCTTAGTTTATCCAGCTTTTTCTTGTTGTAAAAATGGGAATAATGATTTCCAAGATCCATAAATATTGAAATATCAAAGCTGGAAGTTTTATTATGTTTTTTATTTAAACTTTTGCTTTTTCCAAGATCAAGTAAGATGCTACTTCTTTTATCCTTTGGTTCAGATGGATTTGCTTTCTAATTTTGATTTCCACCAGAATAATAAGGAGTTCTGCTCTTCTGTTCCAGCTTTGCTAGCAGTGGCTCAAGAAGGTTGAAGTTCCCTGCTAGAAAAATCACTAAATTAAAAAGGCCTTTTTGTCCCTCTTCTCCCATACAGGGCAAAATAGAGAAAATAATGTCTACTTTCATTACCCAAATATTGCACTGATGATTTTCCGCACCTTAAAAATTTCAGTTGAATACACTGAATAATTGGCCTTTTTCCTTCAAATTGGGAAAGGTTAATAGTAGTAGTAGTGGTAGTAGTAATAGTAGTAGTAATACATATTTCCTGTCATCTAGTGACCATTGTTTATATCTCCCATCTAGTACCTATGCTTAAAACCAGTACTATAGAGTTTATTTCAATTGTGCAAAACAATATATAAACATGACTTTAAGGAAATTCACAGAATGAAATCTCTATTGCTTGTCTCTATCTCTGTCTCTACCTCTAACTCTGTGTATATGTATATTTTTTCTTATTGTGGTTATTACCCCACTAGATGATAAGGACTAGGAGAGCAAGTATTATATTTTCCTACAGTGTGCCCAGGGTCTAGAAAGTACACAATTACTTAATGGACTGGTAAATTAATAGATGAATGAGTAAGTGAATGAATCAGTTGTGATATTTCTGAGTGGCTGTGGGTGATATAATTTACTTTCACTTATATAGTTTCCATCCAAACTTTTCATAATGCATATATTATTATGAGAAATGTACTTTAAGTCAAACTAATCAATAAGAAAAAAGAACTACAGCTGGACAAAACAATTATAATAAAATATATTATGAAATATTTCAAATATATTGAAAGGTACATAAAAAATATTACAAATGCATATGCACCTACCATGCAGATTTGTTATATGGTAACATTGTTTGCCATTTTAATGTTGACATTTTTGTAAGGAATAAAACATTAGATAGAGCCATATCCCCACTCATATATTCTAGCCAGTGCCTTATATTTAATCCTGACAAAAGTGTTATTCTAAAGATTGCTATATATTTTTCTTATCCATGCATTGTATAATGTTTTCTGGTTTTAAATGCTATGTAAATGTTATAACATGCATAATTTTTGCAAACAGTTTTTTTAACCTTAGGATTTTTTATATTTAATCCATGTTTATAAACATGTAGTTTTCTTAAAATATTAATTGCTACTTGCTCCTTTGATTAAAAATACTACATTGTAGTCCCGTTTTTGGACACATAGGTTTTTTTTTTTTATTGTTCCATTTATAAACAATACTGAAATAAACATACTTGCTCAAATCTCCTTGTGCACATTTATAATATAATATAATTTATAATAGTGACAGGTCAAAATAGAATAAACCCACCATAGCCCATCTCTGCCACTGATTACAGCTAAACACTGTGGGTAGAATACAAAAACCAACCACCTGTGGATTCTGAAAAGTAAACAAAGGCCAGTAAATTGGAAGTCAAATATAAAGAACCACCACACTGCTGTATTGGGTGAGTTTCTAGGTTTTGATTTTATGCTATTGTCTGTTTTCCTCCTCTTGTATTTCCCAGCTTCCTACAAGGAGGAGGGAGCCACAAAGCAGGTATAGACAACTTATATACATATATTTCTTAATACTTCAAGAAATCTCCCTTTTTTGCAGATAAATAAGAAAAGGGGTGTCAGTGAGTTGAAGAATATAGGGAGAATCCTCGTTTTTTAAAATTCTTTCTTTCTTCTCTCTTGATTCTGCTCAAGATTTCCATAGTGGCAATTCCAAGGGAAATCCTCCAGTAAGAGGAAATGGAAGAAGGTAGTCAGAGAGTATGAGGAAAACCAAGAAAAAAGAAGTGGAAAAGCAGATACCCCAATTCTGTGTGTAAGCTGATCCAAGTTCTATGCTCTACCTTAAGCACCACCTTTGTGGAATAAGCCTAAAACAGCACAGCGGGGGGCGCCTGCAAGGCTCCACCCATTGAGTGCAGACTCTTGGTTTCAGCCTTGATCTCTGGGTTGCAGTTGAGTGACTTTAAGTCCTGCAATGGGCTCTGCACTAGGTGGAAATTCTGCTTCAGATCCTTTCACCTCCCCTCACTCACTCTCTCTCTCAAATAAATAAATAAAATCTTAAAAATACAAAACAGCATAGCAAAGTCATGAGCTGTAGACTACTAAATAAAACAGACTAATCTCTGAGTGATGCATGCATGGTGACGACCCAAAGTAACACAGCAAAGATTCTGAACACCAAACTAATATTTGGAGCTATCTTTTATAGAAAGTGAAACAGAATTTGCAGTCTGATCCTAGTAAGGTTTGTTGTTGCTAAACAAGCAAACCAGCAGTATCGTCTAGAGGATTGTAGTAAGACCCAGAATCTCAAAACATGATATTCAAAATGTCTAAGATACAATCAGAATTACTTGACAAAGAACTAGAAAAATTGGGGCGCCTGGGTGGCTCAGTGGGTTAAAGCCTCTGCCTTCAGCTCAGGTCATGATCTCAGGGTACTGGGATCGAGCCCCATATCAGGCTCTCTGCTTGGCAGGGAGCCTGCTTCCACTCCCCCACTCCCCCGCCTGCCTCTCTGCCTGCTTGTGATCTTTTTCCCTCTGTCAAATAAATAAATAAAATCTTTAAAAAAAAAAAAAGAACTAGAAAAATTGATCAATTCTCAAGAGTAAAGACAGTCAAGAGATACTAACCTGAAATGACCCTGATGTTGGAATTATCAAAGATGTCAAATCATCTATTATAACTATGCTCCATGAACCATAGGTAAACACTCTTGAAATAAATGGAAAACAGAAGCTCCAGGCATAGAAACTGAAGCTGCATTAAAGAACCAAAAGAGAAATTTTGTAAATAGAAAATACAATGCTTGAAATAAAAAACGCATTGGATGGGCCCATTAGCAAAAGGGACATGACTAAATACAGTAATAAACTTGAAGGTAGTTGAATTGAAATCATTCAACTTGAAGAATAGAACTATAAAAGATTGCAAAAATAGTTTACCTACATTAAGAAGAAAACCAACACACTTTAGGATCATCACTAAGAATATTCTCTACATGGCTCTAATCATCGACTAGAATACCAAATCATTTCCTGATAATAAAATAAATTAGATATATACATCTCATTTGGTCATAGAAATGGGCAACACTTGAGATTGCCCTGGAACCACCACACTGGAGAAAGGTACTAGGTAAAAATGAGTGGAGATCAAAGATTAAAAACAATTTGGGGGTTTTACACAAATATGTAATATTTAATATTTAATCTATAGTTTATCCTGCTAACTAAAATCAGATCAACATAGCTAAAAAAATAATAAAATAAAATAAAATAAAAATCATGAAGTTGTAGATTGACCCTGTTTCAACATTATTTCACTTGTTTTAGAGCCAGTAGTCATTACTTTACTGAAGAATTCCTAGACTGGGAAAAATTATGGACTTCCTCTCCCAGTGTATTGGTGACTTGACTTAATATGGAAGCAATCTTGGCAGGCTGTTCTTTGGATTGATCTCCTCATGTTTTTCTCTGCCCTTACCCAAAGGAATTTGGTCCACATAGAGGGCATAGAAGGCCATAGCGTCAACGCTGAACATGTAAATGTACATCTGAAATTTTTAGATATTGCTAGTCTGATGGAGTTGAAATGATATCTCATGGTATTGGATAGGCATTGTCCTAATCAATAGCGAGTGCAGCAAGTCCTCGCTTTGCACAATACTGCAAGGCTATAAAAATAATCATGTAAGCCAAAATCATGCAACGTGGTATATTCATTAGGAAAAATTGCAATTGGTCCAATTTTTGACAACTTTTGTCAAAATATTAAAAACTCTCTTCTTATTGGTTACAAATATATAAGAAAAATAGTAGTGCCAATATTTAGGAAGTACACTGTCAACTTAAAACATTAGCAATATTGAGATTTAAAGTGTTTTAGCTCTTTATAAAAAAGAAAAAAAAATTCCAAAAGCAGGTAATGAACAACAACAACAACAACAAAAACCAGAAACAAACAAAAGAGCAGTCTCTTACATATAGACAATAAATACACTGGTGGTTGCCAGAGGGGAGTTGGGGGGAGGGCGGTGGTGATGGGGAAATAGATAAAGGAGATAAAGAGCACGCTTAAGATGAGCACTGACTAATGCATAGAACTATTGAAGCACACTGTATTGTACCCCTGGAAACTAATATAACACTCTCTGTTAATTATACCAGAATTACAAAAATAAATTAAAATTTTTAAAAGAGTAGTTTAAATACTGCTTGCCTTCTTGTTACTCTAACACGTGATACAGAGAAAGCATTTTCCCTGTTTCTTAACAGATTTTCACACTCCTTTCCAAGTTCAACATTTTAGTTCAACATTTAAAAGTAAGACTTTCAGCATTTTACCCTTTACACTTTCATTACATAAAGATATAAATATTCTCGAGTGTACCGTTATTGGGAAGTTTTTTGCCAGACATCACTTCCACCTGTTCCTTATTGCTCTTCCCTCATTTGCTCCGGTAAGTTTGCCCTCCCCAAGTTCCACAGAACCTCTCAAAGGGTTGCTCTATCAGAATTGTTCCCAGGGTCAGTTGGTTCCTCTACAACCTCATTTACATTTGACTCAAATTTCGCTTCCAGTGTAATTACTTTTCATTTCTTTGCTGCACTTTCTTCTTTGTTGGCCGGTTTCCTCTTTCAAGTATTCATTTTTTATACAATGTTACATGGTGCTATTTCTAGGAGACAAAGAAGCAATGCAATTATGTGCACTGCTGTCTCTGCGTGAACTAAATAACCAATGGGCAATGACCAAGGATTCACAGACTGAAAAAAAGAGACAGAGCTGGTCACCGATCATGATAAGCTTGCTATTTGCATAGCAATTTGTGAATTGAGAAGCTAGCAGCAAGGTTTGTATTTTATGCAATCACTCACCTGATTTAAACTATATTATTAGGGAACTTGTGTTGTCCAAGTATTAAAACTAAAGTTTGTGCATATCAAAACTGGGCAAAGCAAGGACTAAATAATATACAGGGCATTTCTTAATAAACGTAAGAGCTGATCTTTCAGCTCTCCTGATCTAAAATCTGCTAGTGCAAATCTTTTGACAATTTTTTACTATTTGGTAGCTGATATTTTTCTTGTTCATTTTATATGAGCTCATTTTAAAGGAGCTCTTTGAGTATGTATTCAAAATATTTACTTTTGTTAGTAATATGCAAAATAAATGCCTTTAAAAAACTGTAACTTGTTTTTTAAGACTGTTTACACTGTTAGTAAGAGGTATTTTTCAAGGATTCCTGGGGGGCGCAGGCAGTTAAATATCTGACTTCACCTCAGGTCATGATCTCAGGGTCCTGGGATCCAACACGGAGGTCATGAAGCTCCCTGTTCAGTGGGGAGTCTGCTTCTTTCTCTGCCCTTCCCTCCACTAATGCTGTCTCACTCTCAAATAAATAAAATATATTTTTAAAAAAAGGTTCCCTACCTCATCCCAACACACAATCAATTCCATATTCATTAGAGACATAAATGTAAAGACCAAAATGTAAGATTTTCTTTAGAAAATATGAGTTGCATATTTATAGTACCACAATAAGAAAACATTTCTGAAAAAGACTGAAATAACACATAATAAATGGAAAGATAAACACACTTAACCACATGAAAATGAAAAATACAACCTCTTTATTTTTTAATATGGTTAGCTAATTGGCCTAGGAAAGGTATTAAATAATTATCTCTCTCTCCATTAATCTGCATTGTAACTTTTTTTTTCTCTAAAGATTTATTTATTTGACACAGAGAGAGAGTGAAATAACATGGGAATGAGCACAGGAGGGCGAGAGGGAGAGAGAAACTTCAGCAGATTCTTCTGAGTTCTGAGCCTGATATGGGGCTTGACATGGGGCTGAATTCCATCTTCTTTTCTTCTTCAAAATCATCTTGACAATTCCTAATTCTTATTGTTCTATATAAATTTGAGATACAATCATACCAGGATTATAATTGAGACTTTTTGAAATTTCATTGAGTTTTATGGGTTTTTATAGTATGGTTTATAGTGACTGTAGCTATAGCTATGCTAATTACCTTTAATAAAGTTTTATAATTTTCTTACACAGGTTTTGCGCAACTTTCATTTGATAACTTTCTAGACAGCTTATAGTTTTAGTGCTACTGCAAATAGTTGCCACAGTTTTCATATTTTACTTTCTAATTGGTTGCTTTCAATGTATGGTTGATATTATAGGTTTTGAAATTAATATAACCATCTTACTGGATTATCTTAATAATTCAAATATTTTATAAATTATCTTAGATATTTTATGGAAATGAGAATACTATCTATTAAAATAATAATTCAGTTTCTTTCCTTCTTTATACTGCTAGCTTTTCTTGTTGTATTGCATTATATACGATTTTCAGCATCATGTTAGATGGGGTGAATAGGTGAATATAGCAAATATCCCTGATTTTTCCTGACTTTGGCAGGAATGCTTCTGATTTTTGAAAATTGAATGTAGTATTTGTGATAAGTATTTTATTAGAATAAGAATGTTTTCTTCTGGGGTGTCTGGGTGGCTCAGTCTGTTGAGCCTTCGGCTCAGGTCATAATCCCAGGGTCCTAGAATTGAGCCCCTCATCAGGCTTTTTCCTCCCGGGGAGCCTGCTTCTCATTCTCCTACCCAGTCATGCTCTTTCTTGCTATCTCTCTCTCTCTCAAATAAATAAATAAAATCTTAAAAATATATATTTTCTTCTTTGCCTAATTTTTAAAACCTCTTATTATGAATAGGTATTATATTTTATCAACTAAATTTTCTCTGATATAATCATATGATTTTTTCCCTTTAATCTTTAATGTGATACATTAAAAAGATTCTGGAAGCATTTAATGGCAATGACAATACACGAGAATCATCAACTTCTTTAAGTAGTTACACTTAACCTCCATTAGCTGACATCATTAGACAACCTTTTCGACATAATGAAACCACCATGGGAAGCCTTGATCTAAGGTAATTGTCCAGAGAACTGTCAACTCTGGTTGACTCTGCAATGAGCTCCTTACTATTGTTCAAAGGAAAAGCTAGCTTTTTTTTTTTTTTGCCTTTGATTTTTCTCTACCTTCAGACATAGGTTGAAGTGAGGAGTAATTCTCTTGAGTCACAGGATCAAACAAAGCAATTTAGAACCAATTGCATTCACTTCATACTTTTACATTAAACTCTGAATTTATGGACTGCTACTGAATATGGTTGAAGTCCCAGGAACCTTCATGCATTTATAAGCAAGCACAGGTTTTCTGCTAACCTAACTGGTTGGGCTCCAATCGTAGATGACCATCTTCACTCCATGCTTGCTTCTCTAGGTCACCTTCTTTATCAGCCTCGGGGCAGGTTTATGAAGTGCTTTCCGGAATACTAAAGGCTACAACTAGGGGTGACTGGGCAGACATGCTAATGTCATATGAAAGCTTACCTGCTCTGCAAGTCCGCTCAGCTTGAAGGGGCAGAAAACTGGGATTGATTCTATCTCTCTGTGGGGAGTCTGCATGCTCTTGCCAGATACAACTATGCCTTTACAACAAAAATAGGCCCGACAAAGAGGACAGGATCATGAGCAGCTCGGAGCACAGCTTTCTTGGCAGTCTTCATTGAAATCCAGCTGACTTTTATTTCGTTTTCATTGTGCCTACAAACAGGACAGGCAGGATTCAAGGCCTGCCAAAGAGCCCTCCCTACTTCCCCTTTGAAGTAACCTTATCAGAAAGGCACAATTCCTCCTATGTTTCAAATCGACCCCTGGAAGGAAGGGAAGAGGCGGTGCTTAATCCCCCTTAGCCCTATAGCAGTCCCCCAAACTATCACCCCTGCAACACCAATGCACATGCCAAATACTCCTTTGATGGTAATCTGTGTCTCTGGTTTAATGCAAGAGAATGGAACATGTTTCAAAGGTGCTACCTAACACTCTCTAGCTCCCTGCTCTACATGCTCCTTGTCATCTGGAGTGTGTGCAGGGAAGATGCCTAGTCTTGTGTGTTTTCTATTTATTTATTTTTGCCTTTGTTTATTTTTGGTCAATTAAATATAAGTTCAAGGTCTTTCAGTAGAATGTTTAAATAGTTTTGTTACTCTATCCGTGGAACCTAGAATAATGTTGGTACATAGTAAGTGCTCAATAAACATGTATTAAGTGAAGAAAGAATAAAATAATGTTACTTTCACAGTATCCAGCATGGTGCTTTAGTTAGGTACTTGCTGTAAGGAATTATGTAAATGTGGGCTAATTCATGAGATTCTATGGTCTCCTATAGTATGTTATTCTCGGTTCATTTGATGCATGTAATAATCCAAGCTAGAGGGTTTAATGGTTGCTGCTGCTTCAAATTTATAATACTAAAGTGGGGTGAAAATATCACTAGGTAGATATGAAGGATGGAGTATTTTGGTGCTACTTAATTCCCTTCTCCTAACCCTTCCCCAATGTCTTAAACACAGAAATACTTCTAAATCCAGAATTATGGGGACAGGTGAGTTCTCTCTGATCGAGCTGAAAATCCTACAAGAAGTTACAGAGTTGCTAGCCCTTATCCTTCAGTAAAGAGAAACCTAATGGGGTCAAATCTGTTCCAAACCTAATTTTTCAGAGAAGGCATTTAAGCCATCACAATTTCCTCAGGACTTAGGATTGTTAAGTAATGACTACTACAAACATTTAGGCGATTCAGTTAAAGCTCCCTATAGTAGAAAGTAATCCATCAACCTGCCAATTGATCAGATTTGATATTTTATAAAGAAGAAAAAGGAATTGGCATTATTTATACACACCGGGGTAAGCCTGATGCGTTAAGAGTATTTTATCTCCCAAATCTCAGGAAATGATTGTGTGTGCATGTGCCTGTCTCTGTATGTGGTGCAGTGAATGTATATGATTGCGGCCATATGTGTGACCTGTGAGTGCATGTGCAGTATGTGTGTGTGTGTGTGTGCACGCGCACGTGCATGCACAAACATTCCCACATTTTTGCCTTCAACAGATAACGGTTGCCTATTATCTGCCTGATGTCTTTTCAGATGTGAAGATGAAACCCTGGGTACACATGGACACAGTTTTCCTTGCTCACTTAAATTGGTACTATTATCGTAATGAATTGTAATTACTCTAATTTTTCTTTAAATGTCTGAAAGCAGATGAGCATAGCTCTTTCTTGACTCAGACCAAAATGTTGTTGCAGAAAATAAAATTATAGAAAGGCACTTAGAATGTAACCTAAAGTTTGGGGTTTCAACTTCGGTCTCTCATGGCTTTGAGGAAAGTAAAGCATGACTTCTGGCAGCCTCTCCATGACTTATGGCTAGTGGGAAAGAGCAATGCTCCATCCCTGAGAGAGACGGGACCTGAGCAATGTGAGCCGAGGGGCACTGGGAGGCAAGTATTGTAACTCATAAAGCTTGAAGTTAATGCTAACATGTCTTCTGCCAGTTTCACTTTTTTAAGTTTATCACTGCTCCTGTGATAACACATGTAATCCAGAGGCAGTAAGATTTTAAGCTGCTGTAAATTCATATCTTAATGTGATTTGCTTATTAAAATCTTTCCAAAAGACAGCCTGCTGTGTAGGATGCTTGATGGGGAAGAGGGCGATGGGAGGCTTTGGGATTCATTTGGCCAAAAGGCTGGCCCACGCCAGGGAGCTGGAGAGGGAGGGAAAAGAGGAGGGAATCCAGTTAGGGAAGGAGGAGCCAACTCTGATGCAAAATAAGGCTTATTAGCTATATGGGGATCTTACTGCTTGTTTTCACAATCATGAGCCTACGGACCACATGGTAAACATTATAATTAAATCATGTGCATTTGTAATTATCATATTATACTAACAGAATCAGAAGGTACCGTATGTTAAGCATCAAATGAAGGAAATTCATTGTCCTTTAAGTCCTCATTTGAAAGTTGACACAGATTGCTAGGTGAGAATTTTTTTTTTTTTCTTGGAGCGTTTAAAGAT
Source organism: Procyon lotor (assembly GCA_028646535.1). Taxonomy (NCBI): domain Eukaryota; kingdom Metazoa; phylum Chordata; class Mammalia; order Carnivora; family Procyonidae; genus Procyon; species Procyon lotor. The sequence goes on from CM053613.1 coordinate 72,195,230, forward strand.
TATCAGATGTATAGGAGAGGCAAGTATAAAAGTCTCAATGTGTGTCAAGTGAAAGAGGCTGTAGAGGAGAAAATAGGAATAATTAGAAATTAAACTTTGTTTAAAAATGAAAATGCCAATCTGTCAATTTAACAAGGGTAAATGTAACTTCCACGATAAGTGGAAATCAGCATGTCTGCTCACGATAGGCTGGCACCCTGGGAAGGAAAGTAATCTGGGCTTGGAAAAATGAGCCTTACAGTCCCATAACATGGTGGGCATGAGCCCTGACAGGGTCCTGGGCCAGCCTGTGATCTGGAAATACTTCCTTGCCTCTGTACAACTCAGCTATGGTATATGTTTTATATTTCTACAAAATGGAGGGAAGAACATTTACCCTACACAGTTATTATGATGTCATTGCATAAAGAGAACAATAGCACAATATTGAAAGGGTTCAGATATTCAGTAAACAGAAGTTTTTATCATTACTTTTTTAAATTTAATTTAATTTTTTCAGTGTTACAAGATTCATTGTTCATGCACCACACCCAGTGCTCCATGCAGTACATGCCCTCCTCAATATCCACCACCAGGCTCGCCCAATCCCCCACCCTCCTCCCTTCCAAAACCCTGTTTATTTCTTTTTTTTTTTTTTAAAGATTTTATTTATTTGACAGAGAGAAACATAGTGAGAGAGGGAACACAAGCAGAGGGAATGGTAGCGGGAGAAGCAGGCTTCCTGCCGAGCAGGGAGCCCGATGTGGGGCTGGATCCCAGGACGCTGGGATCATGACCTGAGCCGAAGGCAGACGCTTAACACCTGAGCCACTCAGGTGCCCACCCTCAGTTTATTTCTCAGAGTCCACAGGCTCTCATGCTTCGTTTCCCCCTCAGTTTTCTCCCAATTCACTCTTCCTTTCCTTATCCTAATGTCCTCCATATTTTTCCTTATGCTCTACAGATAAGTGAAACCATATGACAACTGACTCTCTCTTCTTGACTTATTTCACTCAATATAATCTCTACTTTTGTAATTCAAATAGATAATGACATCAGTCTCTGACAGCCTGATGGGCTCATCAGACTGACAAGGTCCTTTTTCCCTGAAACAGTGTTTGGATAGAAACTTAATGATGTTTAATGAGTTCATAAGTAGCACATTCTACCTTTAAATTGTTGCAGTCCTTTAATTCGTGCACTTGGTTTAATGTTTACAGTTGAAGATTAAAGAATTGTGGGATGATTATAGCAACAGCCAGAGAAAAAATAGATTTTGCTTTGCAATATAATATTCGTATATTAGTATATATACATACAATATTAGTATACTAGTACACCACCCAGATTCCAGGGTCCATTCTCAACTCTTTATTCCTACAAAGTGCATCTTGCCATTATCCCAACATGATCAGAATCATGGAGACATCTTAATGCTAACTAAACTTATAAGAGATTTATAAGTTAATCTGAATGTCAGTGTGTTAATATCTATGAGGGATGAGTATGGAAATATTCCCAGAAACTAGAATGTTCTAGTATTTTATCAGGAGCATTTCTTCCCCTTGAAATCAATGTACTTTGTGGGCTATGAGTAGACTAGAGAGAATGCCTTTTGAGCAATGGGAAGTTGATTGTCTAGAGAAATGTTTCATGTTGCCCTCGGTGAGGCCTAAAGACATAAATCTCCTTACAATGAAGCAAGGATTTTGTTGTGACCTTTCTAATCAACAAATAGTCATTACACCCCTCTGCATCAGAATCTATTGTCAAAATAATTCTGTAATAGCAAACTTTCCTATGACTCAATGGATTACCACAATAAAGATGGATTTAGCTCATACATCTTTGGATCAGCAATTTAGCCAGGACTAGCTAAGTGGTGCTGATCTTAGCTGAGTTCACTTTCACATCTGGCAGTTGGTTGTTGGTGAGCTGAGGTAATAAAGTTGACTGAGCCATGCATTTCTCATCTCCAGCAGGACAGATGGAATATGTTCTTATGGTAATATTACAAGGGAAAACGGGTCCCAAAATACAAGCCCATTTCAAACTCTGCTTATGTCAAATTTGCAAAGCTATTGACCAAGGCAAACCACTTGGCCAAGCCCAGAGTAATTGTGGAAGGGCGCTGAAAGTTACGCAGTAGGAGGAATAGATCTAGGGATGTATTAGGAATGAGGGCCATTCAACCCAAAATATATAAAAAACTTACACAACTCAACACCAAGCAAAAACAAAAACAAATAATCTAATTAAAAATGGACAGACCTGAATAGACATTTTTTCCAAAGAAGACATACAGATGGCCAGCAGACACAAGAAAAGATGTTCAAAGTTATTAATCACCAGGGAAATGCACATCGAGACCACAATGAGATCCTACATCACACCAGTCAGAATGGCTATAATCAAAAAGACAAGCAATAACAAGTGGTGGCGAGGATGTGTAGAAAAAGGAACCTTCTTGTGCTATTGGTGGAAATGTAAACTGATGCAGCTACTATGGAAAACAATACAGAGTTTCCTTTAAAAATTAAAAACAGAAATACCATATGATCCAGTAATTCCACTACCAGGCGTTTACCCAAAGAAAATGAGAACACTGAGCTATATGCACCCCTATGTTTACTGAAGCATTATTTGCAATAGCCAATATATGGAAGCAACCCATGTCCAGGGATAGATGAATGAATAAAGATTTGGTTTATATATAAGTGGAATATTACTCAGTCATAAAAAAGAATAAGATGTTGCCATTTGTAACAACATGAATGGACCTAGAAGGCATTATGTAAGTGAAATAAGACAGAGAAAGACAAATACCATATAATTTCACTTATGTGTAGTATCTAAAAAAAACCAAAAAAAAAACCCCAATAACAAATGACCAAACAAACGAAAAGCAGAAACAGACCCATAAATACAGAGAACAAACTGGTGGTGTGCAGAATAGAGGGGCTGAGGGGATGGGCAAAATGGGTGAAGGAGAGTGGGAGGCACAGGCTTCTTTCTAGGTTATGGAATAAATAACTCACAGGGAGAAAAGTTAGCGTATAGTCAATGGTATTATAATAGTGTATGGTGACAGATGGTAGCTACACTTGTGGTGATTGTACTATACCATATAGACTTGTCAAATCACTATATTGTATACCTGAAATTAACATAACATTCTGTGTCAACTGTACTTCAATTAAAAAAAAATTGGGGCCATTAATGCAATCAATTGATCACATTCTGATCAGAGTCTCACTTTGCTACACACCTATTTTGACTCTGATATCCATCCTTTTTTTCTTCCTGACATTCATTCTTTCTCATTTCACTGCTGACCTTTCCATGCTATAGGCTAATGCTGTTTCTTTTTAATGTAACATTTTTTCTGATTAAAAATAATACAAGCTAGGGGCGCCTGGGTGGCTCAGTGGGTTAAAACTTCTTCCTTTGGCTCAGGTCACGATCTCAGGGTCCGGAGATCGAGCCCCACATTGGGCTCTCTGCTCAGCAGGGAGTCCATTTCCCTCTCTCTCTCTACCTGTCTCTCTGCCTGCTTGTGATCTCTCTCTCTCTCTGTCAAATAAATAAATAAAATCTTTTTTAAAAAGTGTTACATCAATAGTGTTTTTGCACTTAAAATTCTTCAAAACATTGATTTTAATGATTATTTGGATATGCTAAAACATACTTAACTATTCCTCAATTATTATGTATTATTTTGTAGCCCACATTAATTCCACCATTCAACCAATTATTTGAAGTTCTTATGTAGTACAAGACCCTGTTTTTGGCAAGGAGAGTGAAATGATGACTAGAACAGTAAGGATTTCTGTTTTAATGTGTTTTCCTAAATAAGGTTGTAATTTATACTTTATTTGTATATTTATATTTATACTGTATATTTTGTATATTGTATATATATATTTGTATTGTATATTTGTGTACATCTTTGTTCACATTTCTAATTACTTTGGGATAAATTCCTAAAAGCAACATTATTAGGTTAAAGGATATGAATATTTTTTATACTCTTCATACATACTGCTTAATTACATTCTTAAAGGATTACATTAATTTATGCACGGGAACGAGAGTATATTGTCTCACTGGACCTTTACAAACAATGTATACCTAATTTTTTAAAGTAACTTCTTGTTTAATATTTTTGATTAATAGTTTAACACATTTTCACATATTTATATCCCTCTTTTATTCTTTCTTACTGTTCTAATGATTTCTCATTGATTGACATGGGCTTTTCATTTATCAAAGCTATAAAGCCTTTTCTGCCATACATATTCCAAATGTTTTTCCCGTTACTATTTGTCATTACAGTTGTGACATAAAAGAAGTTTAAACTTTTATCTAGCCAACTCTATTGATTGCTTCCTTTGAGATATCTCTCATTAGTTTTAAGCATGGAAATTTTGCCTTAACAAGGATTGGGCAATAATTCATTTATGTTTTCTTCCCTTTTTATTTCCTTTTTAGTAGGAGTCCTTAATTAATCTAGATTTTATTTTGATGCTTAGTTTTATAGGAAGATCTAAATTGATTTCTTTTTTCTCATAAACCTAGCCTATTTTCCCAGCGCCATTTATTGAATAATTGACCCCTTCATCATGGATTTATGCTGCTTTCTCTATCATATACTGATCATGAACATAGAGGCCAGGGTCTGCCTGCAGGCTCTGTTTATTGGTAAATTTTAGTTAGCACTTGTTGGATATTCAGGAGCAGTATAGAATTGCTACATGTAGTCTACTTTTAGAAGAGTACAGGGTCATATATAGATGAAAAAAAATATGGTTTTGGGTTTTAAAAAATCAGGGCTTAGATCCTGGTTCTACAAACCACTGACTATAAGAGCCTAAGAAGGCCATTCAACTTTTCTAAAACTTAGTTTCCTCATTTACAAGGTAGTGACAAGAATACCCTCTTGACATGTTCTATAAAGCAAGATAACACAATGTGCAAAACCTTTGTGAAATGTAACAGGAATTGCCAATGCTAATTTATAATTAGTATAGTTATAATCTGGGCTCTAGATTCATTACAAAGCCCTACTGGGTATGGCTGGGTTTGTGTTCATATAAATTCAGATATAGAAACCTTAAAACAGAAAATGGAACCAGCCAGAACCCTGATCTATTATTTTAGAAAGAGGATTCTGAGGTCGTTCTCTGATGAGCATTTCCCGTTTTGTTCTATGTAACTGGAAATCAATGCTGTAAATACCAAGCAGGGTGGTTATTAATTAATGAGGTCATGTGTAAATGCCATTGGTTATGGAAGAGAGACAGTAAAGCAATTAATGGGAACTCCTCAGAAAGCGACTTAAGTAGGAGCACAGGAAGACTCCAAACACATAAACATAGCCTTGAGAAAATATTTCACCGGGAAGAAAGAAGGGCACCCTTTAAAAGACATTTCTTCCCCTTCAAGCCTGTGAACTCAGCTTTCGCTAGGTACACAATGATACTTGCCGAAATAGAAATTCACAACCAAAACAATTCCCCAAAAACTTACACTGGAGTTAATAAGCTTGGAGAATCAAGGAGAAACCAGTTTCATTTACATTTCCCTAAGGATCTAGTTTGAAGAAAAAGTGTCTTGCCGTGTCCAGAAGTTCTTAAAGGTCCAACCTTAAGAAAAAAATCCTCAATGACCCACTTGATGGAGACCCCACTGCTTGTACAATTTCCCAGAGTTCCCTCAACATTTGCTGAAGATTTAGCTTATGGATGAAGTCGAAAGGGACAATCACATCCACATGCTCAAGGTCGCATCTGTTTAATGATCAATAAAGAAAAAAACTAATATTCAGTCGCCATAGCAGGCTCGTAGTAAATGTTCAATCCATGAGTGTTGAATAACTTATGCAAAATCTAGATTCATTTATATGATACTTATTGAGACTTTACTCATGGGATGACTCTTTAGGCATGATAAGGGTCAGATGTACATTTTTACCCCAAGGATCTAAAGCTTAGTGAAGGAGAAGATATATAGATCCACAAGTACAATAAAAGATACAGTTATAGATAACATAACATGATATAAACAGGGTATTGCAGGAACTCAGTGGAAGGAAAAATAGGTATAGGGAAAATATGGAAGACCTTTTGAAGGATATACTTATGAAATTAGAGAGGGGGCATTTGTGATAGAAAATACATCATAAGCAATGTTGCGGTGGCACAAAAGTGAAGGGAATAGAACCAAGAATCTCACTCCTGGATATCTATCTGAAGGAAATGAAATCACTTTCCTGAAGAGATACCGGCAATTCCATGTTTATTGTAGCATTATTCACAGTAACCCAGACTAGAAAACAAACTAAGTGCCCCTCAACAAATGAATGGATAAAGAATCTAAAGAATGGAAACTCATCTGAACAGAAATCAGATTGGCTTTGCCAGAGGTGAGGAGGTGGGGGATGAGGGGTCACATTGGGTAAATGTGATCAAAAGGTACAAACTTCCCATTATAAGATAAATAAATTCTGGGGCTACAATGTACAACGTGATGACTATAGTGAAAGATACTATATTACGTATTAGAAAGTTCCTTCAATTATTTCTGCTATTTGAGCTTAGACATTTTCCGTCTAGGCCACCTTACATCCATTTTCCTGTCCTGAGCTAAACCCACACCCTTAGACTTCATTTTAGAATACGGAAAATAAAGTGCTATTTTGGGGTTGGGCAGGGAGTAAATTAAAGGATATCTCTTTGGCTTTTGGCCCAAATAGCTCTAAGTATAGGCAGTTTTCTTGCCAGTTGAATAGTGTACTCCTCATCCTTCCTTCCCCACGTGCCAAGCCTTGGACATATACTTGTTAAGTGTGTGTACACTCTAGGCCTTTGTGTATCTGGCTCCGTGGACAATGGTCTTTCTGCCCCTCTTGGTGCTTCCTTGTATCTATCCACACAGTTTTCAACATTTTCTCTCAGTTTCCCACCTCGTTGACTGCTCCCTGACGCCTTATCATCACTCCCTTACCATCATACAAGATGCTTACTAATATTACTATCAGTAACTATAATTAACATGGATTAAGTATACTCCACAAGGCTGAGTTCCACAGATTATTACATTAACTAATAATTTTTTAGCTAATAATCAATGTATGTATCAGGTACCATGATCATTCTTGTTTCATTACTTATTAACAACAACTTTGAAAGTTCGGTATTACTAGCTCCATTTGAAAGAGGAGAAACTTGAAACAAAGTGAAGGGATGGGACTTGTTCAATATCACAGAATACCACCTGAGAAAGCTAGAATTTGAATCCCCATCCGATTCCAAAGCCTTTCTATGGCATAGTGTGATGTGCAAATGCTCTGTGGGTTTGAAAAGTTGTGTAAGTTCCCAGCCACAGTATACTGGCTGGGTCAGTCACCCATACACTTGTAATTATCTTTGAGGGGCAACTGCTTTGGGACCAAGGGGGGGACACATGGAAATGGATGGACTGCTAACAATCTTCTGCTAAGGGCAGGGAGAAGAAATTGAGAAGCTCAGGACAAAGCAATCCTGGAAGGAAACGGAGTCAAGGCCCACTGGGCTTCTCCATACCACTGTTGTCAGTCCAGCCCTAGCTTACCAGGGCCCGAGGCTTCTGGAAAGGGAGGTTACACACACAGCTCGAATTTCAGAGCCAAGCATTGGGCAGCGCTCAGGAATTAACCAGCTGTGGCATCAAGGGCACCCCTTAATCAGGTCCCATTTAGGCTGATTAGTGCCCTAATGGGGGCCAGCTGTTTCCCTGCGAAGTCAGGCAGCGCTCTGCTTAGGTCCCATGCATGACAGACACCATTGCCCACCAGGAAAGCCCCACCTTCACGGCCACCAAAAACACAGAGAGAGGTAGCTGGAGCTCGGGGTTCTCCCCGCCTGCTTCTTGCAGGGGTGAGAGGGATAGCTCAGGAGCAGACTCACGTTTTCAGATTTCCATCTTTTTCGGCTTGCCAGCAATTATTCACATCCTTACGCCATTTGTGATCATCGGACTGCCCGGTTAAAGGGAAACATGATTAGGAAAGTGGTAACAGCGCAATAAACCAGACAGATCAAATCTGCAATAAATAATAGCTATAAAATAAGGGCCTTTAGTCGACAAGGGCAAGGGCAAAACTCAAAGCGTCTGAGTTTGCTGGGTATCTGGGGTAGCTCATTTTGGCTGTAAACCTATGGGGCAGCTGTAGGACACAACCTTGCCTCCATGGAGATAACTCCACTCTGCTGATTCTCTGGGGATAAATGAAACAGCCCTCAGATTAGAAGCTTTTTGGAACTGATTATCTGGCTGGCCTAGGTCAATCAGGGCAATGATACACATCAAAGTGGTCTGCAGGCGATGTTTATCCCTCTCATCCTGCACAAAATACTGCCATCACATTAATATGGCAAACTGATAAGAGTCGATGATGCCTGGCTTTTCCTCCCACATATTACACCATTTATTTCTCCTAATTAGAATTAGGCTTTAGCTGCAATCTTTGCTTCCCAAATTTTTATGGATATGTAATGGACTAATATATGGCAAACAGAGCTAAAATGTATAGATTGCTTATCAAATTAATGAAATTTAGATGTGACATTATGCTAACATGTATGATCAATGACTCAAAGGTGCACTTACTTACAGAGTGAATCAACCATAAATACCTTTTCTGGAAAGAAAAAAATATATGTGTGTGTATATATATATATATGTAGAGAGAGAGAGAGAGAGACAGAGAATTGAAACCCTGAATATATTAATTTTTATGGAATTAATGTTTTCATTTCTATAGAATCAATATGTTCAGTTTGACATATTCCAAAAAGAAATTAAAAAATAGTGCTTTGGTCTCAAGTAGGTTTCTTTCTTGCCATATGCTCTGTGTGAGTTAGAGGGAATGACAGAACATAGTATGGTGGGAGAGCGAAAGCACCCCTCAAAAGGTTTCTGAATTTGTATTAACTTAAAAAATGGGAAAGCAAAAGTGACACGTGGACTATAATTGTAAATATGTGAAATTATGTATATGCATGTAGTGCTTAAAATAGCTGCTTGCAGACGATGGGATTAGGAGAGTGTGACTCTGAAGTCTAAATTGTTGTTTTTATACATTTCATTTAGTAAAGCACAAAGACCTTTCACAGTTGCTCTCTTTGATCTCTGTTCAAACTACACAGTGATCCCAAAGCCCTTTCCCTTAACCTCTATTCTGCTCTCCACTCTTCTCCCTCTATTGGTTCCAAACCTTGGCGCCTCCCTGGGGGGAATCTGAAACTCGCTCCAATAACGGGGCAGGGGAGAGACATAAGAAGGAGTCAGGCCACTCCAGGTTCAACGCAGGCAGCTTTTCTTTCTTTCTTTCTTTCTTTCTTTCTTTCTTTCTTTCTTTCTTTCTTTCTTTCTTTCTTTCTTTCTTTCTTCTTTCTTTCTTTCTTTCTTTCTTTCTTTCTTTCTTTCTTTCTTTCTTTCCTTCCTTCCTTCCTTCCTTCCTTCCTTCCTTCCTTCCTTCCTTCCTTCCTTCCTTCCTTCCTTCTTTCTTTCTTCTTTCTTCTTCTTTCTTTCTTTCTTTTTTTGTATATTGAATATACATAGAGAGAATGCATGAATGGCAGAGGGGCAGAGGGACAGAGAAAATCTCAAGCAGACTCCGCTGAGCACTGTGCCCCACATGGGGCTCAAGCTCATGAACCTGATCTTGACCTGGGCAGAAAGCAGACGTTTAGCTGACTGAGCCACCTAGGTGCCCCTCACCTGCCTGTTTAATAAGCAAGGGAACTTACCTAGGAGCCCGGCTTCGGTCCCTTGCAAGAGGACCAGAGTTCCACACCCGCCTTCCAGAATCTTGAAAGTTTACAGGGAGGCCTTCACTGAGTTCAGCTACATATTGGGCCCAGACGGTCTCCACAAAGCCTTACTCTCTCAAGGGGGCATCCCCTTGAGGGGATGAAGGCTCTGGCTGTGGGAATGCTGGGTGGGACGAATATTCCAAGGACTGGGCAGGGAGGGGGTGACGAGCTTCCAGCTCCCCAGGTCTGGCTTGTGGGTCAGTTCGGGGTCACGTCCTCTCCGCGACTTTCCCCTGGAGCCTCAGATTGAAAGGTTCTGTGCGAGAGGAGATGGCTTGGCCCTGTGGTGGGCGTGGCCAGCGTGGTATTCACAAAGCAGAATTAGAAAGGGGTTAGATATCCGGTAGGGTTGAGATACTCATGCCCCCTCCCTGATTCCGGCTGGAAGACATTGGGCAGTTATTTATCTCTGACCCACATCTTTCACCTCCTTTCGGGAGTAGAACTTCATCACCCCATAGCTCGGGGTTAAAGGATATCACACAGGTACAGTGCTCAACCTGGTGCTCAGCACATGGTAAGCCCTTGATGAATTTTAGTGCCTCTCTGCTCCTCTCCTTAGCTTCCATCTAAGCCATCAACCTCACCGGGCCGGTCCAACCATAAATAAATCACAACTAACCGTGAAGCCTTAGAACGGAAAGGAGCCTGAGATGGCATCTATAAAGTCCTTCCCTCTTATTTTAAGAAAGGAAGCAGGATCAGAAATGTCAAGGGCACACGAAAGGATGTGGCACCTCCCAGGAGCCCGGAATTGGGAGAAAAACCACCCTCGGGTCCTTTTTGAGAATTCTGGCTGGTGATGATTCCTGCCAGCGTTAACACCCTTCCCGTTAACAAATTCATGTGCCGGGGACGCACCAGGCATCAAGAAAAGGGCGGGGCTCACTCTTCGCACTTCTCTTCTCTCATCCCAACCCACCAGCTAGAAGGACAACTGCTCTGTTGACATTTACTGAGGCCTACGCTACCAAAGCAAAAAAGGGAGTTAAGTCTTCGGTGCTGTATGGTAAACCTAGACCCCTCTCTTCCTGAGAGTCACACTCAAGGAAAAAACCCCAGCACAGCAGAGGAGTTAAAAAAAAAAAAGTGCAGGGGCGCAGGGGTGGCTCAGACAGTTAAGCATCTGCCTTTGGCTCAGGTCATGATCCTAGGGTTCTAGGATCAAGCCCCATAAGGGGCTTCCTGCTCAGCAGGGAGCCTGCTTCTCCTTCTCCCTCCACCTGCTGCTCTCCCTTCTTGTTCTCTCTCTTTCTCTCTGTCAAATAAATAAATAAAATCTTTAAAAAACAAAAAAGGTGGAAAGATTGTCTTCTTTGTACCCTCTGATGGGAAGACTGCATAGATATAATACAGTCTGTTAAGCATCTACCTTCTGTCCTGGAATCGAGTTCTGCATTGGGATCCTTGCTTAGCGGGGTGCCTGATCCTCCCTCTAAGAATATGTGTGTGTTTACAGGGTGACTAGGCCAGGCAGACTAGACTAGGCCCTTTCAAAAGCACAGGATTGCAGAAGCAGATTAACTACAGAAAACGTAAAGACACTGTTTTTATAAGGTCAAGTCAAGGACGATGACTGATTTTGGCAGGGAAAGGAGGGCTCTGCCGCAAAATCCTTCAGACTCACAGGATAAAATCTGCACTTTCCCCTCCGATGCAGTGGGACTGGCACGTCCCTTCTTTCCCAGACCCGGAGGGCATTCTGGAAATATACAAACCCGCTTAGCTAACCACTCTGACCACATATTCTTGAGAAAAAGAAAGATTCTTCCAGACCACACTATCCTTTACATCTTCCTTTCCCACACTTGAAGAGTCTCCAATTTCTTAAATTGCTTTCAGTAATTTGTGTGGTTTTCATCCTAGCCTCTCTGGAGATATGTTGTCAGACAATAGCACTTGGCAATGCTGTTGCTTTCTTCCTTCAGAGGGTCGGGGGATTTTTTGTTTCTTACCTCCACTTCTTCCTAAATGGTGTCATCAGAGCCTGGCAGAAGCCTGAAGTGATTCACTGGGTTTCCTCAGGTAGTAAACGTCTCTCTTCAGAGGCACAGAATTGTACTAGAATTATTGCATCCCCAAATTGAATTTTATTAATGTCTGAAATATAATCTTACATGAAAAAAGCAGAATGCAAAGTAGTATGCAAACTACTTTGATAAGATGTGTCTGTCTGTGTGTAGATAGATTGCAGAAAATTATAGGTGCAAATAAGAACAGTTGTTTGGGGTAGTGGATTAAAGTTGGGTTTACCTTTCCCGTGTGTTATTGTTAATTAACATTTTAAAGAAAATATCCAACACACTTTTTAGGATTGGATGTCCCTAAGTTAACTCAACCCATGATATGAATAGTAACGTTGCCAAATGGCTAGACCAGAATTATAAGTGTAATATGATCTTTTTTCCTGATTAAGCGAATTTGTATCCAAAGTCCTCAGAGGAAGAAGAACAGAAAAAGAGGGAGCTAACTTTTAAGTCATATAAATCCGGCTAAATCTGTCAATAATTATGAGTCATTCAACAGTAGGGATTACTCTGAGGCTTAGTTCAAACTGGAAGCTACACTAATTACCATTGGTTACCTTGGATAGAGGCTTGGCTTTTAAGCATATTCAACTTTGAAAAAGATGGAAACTGGATCAGTGAATATTTGCCACAAAGTGCCGAATTAAGCAGATAGTGCAGTTGCATTCAGAAAAACCAAACAAAAGCAACGACCAAAACCAACTTTCTTCTCTTCTTTCATGCTTCCTTCTTTTCAGGATCAATTTCTTTTTTATTAACAGGTTTAAGGGCCCAGAGGCTCACTTGTTTTGCTAGAGGAGAACAGACTTGCCTTGCTCATTAAACTTGATCCTCCTAGATCTGGCCATTGTTTCTGATCATCCTGTAACCCCAGAGAACAGTCTTTGCTTTACAGAAAATCTTTAACCATGGCTAATCACATGGTAGATGGCTGGTGAATAATTTAAAGATGCACTATCACTTGAATGCTCCTCTTACCACTTTAAGCTGAACACATACTCCTCTTAGCAATTAAAACAGAACATTTAGGCTACCATTAGTATTGCCTTCCAACCAAAAATGGCATGGTCTACTGGACTTCCTTTATAGAAAGGACAATATAGCCTGTTCTGTAAGCGATATTTGTACCAGCTACCACTTCTTAAACCCAACAAAAGAACCAGTCATGTGGGTAGTTTCCCAGAATTAAACTTGAAACTTCTACTGCTTTTCTTTTTTGACGAGACTTTGGCGTGGGGACCGGATCATTTCCAGAGCTTGAGGAAAGAAATATTCCAGGAGCAATGCCTTTCTTTTCTCCTTTAACTTCTCCTCCTATCTGTCCAGAATCCTCTTTGGTCAAAATTTGTATTGTTAGATTTTATAAAAGAAGTATTTGATTGCTTATATGCATTAACAGAACAGATGTAAAACACGGATCTTAATAATTTACTAATTTTTAATTTTTTTTTAAATTTACTAATGTTTTTAACAAATATCTATTGAGCATTGCTAATACTGGGGAAACATGACCTCAAGAAGTTCAAAGCTAAAGAGGGACATGCATAAATATTCCAAACTTTTTAACCAGCATTGTCCAAAAAGAACTTCTGACAATGGTGAAAAGCTTTACATTTCTGATCCAGTACAATAACTTCTAGCACACATGCTATTTTAACATTGAAATCATGACTCCAGTGAGAATGTAAAATTTTACTTAATTATTGTGAATTTATTTTTTCAAATTATTGAGATATAACTGACAAATAAATTTGCAAGATATTTAAAGTGCACAGTGTGGTCATTTGCATATGTATACACTGTAAAAGGATTCTCCCCACTGAGTTAATTAATACATCCATTGCTCTTGTACTTACCTTCTTCTGTGTGTATGAGGACATTGAAGTCCTACTCTCTTAGGAAATTTCAGTTATACAATATTATCAACAATTATACAGTATGATCAGTATTACTGACTATAAAACCCTGTTTCACCTTGGGTCCTCACAACTTATTCATCTTGTAGCTGAAAGTTTGTACCCTTTACCAACCTCTCCCTATTGCCCCAACCACACAGACCCTAACAATCATTTTTCAATCACTTCTCCAGAAAATAAAAGAAAAAATATATAGTTACTCTGTATCTAGTCATCTATTGACTGACACTTAGGTTGTTTCCAAATTTTAACCATTGTGGATATTGCTTCACTGGATATGGAAGTGCAGGTATCTCTCTGAGATCATGATTTCATTTCCTTTAGATATATACCCAGCAGTGGGACTGCTGGATCCTATGACTGTATTTTTAATTTCTCGAGGAACCTGCGTGCTGTTTTCCATCGTTTAGTTTATATTGTGAAGTTAGATAGCCACATGTGGCTAGTGGCTGTCGTTCTCATAACGTGTGATAAGTCTGGGAGGGTCAAACGTGCCAGATGGGATGAGAGTGCAGAGACAGACATCTCACTCTGGCTGGGACAGTAAGAGATGACTTCATGAAGAAGCTGAAGCTTGACCTCAGTACTTAAGACTAAATAAGAGTTAAGAAGGATGAAACAGTAAGTGTAAAGGCACTGAAATGTGGGAGAGCATGGTATGTCCTAGCAACCACTAACCCATCCACAGTAGTAGGCTTAAGGAATAGTATCATCATCAGATATACCAGCACAAGGTTTGCTTATGAGAAAGCTCACCCCAGCAGTACTATGGAGAATGGATTCAATAAGGAAGACATAGAGTCTGGGAAATCAACTGAAGACTAGTGAACTAGCCCTGAAGGGATGGGTCAGAGGCCTGACAAAGGTGAAGTTAAACCTGGTGTGGTAGGAATGCAATAATCTTCCAGCATCTTTCCAAAACTAAGGCTACCTGAAGGACAGTAGCTGGAACCTTCACAGTCCACTTCAGAGAGGAGATAGGTGACATTCACATGCGTTCCTTTGGATGGGAATGGACAGAGACAGAGATGGGGGAAAAATCTAATATGCCTTCTACTATATGGTGGATGCTTAAATAGATTCTAATAATTAACATTGATTTTTAGCCCAATAGCATATAACATCTAACTTTGCTACTGAAAATATTTATTTTGAGAAAATAAAAAAAAAGGACTTGGGATTCATGGAATTTCCTTACTTAAGCAACATATAATAAGGAATCAACCTACTCCACGCATCTTCCGAGTGTCAGCCCAAATATCACTTCTTCAAGGAAGCCTTCTCTGACCATCAGCCACCATTAAGTCCTTCCATTAAATACTCCCGTAGCAACCAGTGCCAAAGTGTATTACTCTGTCATATCTGCATGCTCTTGGATTAGATTACAGAAGCTCTAGAAGCCTGGGTTGCCAGCCAGGCACACCGCTGCACTCCCAGCACACAGACCAGGGCCTCAAACTAGGTAAGAAGGCATTGCAGATGAAGGCAGACTGCCAACATGCAGAGAAAGACAGCTTCCACTCAAATCCCTCGGTTCTTGCTTCAATTTCCTCTCTAGAAATGAGAATTGATCATTGTACATTCGAAAGGCCCCTATCATTGCCCTGCTTTCAATACCATCTACAGCGTCCATATTTGCATCACAACGACTGAAACTTGACTCCACCGCATTCCAAAAAGATCCTCAGGCTTCAAAATCTGGAGAGCCAAACTCTTCCCTCCAATGTACCTGGAATAGAGGTAAAGTTTTGTCTTTTTTTTTTTAAAGATTTTATTTATTTACTTGACAGAGAGAGATCACAAGTAGGCAGAGAGGCAGGCAGAAAGAGGAGGGGAAGCAGGCTCCCCACTGAGCAGAGAGCCAGATGTGGGGCTCAATCCCAGGACCCTGAGATCATGACCTGAGCCAAAGGCAGAGGCTTCAACTCACTGAGCCACCCAGGCACCCCTGGAATAGAGGTAAAGTTTAAAAAAAAAATTAACAAAAAATTGCAGACACCCCGCATTTAACACTGTGACTATTGTTCATGTACCTGCACAACAGAGATAGTCTTCTCTTATTTTTATTTTTGTGTTAAAAGATCACAGCCGGGGATGGCTGCAGCATAGCTCCAAGCTTCTAGTGTTGTCCTACATTAAGTGGACTGCAGGGACACGAGCTGATACACTTACTGTTCCAGCAACGCGTAGAGATGAATCAAAAACTTCAATAAAAGAAAACCCAGCTCTACCTTCCCCATTTGCCTTTCAGGCTGTAAAGGAGTTAAGTCCAGGAAAAGAACATATTTTGGGGAGATTTTTTTTTTCTTTGAAAGAATAAGAACAAATGTCGATGCTTTCAGCAATGACTCCAGAAGGATCTCCTCTTTTGCAAGAAAAGCTCACCTGCTGAAAAGACCGAAAGATAACGTCAGAGCATCTGGGGCCAGAACTGTGGGATCAACAATGTTCAGAGTATCTGGGACTGAGCCAGTGGCTTTTCTCTGTGTGGAACCATGATTTGGTTAAAAAGAGGGAGATGATCTCTGCAAAAGCACAGGTCCAGGTTCTGAATAAACACCTGTACCACTCCAAGCCCCTGCATTCGGGTATGTGAATTTGAAATGGCTAATAGCCCAACTCCCAGGACTCCTCACAGCAAGCCATGCTTTCCCCTACAATAAAGACAGCTGGCTCATTTTAATTTTTGTGGCTCATTCTTCTTCAACTTCATAAGACTGAGATATAAATTTCCTGAGATTTGCTGTGTCTATTATAACATATTGAGTTATAAACTTGGAATGAAAAGATATGAGGTCAAGTGCAGATTCCACATTCTTTCTCAATGCCTGCCACCCAAGGATTCGAGTTTTAAATTTATTTAGAACTGGTACTGACAGGGATCGAGGGGTCATGGTGGTGATAAGCCAGACAGAAGGCAATAACACAGCAAGTCTGCTCAGTTCAGCTTCTGTGGACACTGGAAACGTGAAGCTGGAAATGGAGAAAGATCCTAACTCAGTTCAACAGGTCCAAATGTGATGGGCAGATGGTCAGAATTCAGCCAGTGACAAACTAAACAATTAATAGCATGTGAATATAGAATGGAGGTATGTTACTGGAAAACTGGGCAATCTAGATATTTGTGAATATTTACTAGACCACCACTAGTTATTATTCTAAGTAGTCTAGGAATTTTTAATGATGCATGACTAATACTTATTTTCTCTTCCAAAGAATATACACCCCATGAGAGTCACTCATTTTGTTTGTTTTGCTCACCACTCTATCTGTGGTGCCTAGAGGAGGGCCTGAAATATAGTAGGTCGTCAAAAGCATTTGTTGCATGAATGAACAAAAAAATAAATAAGAGGATGTGACTTGCAATGTATTTGTATAATCATTTGTAACACCTGTATAATTAAAATCAATTTTCCAACAGGTTTGAAAATAATCCACCAAACTCTCAACTACACTTTTTTTTTGGCTTCCTAGGCCTTCCTACCTGTATTAAGATTAGAGTAAAAAGCTTGAAATTCAATAGGATGAATGCTCCTAATCAGATATTTCATTCATATGCCGTACCTTGCACCTTTGTTTTCTATGAAGAGAGGTCTATTGTTTTCCAAGCCCTGCAGACTGGGTCCATGCTAATCAACTCAGTCAATATTCATAACCAAACATTTTGCTTGGGTAAACACACACACACACACACACACACAAACAGTGAAGAAACTAAGTTAGCAATTGCAGCCCCTATTAATTCTTGCTTGCAAAGCTACTGTGGAGGCAAGTTCAGTGCACAAATCCAGACATGCCTATCGATTTGTTCCCAGCAGACAGAGCATACCACCTTCCTCCCCATGAATGATTCACACTTTGTAAGATTATAGATGGCAAGGTGAGGCATCCAAGGGAGACATGTGTCCAGGCATCTCAGAATGTAAATCTTCTATGAAATCTCTCTTTACCAAAAGATTTTAGAACACTTTCTCAACTTAATGGCGATATTACAAGAATGGGTAGTAAGAAGAATGAAGACTTACTTATAAGGCAAATCCAATTTATTTTTTTCCCTAGAAAAAGAGACCCAACATGCAATTACTATAATAACTTCACTTGTAAGCTAAGTGGGTATTGAGGAGGGGACATATTGCATGGAGCACTGGGTGTGGTGCAAAACAATAAATCTTGTAACACTGAATAAAATAAATAAATAAATAAAATTAAAAAAAATAATAACTTCACATGGATTAAAAGGAATGGTGACTTAGAAATTAGAGAAGACAAAATCTATCAGTTTCTCCTCAATTCTTATTTTTCTTGATATGAATTGCAGCCCTTTACAGGTTGACCTATCACAAGGGAAGGGAGAAGATAACTTCTTTCCAGTTATTTCCATTTTGTCCCCATGACTAAGGTGCAAAGTTAGTCAAGTATCAGGTTGAATTGGATCTTGTAAGGTTTTCTTCTGAAGGAGTATGTTAAAAAAAAATGTAGAAAAAAGAGAAACAAGACAAAGAAATTATTCCTTAATGAAAATCTGCAGTGAACATCAATAATGTGATCTGTCCCTTCCTTCACCCACTCATTTCAGTAAGTTATTAACTTCACACCACCAGGGTCATCCAAATGGGAATGTGATTAAGTACTTGAAATCATTTTACTTTTTTAAAAAATGGATATTAAACCCCAGAAATTTATTTTAAAACAGATCTACATTGGCAAATTAAAACACACAGAATTTAGTCAATGCGAAAAGGTCTGTATAATATTCAGGATTATAAATAAGTCTATTAAACTCAGAGGTTTTGAATCTAAACGTTTTGCATGTTTTGACATAAGTATATTCCAATTTGGAACTCCTCATAACAATGAGGGAGATTGTTTTGCATTTGAGATGTAGAAAGACAAATACAAACTGATACAAAATACTACAATGTATCAGGAGCATGAATAATGTAATTACCAAAGGCCTCAATAAAACAGCGTATGATTCATTTTTGCAAGTAGCTGAGGTTTTAAATATAATGTATTTATATATAATTGTGTCAATAATGTTAGTTAACACACATATCAGGTTAGCCTAAGAAAATGTTACTATAAGCCCCAGAGCTTCAACTTTACGAATTTTAGAATTTTAAAAATATGGGAGTTTTAATATATGACTACCATCTTTTTTCATAGGTTTGTATTAATCATTTCCCATTTCAAATTATAGAATTACCTCAAGCTGTTTGGTTGGGGAAATGAAATTGCTGTTATTCTGATTGTTATTGATAACAAAGAAGACTGATCATGAAATCTCTCCCTTTCAAATTAGGATACTTGGTTTCTAGGACCCTCTCTGCCACTGATTAGTGTTGTTACTTTGGGGCAGTAATTTAATCTCTGGGAATGCTGTCATTTCCAAAACAAAGGAATCAGTTTAGCCAACCTCTAAGGTCCCTGCCATACTGAACATTCCAAGTATCTATGATCTATAGTTCTCACTAGTTAGTCTAATTTTATTAGTTATTTTTTAAGATTTTATTTATTTATTTGACAGAGAGAGAGAGATCACAAGTAGGCAGAGAGGCAGGCAGAGAGGGATGGGAAAGCAGGGTCCCTGCTGAGCAGAGAGCCAGATGCAGGGCCAGATCTGAGGACTCTGAGATCATGACCTGAGCTGAAGGCCGAGACTTTAACCCACTGAGCCATCCAGGTGCCCCTAGTTAGTCTAATTTTAAAAGGTAATGTCAGTGTTTGATGTTTTCTTCTCTACTATTGTAATTATTATTGATCTTTCAGTAATACTCCCTATTCAAAGCCTCTGGGGGTATTTGTAAAATGGAGACACAAGTGCTCTGAGAAAACAAAATGGACAGAAGTTTCTGTAATAATAAATATTTCATCCTATTTTCTGATCAAAGCATTGCAATGCATTTCCCTTGGTCTCAGGAGAGTCGAGATTAGGGCCTTACCACAGGCCTGGGGTGTGCTCTAACCCCACAACATTCAGGAGTTAGTCCTCCTATAACATTCTAGATTCCTGGTTGCTTCTCCCCAGACAGCAAGAGAGCTCGGATCTATTAAGGAATGGCCTGGGAAGAGGAAATGCTGCTTGTCTGAACAGGTCAGAAATGTGCCTCACATGGATCTCCTTTTTTGGTCAGCTGACCAGCTCTGTCTCCATTTTTCCTGGAACCAGAATAAGTAGGAGTCCTGCTTGCACTGGCTAGGGGAGCGGGGAGGATTTTGCTTGGAGAGATTTTGGCTCTTCTCCTTTTACAGCTCTTCTCAGCTTGATTGGCAAAGCTCTGGATAGCAACACCACCCACTTCTTTCTCTTTTTGCCTCCTGTTCCTATCAACCCTCTTTCAGTTTTCCTTGCTGAGAGATACAGAGGTGAATCTCACTCCATGGCCAGCGATTCTGACAGATGCGAACGGAGGACTCAGGTGTGTTGGGCATCCTCCAGGAAGCTCACTCGGCATAGCCCACAATGATCCGAGGCCCCTCTTTAACCAGGAACGGCCCGCCCCCCTCCACCTCCACTCATAAAGGGATCATGGTGATTCAGCTTCTAATTGTTTTAAATGTTTATGCAGAGGACCCATGAAGAGATACAACTGAATGTTTAATTGATCATTACGGAGTGATTAAGCTTGACATTTCCAAAGAATTAGGTGAAAAACCTACCGGACTCTGGTAGGGTCAAAAGACTAGGCACCCTCATGAATTTCAATACTGTAACACTCATCGGGTTAGTGGAACGAGGCATATTAGAAAATACCCCCAAATTTTAAGAAAGATTTTATGCTAATGGACTATTAAACATTTAATGCTCTGTTAACAAATGGTTATTTCCCCATTAAGCCACCATCATGACCTATGCATAGTTTATGAACATCCCTGTTGTCCTTGAGAGAAATCACATCCTGTAAGGACTAAAAATAGCAGCCATGTGAGGAAAAGAGTATAATTTGCATCTAGAGTTCAGCTGACATCATCTATCTCGGAAGCTTATTTCCAGGGATCCGGCTCAGGAAAAGGTTCCAATAACCTTTCACTAAACCCGAACATTCTGGAAATGACTAAGTCCCATACCTTGGAGGAAGCTGGTTTAGAATGGTGCCGTGTCTCCTTTTGTGGTGGAACACACAGAATGACTTTGCTCCAGCCTTTTAGACTCTGCGCGCCTTTGTGGTCTAGACCCCGTTAACCCCATGCCATTATCTCCTTTTCTAGCCAGCAAGAACCTACCTCCCCTCCCTTCACCTTAGGGAACCACACAGACCAGCCACAGTTGGAAGCCATTTTAACAATTATCCTACTTAATTTTTTCCTGGAACAATATAAAAACTGCATCTCAGAGAGGTGAATACAGCCACACTAGCCTCAGAGAGCCTAGATAATAAGTCCGAGTCCTAGTTCAGCGTTCCTTCCTACTGCTCTTTCCACCTACTTGAGTTACATAGCTTCTTCAATAGGGACCTCCTCCGGGCAGCCCATCATGACTATTCCAGCTAAGCATACTTTTCCCTATTCCACAATAACTTGTGGCACACCCTGACTCCAGAACTCTAACGATCTAATTACGGTGAATTTAAATAGGCCCTTGTTTCAAATGGAGGTAGGGAAGACAAGGAAATAAATGAGGACAGGAGAAGTCAGGTGAACACTGCATGGTGCTCAGAACGTGGGAACAGTAGCTAGACAAAACTTTGGTTACAATAAACCAAAATGCGATTCATTTTTGTGAGTCTCCCTTAGCCAGACCTATTCCTTCTCAGGATTTTCTTCCACTTAGTTTTCTTAAATCACAAATGGACCCATTTCCTCTTTGAATTAATACCCTTCAGTTTTATCCTCATGGCTACAAGATTAAATCAAAACTCTTCTGTACAGTATGTCAAACCCTATACACACATGCTTGGCTTTACTGCACTTGGCATATACTGCATTTTTACCAATGGAAGGTTTTGGCAAAACTGTATCCAGCCAGTGCCTCGGTGTCGTTTTCTCCAACAGCATTTGCTCACTTCCCATCTAAGTGTCACAGTGTGGCAATTCCAGCAACATTTCAAACTTTTTTCATTATTATTCTATTTATTATGGTGATCTGTGATCAGCGATGACAACTCCTGAGTGCTCAGGTCATGGTTAGCACTTTGCAGCAATAAAGTATTTTTAATTAAGGTATGTACATTTTTAGACATACTGCTATCACACACTTAATAGACGGTAGTACAGTGTAAACATAACTTTTATGTGCTCCAGGAAACGAAAAAATTCATTTGACTTTCTTTAGGGCATGATTTGCTTTATTGCAGTCTGGAACTGAACCCACATTCTCTCCTAGGTATGCCTGTGATGTGGCCCTTATTATATCTTTATTATCATTTTCTGTTGCCTGTTCTTGCCTGTTCTTTTCCAGGCCTGGTGATGTTTTTTCACACCCCAGCCACATGACCCACTTCGGGTCTCGTATCCTTGTTCCCTCCATCCCCATGGTCTTATTACACCCCCCATAGTGGCTTGCCAGGCTCTCACATGTCCTTCACACCTGCAAAGGGGTCTTCTGGTCTCTGGAATCTTTCCTTCCACCTCCAGGTTGAACTGCCCTTCTGTGTTTTCCAAATGGCCCCTCCAACATCCTCCTGTTTGGACATACAACACATGGTTCATGAGTTGCTCCAAAAATAGGGGCTGTGGTCTTGTCATCTCTTAGCTCAGCTGCAAACACAATAGACGTCCCGTGAAGGCTGGTGGTGGAGCGGGGGAGAGGATGGGCTTCCTGGGTCCATTGACCTTCCCATGTATCAACTGTGCAGACATAACTTGGTCAGTAGATGTGATGGTATGAAATTTATCTCAAAATGCTTGTGTCTGGGAATGGTCAGAGAATGGAGAGCTTTGCACAATCGGGTTTCTACCCAACCATCACAGACAGCTGGGATTTCATAACAATGCTTTATATTTCATAAGCTTTATATTTTCATATACTTTCTAAGCTACAGATTACCATGTAATTTCCAACATATTTACTCTCATCAGTATCATGAGTTTAATCTAGAATTCAAGGCTGAATTCTAAGTGATAATCGAATCTATGGCAACATGGAACGTTATATCACAGCAGATTTTAGAGTCTCAGAGTGAAAACCCAACACAATGTCTTTCACTGATTTATCACACCCCTCCATGTTAGACTGTTTTATAATTTGTAATCAAGAAATCTCTTGGCAACTTGAAAAGTCACCATTTGTCTTAGAGATCAGGATGATATCTGGGTATTTGGCATTTCTTGTTTTTCCTCTGTAGCATGTGAAGGATCTCAGTAGTTTATATCCCAACCACTCCTGCCCAATGATACTTTCTGCCCCATATCTTGATATTTGGAATTACTAGCAATGCTGAGCATCCTCAGTTTCTAGATCCCTTTTCCGGACAAGATTCTAAACACTTACATCCTTCCTGATTTTTTCTTCTTCCTGATTTTATCTTCTGAGAGAAACACATATGTGCCAAGTAGTTTACCCTATATCATCTACCAACATCACATAATTACTCACAATTCTGTACCATTTCTTACATCCAGAGATACACATTAAGTACTGTCTGTTCTCTCCATCTTTTTTGTAATGCAAATTAGCTCACTCAATGAGGAGATGTCATCAGTGAAATGCAGAAATCTTACAGGTTAATAAGTAATTTTTTTTTCCCAGCTCATTCCATTTTGGGACACCTGAACACATAGCACAGCGGGCAACAGCAAAACATAAGATTGTACATAACACCCATTTATTCCATGTTCTTGCTTTAACTCATCCTCACCACACGCTTTTCACTGGTGGTTATCTCAATCTTTATACGTTGTGACCCAGTTTCCATGCTTAGCTTCCTTTATACTGCCTTGGGTCAAGCTACCATCATCTTTTTTTTTTAAGTTTTATTTATTAGGAATTTTAACATTTTGAAATTACTAGTTGTATTTTTTGTTAGCATTTTGTTTACCAAATTGTACAGATTTTGAAGTCTGCCCTGAATTCTATTTTTATCTTACCCTTTATCATGTTATTTTTTAAAGCATGATTTTTTTTATAATAGCAGGAATACATATAAAATATTAGAGCAGAAACACCGGTACCCACTAAGTACCAGGCACAAGGATAGGTATTCTTTTCTTTTTTTTTTTTTTTTTTTAAGATTTTATTTATTTATTTGACAAAGAGAGATCACAAGCCGGCAGAGAGGCAGGCAGACAGAGAAGGGGAAGCAGGCTCCCCGCTGAGCAGAGAGCCCGATGTGGGGCTCAATCCCAGGACCCTGAGATCATGACCTGAGCTGAAGGCAGAGGCTTTAACCCACTGAGCCACCAGGCGCCCCATTATTTTCAAAACTGTAGGAATAAATAGGGTCACAAAGCCCAGATTAGGAAACTTGACTCTGATCACTTAGCGGCTGAGTGGGGCAGAATCGAGTTATGCTTCATTCTAAGCATGTTAACATGTTCTTTCCATCATCTTGTTCTCCCTTCTTATTTTCCATCCCCTCCTGATCCCCAAGCTGGCAAGAGCGCATGGGGAGAACCTGCACATCCTACATTTGTGTGTGTGCACGTGCGCGCGCACGGCAAGGTGACTGCGTATGGACCCGTATGCACACGCACATGTTCATTCCAATGCCCCCAATTCGAGGCAATCAGGAGGTGTCAGCGCTTAGGTGAATGCACAGACCTTGCTGAATGCCATGCGTTCTGGGAGAGGGAACACCTGGCTGGAATCACAGTGTTTTGCTTGGCTCTCAGAACAGCCCTGTGAGCAGTTGTAGCAATTACCATGGCCTGTTCAGGCAACTCCGGGCCTCGCCAGTTTGAATGGACTAATGGAGGACACAATCCAGGCGGGAGTAAAATATCTCCATCATAAACTGAAACGTTTTGCTGTTTGAACTGTTGCCAGTTTTTATAACAATTTCCATCTTAAGCTGGCTCAATACATATTTAATGAATTCTTCTATAAAACCTTTAACAACCCTCAATTCATTTCAAGTGGCAAATGACTCAGCAGTTTGAAATGATGAGCTGGATGCTGCCTCTATATTCATTACCTAAGAAGAAAAGTGATTTTTTAAAAAATGCTCTTTTCTCCTTGTGCTAGCACCCTGATGATGTGGAAGCACTGAAGTCCACCGATCCTCTTTCACTCAAGGATGTGATTTTATAAGAGGCATCCTGTAAATGTTTCATGTTGAAGACTTGTGATACAGATTAGAATTACTTATCATGTAAGATTTGTGTTGTTCTATATTGTCAAGCCCTGATGACCTCTTATTATTATTTTGCTCACTTATCCATTCAATAAATATTTGTAGATATCTATTCCCAGAAAAGTCTCTTAAGGTGCTACAGAAAATACAAAGCTAAGGCAGGCAAGGACACTGGCCTCAAGATGCTTCAAAGCACAGGTAGTACTAGAAAGTATCAAAAGGATGCATCTGATCAGAGAAATGACTTTCGACTTCTGCCTGGTGCGATATGCATTGTGTTGTACCTGATAAACCTCGACACACTTTGACAGCTTGAAATGCTAGGATATATCGTGACATTTAACCTTGAGGTTCCTTTCCTATTTCAAATGTTTCGCACCAGCAATCCTAAATGGGTAGCTGGGAAGTGTCCCCTCCCTACCCTAACCCCCCCACACACACATATATACATCAACACACATAGGCATAGCTCCAAAGCCCTTACAAAAACACCCAAACATTCATATCCCAAAGCCCCTTATTACCTGTTCAGCCTCATCTTCTACCACTTTTCTCTTTTCTCCTTTGGAGTGGCCTAGCATATCTCTCCTTTTCTTTTAAGATTTTATTTGGGACCCCTGGATGTCTCAGTTGGTTAAGCAACTGCCTTCTGCTGAGGTCGTGATCCCAGGGTCCTGGATGGAGTCATGCATCAGGCTCCTTGCTCAGTTGGGAGCCTGCTTCTCCCTCTGCCTGCTGCTCCCCTTGCTGGTGTGCTCTCTCGCTCTCTGTCAAATAAATAGATAAAATCTTTTTTTTTTCAAGGTTTTATTTGTCAGAGAGAGAGAGAGAGCACAAGCAGAGGGAGAGGGGAAGAAGGCTCTCCACTGATCAGGGAGCCTGATCCTTGATCCCAGGACCCTGAGATCATGACCTGAGCCTAAGGCAGATACTTAACCACTGGACACTGGTGGAGGGTGTGTGAGTCTCTACATTCTCTCTGTTGCATATATCCCTAAGTTTTATGGCTTTCAAAAATAGGTATTTCTGTGAACTAAAGGCGGTTTATGAAAGGGAACATGAAATACCGAATCCTAGTCTGAAAAGCCATACCCTCTCTTTCTGTAATCTGCCATTGTTGGTATTTTAACTGGTTGGTAAAAAGACTAAACAGTGCCAAGAAGTCCTCAGTATTCTTCACGGAGATCTGCTCTGGAGTGGTCTTCTTAACAAGTCCCCTTCAAAAAGAAATTTTCTTGAAATTATTTTCCCAGCATTCTGGAATTGTCCATCTACTAGTCAGTGGCTCCCCCACCAAAAGGGACTCAGTATGCCCTACACTATATTCCATCTGTGTCATTGCCTGCTAAGGGAATGTCTGACAAGAAATTAGGTATTCGCATGCTACTGATGGGTTCCTGCTTTCTGGAGAGGCAATGCTATCGTGATTTTTTTAAATCCTTCCACCACTTCAGTGGCCAGAGAGGCTGGTATCCTTGCTCATCTGCTGAATTACTATCTTCTTAAAAAAAAAAAAAAAGTTTGTTTTCTAATGAACTACATAACCTCATTTACTGGAATTAGAACTTCCGAATCACCCCAGTGATGTGCCCCTTTAAAAACTTCAGGAGGTTTGCAAAGTATTTCAGCTTCAAGGCTCCCAGAAATGCCTGGACACCAGCCAGAGATGAAGCAGACGCTTCTGAGCACAGTTGGTTTAACGAAGGAGTGAGTGTACAACATTCAAACTAGGACCAACTGCCGTGGGTGTTTATTTGAGACTTCTTCCAGAATCACACCCACAGATCTCTCCTGCCTAATCAGAATGACATAAGTCACAGGCTGTTGCTGCCTTGTTTGTGATTGAAATCAGGTGACGAAAAGGTCGAACAGGGCTTGGTTCCTATCTAGGATTCTGCTCCATGGCCACTGGCCTCCCAGCACATTCTAAAGTTGCTCAGAAAAATGAATGAGCAGCTCCTTATGCCTGTTCACCCCTTCTCTTCTGGAAAGGTATAGTTCTGTGTCCTCTGGGTCACTAATGGGAAGAAATGGCCTCTGGTAATGCCCTAGCATCTTCTCTTCTAGAGGGCTTCCCTTTCACATCATGCCCTGTGTCCTTGATTATCCTGCCCCTTCTGCCTGCATCCTGGGAAACATTTATCCCTCAGGGCTCAGCCCAAACCCTCTCTTCTTTATGAAGCCTTCCCTGCTTCCCTTCAAAAGAAATGTTGGTGTTTCTTTTCCTATACTTCTACTATGATTCTTACATACAGACCTCCAAGATAGAAAGAGAATTATTTTCCTTCTTATATTCATCTCTTTTCCTAAATGGTAAGCTTCTTAAGAAAGTTATGCTTTCTAAGATTTTATTTCCTTCCTAAGGTTCACAGAAGTGATAGAGTACCCACACTCACAAAAACTTTATTGAATAAATGAATGAATGGTTCTTCAGGTCTCCTGGAACTCAGAAATAATTATTATTTTGTTAGTGTCTAACCTCCATTTATCCCTCCTGGGCCCAAGAAATAATTGGTGTGCACTCCAAATTAGAATGAGTGTAGGTACTAACATTTAAGACCATGGCAGAAAGGCCACTTGGCCAAAGGTAGAGACTCACTTGGAGGAAGCATGCCTTCTGGTCTCTTCAAACCTAAAAGCCATATTCCTTGGCTCCAGGAATGAGTAAGACTAAAGTTGTAGAGCTCTCTGGATCTTCGTTCCCTAGCTAGTCTCACTTCTCCTTATGTCACCTGTAAATGAGTAAAGGAATCAACAGATGGCTGAGGTCTATATTTGTAGACTACAATTATAGGGGGGGAAAAAAGAGAGAGAGAGAGAGCGAGAAAGAAAACACACACACACACACACACACACACACACACACACACACACACACACCCTTGTAACCGGCTCCTAAACTTAGAGAAAAAAATCTTTGCCTGCTTATAGATAAGACCTTGAGAGAGGACAGAGGTCAGCAGCAGTCAACCTTGGAGAGCAGGTGAGCTAATTTTCTCAAGAGGTAAAGTGAGCAATGTTTCATCTGTGGCTCCCTAACATGACTTAGCAATATTCGAGGGACTGTAATCGATCAGTGATCAATGGAAGTCAAAAGGGACCATGTTTGTGATAACGTGAACAATAATAATTGAAGAAATCACCACCTGTCAAATACATAGAGCTGTTTTGGGAAGTGTGCTGAATATGCGGGTCATACCAGCCACATGAAGATTCTGCATACGATGTCATGTTATCATTAAGCATTTTGCCAATAAAGCATGATTATGCTTTAGAATTCATTTCAGAGTATCTAGAAGTACTCCTTCTGAATAATAAAAAGAATTGTAAACTACTATTCTTCTTTCTTGGGCAACATATATTTGCTAGTCCAATATGGGCTATTTCTATGAGGCAAGATGCGAGTGAATCATTCCTAAATAAAATAAGCCATTTCAGTTTATAGGCATCACATACTTTTCCTCCTTCTCTGGCAGATCATATTTTATTGATTAGGAATAACTGATGTGTCATAGGTAAGACTTAATAATGCCACATATGATACCAATGAGGAAGGAGCTCATATTGTATCTTTTGGCATTACTTTTAAAAATCCAAAATGAGAAGTAAGAGAATTTTCTTTGGTTTTCTTAAAAACTTCCTTCTGATCTCTGGGAACTGAACTGAATATAGAAGAGCCATTAAGAGAATTGGATTTTCAGCTCATTGAAACCACAGCTTTATAAAGACAAGATAGGTCTCTTATAAATCCTTAATTTTTCACTGAACAAATGCAGTTGAAATTAGTTGACTTCCAAAACTTTACATTTATTTTTCAGAGGGAATGGAGCCAAGCTGCTGAGAAATCCGCCATGTTGAATTAGGCCATGTCACATCCAAGAGGTTGTAGAAAAGCCAAAACACATTTGGCTGAACAAACACCATCATAAGTTGTTATAGCGTACAGATTTCTTTTAGGTTGTATGGCACTTAAAAGGCTAATGTATGACTGGGAGCAATGTAAAAGAAAAGTTCATTATAAGTCATTAAAAATGGATACAATTCTAAATCAACCCCCATTAGTTAAAGTGTAGATATTGCACATGTCTTGGAGAATTTTATTATAAATTCATGCTAACCCTATGAGTAATGGTGGTTAGTCCATATCTTCTTCCTTAATAAAAAGGAACAGAAGACTGCATCCAGTATGTTCTTATTAAATGAAATATTTAAAAGACATCATCTTGTTTCTCATGGTCATGTCCTGATTATGTCAAGTCAAATTAGTTAAGTATATAAATTTCAGTAAACAAAAGTGACAGATAAATGAAATTCATGGGGGCACTCCCATGAAACCATCTATGGACACCATACTAGGTGGGAATTTCACACACCACCATCTGGGTATCCAAAAGGAAAAGAAGTCAATCTTCCATTGGTATTATGTCAATGGTATTATGCCAACATTGCACCTTTCTCTCTGCCATGTGTTTAATTTTTTTCATGTAAAGGTCTTCTACTTGCTCTGTGAAGATACATGGAAGGGTAAGAGAGCTCTGAAATCTTCCATTTGTCTTTTTTTGCATTAATCAGTCTATTCTAGTCCTATCCTTTTTAAAACTAAAGCTGCCTCAGGAAATGCATTAATACTATTTCTAATATCAGAAAATGAATACTCAGATTTTGGTTTGTGGATTGCCTTTCCTCTACTTAAAAACTCCTATCAAAACTGTTAGACAACTGTCAACTGTTTAGAAGCCTAACACAGAGCTTCTGGGAGCTTATCCTGTCCTAAATACTATGTTAGGCATTAGAAGTAAAACCATGAAGAGTATAGAGGTAACTGTGACCTAAATAATTTGCTGTCTTATGGAAGAGAAAGGCGTCTATACATACAGTTACATACAATTACAAGAGAGCATGAAAAACTCCATGTTAAGGGAATTCAAAGTGCTATGGGAACACAAAAGGAGGTTCCTAAATTGCTTTAGGGAACCAGTGGAGGTCCCCAGGGAAGGAACTGATAATTAAGAATTGAATGATAATAAGAAGTTACCTGGGTATGAGGGTAAGATATGGCTTGTGTCCTTCAGAGGAAGCAAGATGAGTAAAAGCATGGAGGCAAGAGGCTATGCAATACTAAACAAATAAATAAAAATGCTTTAAAAATGCAACAAAACAAAATATGATTGTAGCATTGGCAAGAATTGGCCCTGAAGACTGTGAGAAAGGGGTAAAGGTGAGGCGAGGAAAGGCCTTGTAAGCAAGGTCAAGAGTGCATATTTTATCTGAAGCAAAGTGGGCAACCCTCTACATTTACATCTTAGAAACACTACTCTGGATGCAGGGTGAAGAATGGATTTTGGGGGAGCAAGCCAGAGGCGGGAAGACAGGTTACAAATGGTGGATGTAGTCATAACAGAAGAATAGCTCAAATTTACTGAGAGCTTATCATGTATCAGACACTATTTTAACATGGGTGTTAACTCCTTTTATTCAACTCACCACCCAAGAAGTTATATTGCTAGTACTCCTATTTTATGGATGAGATTAAGACACAGAAAGACTGAATAATCTGCCAAAGTTTACATAGGTAGTAAAGTCCACTTTGGATAAAGTACGCTTTTAACCCGGACAATCTTAGTGCAGAGCCCACATCCTTAATGATCACTGCCCTCTAGTATTTGGAACAGGGTAGTGAAAATGAAAGCAGAAGACAGGTCCTAAGGGGTCAGATATGTGCCAGTTCCAGGTCAGAGTCAAGTTTTTGATGGTCAAGGCTGAACTGAGCATTTAGAATCAGGTAAGCAATTCCTATTGGAAATGCTTCTCCTGCTAAGGTTAAGGGAGGGGTACAGGTCAAAAGGAGAGGTCATTACATGGATCAATAGAGAGGGTCAGAACAGGTCAAGTAGAGAGTGGAAATTCAAAACACAGCACAAAACAAAAGGTGGGGTAAAACCGGTAGTCAATTGATGAAGGAAATGTGCAGGAGCCAAGAATTCTCAGGAACCAAAGGAAGAGAGCCAAGACATGAGAGAACAGATATGGAGTAACAAATCCTGACAGAGCAGGCTATGTGAGACAGGTTTTGCCTCAGCCCTGGTGCTTTTTTATATTTCTTATTGAGTTCCAAGCCAGAGTCTTTGTGACTTCTGGGCCTTGCCCTGCTGTGGTGGAGGGAGGGGAGTAGGTAACTGGGGACACGTGATTGAACTGATGTCTGCCAGAAGATGGGGAGCAGCAATTAACAGGAGATTCTTCCTGAGAAGACCATAAAGGACACGTTATAAATAGCTATTACTAATAGATTAGTGGGTTCTCTAGATTGTAGACATTTAATAAAGATGTTTTATAATGAATAACTGAATGAAGAAGTGGATTCTCCATTTCTTACATTATGAATGGCTAAAATAAGAAGAGGTCTATATATCTAAATTATCTTTCCTAATATTGAAAGATAATTGGCATCCTTTTCAATAAGGCATTATTAAAGACAAATCCCAGATTCCCAAACTCTTTAGCAATATTATGAAATTTTAGAATAATAGTTTTCTCTATTTGGAGTTATTTGAAAGAAAGAGCATGAATATTAGACCAAGGAAGACTTAACTTCTGGGAGCCTGTTCTAACACTGACCAGCCTCAGTTCCATCATCTAGAAACTGGGAGGGCAATACTTCAGTCCCAGCCTAATTGTAAACATAATTAAGAATACATAAATAAATCCTTATATTTTCAGTCAATCAGTTGTGTTACTTAGGTGTCAAGGCACTTAATTTAGTGGGAAAGTATCGTCTTTTCATTGAAAGATGCTCGAACAACTGCATAACTGCAGTACAAAAAGAAAGACTTAAACTGTCACCTCACACCATACACAAAAGTTAGCTCAACATGATCACAGAATGAAATGTAGAAACTAAAACAATTTTTTTAAAAAATCTTTATTTATTTATTTTAGAGAAAGGGAGAACACACAAGCAGGTAGAGAAACAGAGGGAGAAGGACAAGTAGACTCTGAGCTGAGCACAGAGCCTGATGCCGGGCTTGATCCCATGATTGACATGATGCTAAAATCAAGAATGGGATGCTTAACCAACTGAACCACCCAAGAGCTCCAAAAATAGTTTTCATAAGAGACTATAACAAATGTTTGAGACCTGGTCTTAGACAAAGATTCTCTAGATAGGACATCCAACAAAGGAAAAAAAATGTGATAAATTGAGTCTCATCAAAATTAAAAACTTTCACATTTTTAAAGACACTGTTAAAAAATGTAAAAGACAAGCAACAGATTGGGGGAAAGATATTTACAAAACACAAATCTAATAAAGTACTATCATAGAATTTATAAGAATATTTCCAACTCAATTACTAAAAGACAAACAACACAATAAAAAAATAGGTAATGAATAAGAACGATATTGTCACAAAGAGGGTGCCAATGGACAATAAGTACATGGAAAGATGCTCAGCATATTATTCACTAAGAAAATGCAAATTAAAACCACCATAAAATATCATATTTCACCCACTGGAGTGGCTAAAATAAATAAGACAGACAGCAACAAATGTTGAGAAATGAGTAGAGAATTGGGAACCATCATACAATGTTGTTGGGAATGCAACGTGTTGCAGCCATTTTAGAAAACAGTTTGGAAGTTTCTCAAAAGGTTAAATATAAAAATACCATATGACACAGCAATTCTACTCCTGGGTGTATGTTCAAAAGAACTGAAAACACATGTCCACACAAAGACCAGCACATGGATGTTCACAGACGCTCATAGCAGTGTTGTTAATAGTCCAGGAATGGAAATAACGTAAAGGTTCACCAGCTGGTGAATGGATAGACAAAATGTGGTATATTCTACAGAAAACACTGCTCAGCCATGAAAAGGGAGGAAGTGCTGACACACGCTATGACAAGGATAGACCTCAAATTTTATGTCAAGTGAAAGAAGCCAGACATAGGACATCACGAATTATGGGGGTTCTTTACAGAAACTGTCACCAAAAACCAAATGGACGTATAGGGTGAAGGACTGCCCTGACCTAGGCATGTGGGGTGGGTCGTGTGGGACAGGTGTCTTTATGATAATCATCTGTGACCAACAAAGAATAACCAGACCCTAAGAAGGACGTAAGCCATTGAAGGTGTTATCAATAGAGATGTTTAAAGAATTTAAGTTCCCTAGTTAGCTTTCTATATAAGACCAACCCTAAAAGCCCTCACTGGCAGCCCTGTTGGGACTCCTCTCACTCTTGAGAGCTTTTTCTGTATCTTCACTTAATAAACTTCTATCACTTTACACACACACACACACACACAAGCAAACTGAAAGACATAGAAAGACATAGAAGGCAGAATAGTGGTTGCCAGGGGCTAGGGCATGTGAGTGGATTAGCCTTACCTATAAATGGGCCGAAGAGATTTTTACTGTGGGAATGAAAGTGTTCTAAAATCAATTTATTATCATTGCACTCCCTGGTAAAATTAGTAAAAGTGATTGCATTTTACAAAGGCAATGGGTACGTCTCATGACATGTAAAAGCTACTTTAGGAAGTTGTTTTTAAAAAGCCAGTTGTAAGAAGTAAGTTCATTGCTCAGGACACGTCCATTTCTTTACTTCATCTTTCCCCTCTCCGGATTTCCCCAGGAGCGTCAAGTGAGACCGCCATGCCTCCTTCTTTTTTCTACCCTTACCTCAGAGATTTTTTTTTCCCATTAAAAAACAAAACACAGCGGCACCTGGGTGCCTCAGTGGGTTAAAGCCTCTGCCTCCAGCTCAGGTCATGACCTCAGTGTCCTGGGATCAAGCCCCACATCAGGCTCTCTGCTCAGCAGGGAGCCTGCTTCCCCCCTCTCTCTGCCTGCCTCTCTGCCTACTTGTGATCTCTCTCTTTCTGTCAAATAAATAATTAAAATCTTTAAAAAAGAAAAAACAAACACAGTAAGACCACCCTCCCCTAACAAAACCGCCCCCCAGACTAAAGACAAATCCAAGTGATCAGTCAGTTCCTACCCTTAGAAAATTGTTTTCAGTATATATTCAAGATAGAGGGCTCTGCATAAGCAAATCTGGGTAAGGATTCGGCTGCATGAACAGCCTGTCTCCCCACCTTCCCTCTCGGGGCTCACGACAGCACAGATGCTCTGCGCAGGGCCCAGCTGGTGGAGTCCAATGTCGCTGGCTTTGCTGAGTGCCTGGGAGAGGACGCTGGCCTCAGCATGTTAGCAATCCTTATTTGCTGGCTCTAATAGATACATTTTGCCTCCAGCAAAAAGTCTGCGAATAGTTAATAAGAATAATGAGCAGTAGCAGAGAATTAATGGCCTCTTTATTATGAGAGATGGAGTCCGGTGCTCGGTGTTCTTGAATAGGAAAATTGTTTTATAGGCAAAATTAACTGAAGAGACCTTATTTAGCCAATTTTGAGGTAATGGGTTTTGGCTTCTAAATGTCAGTAAATGCAGAAAAGAAGATCCCAGGTAAGGGCTGAGCCACTTGCACAGTACTTCCTCAGCTACAGAAAGGAAGATGAGGCTTGTCTCAGCAGCAGATGGAAGAGTGACTACTTGCATTTTTAGCAAAAGGAAAACAAAGAGAGCAGCCTCTCTTGGTGCATGTGAGCTTTACCTTGGTTTACCTTGTGGCTTGCACATGATTTCTATTTTTCTCCCCGAGGATGCAGAAACCGTCAGGACACCCAGGTTGTCGTCGTCCGTGCTCAGAGCACACTCATGTGGGGAAAAGGCCCTTATCTACCTCACTGTGATCATGACTCAGGTTCAGCATATGCCCTGAAAATATTGGACCAGATTCCAGCTGGCCAGTTGGTCTCAGGTGATCGGATCTGGGATTCCTTGTTGATCGTCGCCCTGCAGCCCTTGGTTTGAGGGATGTCATCAAAAGCAGTTCCATGGTCCAATTGGCAGGTATATTATTAGGAAGCAGCCTTTTGCCTGTCATATTTTTATTTAAAAAAAAAAAGATTTATTTCTTTATTTTAAAGAGAGAGAATGGGAGAAGGAGCAGAGGGAAAGGGAGAGGGACAGAAACCCAAGCCGATTCCCAGGTAAGCGGAGAGCTCGATCCCACGACCCTGAGACCATGACCTGAGCCAAAATCAAGAGTCAGATGCTCAACTGACTGAGCCATCCAGGCACTCCTATTTAAACTGTTTTAAAAAAACAAACAGGGGCACCTGGGTGGCTCAGCAGGTTAAAGCCTCTGCTTTTGGCTCAGGTCATGGTCTCAGGGTCCTGGGATGCCCTGCATTGGGCTCTTGAGCCTGCTTACCCCTTTCTCTCTCCCTGCTTCTCTGCCTACTTGTGATCCCTCTTTCTCTGTCAGATAAATAAATAAAATCTTTTAAAAAATAAATAAATAAAAACAAACAACAACAAAACACAATGACGAAACTTAGAACAAAAGTGATTGAAATGGTGGCAGGTAATTTCAGAGTCCTGGAGTCACACTGCTAAATGTGATTGGCGTCATTACAAAGAAGCATCAGCAGAAAACGGCCCACGACAGACCATCCTCACTCAAATCTGTCATTATTCAGGCACATTCATGACCAGATTATAGGTCAGGTCTTGTTGAAGAGCTAGGGCAAGTTTTAACAACTGCACTCACCTTAAAACTTCTTTTTTTTTAAGTTTGTATCATCAACTTATTTTTTTTTATTTTTTAAAAGATTTTATTTATTCATTTGACAGAGAGAAAGATCACAAGTAGGCAGAGAGAGAGACAGAGGCAGAGGGAGAAGCAAACTCCCCGCTGAGCAGAGAGCCCGATGTGGGGTTTGATCCCAGGACCCTGAGATCGTGACCTGAGCTGAAGACAGGCTTAACCCACTGAGCTACCCAGATGCCCCTCATCAACTTACATTTTTGACCTCTCCCAAAATAACACAATAATGAGTCAGGTACTGCGCTGAGTTTAACAGGAAAGAAAAGATGCCTTCACAACCTTCCTGAGGTCTCACAGTGCATCAGGGGTAAACGAGCAGTCCGCTGGGAGCTTCCTGGGAGGATATGCCAGATGCCTTCAGAATGGTTAAAAGGTAAGGACCATCAGGTGAAGGGAATATCTCAATTCATAAAATGGGTTCACAAAGGTTACACAGTGGAGGTACTGAGACATGCTTTAAAAAAATAGTTAAAGACATGAAAGAAAGGAATTTTCAGGGACTCTTTCAGAAGAAGAAAGCAACATAAGCAAGCCCAACAGATGGGAAAGCCAGAGGGGTTTTGAGACCAGTCAGAAGTCCTATTTAACTGGCATGTAGGACACCGATAGGGAGGTGTAGGACCAGGATGAAGCACTGTAGAGAGCCTGTGGTAGTTGATAGGGAAGTTAATCATAATATTCCTTGGGTTAAAGACCTCAGCCTGGAGTGCCATGAAGAGCTCTGGGTTTGGGGAGGGGGTGCTGGTCCATCTGGTGGCTGTGTACAGATTGGATTTGAATGGGAGAGTTGAAAGGCAGAGGGTTCAGTTGGGGAGTTACTGGTTCCACAAAGCTCTTGCTGGTGGCTGAACTGAAGATATTTTGGAATGAGCCTGGAACTGAGATCAGTTTAGAAGCCACTGTGGTGAACCAAGGAAAAAGATAATAACTGGGGTTTGACTTATGTCGGTCATGGTAGAAAAAAAGAGAACATGAATGAACAATTTTGGACATAGGCTATGCTTCAAACTAATGAAGGAAAGAACGTCAATGCTTTTCACAAAAACTGATCTGTGGCACAGATGTACCTTTCTTCACTTCGTGTTAATCTGTTTTCTTCATATCCTTGCTGAAATGTCTCTCACCTTCTAGTTTATTCTTTTCTGAAGAAAAATTGATATCAAGCTTCCAGCCTCAAATCCTGTTCTTCTTGCCAAAAACTAGAAAATGCAATACAAAAGAAGATTCTTTGGAACAAGTATTAGACAAAATTGCCTATAACCTGTGAGACAACCTTTGTTAGCATTCTCAGTCCTTAGCACAGGGCCTGAGACCCAGTAGAGTTTCAATAAACATTTTCTGAATGAATGAATAGGTAGATGGATGGATGGGTGGATGGATGGATGGATGGATGGATGGATGGATGAATACATGGTTTCTTTTTGCCTCAGTACAAATTAAGGTAAATTCTAGAAGTTCTATCTTCTTTAAAGAGTTCCACAAGGATTGAAATATCTCCTGTTTCTTCCTGCTCTAGAGAACACCACCACCATCACCACCACAAATATTTGCTGAGCATTTTCTATGCTCAAGTCAGTGCAATTAGCAGATGAGTTCAGCCCCATGAACTATATTTTCCTGTTTCCACAACTATCTTTCCTATGGCAGAATTAAAACCCAGCCGGGGCAACTTACCTGGACAATCTTCTCAGAGAATATTTCAAGAAAGAAGAAAATGAATTGTCTTGAGCTCCGTCTAATGAAGCTTTCTTCCCTCAACCAAACTTGGCAATTAATCACATTTACCTCACCCTCAAGATGCCTCTCACTACATTCCTTGAATGGCTTTTCTTTGGGGGATGAGAATAATGGAACCAAGCAGCAAAGAATTCTGGGATAGAAATAGCACATTGGCATCAGGCCCCAGGGTTTTATAGAACCGAGTGGAAGATGTCACAGAGGTGACTGGCTTTGAAGAAAACTCGCAGAGATAATCAATTTGATCACACGGGCAGACACTGAAGTATTTGTCAAAATGTCAGGGTTATGGATAGTGCCAATATATTTGCTTTTCAATGCATTAGGCTTTTTAAAAGCCTGTATGTAATGCAACACGGGACACAGTTTTATTTTGTCGTCCCTCCCCCACCCCACACCCCATTGGCCCGCTACACAGTCTTCAATCAAGAAATAAAATATTTTGGTGTTCTTTGGGGAGTGCGTTTTAGGATTTTATACAGAAAGACTTCCTGCCCTATAGAGACAGAAAAGAAACTTATTGTGTGTCTGCGTTTATTTTAGGAAGGTTCAAGAAATATAATAGTAGGTGACTGTCGGGCCTATTTCTTCTTTGTGGCCAACGTGAAATCCAAATGAGAGGGGATCTTAGTGAGACTAGAAGAGAGCCCAGGGCAGAGCCCTGTATCACCTCCCTAAGGAAAACCAAATGACATCTCACACTCCAATTGATGTTAACCTAGGCAGCCGGCTACTTGTCCCCTTGCTATTCATAGAAAATTCCAGAAGTCTAGATTAGCCACTGGCTCCTGAGAGATACCTGGTTGTTCCACAGAGGAGCTTGACCCTTTGATACCATGGGTGATTTATTTAATACCAAAAAACCTGCATGGTTGATCACCTTAACTCAGAGGTTATGTAGCTTAAAATGGAAAAGGTAAAAATCATCAATTGCTATTGAAATGACACAGTATGCATATACTACTATAGCAATGAAATATTTTTTACATATAAGAAATAGTAAAGAGGAACAATTTATTGGGACAGTTAAATAAAATACATTTTTGAAAATATCATGTAGAAGAATTCTTAAAACAGAGACTGATCAGCTGTAAAAATTGCTTTGTGAAAGACTTTCATATATACTAGGCCATTAATTATGTTGCTTTCTATAGATTTTTGAGGAAGATCTCTTGTTTTCCTCTGGGGAAGAGCGGTGCTAAATAGCTAATGCTATGTATAGCTAGCCTTTCTGCTCTTTCAGGAGTTTTTGTTTTGTTTTGTTTTGTTTTTCCCTAGGCAAGAGAGAAGAGTTCTATCCCATTTTCCCTCTTCTCTACCCACCTATAGCTGGATCTGCCTATTCGTCCTTAGAATGTCTGCCCTGTGGAAGAATTTAAGGTCTTCCCAGATAACAACATAAAAATATTTCAATTATGCCATTTTGATTCTTCTTGAGTGGTATGGATTTGTGTTTATTACCTAGTTCCTTAGCAGCTGAAATCTTGGCCAAATATTTAAAATTCTGAGTCTTGGGGTGTCTGCGTGGCTCAGTCGGTCAAGCGTCTGACTCTTGGTTTTGGCTCAGGTCATGATCTCAGGTTGGTGAGATGGAGCCCCGAGTCAGGCTCCATGCTGAGTGTGGAACCTGCTTCAAATTCTCTCTCTCCCTCCCTTCCCCCTCTGCTCCTCCTCTCACTCATTAATGCATGCAATGCATGCATGCTCTCTCCCTAAAATATAAATAAATAAAATCTCTAAAAAATAATACAATTCTGGGGCACCTGGTGGCTCAGTCAATTAAGCGTCTGTCTTCAACTCAGGTCCTGATGCTGGGATCCTGGGATTGAGTCCCGCATTGGGCTCCATGCTCAGCAGAGAGCCTGCTTCTCCCTCTCCCTCTGCCTGCAGCTCCCCTTGCTTGTCCTCTCTCTCTGTCAAATAAATAAGTCTTTAAAATAATAAAATAAAATAAAGTAAAAATAAAATAAAATATAAAAATAAATTAATATAAAAAATAAAATTCTGAGTCTCATTTTTTTCATATGCAGGTAATTGTAACAATTATGACAGATATTTAATAAGTGCTGGGTGCTATTTTAAATGCTCCCTACGCATCATCCACTCATGACTTGGAGGTAGGCATCGTCACTCTATTTGACAGATGAGGGCAAAGGTTCTACCCAAAGGGAGCATGAAGTGAGGTAGACAGACAAAACTATCAGAACTGATCTTGGGGATGGTGCCCAATACACGGCTTCCCTTTGTTCTTCCTCCCTCCTTCTCTTCTTCCTGGACGTCCATGTCCTTACAAATACTTCTCCACAAGCCCCAAACCAGGGCAGATTGGAAGAAGGGAGCCCAATACACTGCTTCCAGAATTCTGTTCTTTTGGCTAAACACACAGAAGATGCAGTTAGAGTTGAAGACTGGTCATTTTCCAACTGCGCAGCAACTGTTTATTTCTTGCTCTGAGTATAGACCAGTGTCCCATCTGCGCCGGAAACTATAGTATGTATATTTGGTGTAGCACATATGCTCTGATTTTACAGCATTGGTCTGGGGTCAAGAAGCCAGTGGCTGCCCCAGCTCTGTAGCTCAGATGTTGACAAACAGAACTCTGCTTATTCCTTGGGTCCAGCGAAATCATTTGGCCTCAGTTTATCCATCTACACAAGGGGCTATGTAGTCACTGCTTTCCTCTGACTCACCATAAAGATGAAATCGTTCAATGGTTGTGAAAGCAACTTGTAACTAGAAACACTTTTTAAGCTGAAAGCAACTGACCTCACATTCCTGAAAGAGGGACGAGATCTCCAATGGCACAGCAGTTTCCATCTCTGCTGGGAGAAGGCAAACACAGTGATAAAACTCTTTCACCATTAGCAACTTTGTTCTGAGCACTGACCAGCCAGCTGGAGTGACCAAGGTGATTGTCACATCCGGCCACACTTCAGGGGGGCCGTGTACGTACCGGCTCAGTTTGCAGTCCAGCCTGACCACCCTGGACAAACGGTGTTGGAGAGCCATTGGCTTTTATTGGATTTAGCCCAAAACAAAGAAGGTGAAACAAATCTGTGTTCAGAGCACCTATAAAAAGCATTAGCTGTACCATTTTCATCCCCATGAGTGGAGAAACAGGAGACTTTCTGGAAGATGAGTCTTGCAGGCTTTAGTTTTGTTAAAAGGTAGACAGCAGGGTAGAGAGAGCTCTACTAAGTCCAGCTGAAACCACAGGAACTCTCTGAGTCTGGCACACTCTCTCTCTCTCTCTCTTTCTCTCTCTCTCCTTCTCTGTCTGTAGACAGAGATTTGTAATAACTGCTTTCATCTGACTTATCGTAAGAATGAAATGATATCACGTATGAGAAGGTAACTTGCAACCAGAAGCACTTTCAGTTCCTGGTTCTTCTCTAGACAGAGAGCGGGTGAGGGAGAGAGTGGGGGAAGAGAGAGGCAGGGAGAGAGAGAGAAAGAGAGACCATCTAAATGCATACCCTAGAGTACAAGCTGGGGAGCCAAGACCAACTTGCTTACCAGACTTGGCACAAGCATATTCAGCCAACTGGGGAAGGATACAAATGAGATTGTAGTCTCGAGCGTTCATAGCAGAAATAAGGAAATAGCAATTAGTTCCTCCAGAAGAGGAAGTGCAGAGATTCACACACCTGATGTTGACCATTCCTTTGTCCCTCCCTCCCTTCCTCTGATATTCACTGAGCAAAATGCTGATGCATCAGAAACTCATCAACTGCAGATAGTTCCAATTGTAGTCTCCTACAGATTTGATAAACCCAGCTTCACTCTCTCTGATGGCCTTCTTCTTCTTCTTCTTCTTCTTCTTTTTTTTTTTTTTTTGGCCCTGTTGTTCTTGATAGTATGCAAATAGGATAGCATGACTCTGCTCTGGATCCTTGGCTGAACGCTGGTTTTCGGGGCGGCTAGCTGACATTGCGGACGGGGACCAATGAACAGAGCAAAGCCCCCCAGGATTCTCCTGTTTGGTATTCTTCCTTAAGTGGCCCCTTATCTAGGAACTATTCCTAAGCAACTTGTCCCTGTTTTAGCCTTAAGGTAATTATGCACATTAGGGAGGGATTGAAAGAAGCCACTGTAGGGGTCCATAGAATTTTTTAAGGCATCTATATCACTTAGCCATTGTTCTGGCTGTTGTTGTAAGTGCCATAAAGAAACGTCTACCACATGCCCAGAGCTCATGGATTGAATTCTAAACAGTTTGTTTCCAATACTTACACAGCACTGTCACTTTCTGTCTAGGTGTCACTCTATTTTTCCGGGACCTCTTGGCTGTCAACCTTCCTATCCATCTACCATTGATTCTCCATGCTGCTCGGAGTCACCTCTGTTCCTTTCACCTACTCCTCCACCTGTTCCCCTGGGATCTCACTGGCTATTAATTATCTTCCAAGAATAGTCCTTCCCACTTGGCCTTGCCCTTCAGATGTCCTTGCCCAAATGTAGTCCCGCTGGATCACATTCAGACCCACCCTACACCCGATCGATCAGACTGGGTAATGTAACAAGGGATCTGAGCAAAGTTTATCAACAAGTAATGCAATTGCTGTGCATCCATCACACCCAAAGTACTCTGCCAGCTAGCATGGGATTCCTCAAAGTCATAAAATTAGATCACTGGCATTTAAAAGAGTTGCCCAAATTTATCTGACAAGTAAATGTCACATCCACAATTTCTTTCATCAGATTTTGCCTTTATAACACATATAACATAGTATCTCTTCCCCCAATTTGCCATCTAGATTTTGAGACAAGGCATGCAAAAACCTGAAAAAATCCGATACTAAACAACAACAAAGACCACACCTAGGGAGCGCCTGGGTGGCTCAGTGGGTTAAGACCTCTGCCTTCCGCTTAGGTCATGATCTCTGGGTCTTGGGCTCAGGTCATGATCTCGGGGTCCTGGGATCAAGCCCGGATCCCTGCTAAGCAGGGAGCCTGCTTCCTCCTTTCTCTCTCCACTTGCCTCTCTGCCTACTAGTGATCTCTCTGTCAAATAAATAAATAAAATCTTAAAAAAAAAAAAAGACCACATGGAAGAGATGTCCCAGGGGAGGGTGTGATTAATTGCTGAATGAGAGACTCAGTGAAGTCTGGGAGTTCAGAAGTGGGGAGGTCACCGCCGCTGGAAGCCTTCATGGCAGGGAGGCATCGGGAGCAGCCTTTCTAGTAGAACTGCGCTAGGTGTCAAGGGCAGCAATATATCACAAAGAGAACAAAACCTTGACAGAGGGGGATGGCTCAGCCAAAGCCATCCCGGTACCACTTCAGCGGCGAAATTTAAGATATCATTTAAGACTGAAGTTAAATCCAATTGACTTGCATCTTTGCTGTTTCCATAAAAAAAAAAAAAAAAAAAAACCTAAAATAAATAAATAAATAAAAGAAGCAAAACAAACAGACAAAAGCTCAGAAAATCCTCTATGGCTCCAGGAACTTGAATCTCATTTTAAGCTATTGCAATCAGGGCACAGAAATCATTTGTTTTGCAAATGACCTTTGGAATGACTTAATTTGGGGTTGTGTTTTGCTAAATAACACTTCACAGTTGAAGAGCAGCAAAGTGTGACTCCTGGAAACAAGGACCTCCTACTCGCAGAGCGCCACTGAACTGCCACAAGACTGCTGTTTGTCTATTCAATGCTTCCTTCTTTTCTAGAACCCCATCACCCCGACCCCACTGCCTAGATGCCTCTGAAGCCCATCTCTGCCTTTGATCTGTTCTGACTCATCATTAACTCAAGTGATTTGATCTTTTGCAGCTCGTAAATATTCTGAGACTGAGATTTCCAGAAGAGCCACTTACCTAACAAGAGCTTGGAGGAGCCCTTCCTGAAAGATCCTTGGGCCTCTGGGGACTCTGAGACCCCTCATCTTGGCTTCTTGCAAAAGGTCTTGTTAAGGTGACCTCCAGCCTTTCCCCACCTCTACTGGTGATTAAAAAAAAAAATGGCAGCAGGTACCCGCTGGAGGTGGAGATACTTTCAGTAGTTGAGCACAATTAATTTCCGCTCTCTTGATTTTAAAGGCAGAATTTTGCATTGCTGATGGATCTGAGAGACATGCTACCTACCAGCCCACAGTTTAAAAGCAATTGGTTTTAACAATAGAGACAGTACACAGTGTAATGCAAATAAGACTAAGCAAGGCTGTGATAAATGTATCTTATCCAGGATAGTGCCAGCAACATGATCTGAACTCACACATTCCACACTTGGGTAGCAACATAAATCCTCAGGGGTGCCTTATCAGCAGCAAAGGGCAGGGGGAACCTGGGAAGGAGGAGTTTGTCTCTAAATCACGGCAGAGGTGAATAAATATCTTCAGAATCGAGATGATCATCCTTTAAGAAGGTGGCCCGTGGGGACAGATTTATTCACCTCGCATTGAAAGCCACCTGAAGTAGAAGAAACTCCAATCTGCAACCATTTTC
The DNA here is from genome assembly GCA_028646535.1 of Procyon lotor. NCBI lineage: Eukaryota > Metazoa > Chordata > Mammalia > Carnivora > Procyonidae > Procyon > Procyon lotor. The sequence continues at coordinate 72,239,104 of CM053613.1, forward strand.
CACAAAGGCAGGCCAAGGGTAAGGTAAAGCTATGCCTTGGATTTCTAAGAGAGCGCCATTTTCTTTTCTTTTATTCTTTCATATTAAGTTCAGACAGTACAATTGTACCTTGAAGTATCATAATTATTACAGATTTTCATAAAAAGAAAGTCATAAATCAGTGGGAAAGAAAGCCTGCGTCAGATCACCTGCCCCAGTTTTTTTGTGTAGAAAACTGATGGTCACCAGAAGCTTGAAGGTTCATGCCGGACAAGGCCCGCCTGTGTGAAAATGAAGAGGTCCTCCTATGGCTTTTTTGTTCCCTGGCAAGAAACGAGGAATGAAAGAAAAAGACCATAGAATTTTTATGTTTACTCGGTTCAGCTCTTCTTGTTCTTGCCATAACAGCCATTGCCAAAATGATTATCTTAACGCTGCTTTAATTTTATATTCTATTTCACAACTTATGAACTGTTTTTGTGTTTATCAGTATGGAGGCTGGTAATTATTATCCCCATTTCACAGGTAAAGAAATTATGGTCAGAGAGTAAGAGAATTGTGCAAGGTTACAGGGTGAGTAAATAATTGAACTGAGCTAGCTGATAGATCATACGTCTTCCCAAGAGATGCTCGGCTGCATTTGCTCACCCACATTATTAGAGGAGTCTCAGCATCTCCTTGGCACTGAGTGACCACTGGAGAAATCATGGGGTAACAGAGAAAGAAGTGTAGCTACTGTACAAACTTTCAAAGGCCCAAGAACCAATTTGTTTTGAAGAGTAAGGATAGTTCCTAGACTGATTTTTAGAAATAAAGAGATCTCAAGTCTAGCCAAAGGGAAATCACACTTACCTAGATGAGGACACTGTGTACTTTTTGGATGCGCTTCTCACAGTTCAAAATTTAGATTTAATTGTGTGTGATCACTTAATTAAGTCTGTCTCTCACTAGGCTGAAACTTCCATTAAAACCGTGATTTTATTTGCTCTTCTGCTCACAATTTCATCCCACGTCTAGCACAGTGTCTGGCACTCAATAAGTATTAATTGAATGGTTGAATGAATGGGCTAATTAGAGGACCAAGACCCTAAAGAAAGATAAAAAACCCACGACTTTCAATGTGAAATAAGGAATCTCATATAAAATATGGATGGGGCTGTCCAACCCACACAACCCACTTTTTTGATTCTTTGTTTTGGGATAGAATTCTATCAGTGTAGCCTTAATTTCAGCTACTGGTAATTTATCGTGGGAGATCTAAAAAGTCAAATCCAGTGAGGGTGAAAGAGAAGGAAAGAATGAGAGTCAGAGTTGACTTATGGAACAAAAACATAAAATTATTTGCATAGCAGGGTGACCACAAGTAAGGGAATGTTGCTTCTCAAAATGCCTGGTGGGAAATAGCCATTATAATTATAATTGCTCCTAAAAGAGAAAACTCTAATTCCAGCCCAACCATGGCATGCAGTGTCTGATACCCCTTGGGGATTCCATTGCTTTCTGACTGAATCCACTTAAAGATAAATAGCCAGCTTTGTTAGAAGAATCTGTAGTCTAAAGCATCTATAGAGATAGGTACAACTGAGTAATTGAGGTGGGGCTAAGGCTCAATTCTTATTCTTATAGTAAATATAACTAGATGGAGCTAATTGGCTTTGGTTCTAAGTTCAGCTTCTTTTTGTCTTCCTTGTCTCCTCTGCCTTAACTAAAGTCTCAGAAAGGTCACTGGGAACTCAAGTTGACATAGGCAGCATCTCAAAATGGTAGAAGGCCTATAATGAGGGTAATGATTGTCATGCACCCAGCATCCACTGATTTCTTATAAAATTAGAACATTCCTCGAAGTCCTTAGATTTGTTGCTCTTGAACACCAAAGTTCTAACACTGCTCTTAAATCAGGTAGAATTTTTCTTTCAGTAAGAAACAAATGATTCATTCCTAAGTTCACAATTATCAATATATCCTTTTGCTTTTAACATTGATCAACAGGTTGGGAAGGGGGATTGATTTTCTCATCTTCTGTTAACTGGTAATGAAAGAATTGTCTCATTAATTTTTGTCTCAAGGTTTCTGGGTATGTTAATATTAATAAGGAAAAATAGTAGCATATTAGTTAAACATTCAACTGGATATTAAAAACCAGATCTTCTTCATTCCCAATGGCCTATTTTCCTTACTGTGGCTCCTTGTCTTGCTGCTTTCCTCGTACTCTACCCTCACTTCTCCCCATCATATGACTCATTGTCTCAAGGCCTCAAAATGTTAGTACGGGCTGACTCCATAGTAGGTGCTCCAAAGAAATTTGTTGAATAATTCAATTAAGAGTAAAGTCTAAGTCAAAGCCATTCTGAGTTATACTCCCCCTGGGGAGATTTACTGACATGAAAAAGTGTGCCATGAAATGAAGACACCAGACACAACTTTACTCCAGAATTTAACAGAGCTAAAAAAAAAAAAAAGAGAGAGAGAGATACCATTACGAGATTCTTCCTACTACCACATCCATATCAAGAATGTCCAATTCTGTTTATTCACTCTTCTTCAAAGACAGGTTCTAAAGCTTTATCAATGTTTATAAAACATTTTGTGATCTCTCTGAAATCATTAAGGGACGAAATGTTAGTTATAATTCTAGCCCAGCTGGGAGTCAAGTTCATCAAATGTCACCGGGAAGAATTCTCTGGCTAATTGGACTTTGCTTATTTTCAGACAACTGCCAGAATTTTTTCACACCTAGCTCCTTAACTACATTGTAATTTGGTTTTATCTTTCTTTCCAAAAGTACTCAGAAAACCTCCCTTGTATCAGCCCATTCATGCTTAAAGCAATCCTTCCATGAGATATGATGGGTAAAGAGTGAATGAAGATTTAGAGGGAGAGTTTTGAATTTGGGTCCTCTAAGAAATGTTTCCTCTTCACGTAATCAGTCTTGATAGAGCTGAGACTAGAACCCAGACCTGCTGTCCACTAAGTGATAGGAGGACAGCTCCTGATTGGTGTTATTACTCCCATGTGTGGGCATAACAGTCAAGAGGCAACATGGAGGTATCTATAAGATGTCATGGTGCAAAATGAGCTCAGCCTGCTAATCAACATAAGAATAAAAAAACCTTATTTTGCATGTTCAAGGCTGTAGCTGATCTCGAGCCCTATGGATACTAGAGCGAATTTCCTGATATCACCTGTGGGTCACCCTTTGCCTCATTAAATGACTGTAGATCAGTGAGCATGCAGAATCAGGAAACAGTTCCGTCCTAGGAAAGGCAAATTGCGGTCCAACTTCAAAGCAACACACCTGACCTCATATAAAAGTGCTCCAGTTTATTACTTTGCACGACTGTATGTTTGAATTTATTACACTGATGACTTACCTTGTACTACTCTATGTTCAATTATGTATTTCCTGCTCTCATTACAGACCTTCAAACGACCACAAAAATATATTCATTTAATGCTTCTTCTGTTCTTTTAAAATTTTTATCACTCGGAAAGGAGGAAGAAAATGGTTTGAACATTAGCACTGGGTATAAACTCAGATTGATTTTATGTACTTAAATTACTCTGATAATTGGAGCAAAGAAACTCTTTCACCTGAAATCACTGAATAGTAGCTACAAAAATATATCTGGGGTCCTAACCAGATATTTTGCATGTCCTAATACACCCAGTATGTAGCTTCACACAAAAAAGCAATATAATGTGAAAATGGGGAGCCAAAAGAGCAAGTGGACCAGGGTAGAATTTTGGAAAAGATGGGGACAAGAATTTGAAAGACTTAGTTTACTTTAGTCTTTCATTTATTAATTCGTGATTTAGTTAAATCTTATTTGTGAGAAAAGGCTATCTGTGTGGTTGTTCCCCAGTCTTAAATGATAAAGCTATTTTTTATATTAAAAGCCAGTATTAATCAAACAAAAATAACTGATAAGATACATATGATGAAAGATGTACAAGTCTGTGTTCTCTCTTACTCCACAAAGAAAGAAGGGCAATGAGGATGTTCTAGACATTGTCTTACATTAAAAAAAGTTCCATCAGTGGGTTATGACTTAAGGAACAAAGGATATGGTACTTATACCATTGTTATAACTCTTTTCTGATGTTTGAAATTTATGTATTAAGAACAACAAAAAACTAAGGCTTAAATGCTAATACTTCTGAGAGAGGTAACCTTGTTAATCACGTTCATCCTAAGAGGTAACTAAATGATTTCAATGTCTACCCTGAAAAATAATAAAAAGGAGAGAACAAGAAGGCAATGGGTTGTTGGGTAGAAGACAGTATAAGTGCACTACAGGGAAAAAAGAAAATGATGTCTACCAAATGGGAGACTAGAGACTTAAAGAAGAAAAAGTTCTTCGCAGTTGGAATTTGAACCAAGCCAGATAGTGAGTAGAAGAATCAAAGGAGCTTATCTTATTTTTATTGTCAAAGAATGTGATAGATCCATTTAACGTTCAGATTTCTTAGTTTAGCTTTCAAGCACCTAAGCACCAATGGTGTGAAGAACAAGTTAATTTGGAACAGTTAAATCCTGCAGTTGCTGGAACAGTATCAGGTGAGAAGATAAAAAAGAATCAAATACCATGTAACAGTACAACTGGTCCCCAGTTGATCAAAAACCCTGTCTAGTTAGCTATGTTCCTTTCCTTTTCCTATAAACAAGCAAGTGGAGACTATCGGTGAGTTTGCGGTTCTCTGTAATCTAGGGTTGGGAGCCACTGACTGAATCTGTAGGAAGATTTAACATGATAGCCAGTTGCTCCTTCCTGAAACTGTGCTGTTCCTCTGGCCACGATCACTGTCTGCTGTTCCCAAGGCTGGACAACCTCTGCCCCTTAGACAATGTTAGACATCTGTTCTTGGGCTACTCACGGGTAGTTCTAGTCTCTCCACACTTCAAGTATAACCATCTGTCTTTCGGAGTGTTGTTACATGTTCTCCCAAAACCTGATAATAAAACAATTTTTATCCTTATTAATCCGAAAAGCATGCCATTCAGCATTTTTGAGTTGGAAATAAATGGTATCATCACAATGAGGAAATCATAATATTATGACGCATCACTAGACACATTCGTTCAAACAACAGGTGGAATATGAGAAATATTACTTGTTCAGCTTACACAATGGCAGGCAATATATTTGTTCTCCTGACTCCTTCTTTTTTTTACCAACGTGAGTCAGTTAGAAGTAGTAAATCTCATGGATGTCGTGGTGTCTTACTATATCCTGGAATTCATCTGCTGTCATTCTTGTTCTTCACTATATTTACCCAGTAAACAGTATGAATTCCTAAAACACTGCTAGATACTATCCTAGGTGCTGGGAATGTGGAGATTAAAAAGGAAACCTCTCTGCCCATGTCTTCTGCAAGTGTAGGGCTTCTGAAGATTGTAATTCACCCCCTCAACCTCCCTTGCTCTTCTCTTCCTACAACACTGTGAGTATCCAGGTTGGAGTTTCTGGATTATTAAAAGTTTTCCAAGGTCACTGAAACAAATACACAACATCCTAATTACCCAGGGCATTCCCATTAAGCTATTTTGCATTTCTCCTGGCACCAAACTCAATTTCTAGTTCACCCTGAGTTTAAGTAACTATTTTTGATTTAAATAATTCTTATTCTGATCCCCTTTTTTTCAACATCACAAAGCTACACGTTAGCATCACCAGCTGTGTTTCTTCTTTGCCACCTTCTTGAGGTGAAGCCCTTTCAGTGGCGTGCAAATAAGGAAACCTCCTTGAAAGGGAAAGGCACAATCTGGAGCTGCCTTTGCTGAGAAGCTCTCCTCATTAAAAAGGCATCCGATAACCTATTTTGAAATATAAAACATGCTTTTCAGGCTGCAGTTGAAAAACATCGTATTTTAAGATTTGTCTTGAACACTTCCTTTCAAAGGCTGCTTAATGAATTCCCGAGTTTAGAAGGAGTCAGAGAAGAAAAGTGTCCTCTTCACTTTTCCTTTGTTCCCTTAAGAAATTAATGCATGTTATGATTTATGGAGGCCCCTCCAAAGCATGGAGAAGCTAGGATTCCATTCGTTAGGCACACCTCGCAGTGATTCATTCTTGTAACTATCTTCAGGGATGGAGAGTGTACCCGACATTCTTCTGCAAGGAACGAATGGCATAGTCAAATTAGGACAATTCAAGGAGAGGGTATTTATAAAAAGACTAACTAAAAAGGAGCAGATGGGGTGTTAAAGAACCACAAGTGATGGTATAGGAACCCCAGGCTAGCAGAAGCAGCTGGGGCTTGCCACGGGTTTCAAGGGACCCAAGGAGGAAAAGAATTACCAGAACCAGGAAGGAGAAAGAGTCCCTTAAGCAAACTACCTATAGAATGATCTTGTCTGGAGGGACATAGCTAGTGTGAAGCAATTTTAAAAGAAGGAGCCAGAGGAATAAGCACTCTCTTCTTCCATTTTCCATCTTCTTCCATCTTCCACTCTCTTCTTCCTTCTCCCAGGTCTGGCTGGGGTTCCCCTTTGACTAAACTCACCCGGAAGCCATAAGATGCATGAGTCCATCACAGATTTCCCTCTAGGTCAGGATCCTAGGGCAGAGAGTGGGATGGAGACTTGGTGGAGAGAGACCCAGAGAGGCAACTGGAAAAATCCAGCACAAGCAGTGAGCAAGCCAGATTATGTCACTGACATGTTCAAAACTCTGCCATGGCTTTCCACATCCTTCACAAAATTCTCAAAGATCCTCATCACAGCCTATAAGGCTTTGCCTCTCATCTGTGTCTCTGACCCATCTCCTTCCACTCTCCCCAGCCACTCTGTCTTTCTCGCTTTCCTTCAGTACCCCTATTGCATTGCCACCTGGGTTCTTTGCACTTGCTAGTATCTGTTGAGAAAACTCTTCTCCAAGACATCCTCCTAGTTTGCACTCCTGTTTCCTTTATATCTAATGGGGGGAAATTGCCTATCAAAGAACTCTGCCTTAACAACCAGTTCTAACTATATACCTTCCCACAGTTAAGCTTGTCCCCTTATCCTGCTCAATTGTTCTTGACACTTCATATCATCTATTAATTTGTTTATTGTCATCTTCCACTAGAGGAGAAGTTCCCCAAGAACAGAGATTTCTGTTTTGGCAATTACTGTAATTATGGAGCTTAACAGAGTCCCAGCATATATTATACGTTCAATAAATATTCCTTGGACAAATGAAAAATAGATGAAGATTTTAGGTAGAGAGGATAAGAGTTGGGCTTCAATGAGTGGGTAACAGGAAAATTTAAGTATCATTACTCTAGCTGAAACAAACAAACAAAAACCCTGAATAATATGTGTAGTATAAATTGTAAGACACAACACAAAATGAGTGATTATAATTTTGTGTTTGGTTTTTTTAGGCCCAAAGGGGTTAAGTGAATTAAATCAAAAGTACACAAAACTGGGGCGCCTGGGTGGCTCAGTCGTTAAGCGTCTGCCTTCAGCTAAGGTCCTGATCCCAGGGTCCCGGGATCGAGCCCCGCATCAGGCTCCCTGCTCAGCAGGAAGCCTGCTTCTCCCGCTACCATCCCCTCTGCTTGTGTTCCCTCTCTCGCTGTGTTTCTCTCTGTCAAATAAATAAAAAAATCTTAAAAAAAAAAAAGAAAAAAGTACACACAAAACTAATGATGAATATAGTATTAAGATACAAAGGAAACAGATCATGTTTTAATAAAGAAAAACAGCTAACGGTTGAAATGAGAGAAAGATTTGCTTTAGAAAAAAATCACATGGGAGTTGATCCCACTGGAATGATTGGCAGATTGGTAATGTTTCGTGAACCCTATCATCCAGGAAGATTCTTTTCCTTTTATCCAACCAAAAGGTGGCAGACTATCACACAACATTCTACCTGCCCTAACACTGAGAATAAAGCAGTATAAAGCAGAATAGAACTGTATTATTCACATTTTCTTTGACAACTAAGACATTTTATACATTCAATGAAAAGTTTGAAACCAAGGCTATAATTTGGCTTAGGACAAGAAAGATAAAAATCATTTTTGTATTTCTGTATAATTATTATCACCACGAGCTTTTGGTTGCCCATCTCCTAGCCCTCAGTCATAATCTGAATGGACCAGATGCAACAAAACAAAACAGAACCAAAAAAAAAAAAAAGAAAAGAAAAGAAAAGAAAACCACAAAAAACAAAAACTGCCTGACCAGAGAGAACCCTGGGTCCCACTGAAGCACCGTAAGTATAGTTTTAACTATTTCTATGGATGAAACTCTGAAGCCCAGCATAGTTACATAACTTGCCCACAATTTCTTAATACTTCCGGTGCTTGGTAGGACCAGGAGAGCTTTAACTCATATTTGTCTCTCTCCAAAAGAGTCATGACCGTTTCCCGAGACCATGCAGCATTTTCCTTTCCAGACTTATGGAATTTAAGGGACATTTTGTTGCTAGGGTTTAAGCCAAGTTCAAGTCCAGGTTCTACCGGCTCAGGGATCTAAAGCAATTTGAAAGAATCAGAGTTAACTCAATCGAATTTGAACCAATTTGTTTCCATTCTCTTGAGGAAGAAAGGTATCAGATATAACCATTGTGACCATCAGACTTTATCACTTTCAAAGGGCCACAATTTGCCCTGTCTTCACTGAATTCTTGAATCCTTAGATTTTTATTCTGAGTCCCAAATGGGGGCTCAAGGTTTTGCTCTGAAAACACATAGGCAAGAATTTTCTCTTTATACGGAAAACTTACATTAAGTTGATGTTTCTAAAGTGACATTATAGAAAGGGGATATTTATTACTCAAGATATCACTCTATTAAATGCAATAATTATTTAAAAGGATTATTGAGCATGTTAGGCTAGATCAGCTTTAACTTGTGAGTTTCACATTTCCTTCACCAGCATGAAAAACACGATTTACCTTTATCAAACGAAGCCAATATGTTTGTTTTTCAGGATCATACTAAGTTTAATAAGTATTTATTAGTGCCAAATAGTATATGCTCACTGGAGTACAACAGGGAGATGATAATCTAATCTGTGACCTTTAGGGAATTTTAATTTCATTTTGGAGCCAGGAAAAACACACACATAATGATAGATTTCTATTTTAAAGTATCTGTTTGAATGCCCAAACACCTCATGGCAAATCAAGCTCTTTAAAAGTACAGAAGGAGATGTGTGGGCAAAAGATAGCTGGGAACACCTGATGGAATTTGGCTAGATGATAAAAGAGAGGTAGAATTTGGTTTTGGGGGATGAAGGAGGCTCAGCAACGTCTTGGAGGCATCCCTGGCTCTTGGTTTTTACTACATGGCTTTTGTATGGGCTTTTCTTATCTGTCACCTACACCCTTGCTACTCCAAACTTGAGCTCCTGTTAGAAATGCAAAATACTGGGTCCTACCCAGAACTCCTAAATCAGAAGCTGCATTTCAATAATATCCCCAGGTAATCCAAGCACACATTAAAGTCTGAGAAGCACTGATATTGATTATACAACAATCCCTTTAAGATCTACCTGCGTCCGAGCTTGTCCACTCTCCACAAAGTCAATAGAACAATCTTTCTGAAATCCATGTCTGGTCTAGTCATTGTCCAATTTCAAGCTCTGCAAAAGCTCTCATTTACAGTGTTAAGTCCAGACTCCTATATCCCCTTAGGATCATCCCTCCTTTCTAAGCTCACCCTTCTCTCCTGTGACCCACCACCACCTGCCATTCCTCCTCCAAGATCCTTGGCAAGTCCTCAGACATGTTTACATATTCACACTGTCTTGTTCTTAGTCAAATCATTTCATCCAATTAGAAAAAACTTTTTTCTCTTTTCAGCTTTCCAGATTCCTATTGATCTTCCAAGGTTCTGGTCCAACACCAGCCTCTCTCTCTCTGAAAATTTCTGACGTTTCTTCACTCTAAATTGATAGTTCCCACTCCCATGGTCCTGAGACCCTTTGTTCATAACTCAGTTGTTCCATTTACCTCAGGGCTTTGTCATGATGGATGCTTTCAGCTTAGGCAGCTGGACAGATAGCAGGTGTCATGATGTATTTGTTTGTTAGTTGCATTCTAGCATGACAGCTGGGTCTGCATCAGCAAAACAAATGTGAATTTTAAAGCAAATCCCGGAGATTATTTAATCCTCCCTCCCTCCCAAGCCTGATGCAATGGGAGTTCTAAGACTTCCTATCTTTGTCACTTCCTAGTTGCATGATCTTGGATAATTAACCTCTCTGAGCAAGTTTCCTCATTTAAAAACTATGAATAATAATCAGAGCTGCTTCCTAAGATAATTGTGGGAATTACGAGAGATAACTGATGTGAAAGCATTTATCTAACTGGAAAGTACTGCATACATAATACTCAGTATTTTACGTGTGTTTGTTCTCCTTGATACACCTCGAGTGCTTATTTTTTTTCTGAAAATTGTGCTAGATTACAGAATCATCGAGATTTTTCAGATAAGGTAACAGAATATCAGAGGAGGCAGACACAAAGAAAAACTAGGAGAAAATGAATATGTTGGCACTCCAGCACTATGCAAACTATTTAAGCATAAGAAATTTGGGGAAAGACTTCACAGAGGAGTTGACATTTTAAGAACTATGAGGATAAAACTATAAAAGTCCTAAACCAGAAAGACTTAGAATTATCAGCTCTTTGACCAGACAGATACAGCTACAAAATCCATGCAGTTCTTGAGCCCTCAAGTTTTTAGATCTTTAGATGGCAGAACTTTACTTTACTTCCTCTAACCCAGCCACAGATGGGGTCCCTCCTAACTGTCCCTTCTTTCCTTCCCCTGCCACAGATACTTTCCTTCACTCCTGCCCAGGGCATCACACACTGTTTTCTAGCTCTGCTTTACCTGACTCTGATTCCAAGTCTGTGCCAATATCTCCTTAAGTCTATAATGCCCCAGGGTTTCAGCATCGATGAGTTCAATGTCATTGTCACACCAAGTCACTTCAAGCTCTGACATCTTCTCAGCCGCCAGGGGCGCTCTACAGTTCTTGACTACATCTCCCAGCACCTCACTAAGCCATATACAGGGCACTGCTCCTCCAATGGTGTATTTACATAGCTGCTGGGGCTGGGCTGCAAACCATGAAGGGTGGTGTCTTGGTGTTACTCCAACCTGAGTTCTTCCATTTCTCACTCTGAGACCTTGGATGGGACATCTGTCCATTCCACTTTAGCACCTTATGCCCCCAGTTTCCTCATCAGTAAAAGAAAGGTGTTCAAAGCTTAGATTAGACCAGATGATTTTCAAGTTTGCCTAGAGCTGGGACAATCTGTAGCTCCTCTCATGACAGAGCTTGCCCCTCATCTTCATAAGGCTCCTTCTGGTGCAAAACTGAGCACATTTCCAATCAAAATTCATGTGCACCCTGGCCCCGCCTCTGTCCTAATACTCCGGGAGAATAATGCAGTCTATTTTGCAGACCCTGTCACTGTTCTACCACATAACATCCTATTATTCTTCTGAAATGGAAGATTAAGTTTCCCAGCGTGTCTGACTGAAGGCCCAATATCACCAAATACATAACCATTCGCCTGCAATTCCCCTGGGGAAGGTTATTAACAACAACTTAGTCTCTGATAAATGACTATGTTTCTAAGGTAGCAGTTTATATCAAGGTTCCTAAATACACATCATTTAAATTTACCCGGACACCCATGTGTCAAATAAACAGCAATTGATTATTAAAAACGCACTCATTCTTAGGCAAGTTGACTGGTCTGCAACTCTGGATGTGCTGAATGGTTGATTTGCCTTCAACACACAAGTGCGTTTACTAATGGACGCCCACTCCCTATTACATTAGGAATGCTTATAGCATTCTTTACTCATGGTTGGAGAGGAAGAGTGGCTCACTAGTTGCCACATGCAATCTGGAAACACACTTTGGTGCCATGGGGGCAAGTGTTCCAAAGTCTCATAGAATATCAAGGAAAGAAAGAATCTGAAGGCCTTCTAGGAAACTCCATATTCAATGACTAAGTGCCTTCTACTAACTAAAATCCTCACCAGAATAATCATGTGGCTGCTTGCATATTTCAATCAGGGGAACAGAAACTGCTTCAGGAGGGGAGACAGTTCTTGGGTGTTTCTTTAAGAAGTGTTTTTGCAAACTTGATCACTTTATGTGTCCCTTTGACTGACTCAGAGTGCCCAGATCAAACCTGATTTCTGGATGTGTGTGTGTGAGAGAGAGTGTATCTGGATGAGATTAACATTTAAATCATCTTCTCAGTCTGTGTGGGCATCATAGCATCCATTGAGGACCTGAGAAGAACAAAAGGCCAAGAAAGGAGGAATTTGCCTTTTTTCATCTGCCTCATTATTTACCTGGGACATCACATCTCATCCTCTCCTGCTCTTGGACTGAGATTAACATGGTCAGCTCCCCTGGTCTCAGGCATTTGGACTCAGATAGAACTACGTCACTGGCTTTCCTGGGTATCTAGCTTGTAGGTGGTAGGCGTTTGGACTTCTCAGTTTCTATAAGCATAGTCCTTGTGTTGCTTATAATTCCTTTTATTCTTTATCATTCCTTGAATTCCTCCATAAGCATATTCTAATTTCTTATAATATATAAATATACATCTACATACACACATATAATATTGATTCTATCTCTCTGGAGAACTCTGATACACACCTCTAACTGAAAAAGAAAGAAGGCAAAGGAGAAAGAGAAGAGTTTGTCTATTTATGGAACATTACTGTGGTTTTCCACATCATATACATTATCTTAATAATTTGTGAATCACTATAACAGTATGGTTAAGAACTTGTCATTTGAGATCACACAGACCTAGGTTGAAAGTCTGGTTTTCCACCATAATTTCTGACCCTTGGCAAAGCCTCAGTTTTACCACCTGTAAAATGGATTATATTTATCTCACTGGATTATTGCAAAGAGTACCCAACATGATGTACAATGCTCAAGGCAAAGCAAGTGCTCAATGCATGGCTATTTTAGTAATACCGGTAGCAATATGGAACTACACGATAAAGCATAAAATAGTTGGAGTTCTTCTATAATTACCTTCATGAAGGTAATTTTAATACCTAATCAGAATCCTCTTTTCTCTGGGATTAACACCCTAAGTCAACCTCTTCTCAGTCCTGCATGTGGAACATCCTCTTTCCTTCACTTCCCTGGGCCAGATCCTTGGGGCCAAGTAAAGTCCTTGTACTGAGTGGTGCACTCACGGGACCCAGTTCACTGGAAAGGATTAATAAGCATTGAATGGAAGGGTGTATACTAGACACAAGAGTTACAAGCTCCCTCTACTTGTACTGTTACATCACCTGAAGTTCTCTAAAGTTCAGTAAACTTGGTAGATATCAAGTAGATAACAAAGTTAAAAGTTTGAATCTGTGTGTGAACAAAGGGAAGAAATGGATGAACCAGCTGATGCATCAGTGGGGGGCCAAGCTAAGGAAGAGACACAAGAAGTACATGAGAAAGAAATAATTTGAGTTTTCTCGAAAGCCCACGTGGAGAGGGGAAAGGTAGAAGCTGTCTGGTGTTCACCTGTTCCAAAAGGAAGGTGCTCTGTCACCTGGTGTTCTGGACATGTGGCCTTGAAGTCAGGAATTTTAGGGGCTTACTTTGCTTCTCAGGCTGGGGCTAATGCATGTGATTTGGGAAAGTGAACTGTCTTCCTGTTTCCATTATTTGCTTCCTACTTTCCATTGCATCAAACCCCACTCTTCTATTTTTCCCACTTGATGATTCCACCTCTATCCATGGAGTGAATGAAGCATTCCATCCCTGGTACTTCCCATGAGCCCTTGCTCTCACCACCTTCTGCCTTAAAGGTAGCCTTGCTGTCTAGAATGGCCTCAGGCCTCCATGTGACTATCGCTTTGACCATGCTTCCAAACTGGGGGCAGAGCTTTCCAGCTTTTTTTCTGAAATCAGACACTGTTTTCAAGACCCAAGGAGAAAAATTTAAATAATTTTGCTAACCAAGTCAGTTTTACTTGAAGAATTGAGAGATGTCAGTGTGACTTCCTTGGTCATAACATTTTCTCCGGATAACCCTCTCCGCTCGGCTCCCTTCCCCCATTAGCACTCAGTGTTCACTCTGCAGATCTTTTGTGACAGTTCTGTACCACAGGGCAGCCCTCCCTGAGGCTGGGTGACAGGAAGAGGTGCTGGAAGAATCAGCCTCTGTTGCTCTCTGTGGTGGGAGCTGATTCATTCCATGATTGTAAATGGATCATTATAAACTCAGCATAATGAAGCAGTAATTACCTAAGAGGTGATGGATTTGGGGAGATTTTCTAGGCTAAATGATTTGCAATGTATAGTATTGCAGCAATTAAGCTAAAGTGATCACAGAAATGTGGCACTTGACTGGTACAGGTTTTCTCTTTCTCTTCCCTCTTTTCTCATTCCCTCCCTTTCTCCTTTCCCTCCTTCCTCCTTTCCTCCCTCCCCTTCTTTCCTTTTCCTGCTCCCATAATATATTCCATTGTAGATTCAAATTGCTTGATATTTTGAATTCTTTGGTAAGGATTCTAAAACTCTGGTGGCATCCTTAGAACTAGATAAAATGCACACATGCACACATATCTCACAACGGTGCTTAGCTTTTAAGGTGTGCACCTTCTAAAAGAAGATATGTAGCATTGCATTCTCCTTTACACTTCTGGAATATTCATGAGAGCACACTCAGTGATATTAGTTAGGTAGAGGAGGCAGAGTTTACAGCTGTCAAGGGCCTCTGTGGGTGACAACATAGCCTAGATACTCTCTGCTCAGCCCCAATCTATAAAATGCAGTTCATCCTTCAAGACCAGAGACAGGGCAATTAGAACAGATCATTTGGTCCACAAACCACTGCTTGGATTTAATCTGTCATTAGAAGTGTAGAAAGCTCTAATAACTGGACAACGGTTACAACTCCATCAGGCACCATTGGGTACCAGGGAGGAATCTGGAACATGCATTTGATTCCCTATGCCAAACAGTTTCTTGAAAATGTCTTATGCTACCAAGACAATCTTTATCCCATTGAGGAAAATGAAGGCAAGAAATAAGATAAGAGAAGCAAACCCAGAAGTATGAAATCTTGATTCTAATTATAGCTGTGTTCTAGGCTCCTGGTTGCATTTCCCACCATTCAGTTCGTTCCTATCACTCCTCTGCCTTCACTCTTACCTTTAACCAGAGTTCCACCTCGTCTCACATCTATTCTCAGATGGAATAGGCTCCTTGTGTATTTGCCAAAACCTCTTGCTCCTGTTACTCATAGATCTTACTTCGAGGTCATGTTGACACCCATGCCAATCCAGCCACACAAACCTCCCCCAGACAGCACACCTACTTCCCTTCATCATAAATAAATAGATGGGTAGGTAGATAGATAGATAGATAGATAGATAGATAGATAGATAGATAGATACATAGATACATAGATACATAGATAGATACATAGATAGATACATAGATAGATACATAGATAGATAAGATAGATAGACCGACCAACAGGTTTGGATCCTATTAAATTGTATATAGGAGCATGTAGGCATGCAATCCGGGACACTGTTGTTTGCAAGTGATAGAAACCAAATCCAAAGCAGCTTAAATCAAAAGAAGACATTCTTGGCTTTCTTAACCCTGCAAGGGGGAGTCTCAGAGACAAGCATCTAGACAAACTGGATGAATGGACTCAAACACTGAAGGGCCCTTCTCTACCTCTAGTCCTCTCTCTGCACATTAGCCTCATCCTTCCATGTCTGTTTTCTCTACATGGCAGGAAACAGTCTTTCTTCATTTGGTCTTTCTTCATTTAGTCTTTCAACAATATGTTGGGCATTGCACTACGCACTGGGATTACAGTAGTGAATAAATCAAAGATCACTCTCCCATAGAGCTCATATTCTGATAGTCATCAATACGTGCCAAGTCAGTAGACTATTTTTGGGTCAACATGGACACATACACATACACAAACTCACAGCTGAGAAACACACTTTTCTGGCCAGATATTTAAAAATCCTAGAGAATGTCTGTGATTGGTCAAGTATCTATCTAATATCAGACCCATTCCATAAGTCTAAATGCATCACTGAGCCAGGGCCATGTTCCTAGAAAAGGGGTGAGGAAGGGGTAATTTGGGAGCTACCTGGAAATTAGCATGTCTGCCCAGCTACCCCCTTAAAAATAATTTCCCAAAAGGCAGAGTATAATTTCTCCACATTTTGGAAAGACTTTGTGGTTTCCATTACCTTGTCCCGCACCTCAGCTGAGCACTACAGCTAATGCCGCTGTCCTCTCCCGTAGCAAAATGTCAACCAGAGAGGAGAAGCACAACCTTTTGTGGCTCTGTCTTCTTCCTGTAGATTCTTGAACGCTGCTTAATTGTAAACATGATGTCACATTCTGTCCACCTTGGGAAAACAGCTATTTTGGTATGGGATATTAACCTGAAATGTGCAAAAGGAAAGAAATCACTAAAGATGTTGAACAATAGACCAAAGAGATGAAAGTGGGAGCCAGTGACCCAGAAGATGAATTAATTGATAGACAAGGAAAATCTTACAAGTGGAACTACCTGAGGGCTTGGCTAGCTGCAGGAGGCAGATAATATTGAGCCTCAGTCACAGCTGCCCTGGATCAGTGTCTAAGGGTGTTAAGGAGGCTCCATATTGAGCAGTTGGAGGGGATGGGTTTCCAGAGATGGAGCTACCTACACGTTGGGGAAGACTAGACTCCAGCAATTCCAGAGAGACACTGAGGAATTACAACGAGTGCCTGTCTTATGAGGTAAGGTACCATATCGTAAGAATAGGATTCACAGGGCCCCTGGGTGGCTCAGTCAGTTAAGCATCTGCCTTCTGCTCAGGTCATGATCCCAGAGTCCTGGGATCGAACCCCACGTTGGGCTCCCTGCTTCGCGGAAAGCCTGCTTCTCCCTCTCCCACTCCCCCTGCTTGTGTTCCCTCTCTCCCTATCTCTCTCTCTCTCTGTCAAATAAATAAATAAAATCTTAAAAAAAAAAAAAGAACAGGATTCAAAGTCAGTCAACCTGTGGTTAAGTTCTGGCTCTGTCGTTTTTCCCCTGAAGGACAAATCCATTGCCCTATAAACCTATACGTTCTGTAATTTCCAGAACCGTAAAATAAGGACAATAATAGACCCACTCCCTCCAGCTTACAGGATTGATAGGTCTTTCCTGTAAGGAAAAAAGACTTCTCACCAAAGATGGTCACATCTAGATATCGTACATACCCTGTGCCCATCACTGAACCTCATATGAAGAAGGGGGTTTTGAAAAGGTGCATGAAAGTTGAGGGGAGACCTATAGTCCCCAGAGAGAAACCAAGAATCATCCACAGGCAGCAGCATAAATTATTTCAAAGGTACAACCGGCATATGGAAAGTGACAGCAAAACCTTGGGCCAGTAGCCATTCCAGGAACATACTCTGGTGACACACGGCTTTGGGGATAGCGCAATACTTGGCTGGGGCTCTTCTTGTCTCCTCACATCTAACCTTACAGAGACAGCTGCATGTCACAGGCATGCAAAGTCATTTCCCCACATGCTGTACACAGCTCATAAAATACTTTGGGATTCTGCTAGAGGAAAGGCACTAAAAAAAGATATTATTACTTCACATAAATTTAAAAAAAAATCTTCTTGACAAGGTAACAGTATGTGATCCATTTTCAATTTCTTGGCAGCCTCAACACCCCCAGGGGTTTCAGTTTTCCCATTATACACTGTAGCAGACAGGTTAGCTCCCACAGGAGGGGCAGCACTGGAGGCCTGCCTCCTGCAAAGAACGAGGAGTGATATCACCATTGCACAGAGAAAGGCTGCAGTTTGAGCAAAGCTCATTACCTCTTAGTATGCAGTGTCAATTCTCAGGGTTAAAAATAGTCCACTCTGATGTCTTTTAATGGAAGAGAACTTCACCCGAGCAATAACGGAAAACAAATTGTGTGGGACTCTAATACAATCGAGTGGTTGCAATCTGCACCTGCCCTTTCATGGAGAGTCCATGGTTTGATTGGATTGATAAATATCAGACAATAAAACCAAACGTAGGCTCCTCGTGACTGCTGTGATTGACAGTTGTCAAATACAGTGACGGATCAGGCTGTCTTTCAAGAGAGACATGATTCATAGACCTCATTACAGGTGGATGGATGGCGCATATGGACTGGAGTTGGTCTCTGGGCATTCATTCTCTGAAATGCCAATGGGGAGTAGGTGTTTGTATAAATGGCCAGGTCAATCCTTCTACCTACTGTATCCAATTACCTCTTCTCTACCTATGGAACTCCTGTCTAACTAACAGCTGGGCCTCCGTATCCAACCAACTTGGGCTGCTGTGTATACAGAGAGGCTTCACATCAATGGTTGTATTTATTGCATGTCTCCCTCCTTATTTGTGCTATTTATCTCTCAACTCACTCTATCTGCCTATCGATTTTTTTGTGTTGTTGTTCTCAGGCTGCTGCAATGAGTCAGAATTTAGAAATGACATACAATTAGATTTCTCTTGCCCAGAAGGATTCCTGGGTGTCCTGGGTTCTCATTCTATTTGAATTATTCTCTTTCCCTCTAGGCCAGGCATCTGACCAAGTGCTCAAGGAGGTTTATCATAGATCATAGATCAAAACTCAGCTAAAGTAGGAGGAGCATAAGGAGAAGATGGGAAGAAGTCAAAGAATAGAAGAAAATGCGTGTGTCCCCTCTTTCTGGTTTGGAGACTTTGCAGATGACATATGCCTAAATTAGAGAATATTTGTAATTTAAAGGGTAAATATGCAAATCATCTTTGTTTTAAAATCTGTTTAATTTTTTTGTCCTGTAGGCTGCTGAGTGCTAAAAGGAGACTGCTTACCAGTCTCTCTGGGAAGATTGCCTCCCGGGGTGATTGTCAAGCAATCTCAGGGGATTGGAGCTATCTGCTAAGTTCCCAGATCTGTCCATCTCTAGCAGCAAGTTGACATTAAAAATTAGGAGGAAAGAAAAATCTGTAAAGCAATAGCATGAATCTCTGCTTTGGCATTCTCTGTTAGGATGTTTCTGAACAGATATGTTAAATTTTGAAAAGACTTATACTGTTTTGTTTTGTTTTGTTTTTTAACATGTTAAGAATTTGACTTCTTGGAACTCTAATGAATATACCGCTAAGAACACATGAAGAGGGTACATTTTTACAACTCAGTAATGTTAAAAATAAGTCAATTAGATTTCATTTCAGATTTCTTAAAAGCTTAGTGGTTTCATTAATTGAAATCAGGGTCAGCCTTATTTCTAACCCAAACATATTTTCTGTGGCTCATCTGGGAAGATTTCCAACCAGACTGCCCTCTTTTTAAACAAACTACTTTGCAGTAATATCATAAATATTCTTCACTTTTATTAGTAGTAGTATTTCTAATAATAATATACACATTTAGTGCCTTTTTATTCCTCATAGCCTCCTCTTATATTTTATCTCAGTTTAATCCACTAACAACCTAGGAGATGGAGAATCTATGATTATTCATTTTGCAGAGAAAAGGAAACTCGGTGGGGCGCCTGGGTGGCTCAGTCGTTAAGCGTCTGCCTTCGGCCCAGGTCAGATCCCAGGGGCCTGGGATCGAGCCCCGCATTGGGGTCTCTGCTCTGCAGGAAGCCTGCTTCTCCCGCTACCAATCCCTCTGCTTGTGTTCCCTCTCTCGCTGTGTTTCTCTGTCAAATAAATAAAAAAAAATCTTTAAAAAAAATAAAAAATAAATAAAAATAAAAAAAAAAAAAAGAAAAGGAAACTCGGTGCAAAGTTGTTAGGTGACATTTAATGACAACCAACTAGTTCACACCAAAGATGAGATTTGAACCCTTATTTCTTCACTCCCAATATACATTTTTTTCATCATATGAAGGACCCATAAAATACTGGCAGAGGGAGAAAGGGAGAGTGAGTATCTCAACACCATGGAAGTGTATGCACAATTTTGTGTATGTGCATAATGTATTTTATCCTCCCCATGGGGAGATGATAAGCACCAATGAACTAGATAGTGGTGCTACTCTTTTTCCAATCACGAGGGAAAAATATATTCCTAATGACAGAAAGACTAGGTACCAGAAAGTAGCTGTCAGACCTTATTCAGTTCAGTTGCAACCATCTTTCTACAATGAGTTGACAAATGGAACCACTTTTTCAGAAAACTGAGATCAAAACTAGGAGATTGTATATGTATAAACATATATTTAACAACTATTTTGGAGCAGTTATTTGGACTCCCCCACATAGTAGGCCCTATGGGACCCTGAATGTAAACAACAATAAAAACAGAAAAAAAAAAAAAAAAGACAGACCCTACCCTTCAGGCACTTGCGATCGAAACATGGAACAAGGAAATCAGAAAAGATTAATGAATTAACCATGTTTACACTTTTATTTCTTCAGCTGTAAAACAGGACTAAGACAAGAAGCAAGAGGAAGCTAATATATTCCAAATAAGAAACAGGTGGTCAATCATATCTATACAGTTTCTCAGCAGGTTGGGACAATTTGTAGGTGTTTCCAGTAGAATCTCCTCTTGACACTCATCCCAATCTCTGCAACATGTTTAGACACAACACACCCTTCCTTAGGAGTCACCATAAAAAAATCATATTCCTGGCATAATACTTGAATCTCTCAATTTGTATTACTGACTTTCTTTTCTCTCTTCTTTATGCGTTATAATTTCCTTGATAGTAGAAACCATATCTTGTACATGGCATGTGAACAATAAAACTTTGTTGAATGAATGAATGAATGAATGAAAGGATGAATGAATGAATCTCGTGCGTCCTCCATGACTATTATAGGGCTTCAAAGTATTTTGGTGTCTGAATGACTATGCCAGATCTTGAAGGCAAAAATGAACATGAACCAGTAAAAAGGCACTTTAGGATAGTGAAAATCATCTACAAAGAAAGGAAGGGACATCCATAGGGGAGAAACAAGAAAATGTCAATTTCCCTGCATTTGAATATCTTTATTTCTTCTCTTTTTGCATTGGCCGTGTGATTTCTCAAAACCATAGTCGATGATATCCAAAATGCTATTCTGTGCCAGTGAGGAAGAAAGACTACAGTCCTATAGCTATCATCTAATCTGTAGTCTCCAATTAAATTGTTAATAATATGATATTTCCATGACTTTGGCTTTTGTGAATTTCAGATTAAAAGCAGTTTCCTCGACCAGTTAGGAAATAAACTTGCAAATTAACTTTAAAAAAAATGGATTCTAGAATATCCGATGATCTATCTACATGAGTTATTGGTAGTATTTCAGCTCCTGCATTCCTCTATCTATATAGACACTGTTCAAATCATTATTTGGAATTATCAAAACCTGTCACTGCTCAGCTTCCAAAACCACATCACAGCCTCTCAAGGCTGACTCCTGTAAGCAAATGCTTCAAAATGACTCCTGAGATTCCAGATTCCAAAAGAGCCAAGTCCCTAAAATGAGAGAATAAAGTCAATGCCTTTGCTATAATTTTCTTCTTTTTCTTTTTTAAAGAAAGTTAATAATGAGGCTTCTCTCTCCAGGATCAACTTCAATTCTGTAGCCAATAGTCAGTTTAAACAGCTATTTTCACCCATCTAATAATAATTTTAGATCCAACTGGAAAAAAAATTGTTTGATGAGACAGAGCTTTATCCATTAACTGGGAAGCCTAAGAGTTATGATGAAGGGAAATGAGCTAGAACAAGATTGTGTCTCCATCTGAGGAGTGAAATCTTGCCAAGAAGGCAGGGCAAAGCATGCTGCTTCCATAATGGTGTTTGAAGTACCCCAAACTATCAGCCCTTCACCAAGCTTTCCTGGCTTGCAATTGAGGTTTTCTGGGCGTGAGTTGTTTGAAGAATCAGCATTAGTTTGATCAGCCATGAGACACTTTTAATGAATCAAGTTAACACCAAACTTCGAAAGTCCCTCCAAAGATGATGCCGAGTAATCAGCTAAGGTCTTTTCTACATGGTGTATATCCTTTCGGCAATAACCTGCTCTCACTTCTGCTCATTTAAATCCTTTCATCTCAGGATCCAGCCTAAGTACATGCTCTCCAAAGCCTTCCCTGAAGATCTCAGTCCATGGTAACCACTTTTTCCCCTGCACTTGGTGTCACTCATTTGTTCAACCAACTATTCTGAGTACCTACTGTGCATACAGGACTGTGTTAAACCCTGGGGATGCAAAGATAAATATGACAGGTTCATCATTTCAAGGATCCTACTGCCAGTGCCTATTCATATTTCCACTCATAAACCAGTGTTTACAACACAGGATATTGAGGGCTACGATAGGGAGAGGCACAAAGTTCCACACTCATCCAATTCTAGCCACGGAATACTGAGCAAGCACTGTTAGAGCTGAATTTACAGAATGATTAGGAATTCAAATGACAAAGAAGGGCAAGAAAAGCAATCCAAGCCAAGGAAATTGCTTGTGGAAAGGTATGAGTTGAGAAAACATAAGTAATTCAGGGTGGCTGGAGAGTTAGAGTTAACTGGGAGAGGGGAGAAAGTGCAGCTAAATAGGCAGACAGGAGCCAAATCAGAAAGGATCTGGGAAGCCATTCAAAAGAGTTCACGTTTTATCCCATAGGCAAGGAGGAGCTATTGAAGAAGTCCAAATGTGGAGGCAACAGGTCTATATCTGCATATTCTATAAAGATAAATGTCCTGCTGAATATGTGGAAGGCGGTTTAGAGTGGAGTATGGAAGCATGCAGGTGTCTTTGGAGGTCCACTTAAGAGATAAGTGTCCAGATGAGAGAGAAAAAGTATATGTACAAAAAAGGGGAATGAGAATAGCAATAAAGAAGAGGAAATTGATTCCAGAAATGTGTTTAGACCTCTATTGTATTCTAGCATTTATCCCATTTGGCCTGCCATTATGACGATTTAAGTCCTTGAAATGGTAAAGTCCTTGATGGTAATGGTTGCTCTTGTTTAGCATTCTCTTCCCCAAGGCTTACCATGCTCTATTGAAAGCAGCTGAAACTCATCATATTTATATTGAAATCTATCAGGGGGTTCTGCATTGTACATTAAAGTAGTCAGTTGTAGACTTGGGCCTTGTACTACCGTTTGGTGTCAGTCAGTGACGGTGGATAAATAAGAATATTAATTAAAGAAGCTCATGCTCTCATCTCATTTCTAGTCCTTAGAAATAAGGACTAGAATCATCTAGGAAGCCAAAAATCAATAATCTGACTTTGTCTGATATGAATTATCTTTTATGATAGAGGAATACACAAGATAGCTAACTCTAAGCTAACTCTCTATCTTGGTACCATTTTCCCATCTGAACCATAGATTGGAGCCTGTATTCTCAAGGGAATGATGTTCAGAGCCTCTGAATTGGGTCACTTCCCATCACCATCATTAAGTAGGAATTAGTGAGGCCTCACCGGGAATTCAATGAAAACTATAGTCTCAAAATTGAAATAAGACTGTATGCAGTCTGTCCTAGGGGAGACAGTATCCTAAATTGGACAGGTTGTGTCTCTGGGGTTGCTTGAGGGACATGCAAACAGTGTTACTCTTATGAAAATGCAATGTAATTAATCCATCTTAACAGCCAGTTATAGGCAACCACTGACTATTAGTGGATGGGATATATTTATATGAATTATAAACATGATAAAAATAATTAAGGCTTACAGATAGATATGTATACTTCCACTGGGCACAAATACTGTGGTATCAGGGGTCCTATTCCGCTGGTTGCTTCATTGAACAGAAGTGGAAATTCTCCAGAAATTAATTACAATTTCCTGGCTAAACAGGAGATCATTAACAAATCACATAGCATGCGTTGGACAAATTCTTTGAAACTTACACACTCATATGGGTGTTATCTTCCAAGGTCACCAAAATTTAAAGTTATATGCTTATTCAAAGGCACTGATGGGCCCTAACTTGAAAACAAGATAAGAGCCATGTTAAAAAAAAAAAATCAGCTTCATTACTGCTGGGTTAGTTACATTTCACAGGAGTTCACATTCTAGTTTTATTCTCCAGGCCAGAAATCTGATGCTTAATCAAGCAGATAAGAGCCACCTGTATACCTTATGCAAATGTAAACATAAACCGTATGTAGAAAAACCACATGCTGTCATTGAATGCATGAGAGCAAGAGATCAAAATCTCTTAGAAATAAGAATATGACAGTGCCCAAGCCTTGGCATAAGTGCATTAATACCGTAGGCTGGTACTATGTCTGTAGTGTTTAAAGTTCTATTCCTAGCACCTAACAGATTCTCAGTCATAATAGGTATATAGTTCATAATTAGTAGGTACACAGTTCAAATAATTATTACATGGTTATTTTTCCTAGGTTGTTGCTTTCATTTTGCCATTTATGACTTTTTGGGACAAAAATACTTCTAGCTAAAAAAAAACAAATCTAGCTACTTTCTGTCCCTACTTGCCTCCATTAACCCTATGGTGAGAGATGCTTCTTCAAAACCCCAAAGTGCCTTAAATAGACACACAGGAAAGGGATGAGGAGGTGGCATTTACGTACACATAGTGAAATTTGGTTAAGACATAACGTAGTGTGAACTGTACAATTGCCTAGCTGGAAATCTAATGGCAGGATAAATGGGATTCTGTAATAAGATATTCATAAATAATCTATGAAATTGAATCTTAAAAATGGTAAGATTCTGATGATTTACATGTGCTTTATAAATATATCAAATATTATGATTCAAGAAATTGGAATGAGGTTTCAGTAATATGTCTTATTCAGCTTCATCTCGTCATCCAAATTACTTATCAAGTCTCACTGAGGACTGCCTTCTCAAGCAATCCAACCCTGAATTGGATGCTTGGGGATTTCTCCTTGAATGAATGCAATGTTTAGTTAGGCCAAAATATTTGATCTTTATGCAGTCTGGCCTGACATACTATTAACTTGCAAATGGCTAAGATAGAAGACTGTTGTCCATATAATCAACCAGATATTTAAATAGGATCCAGGTGTGAAATCTCATTATTGCTTTGGGGGGCAAGAGAGGAAAGAATGAGTGCAGGAGTAAAAAAAAGCCAATAGGCGTAACTATTCCAGGGGTTTTCATTGATGTAATTTCACTGGTAATGAAGCCTAAGACAATTTATCCCATGAGCTCTGTTTCAGTAATGTGATAACAAAAAATAGACAAAAATGAGTGGCTTGAGATAAGTGTAAGTAGGTCATCTTCCCAAAGGAAACAACTCTAGTCTTCTCACTCTAGCTGATGGTAATTAGTACTATTCAAAATGATGGTTCAAATCCAAAAATAACTGAAGTTTAGAACTTCTTGAGAACACAGGGAAGGCTCAGAGGTCCAGGGCTCAAGTGCAACCTAAAGTCCACCTTCCTTAGTTTTTCAGTCAAGCCTGTTGGTTTGCAAAATTTACTCATTTACAGAAATCCAAAGTTTTTGAGTAATAATAATAGCTAATATGCAGTGAATTGTTACTATGTATCAAGCTGAAATCTAGGTCCATTATTACATTTAATTCTCAAAACAATTATGTGAGGTTTGTGAATTTTGGTCTCTGTTTTACAGAAACTGAAACTCAGAGGAGAAATTATTCAAAGCCATTATATGTAATAAGATGCAGAGCTAAGACTGGAAAACTACATCCTCTTGATGACAAAGTCCATGTTCTTTACTCCAAGGGAAATGGCTCTAGTCATATGCCCTTTATATAGTGGAATCATTATCCATCAAGATTTTGGAGAAGGAAAGTCTAGATAGAATAGTATTATTATTTTCAAATATGCTACTTATGATGTAATAGATGATGGCTTGGTAAATTAGATAACACACACTTTTTTGTCCCTTTTAAACCCCCATAGAGTCACCATGTACACAAAGACTATCTCCTTAGGAGGATTTCTGCTGTATTTTACTAAAACAACTATACCAGGCATGAAATTTCCTTGTGGCATGAAAATTGCATGCCCCTGCACACTTCACCCCTCCTAATGCCAGCTGATGTTCTTAGAGTATGTGAAAAATCTAAGTGTCCAAGCTATACACAGAACTCTAATGGTTGTTAACAAGAATCTTACTAAACACCATTAAGGCACAACAGAGGTCTTTCCATATACGAAAGATCACCACTAAGGGAAGAATTGCAGGAACAGTATGACAGAAGAGTTAAAGAAAAATCATATGATTCTATAAGCCTATTCTTTAGACATTTTGGATTTTGGTCTCTTGGCCATCAATTTCAGTTGAATTCAAGAAGAAGGAGGAGGAGGAGAAGAAGGACGAGGAGGAGGAGGACGAAGACGATGACGATGATGGGGGGAGGAGGGGGAGGAGGAGGGGAAGGAGGAATGGAAGGAGAAGGAGGAGGGGAGGAGGGGGAAAGAAGAGAAGAAGAAGAAGGTCTCATAGATACATATGATCAGTTTCATAGTCTTGTGGTCATATTCTCTTTGGGGATTACCTGCTTGTCTTAGGCTGTAGGTGAGCCCAATACCAATGTGGCTTTCCTATAGTATTCTCTTTCGAGATCTTATGGACTCTAAAATGTTGACTATATCTAAGGTGCTCTTCTGAGAGGACTTACTCACTGGTTGCTGCAGATGCTGTGATAAGCTACCCAGATCATTCTTCAGAAATAACTGGTTCCCCTATCTGCTAGGAATGCCCTCACCCATCATCAGTCCCCTTTTGTGATTGCCTCACTTTGACTAAAGACAAATTCCTTGTCCTTGTCCTTCCTTCCTTGTCTTTCCTTGTCCAAAGTCACACCTCCTTCCAGACATCCCGAGGCCAGTGACTAATTAACATAAAGATCTACCCTCCTTTGTTCCCATAAGGCATCCCAGATCCAGGAACTACTGATAGGGTCAGAGAAATTCACTGGGGCTACATCGCAGCTTAATTTTTCTCTCCACCCAAATCCCATGTCCTTGCCTACCTTCCACAGGTGTTGATCTCAAGAGTACTTCCTGATTAAAGACCTTTATGCTAATCTCTGCTTAACATTCTGCTTCCCAGAAAATCCAACCTATCACACGTGTGCTAATAAAATTTACTTAACAAGCTTTTCTAAAATTATCACATGTTCTTAAGTATAGGAACCTATAAGAAAAGAATAGGAAAGGGAAGCCACAGGGAAATGTAAAGACAGACAGCCCATCTATGAAATCAAGAAAACTTTTACACCTTTGGGTTGCCCAAATGCACTAGCATTAAAAAAGTTTGTTGTCACAGGGGCACCTGGGTGGCTCAGTTGTTCAAGCATTTGCCTTCCACTCAGGTCATGATCTCAGGGTCTTGGGATCAAGCCCCATGTTGGGCTCTCTGCTCAGCAGGGAGTCTGGTTTTCCCTCTGCCCTTGCCACTTGTTCTCTCTCTCTCCCTCTCTCTCTCTCCCTCTCTCTCTCTCTCATAAATAAATAAATAAAATCTTTTAAGAATTTGTTGCCACAATCATATCATTACCGAGAGTTAATTTGTAGCTAAACTACCCATGATATGCCTTGGGCCATACCAAGTGAAGAAAAATCTATAAGGGAGAGTCACTGCTTATGGGAAAAGCATGATAATCAAGAGTCTGGAATGTAGCCTCCCTTCCCCATCTCCCAGTTCTCTGACTTCCATTCCAGGTCCTGGTCTCCAAAGAGCAGGAAAATGATGGGCTTAGCAGCTTTATGGCAATAATGGATCCCATCAAGCATTGCAACACCTTCTTACTATTTGTATATGTTTGCTTCTGTTGTAGGAACAAAGATCCGAGAAGCAGAAATAGAAGCATCAGATAATAGACATATAAAAAGCCAGAGATGTTAACATCCAAAGTGTAGGTAATATTCTGTATTGCTGGATCAAATTCATTCTTTTTTTTTAATTCATTCTTTTCTATAGCTCTGTTTTCCTTATTCCAATTGTGAAAAAGCGCATCATAGCTGCTGCTATTGCTGATTTGAAAAATAACATATCAGGTTATTTCATACACAGAGAACAGTGTTCTTTCCATAAGGTAATGTCAGTTAAATTCCAAGCGATGCCCAGTATGGCACATTTATTCTAAATGACCAGCGTTTTATGTAGTCTAACCATAGTATGCAATGTGAACTCCAGAATCTAGCATTCTGGCAAAGGTCAAAGCCTTTGCATCTCCATTGAGGAAGGGGAAGATTATAAAGCTTTGGGAGCCTTTAGAGAGGGAGAGGAGGAAGCTAATTCATAGCAACTGAGAGTCATGGAATTTTCTAAAATCAGGAAGTTAAAAACCTGTCTTCTAGTCAGTCATGCTGGGTGCTCAAAGAATTCAAGCTGTTTCACAGAAATATATTACATGGGTTGGTTTCTCTGGGCTTCCTGATGGATCTTTGATTAATTTTTTTTAAAGTGAATAAATCCAAACAGAGCTACCCTATTCCATCTTCTGTGTCTCCTCTCCCTTTGCACCCACTTTCCGAACTTTCTGAAATCTGGCTAATCCCAAGTCTACATTAAGAAGAAATCATGACTAGAGCTTGGCCGAATGGTTTGCCACTCACCCCCAAGAGCGACTGCTTAAAATTGAAGCATGCCAAAGAATCCCAGCTTGCAGGGTCCACCCGCAGAGTTTTGATTCAGTAGGCTCAGGATGACGCCTGGAAATCTGCATTTTTAGTAAGTTCCCAGTAGTTGTTGATGGTGCTTTTCTGAGGACCAAACTGAAACCACTTCTGCAAAGAGTCTAAAGCCTTCGCATAGACCAGGTAAAGATATGGCAGCATGGGGGTGCAAGGGTTAGGAGTTAATTCAGTTTTTTTCAAGAAAGGTCCTTGATAGAAAAAAAAAATCCTGAATGACAAAGGGCCCGGTACCCTTCCAGGGGTAAAGAACCCCTTAAGAGAGGTTACACTATAGAAGTGCCAAGTGTAATGGCCGGTGTACAGAAGGGTCTCTATAAATGGGGAGGGGAGGGGAGAACTAGCCAGATGTCATTGGCCGATTCTTGTTGATTGTACTTAGAAAAAGTTATAGAACATTCTGTTTAGATTTTGCCATGAAAACGAAATTAAGAAAATGAGCTTGCTCTCTAAAGAGAATGTGTGGGTGTAGCTGCAAATGTACCAGGGCAGAAAACAAATACAAGAAACTTAGTAAGTAAAGTAACAAAAATCAAAGGCAAACCTGACCCCTCGTTTCCTCTGGTCTCATGCTACAAATTGAAATGGAGAAAGTAAGCTTACAAGAATAAATGGTACAAAGTAATTTAGCTGCTTTGCAAAGTTCTTTAAGTTTTAATAATGGCAGAAAGATCCCTTTTTAAAATATGAATTTCATCTCGCCTATGTGCCTTTAAGGGAGCATAACTTATTCATACTTTTCTCCTTTCTTCTAATTTACTGACTCTTTCCATCTCTGGTGCTCTCCCTTTCAGCTAGAACAATGAAGTTTTGAAGATGGATATGTAGTAACAGCAGCATCTTCAGTCCCTCTACGACTCCTCATTATAAGGTTATTTTCTTATGTTTTGAAATAGAAATGCTGCCTTTGATGCTACCGTTTAAATTTTCTTTTTTTTCCTTTTTCTAAAAGAAGTGTCCCCTGCTTATTACCTAGCCTTGTCATCTCGGCACAATGTGGTAAATAGCATTCTAAATAAATATTTTCTAATATGCCTTCAAGTACAACTTTCCTTTTGAGTGCAAATAGGATAATTGGACAGAGGAGAAGAAAGCCGCATTGAATGCACTGCTTTAAGGGAGGGGGGTTGGTGATTTTTGTTTGGGGGCTCTGATGCAAGGCTCATCAGCAATTTCCAGGAGAGCCTGGGGAATGCAGGAACAACACTTTCGTGATTGGGCTGCCTGCATTTGAATCTCAGCAGGGGCGAGGATTTGAGGCACTCTTCTGACTAGAGAGAGTAATTCTCTTTGTAAGTCTCATCCTTCCTGGGCTTTTCTGGAGCATTCTCAGCTCCTCATGACTTATTTCCATTGGCCTCTCCATGCACTGTACTTCCTAGAATTCTTTTCATTCTTCTTCTTTCCTCAACTCTCGGAGTTGTGTGTGTGTGTGTGTGTGTGTGTGTGTGTTTTCCCCCTACCTCAGTTTCCCTGTCTTTCAGTGCTTCTTCCTGTCTATCTCTCTCATGTTTCTACTGACATATGGATCTGCTCAACTCACTACAGGAGTTGCTTTTGGTCTCCTGACAACACAGGTTCTACCACCCTGACAAGCAGCAAGAGGCACGCAAGAGGCAGGCGTATGACAGACAGCAAGAGACACGCAAGAGGCAGGCGTATGTTAATTTCAGGGAGGTGTGGGGAACAGATAAGTGGTTGCCAGTTTCAGGCACAAGTTACTTAATTAAAAGCCAGAAACTCTTAGCTCTGGTTGTCACTTTCCTCCTTTGAGAGTACAGTCACCCCTTTGGTGTCCCGGCTCTTGAGAAGCCCCTGTCTGGGCTCCTCTCCGCTCTGTGAAGTTGAGACTAGTCTCTCCAGCTGTCAGGTATTGGGCAAAAGAGGGAAAATGAAAGAGGAGCCTGGAAGCTAGAAACAGGGAAACAGCCATTTGCACAGCATCGAAGCACAAGCCAGAAAGCAAAATATTGGACTTAACGTTGTCCCCAAACATCAGTCCTATGCCTCCCATGTGCCTGCCACTCTCCCTGACCCTGAGGAAGACCAGAGCAATAAGATGCAATATAAATTCTTATGGAGATTGTGTCCTATTTGAGGAGCCAGATGTATAAACACCTAGAGGCTTTACCATCCCCTATAGAGCGTGGGAGCCTGAGCCTCAGCTCAAGCTGTGTGAACTCCAGAATCTAGCATTCTGGCAAAGGTCAAAGCCTTTGCATCTCCATTGAGGAAGGGGAAGATTATAAAGCTTTGGGATGTCCTGTCTCCAGCCTCAGCTCAAGCCAAACTCACCTACTCATGGGTCCTCTGTTCCCATAGTCCATCTGTGCCTCTTCCCACAAATTATTAGGATGACCCACTTGACTTCTTGCCACTTGACCCACTTGACCCAACTTCCCACTTGACCAGCTGTCCTTCTTCCTTACCCTCCAAATCTTAATTCGAGCATTCCTCCTTTGAGTCAGAGTGGCACACGCACACCTGTTTGCCTGGGATTTTCTCGGTCCTAACTGTGGAAGTCGTGAGTTCTAAGAACACCTCCATTCCATGCAAATGAGGGTAGTTACTCATCCTGGTCAAATCTCTTGATGATAAGCACTTTCAAAAATTGACAGCTTTATTGAGATAGAACTCACAGACTGTTAAATTCATCCTTTAAAAATATACTAGTCAGGGTTTAGTAAATACACAGTGTGGTACAACCATCATCGTTGTCTAATTTTAGAACATTTTCATCCATCCTGGAAGGAACACCTCCCCGTGAGGAGTCACCTCCCATCACCTCCCCTCATTAGTCCTCAGCAACCATGAATCTTCTTTTTGTCTCTATAAATTTTTTTTAAGATTTTATTTATTTATTTGACAGAGAGGAGAGAGAGCACAAGCAGGCAGGGGCGGGCGGGGAGCAGGCTCCCGGCTGAGCCCAATGTGGGACTCCAGCCCAGGACCCTGAGATCATGACCTGAGCCAAAGGCAGAGACTTTAACCCACTGAGCCACCCAGGTGCCCCTGTCTCTATGAATTTAACTATTCTACACATTTCAGATAAATGGAATCATACCACATGTGGCTGTTTGCGACTGACTCTTTTCACTTAGGATGAGGTTATCCAGGTTCATCTATGTCTTAGTACATATTCCATGCTTTTTAATGGCCAAGTAATATTCCATTGTGTAGATAAGCCACATTTTGCTTGTCCATTCATAAGTTGAATATCCATTTATAGATACTGAGCTGTTTTCACTTTTTGGATACTCCAAATAACGCTGCTGTGAATATCCATGTACAAATTCTTGATGGACATATGTTTTTATTTTCGAAGAACATATTTAAGACTAGAATTGCTGGGTCATAGGATAATCTATGATTAACCTTTTGAGGAACTGCCACAGTGGTTTCCAAAGTGGCTGCATTATTTTACAATCTTGCTAAAAATGTATGGGGTTCTAATTTCTCCACATCATCAATATTTATTATCTGGGTTTTTTGTTTTGTTTTGTTTTGTTTTAATTTTAGCAATCCTAGGGGATAGGAAGAGGTAACTCATATGGTTTTGAGTTGCATTTTCCTAAAGACTGATGATGGTGAGCGTTTTTTTTTTGTTTCGCTTTGTTTTGTTTTTTTGGTGAGCATTTTTTATTGTGCTTGTTAAACATTACTATATATATATTTGAGAAATGTTTATTTAGATTCTTCAAAAAATTTGTATATATATTTATTTGAAAATATATGTAAATATATAATCTCTTACCAGTTTTATAACTTGCAGGCACAAGATCAATATCCAAAAACCAGTTGTATTTCTACATAGTAACAAAATTCAAAATGAAATTTAAAAAATTCACTTACAATTGCATAAAAACTCAAATACTTAGGAATAAATATAAGAAAAGGATTGCAAAACTTATACCTGAAAGCTATAAAACTAATGATATAGTCCAATATTTTAGTTCAATATTTTCTCCTTTTCTGTGTGTTGTCTTTTCACTTTCTTGGTAATGTCATTTGAAGCACAATATTTTTTTTTTGAAGCACAATATTTTTAATTTTGATCAAATCCATTTTATTTTTTGTTGTTGTTGCTGGTGCTTTTGGTGTGATATCTAAGAATGCCTCTTCCATTAGCCACAAATATTTATTTTATGTTTAATTTTAAGAATTTCATCATTTTGGTTCTTATATTTAGTTCTAGATACATTTTTTAGTTAATTTATATATTTGGTATGATGTACGGGCCCAAGTTCATTCTTTTGCATGTGATATCCAGCACCATTTGTTGAAAAGACTATTCATTCTTCACTGAATAATCTTGGCATCCTTGTCCAAAGTAAGTTGACTGTAAATGTAAGGGTTTATTTCTGGACTCTTAATTATATTCCATTGATCTATAGGTCTATCCTTACGCCTGTACTACACTGTCTCAATTACTTTAGATTTGTAGTAACTTTTGAAATTAGAAAGTGTGCGTCCCCAACTTTGTTTTTCTTTTTCAAGATTGCTTTGGTGTCTCTGGGTTATTGCATTTTTTCTTTTTTAAGAGAGAGATAAAGTGTGTGCATGTGCACCCACGAGTAGTTGGGGGGAAGGGACAGGAAGGGAGAGGAAGAGAGAGAATCCCAAGCAGACTCCACACCCAGGGCAAAGTCTGATGTAGAGCTTGACCGCAGGGCCCTGAGATCATAACCTGAGCTGAAATCCTGAGTCATTGCATTTTCCTATGAATTTTAGGATCAGCTGGTCACCTTCTGCAAAAATGCAGGTGAAATTTTATTGAGGATTGTGTTGAATCAGTAAATCAGTTTAGGAAATGTTGCCATTTTAACAATACTAAATTGTCCAATCCATGAGTATGGGATGGTTTCTAATTATTACATGTTCTTTAACTTATTTCAATAGTTTTGTAGCTTTCAGGTATAAGTTTTGCAATCCCTTCCTTATATTTATTCCTATTTGATTTTTTATGCTATCATAAGTGTTTTTAATTTCATTTTTAATTTCATTACTGTGTGGAAATACAATTGGTTTTTGTAGATTGATCTTTTATCTGCCATTATGTTGAACTTGCTTGCTATCTCTAATAATTTTTTATGAATTCCTTATGATTTTCTATGTAAAAGATCATGTCATTTGTAAATAGGTAAAGCTTTATTTCTTCCTTTCCAATCTGGATATCATTTTTTTTCTTTTTTCTTGTCTAATTGTCCTGTGCAGCACCTCCAATATGATACTGAATATAATGGTGAGAGTGAACAATTTTAAATATTGTTCCTGTTTGAAGAGGGAAAATGCTAGTGTTTGCTATTAACTATGATGTTATCCATGAGTTATTCATAGGTGTTCTTTATCAGGATGACTAAATTCCCTTTTAATCCTAGCTTGTTCAATATTTTATCATTAAGAAGTGTGAGATTTTATCAAATGTTTTTTATGTGTCTATTGAGATGATCATGTATTTTTTTACTCTTTTATTCTATTAATATAGCATAATATAGTTACTGATTTTTTTGTATAATAAGTCAATCTTGCATTCCTGGAGTAAATTCCACTTGGTCATAATGTATAATCCTTTTATTATCCAATTGGATTCAGGTTGCTGGTATTTTGTTGAGGATTTTTGTGTTTATGTTCATAATGAGTAATAGTCTATTCCTTTACTTGAGATACTTTGTTTTGTTTGGGAATTGAGGTAACACTGGTATTGTAAAATGAATTGGAAAGTGTTCAGATCTCTTCTAACTTTTAGAAGAATTTATAAACTATTGACATTATTTCTTCTTTAAACCTTTAGTGGAATTTACCAGTGAAGCCATCTGGGTCTGGACTGTCCTTTGTGGAAAGATTTTAGTCATTAATTAAATTTCTTTATTCATTATTGATCTTTTTAGATCACTGTTTCTTGTTGAGTAATTTTCGGTAGCTTGTGTGATTCTGAACATCTGGTCTTTTGCACATAGATAGCCACATTATCTAATTTGTTGGCATACAATTGTTCATATTATTTCCTTATATTTTTTTTTATTTCTGTGAAATTGGTAAATAGGTTTCCACTCCAGCAAAATTCCTGATTTTAGTAATTTGAGCCTTCTATCTCTTTTCTTAGTCCAAAGTATTGTCAATTGTGTTGATATTTTCAAAGGAACATTTTTCATTTATTTTTCTCTATTGTTTTCTGATTCTCCATTTTACTCATACTTGCTCAAATCTTTATTACTCCCTTTCTTCAGTGTGCTTGGGCTAAATTTGCTCTTCTTCCTCTAGAGTTTTCTTTTTTACTATAGGCATTGACAGCTATAAATTTCCATCTAAGCACTGCTTTCATTGCATCTCACAAGTTGATTGTATGCTGTTTTCATATTTACTTATTTCAAAGTATTTTCTAATTTTCTTTTGATTTCTTTAACCCATTGGTCATTTAGCAATGTGTGTTTCATTCCTGTATACTTGTGAACCTCCCTAACTTTT
This sequence comes from Procyon lotor, assembly GCA_028646535.1. NCBI lineage: Eukaryota > Metazoa > Chordata > Mammalia > Carnivora > Procyonidae > Procyon > Procyon lotor. The sequence continues at coordinate 72,274,132 of CM053613.1, forward strand.
TTGTTATTTTGTTTCTAAGTTTGGTCCACTATAGTCAGAGGACACACTTTGTACAATTTAATCCTTTTAAATCTATTACCGTTTGTTTTTACAGATGATCTACCTGAAGAACGTTCCATGTGCACTTGAGAAAATTGTGTATTTTGCTAGTGTTAAGTGGAATGTTCTACAGATGTCTGTTGTTTCTAATTTCATTATAGTATTTATCAAGTCTCCTACTTCTCTGTTGATCTTCCTAATTGTCCTATTTTTGAAAATGGGATATTGACATCTCTATATGTTACTATTTAATTGTATATTTCTCCCTTCATGTAATAAATATATAATAAATAATGCGTATATACATGTATAAAATTGTTATGTCTTCCTGATAGGTTGACCCTTTATTATTACAAATGTTCAGTTTTTTTATCTTTACTAACAATTTTTGTCCTAAAGTCTATTTTGTTTGGTATTAATATAGCCAGCTTTCTTTTGGTTACTTTTGGTTGATATTTATTCTTCTATTCTTTTATTTCAGCCTATTTTTGTCTTTGAATATAAAGCTTGTCTCTTGAAGATACTATATAACTGGATTTTTTATCCATTCTGCTAACCTTTTTTTTTTTAAGATTTTACTTATTAATTTGAAAGAGAGAGAGAGAGAGAGAGAGAGAATGAGAACACAAGTAGGGAAGAGGAGCAGAAGAAGGAGGAGAAGCATATTCCCCACTGAGCCTGATGTGGGGCTCGATCCCAGGACCATGGGATCATGACCTGAGCCGAAGGCAGACGCTTAACAGACTGAGTCACCCAATTGCCCTAATCTCTATCTTTTGATTACAATGTTTAGTCACTACATTGAATACGTTTACTGATAAGGTAGGATTTATATCTACTCTTTTACTATTTGTTTCCTACATTTTGCGTGTCTCTTTTTGTTCCTCAATTCTTCCACTACTATCTTCTTTTGGATAAAATATATATTTCTCAGTATGCATCATTAATCTTCTTGTCATCTTTTAAGTAATATATTTTTCATTATTTTCTTAGTGATTGCCCTGAGGATTGCAATTATGGTGTTAACTCAAAACAATCTAGTTCCAATTAATATCAACTTAAGTTCAATAGCATATAAACACTTTGTTACAATATAGTTCTGTCACCTCACCTCTCCTTTGTGCTATTTTCCTACAAATCATATCTTTTTCAACATAAACCCATAAATACAATTTTCTAAACTATTGTTTATGCAGTTCTCTTTTAAATCAAGTAGGAAATGCAAATGCACAAATATACATTAATACCGTCCTTCATAATTACATATGCAGTTACCTTTACTAGTGCTTTTTATTTTATGTAGATTTCAGTTACTGTCTAGTTTCCTTTCATTTCAGACTCAAGAACACTTAGTATCTCTTGTAAGGTGTGTCTATTAGCAATGAACTGTCGATGTTTATCTGGAAATGTCTTAAATTTTCATTCATTTTTTGAAGGATAGCTTTGCTGGATATAGAATTATTTCTTTCAAGTTTTTATTTAAATTCTAGTTAGTTCACATACAGTATAATATTAGTTTCAGATTCGTGATTCAATAATTATATACGTCACCCAGTGCCCATCATAAGGGCACTCCTTAATCTCATCAACTATTTGACCCATCCTTGATTCTACCACGCTTATGGTAAACATCAGTTTATTTTCTATACTTAAGAGTCTGCTTCTCTATTTTTTTTCACTTTGCTAATATTTTCGTCTCTTAAATTCCACGTATCAGTGAATCAGATGGCATTTGTCTTTCTCTGACTGACTTATTTCCCTAAGCTTAATACTCTGTAGTTCTATCCATGTCCTTGAAAATGGCAAGATTTCATTCTTTTTTATACCTGAGTAATATTGTAATATTCTAATATATATTCTAATATTTATATTAGAATATTAACATATTAGAATAGTAATATTCTAATATATATGAATAATATATTAATTAATATTTTAGAATGGTAATATTCTAATATATAAATATAGATATACATATATATGTCACATCTGCTTTATCAATACATCAGTTCATGGACATTTGGGCAGTTTCAGTAATTTGGCTGTTATAGATAATGCTGCTATAAACATCACAGTGCATGTACCCCTTCGCATGAGTATTTTTGTACTTTTTAGGTAAATACCTAGTAGTGCAATTCGTGGATTTTAAGATAGTTCTATTTTTAGCTTTTTGAGGAAACTACGTACATTTTTCCAGAGTGATTACCCCAGTTTCCATTCCCACCAACAGTGTGCAAGGGTTTTCCTTTCTCCACATCCTCAACAACACCTGTTCCTCCATGTGTTGTTTAACTATTCTGATAGAGGTGAGGTGATATCTCATTGTAGTTTTAATTTGCATTTCCCTGATGATTAGTGATATTGAGTATCTTCTAATGTGTCTGTTGGTCATCTGGATATCTTCTTTGGAGAAATGTTTATTCATTTTTTGGGTATTGTATGTGATAAGTTCTTTATATATTTTGAATAGTGACCCTTTATCAGACATGTCATTTGCAAATATCTTCAGTTTCATAGGTTGCCCTTTAGTTTTGTTGATTGTTTGTTTCATGTGCAGAAGCTTTTATTTTTTTTTTTAATTTTTATTAACATATAATGTATTATTTGCCCCAGGGTACATGTCTGTGAATTGTCAGGCTTACACATTTCACAGCACTTAACAGCACATACCCTCCCCAATGTCCACAACCCAGCCAACCTATCCCTACCCACCCACTCCCCCCCCCCCCACCCGGCCACCCTTAGTTCATTTCTTGAGTCTAGGAGTCTCTTATGGTTTGTCTCCCTCCCCATCCCTTTCTGTTTCATTTCTCTACCCCACGCCCCCCCAAACTCCCGCCTTGCCTCTCAAATTCTTCATATCAGAGAGATCATGTGATACTTGTCTTTCTCTGATTGACTTATTTCGCTTAGCATAATACCCTCCAGTTCCCTCCACGTCGTTGCAAATGGCCACATTTCGTTTCTCTTGATGGCTGCATAGTATTCCATTGTATATATATACACCACATCTTCTTTATCCATTCATCTGTTGATGGGCATCTAGGGTCTTTCCATAGTTTGGCTATTGTGGACATTGCTGCTATAAACATTCGGGTGCACGTGCCCCTTCGGATCACATTTGTATCTTTAGGGTAAATACCCAGTAG
>CM053613.1:72277819-72343124 GCA_028646535.1 Procyon lotor
TTTTGTCAAGGTAAGAGTAGATGGGTGAGAGAGAAAGATTCTCTGGAGTTCCTCAGTTTTCACTGATTGATTAACTAGGTCTTGGCTGGATATTCTCGCTGATCTTCTGGGGAAGGGGCCTGTTGCCATGGTTCTCACATGTCTTTGCCTGAGGCGGAATTGCACCGCCCTTGCCAGGGGATGGGCCAAGCACTTTGCTCAGGTCCACTCTTGGGAGTCTTTGTTTCCTGAGCGCTTTCCGTACTGCCCTGGAGGCCAGGAGTGAAAATGGCAGCCTCCCAGTCTCTGGCCTGGAGGAGCCGAGGGCTGGGCGCCCTGATCCTCCACACACCATCAGAGGAAAGCCCTTATCACTCCCGTCTCCCTTGTCCGTGGTCCGTGCTCTGTGCTCAGCTAGCCTGCGGCGGGCTCTATCTGTGGTGCGCAGCCCCATCTGGAAGTCCACTAACCAGCAGATTCCTGCTGCACGCTCTCACACTGCTCCTCCCGGAGGAGGAAGGAGGGGGTGTCTCCGGAGCTGCCTCCCATGGGGTCCCCGCTTGAGGTACGGCAGCCCTATATGGACTATATTTCTCAGTTCCTTTAGTCCAAGGTAGGCCTATGCGGTGTTGCGCAGCTCCTTCTCTGCCGCCAGCTTCTCCGCTCCAATACCTGGGAGCTCTGCTGCCCTCGGGCTCCCCTGGTCCCTCGGTGACCCCATGGGTCCCGAAACCACACTGTTCCCATGAGGGCTGAACCCCTGGTTAGTCTCCAGAGCGATGTCCCTCAGCGGAGTGGACTAGAAGTTCCGGATTTTGTGCTCCGTGGCTCTGCAGCTGCTGGGAGCCAGCCCCTCCCCCCGGGATCTCTCTTCCCGTTGCTTTAAATTCGCTTTTTCCGCACGTCCTACCTCCTGAAAGTGGTCGATTTTCTGCTCCTAGAATTGCTGTTCTTATTCTCTTCTCTCTGCTGTTGCGTTTGCCGGCTTTTAGAGTGATTTCCTCCTCTTTAGCTGGACTTCTGATTCCCAGGGCTCTTTGTGCCTCCTACACCTCCGCCATCTTGCCTCCTCCCTACCAATCTTGATGTGCAGAAGCTTTTTATGTGGATGTGATCCTAGTAGTTTATTTTTGCTTTTGTTTCCCTTGCCTCAGGAGATGTATCCAGAAAGAAGTTACTGTGGCTGATGTCAAAGATGTTACTGCCTGTGTTTTCTCTTCTAGGATTTTGATGGTTTCCTGTCTCACATTTAGGTCTTTCATCCATTTTGAATTTATTTTTGTGTGTGGTGTAAGAAAGTGGCCCAGTTTCATTTGTTTGCATGTTGCTGTCCAGTTTTCCCATACACCATTTGTTGAAGAGACATTCTTTTTCTTTTTTTTTTCTTTTTTTTTTTTATTAATTTTTATTAACATATAATGTATTATTTGCCCCAGGGTACATGTCTGTGAATCTTCGGGCTTACACATTTCACAGCACTGCAGGAGTTTGGGGGGGGTGGGGAAGAGAAATGAAACAGGAAGGGATGGGGAGGGAGACAAACCATAAGAGACTCCTAGACTCAAGAAATGAACTAAGGGTGGCCGGGGGTGGGGGGTGGTGGGGTAGGGATGGATCATTCTTTTTCTTATTGGATATTCTTCCCTACTTTGTCAAAGATTAATTGACCATATAATTTTGAGTTCATTATTGGATTTTTTTATTATATTCCTTTGACCTATGTATCTAGTTTTGTACCAGTACTATACTGTTTCGATCACTCCAGCTTTGTATCATAGCTTGAAGTCCATAATTGTGATACGTTGTTTTTCTTTTTTAAGTTCGCTTTGGCTATTTGAAGTATTTTTGAGTTTCCATACAAATTTTAGGATTGTTTCTTCTAGTTTTGTGAAAAATGCTATTGGTATTTTGATAGAGATTACATTAAAAGTGTAGATTCCTTTGGGTAGTATAGACATTTTAACAATATTTGTTCTTCCAATTGACGAGTATGGAATGACTTTTTATTTCTTTGTGCCATCTTCAATTTCTTTCATCAATAGTTTCTAGTTTTCAGAGTATAGGTCTTTCACCTCTTTGATTAGGTTTATTTATAGGTATCTTACTGTTTTTGGTGCAATTGTTAATAGGATTGATTCCTTAATTTCTCTTTCTGCTGCTTCATTATTGGTGTATAGAGGAAATGTAACAGATTTCTGTACATTGATTTTGTATCCTGTGACTTTACTGAATTTATCAATTCTAACAGTTTTTTGGCGGAGTCTTTTGGGTTTTCTATATATAATATCATGTTATCTGCAAATAATGGAAGTTTTCCTTCTTTCTACCAATTGTTGTGGTAGAACTTTCAGTACTATGGTGTGATTCAGTACTGTGGTGTGATTGTTGTGGCTAGGACTTTCAGTACTATTTCCCCCTTTGGGATATTATTAGCTGTGGATTTTTCATATATGGCCTTTATAATGTTGAGGTATGTTCCCTCTGAACCTATTTTGTTGAGTTTTTATCATAAATGAATGTTGTACTTTGTCAAATGCTTTTTCTGCATCTACTGAAATAATCATATGGTTCTTATCCTTTTATTAATGTGAATGTATCACATTGATTGTTTTGTTAATATTGAACCACACTTGCAACTGAGGAATAGATCCCACTTGGTCATGGTGAATGATTTTTTTAATGAATTGTTGAACTCAATTTATTTTATTGAGAATTTTTACATCTATGTTCATCAGGGATATTGGCCTATAGGTCTCTTTTTTAGTAGAATCTTTATCTGGTTTTGGTTTCAGGGTAATCCTGGACTCTTAGAATGAATTTGGAAGTTTTTGTTTGTTTGTTTGTTTGTTTGTTTGTTTGTTTGTTTTTTGTCTTCTAATTACTGGAACAGTTGAAGAAGACTAGGTATTAATTCTTCCTTCAAGGATGTTTGGTAGAATTATCCTGTGAAGCCATCCAGTCATGGACTTTTGTTTGTTGGAATTTTTTTGATTACTGATTCAATTTATTTGTTGGTTATTGGTCTGTTCATGTTTTCAATTTCTTCCTGTTTCAATTTTGGTAATTTATGTTTCTAGGAATTTATTCATTTCTTTAAGGTTGTCCAAATTGTTGGCATATAGTTTTTCATAATATTTTCTTACAATTGTTTGTATTTCTGTGCTATTGGTTGTTATTTCTCCTTTCTCATTTGTGATTTCATTTGGGTCCTTTCTCTTTTCTTTTTGATATATTTGGCTACAAGTTTATCGATTTTATGAATTTTTTCAAAGAACTCACTCCTGATTACATTGATCTGTTTTATTGTGTGGTATTTTTGGGTTTTTGTTTGTTTGTTTGTATATCATTTATTTCTTCTTCTTATAGCTCATTTAGGTGTAAGGTTAGCTTGTTTATTTTAGATTTTTTTTCCTTCTTGAAGTAGGCCTGCATTGCTAGATATAGAATTCTTGATTAACCAGGTTCTTTGTACTTTCTATCCTGTGTCTACATCATCTTATGTCCTTCTGATCTCCATGGTTTCAGATTTGAAGTTAGCTGTTTTAGCTGAAAACTGAACATTTCAAATAATATAATGTGGTAACTCTGGAAAGAAGATTCACTTCCCACCCCAAGATTTAGTGTCATTGCTTCTGATTGTTGTTTCTGCTATTTGTTAGTTTAGTAACTTCTCTGTAATAATTTTATAAAATCTGTATCCCTTTCATGCATAGCCCCTGAAGTCTCTGCAAGGTTTGCTGAGTGCCTTGTTACTATAAGATAGAAATTTTTAAAGGCTCCTTGAAGTAATGAGTAGTCCTGCCCTTGTTGTGGGGGGCTCTGTGTGCATTGGGAAACACCATCAATGTCAATACTTAAGTAGGCATTTTACAGTTCATCCTTAGCCTTGATTACCTATTTGTGCAGTTTCAAGATAAACCAGAAGTGAGGTATTAAGGTTTTTTTTTCTTTTTTTCTTGCACACCTCTGTACATGCTCATCACCTTCTAGATTTCCGGGAATATATTAGAGCTTTTCAAAGACTCCTATTGACATCTTATCCTCCAGGTTTCTTGTCTTTTAAGACTTTGTTCAGCCTTTTGTTATCCCAGACTTATATTGTGTCCTCGGGCAGCTGCAGTGGTAAATAATTGTTACTGATTGTTCTTGACAAATTATTTATGGTAAGGCTATTCACCCAGGGTGCACTCTGTGTCAGGTTAAAAAAAAAAAGAAGTTACTGTGAATGGAACTTTTCATGGAGCTTCCAGACAGGGCAAGTCAAATACTGATAATTGTCCAAAGATAGGCTTTTAGACAGTTCCAAATAACATTCCGCCACCTCCTGTGGCAACTAGTCTGCTGGTTTCCACAGCTACAGTGGTAAGCTATTCATGTTCAAGGCCACTGCAGAACTGAAGAGAGGAGGTTGGAATGAGACATGTTAAAACACCAGGAAGCCCATTGTTCCTACCGACAGTCACCAGTTTTTTTTCTTGAATAAACACTATATTGCTGCAGACCTTTGAGTATTTTTCAGTTCTGAAAAGTTGAGTTTGGTAATTTTTGTCAGTTAATTAGCTGCTAGTATGGTGGAGAGAATTTTTCAGAGGTCCTTAGTCTACCATTATGGAAGTGTTTCTCCTGGTCATAAATTCTTCTAGTCCTGGGCATCTCTCTCTCTCTTTCTCTATCTCTCTAACAAAAACATTTTTAAAATGCCATGTAAGGACACTTAGGTGGCTCAGTCCATGAACATTTGCCTTCAGTGCAGGTCATGATCCCAGAGTCCTGGGGATCAAGTCCTGCGTTGGGCTTCTTGCTTGGCAGGGAGCTTGGTTCTCCCTCTACCTCTGCATGTCACTTCCTTTGTCTCACCTCTCAGGTGAGAGGGATGGTGATCTGCAACAAGACTATTGCGTGAGCAAATATTTTCCTGTAAAATAGTGGTTTTGAAGACAGTTGATTCAATGTTGTCATGCAGTGCCCTTGGTAATCTCAGAGGATAGCAGCGTCACAGCCTGACAACATCCCCCAAGCACTCACTCTTACTCATTCTCTTTGCCTACCCACCGTGGCCCTGTGTTCCCCACCATGGTTAACCACTGCAGATGAGATTTTAGACAACTGATTAAGAAAACTACTGGAGAAGATTTTGGCAAACAATGTCTTTGTAGACTTGCTTTCCCTCTCAATCTGGAAGTACAAAATGGCCCTGGGCAGTCACCTGAGTTGCCTGGCTCTCAGGAAAGTAGAAATTGAACCAGTTGTGCAAAATGTATATTGGGTGACATTGTAACTAGGAAAAAAACAAGTCACTATTTGAAATGACTAGAATTGTGATTGGGTTTGGCAAGGATTAATAAGGAAATGCAATCTTTCGGGGAAACCTTGGGCCCCGATTGGCTCACAGTGAGCCTCCCTGGAAAAGGAGGTTCTGGACACAGGAAGACACAAGGTCTTTGTGTCTATTGCAAGTAGTCATTTCATCAGAGGCATAGCAATGCCTTCCATTTTGCAACCTCTGGGTTGAGGAGGATTTTTTTTTCTAGGTTACTTTTCATATTTTCATTGCATGGAAGAACAATTGTACATACAGCTTTTCAAAAAGGAAGGCATGTACTTGTCAGGGTGCAGCTCTGAATATATGGAAAGTGAAAGGACCCCAGAAATGACAGAGACTGTTCATGTGTTCTTGAAATACTTGCATACCCACTTCCTCCATTCTTAGAAAGAAGGCAAGCCCAGCAGCATTTCGGGCAGCATCAGAGTTCCCTCATCCAGCCAGATTTCTCTCAGGAAGAAAGAAGGAAGCATGCTGACTCAGTATTTCTCCCTTGTTTCTGAGTTCTACTAACCAGTCCAAGGTAGTGCTTATGAAATATAAGTCTGCATTCTCACCGATATGAAATAAGTGATGTATAATGTTACACTATCCTCCTAAAAACCATTAAAACACTATTTTTTTGCAACCGATTTATTATTTTAAATATATGTCAGACATGATTTAAGAATATCCTTATGATCACGTCAATCTCACCCATGTTTCGGCATAGAAAGGTTACTTGGATTTCAAGGAGATATTTTATTTCTCTCTCTTCAAACCATTTTGTGTTCTGTTTAGATACATTTTAATTCTATGTACTTAACTCTGACTTGTGAGGCCATAATATTGTACTTTGATTTCACCATTTGTCTTTAATTATATCTAAAGCCAGACTGAGGTTATATTTGATGAATCCAACAGGCGGGATTAAACGTAAAAGGCAGAAATCTTGAAGGCTTTAAGTTACCCTATTAAAGGCCATGGATAATACTTTTGTATATATGTTTTTAAATTATTCAAACTATTTCTCAAAATGTTTATAATGGATAAGAAATGTATTTCCTTTAAACAAAAGTCTGTGTCAACATCTAATTTGGAGTGAGACAAAGCATATAATTTGTTCAAGAGTGATCTTTCATTGGTCTCTTCAAAGTAATTTTTATTTACAGAGCTTTCGGGGAAGGGGAATAAGTGATGCGGTTGCCAAGGGAGACCCTATCCTGATTGGAAGAGAGGTCATCACAGGTTTTTATAAAGAAAAGGAGAAGAATGGCTTTATTTCCTAAGATTTTTTTTTTTTGCTCTTACAGTGAAAGAAAAAAGCAGTAGAAACAAAAATTGCCTTTCCTGCTCCTTATTCATTCTGTGAATTCACAGAAAATCTCATGGTAATGAGCCTCCAAGAGTGGCCAAGCCCCATGACACCTTTTCTTAGCATTGTTTAATTTATTACTTGAATGTGATATTGTTTACCTCTATGTTTGTGTTTGTTCTGCCCAACCAAAATGCATATTAGTTATTGTTAAGGGCTACATTTTATACTTATGCTACCCAAGTGCCTTGTGCATAGTTAAGCACTCAAAAAAGGAATTAATGTCAATTTTATTGTCTCTTTATCCATTGCAATTTTAATATGGAAATAATAATTTTGAATGGAAATATGAGACATTCCTATGTCTCTCCATTAGCTGCTTAGAAGGCTTAATATAAGTTAGATCTATACACTCATAAATAAGTACGACCATAATATAAGCTGCCAGAGGGCAGGATCTGTGTTTTTGTTGTTCACTCATGCGTGTATCCAAGCTCAGATAACCGTATGTGGCACATACCAATGCCTAATAAATAACTGTTAAATTAATGCACCCCTTTTTTTCCTGATTACAGCTGACAGCGGGACACATACAGGGTCAAGATGAAAATAAGCTTTTCTACCCAGGCAGTCTTGAAAATAACAGCAAAAAATAAAATCAAAGAAGGTTAAACACCAAAGCTCCTTTAAAAATAAAGAGAATTTTGGAAAGGACTCAGAAATATAACAGATCTCAAAAATGAGAACAAAAATGCATAGGTGAAAACAATTCACATATGATCACATAGCATCTGAATGCCTAAGACGAGCTATTTAGGAGAATTATCACTTTAAAAAGAGATACATCTTTTAAAAAACTGAAAATGATGGACTTACCTGCAAGCTTGTCTTCATGTTATGGTGACAGTTTCTTTTATCTCTCAACTAACTGCTTTGGGGAATATTTCACATCAATCTGCTCTTTAGCTTTGGAGATAATGCCTTGATTACACCTTTCTAAAATGTAGCTTTTCAGTAGTCATACCGGGAAAGGGAGTAGTCCAGGGGATGAACCTATTAAAGGAATTTCAGCCACTACATGGAAGATCCAATTCCATGTCCCAGTCCCAACAAGACAGCTTAACTTAACCTCAGTTAATGAGGACATCACGACTACAGGCAGTTGATGAGATAGCATTGCCATTTTTTAATACTCACTGGGTTCCATGGATTATGTAAATATTATATATAAGTTATTACTAACTTTCGTGATAAAATTATGAGGTAGACGTCAGTGTTATCATTGTAGAGACGGGGAAATTGAAGATCGGAGATAGGAAGTAACTTAGCTAGTGAAGCTTTGAAGTGACCAAGGGGAGATTGAAATTCAAGTCTGTCTGGCTATGAAACCCAAATCCCAAACTCTTCCCCTTACACCACCCAGCTTTACATAACTCCAGATGCCTCACCTCATAGAGCCAGGCCTTGGAACATCTGTGACCCAGCGCACACTTGTGTCCTGCCCTTGAATTTGGTCAACTTCGGCCACTTACTCATTCAGCCTCAGATTGCTTAAGACCCACTGTTTCCAACTGTTCAACCCCTAACCACTCGGAGAATAATTTATAGGAAAGAGTAGCTAAGGCTTAATTTTTGTTCCTGAGTGTGTGTGTATGTAGGGAGGGGGGTGTGGAGAGAAGGTAGAGGAAGACTAGGAAGTACAGTAAGAAAAAAGCTTGCAGTTTGGGCCTCATAGTTAGACAGAATTGCATTTAAAGCTCAACTGTCTCACTCCACAGTATCCTCAGTTAAGGGATTTCACATCTTTGAGCCTGATTTCCCATTTATAAAATTACATCTCCACTTAAAGACCCACTGGCATTGCTTGTTGAAATCAAAGCTGAAGCATGAAGTAGAGAAAGAAACTCAGAGCTCCATCCTGGAACCTTCTTGCAAGGTTCTCCCACAATGGGAACTGAGGACCTGGTAGAAAAGGTATATAGCTGCCCATTTTATTATGGCCTGAGAGCTGAGGTTAGTTGTTACATTATTAAGTGGTCACATTTTGTATGCTTATATACCTACACAATACCCTCATTTATCTCTTGGCCTATTTTGGCAAAGCCTAAAACATGTATTACTTGATCCTTCAAGGAAAAGTTTGTCAACCACTGTGCCTTTTTTTCATCCCTCTAATGCAGATCCGAAAACCAAAGTGGTCAGTTCTCTTCTGTTTCCAGTGAACAGGATGGGGATTTGAACCCTAGCAGTGTCATTCTAGAATGTGTGCTCTTCACTGCTCAATTGTACCACTCCTGACCAATGAGGAACATCTGTGTTTGACTATGGTTCTGGGGAAAAGTCCAGTTAAAATCATGCTCACTAGCTAAATACTCATAAGCAATAAATAATTTAATTTCAGAGACTGATTTAAGATTAGGTAGAAAAATGGAGCTCTGTCACAGGTAAAAAACCAACTTTAACAAAAATCCAAAAACTGATCCTTGAGAAACCTTGAAAGCAAGGACAGTGAGGCCAAAGTCAAAGTAGAACTCTCACGGGATACGTAGCTAGACAGGAACAAAGGAAAGGAAATCTGGTCAACATAATATCTTCTGGATTTCACCAACTCTCAAGGACTCAGAGAGAAATTCCATTTTTCTTTTTCCCTCCAGGAGCTGAAGATCAGAATAATACGATGGTCCAATGAGGCTGCATGGAGAGACCGAAGAGAAATGGTCTGAGTATCACCAACCCTCAACCAGTGCCAATGAATGATCCCCTAACACAGTCGCAGAATAGCTGCTTTAATCTTCCAGACCAATTCTGAAACCAGCATCTGGTAACGTTGTTTCTTCCATTGCACCTGTATCCTTCATGCATAACTATTTCCTACTCTTGTGTTTTTTTTTCTTAGCCTCTTATTTAACGTGCTATTGCAATGCTTTAAGACATATTAAATTTACAAAATAGAAGAAACCGGTACTCCATTGCTTCTCTAAATGGAGAGAGAAAACCTCTGCAGATCAATAGTTCTGGAGACTGCTCCTCTGGTGAGCAGGAAGCAACCGTGTTTGGTCAAGGTAGCCAGTGCACAGAGAGGTGGAGAGAATCTGAGGACAGATCTGTGGCTACTCACCTACCAGGCAAGCCTGCCTCCCTGTGCTTTCCATCAGGAAAACAGGGTCCTGAGTTTTCCAGCCCTTAGTTCCAGCTCACCTATTCCTCTAAGCCAATCTCAGGAGCACCCCTGAAGTGAAAGCAGAAGCCAAAGATGAGGAGGTGGAAGTGGAAAAAGGAAAGCAAAGGGTCTCAAAAAGTGAGATTCGGAGCCAGGGCAGAGGGAGCCTGGATCTTCCTAACCTATGAGCCCCAGTGACATCACTGGTAACATGGACACAAGGTTCTCTACCTAGAGGGATTTTATTACATTAGAAAAAGTGAAATATTTTTAGTCCTTTTTTTTTCCCCTTTGGTATGTAGAAGTATTCATAAACACTAAGCCCATTACACTAAAATTCTTTCAGGCATCCCATTCTTCTATTAAATGTCTCCAAGGAGGATCACACAATCCTCCTTAATAAGGCACTAATTGCATCCTAACCTCTTCAAGAAGTTCTGGTGTGTGTCTGAGCATTGCACAGTACAGAAAATAGGAAAGAGGCCAGGTTAAAATTCCCTTCTGCCTGAGTGTGTTCTAAAGTTAACAAAGCACTTGTCTCCCCTGTAATGAAAGTCTGTTCTCTGGACCCAACAGTCAGATGCCTGCTTTTGCCAACAAGGTAAGGAGACACTTTGATTCGCACCATCACTAACTGCTTTGGCAGGAAAGTTTTTGTTTGAACTATGCTTTAGAAAGGAAAAAAAAAGACCAGTAAAGAAAAATCACGATTTCCCCTTTTTAACCCGTTTCCTCTGGTTTTTTTTTTTTTTTGCTTTAGACAAATAAAAATTTAAAAAGAGAAAAGGAGATCAATAAAATGCTGTAAGCTCAAAATTATTGATCCTTCTCCAACACTCCGCTTGGCATCAAAAGAAATTTATGACAGAGTAAAAAAACAAAATAATAAAATAAAACAAAAGGTGAGATTCCTAAATAGTTGAGGAAAATTAAGTTCTATATATTTTCTTATAGAAAAAGCTCAATATTCTGGCTGGAGAAACTTAAAAACTATATCTATATATCTATATATATATAGATATAGTTTTTTTTAGTTTTGTTTTTGTCTGCATTTGCTCCATTGTAGCCTCTAGGCAGAAGTACCTAGAAGTTCTTGGACCCCATGGAATTGTACCTCTTTCTTTCATAATGAAGAGGATTATTTCTGGCTCAACACAAAACAAACAAATTAATGCTTACAGACACTAAAGTCTTAAACAAACCAAATTATTCTCCAGCTAAGATGACCTTCAAAGGCCAGTTTGCTGCATATTTGTCTTCCCCCTCCCCCCCTTTTCTTAGGTAATTGGGACAATTTGCAAGAGCAAAAGAATATGATGCCAGCATAAGACCAGTCCAGTAAAGGGTATCAACTTGTGTGTACAAGTTCTGAAAGAAATGGACTCAAACTTTCTTTAGTGGCCCACATGTTCCACATTTTCCCCACAAATTCATCCTGTGTGGCATCGCCAAGGCAAGTGGTAGGAACAAATTTCAGCCATTTCCTTTGGAGGACCTAGACCAGCTTTCCATTGTCTGTAGTGAGGAAGCCCCTTCTGGTGACTCCATTTTGGTTGTATGCCCACGGTTGACCTAATTTCTAGGAACTTCCTTAGAAACTCGCAGTTTGGGGGCACCTGGGTGGCTCAGTGGGTTAAAGTCTCTTCCTTTGGCTCAGGTCATGATCTTGGCATCCTGGGAGCCCCAAATTGGGCTCTCTGCTCAGCGGGGAGCCTGCTTCCCCCTCTCTCTGCCTGCCTCTCTGCCTGCTTGTGATCTCTCGCTCTGTCAAATAAATAAATAAAATCTAGAAAGAAAGAAAGAAAGAAAGAAAGAGAGAGAGAGAGAGAAAGAAAGAGAGAGAGAGAGAGAAAGAAAGAAAGAAAGAAAGAAAGAAAGAAAGAAAGAAAGAAAGAAAGAAAGAAAGAAAGAAACTAACTCACAGTTTCTACTGCTCAGTTGTCACAACAATGGTTGTTCCTCTCAATGCTATTCTGTGTGCTTTGGTTTGGTCGATCCCTACAAGCTCAGCAGCCCTATTTCCTAAGATGTCCTGCTCCAGGGACTGGCAGGGAGAGAAACAGAAGCTTGGGCTGTCTTCTGGGGAGTGGAAACCTTGCTGAAGGAGACCGAAGGTCTGCTTTTCAGGCTTCATGAAGGAGTTTGCAACTACTGTATCGAGATATGATTGACATGTAGAAGGTAATGTTTAATGCATACAACTCAGTTTGGGGTAAGTATACACCAATGAAACCATCACAACCATAAACATACCCAGCATCTCCCTCCATTTTCTCCCGCTCCATTATCATTTGTGTGTGTTAAGAACACTTGACATCGTAACATAAGTTCTACCCTTTGAGAATTTTTTTTTTCACGGCCCTTAGCAAATTTTTTTCCCACAACATTTCACATCAAAGGCTCAGACAGCTTTTTGTGTTTTTGCTCAAAAATGACACACACACAAAATGACATACAAGTTTGGGAAAAGGAGGGTACTAGGACCTGCGTCTCTGTCCCCATCTCTTCTCATGACAATGTACCACCTCTGCCTTGCCCACAAAACCTCCAAGGGTACATGGGTTTGTGTGTTCAGTCTGGGTGTGAGCAGCCACACGTACACGCTTTCTGCAGACAGTATCTTGCCTTCCACCAACTGGAAAAGATTGCCCTTTGGCTTGTCTCTGCAGAGGCTCTGGCAGGTGGTAGATCAGCCTCAGGCTCCACGAGGGCCTTTACTTAAGAAGAGCTCCCCTGGTATCCCTCCACCGCACTCTCTGGAGAATGCCTGTTCAGTCTGGTCCCATATGCTCCCACTGTTTTCCAGGAACTCTGTTTCTGGGCTTCACACAGGGCTGCTGTGTGCCTGGGAGCATTTTTCTTGACTACCTCACTTATGCTCATTTCCTTCTTTGGCTCTCTAGAGAACAAACATTTTAGCACTTCCTTCAATTAAACATTTAATAAGAGAAGGAACTCATCATTTTCCCACCACCCAATCTACCCATCTCCGTTCAATCTATGCCCATAGTCTGCCTTCCTTCCTGTTACGGGAACCATACCCTCTCCGCTGCTAGCAAATCCAGATCCAAACTTGAACATTGCATCCCAGCTCCTCGAGATTTCTCAGGGACTTTGCTCCTTGGGTAAATGAAGGTCATCTATCTCTGCTTTCTTAGGCATTGTCAAGTTTATCCTCCCTAGTGTGCAAATGGGCCTTCCCAAGAGTACCCCGACACACCATTTTATGCAGCGATGAAATCCACCTGAAAGAACCAGTTACCATCCAATAACTGTACTTACCTAATGGCAAAACTCCCCAAATAGTGCTTGATACTATTTCCACTTCTTCACCCCAAGTGCTTTTTTGGAATATACTCCACTTTATTCCCTGGCACTCTTTCTATATTATACCAATCCTGTCGAGGTGACCACGTATATCTGGATTATCAAGCTTCATGGGCACTTTCCAGTTCTCATCTTCATTGGCCTTTCAGCAGCAGCAGACATAGGAGATCTTCCTTCTTGTGACATTTTCTTCATTTGGCCCCATCTCAGACATTTGGCTCATTTTGTTGTCCACACATAACTGTGCATACTTTGCTGGTCCCTCCCTCTCTTACTAACCTCTAGAGATGCTGGCATTTCTCAAGTTTATTCCATGACTCCCTCCCCCCTTCCTTCCATTAAACTCTCCCTCTTTCTCTCTGATTAATCTCATTTGGTACCCAAAACATGTTTGTATCTCCAACTTCTCCCTAGAGCTCCAGGAGTATATCTACCTCCTCACCTGAAACTTAATTTTCAAAAACAAATCTCTCAACCACCCTGCAAGTGATTTAATCTCCAGCTCCCTCCATTTCAATAAAATCACTAAGCCCTTCTCCTTGTTGCTTAGTCCATGTGGAATTTAGGACTAGTTTCCCATGCCCCATACTTCTACCCATAAGCTGGTGCTGGTGGCTTAAACTTCAAAAAAATGCCCCCAGTACAACTAGAATATTTTTCACATTCTTCACCACTAGACACTCTCATGAGCCACCAACATCTCTCACCTGAGTTACTTTGTCCTGCTGCACTTTTGTTCTCTGCATGGCAACTGGAATGATCTTTAGCAACAAATTGTCCAGTAGCTTTCCTTCATGCTGAGACCTTAAACTCCTAAAATCATGCCTTACAAGGCCTTATTTGCATTTGCTAGTTCTTCTGCGTGAAATTCCCACTCCTTCCCCTAAATATTCACATGCCTGCTCCCTCATTTCACTGTGAGTTCTCTTTAAATTTTACCTATTCAGAGTAAATTTTACCTATTCAGAAAGGATTTCCATAGTCTCCCAACCCAAGATGGTCTGTATATACCCCTTTATCCGATTAAAGCTTTCTTTACAGTACTTTCTGTCTGAAATTATAATACATTTATATCAAATTATAATTTAAAATATTCAGGAAGAGATTCTTCTCTCTTTCTTACAATGAGTCCCTTGCCCCCAGCATGATACTTAGCACATATTAAGTGCTCAATACAATCTTGTTGGAAAGAAAAATGGGTAAAGAAATGAATTTAAATATACTATGAGCCATGTGATAGATCATTTAATGTGTCTAATGATTAAATAATCATTTAACGGCAGGAGGAACTGCCAGGTTGATATTAAGCATAAATGATAATCATGGTATGTTCACCCACTAATCTTCTCTGAAATGAGCCAGAAATATAGTGGTTTTTTTAACCCATATAATGAACACCTTTTCTGTGTATTACTCTGTGTTGGTTTCCCAAAAACAGTGCAAACTGTTTGATACTATATTTGATTGTTTTCATAGTATACAATCCATATTTTCCACCTGCCACAAAAGACCACTAATAAACAACCACAATGTTCTGTCTGTGATTGTTTTATTAATCACCTTAAAAATGATCCAGTATTCCTACGTTTGCTGAAACTCTGCCCTAAGTAGGGTACACACTTCTACCTCCTGAGAATCTGACAACCTATCTCCTTTATGTCCTTGTATCTACTCTCCCATGTGCTACAAGACCTTCTCTCTACTCTGTTCTCAGAGCTTTCCTAGAAGATTCACTCCCCTTCTTGTAGGTCACTTAATGTTTTCTCCTTATAGCATACACAAGTATCATATTTTCCATTCAAGATGAGACATTCATGAAAGAAGGACTCGGCATATAATTGTACCCTCGTTAACTAGCAGCTGGTCTGGTAAGTCATAGGTGCTCCAAGAATCATTATTTTTTAAAGATTTTATTTATTTGTCAGAGAGACAGAGAGCACAAGTGGGGGGAGAAGCAGGCTCCCCATTGAGCAAGGGGCACGATGCTGGGTTCCATCCTCATGACCTGAGCCAAAGGCAGCCAGTTACCAGACTAGCCACCTAGATATCCCTCAATGAATCATTATTGAATGAACAAATGAATCAGTAATTAGATGGAGAAATATTGAATAAAAGAAAATGGGGTTCAAATATTCTGCAAGTTAGAGGTAAACTGGGTTAGTATTTAGTCCCCAGAAACTCATGGAAACGATGCTAACTACCAAGCAGCTAAGTATGTACAGGCTCTTCAACTATGAAAAGCCATCGTTTTGTGTGTGTGTGTGTGTGTGTGTGTGTGTGTGTGTGTGTGTGCGCGCGCACGTGCGCGCATACAAGTGCGCTCGCGCACACATGCACGTGTTAAATTGGTGATGACAAAAGCAGGGAAATCCTTGGTCTAATACATTTCCTCCTCATTCTTAGTCCAAGGAAAGGAAACCAGGTTTCTGCTAAGAGTTCTGCTCACTTCCACATTATGAAGGAAAGTTGATGTTTTTCACAGAGATAATGATCCCATCCCCTCTCTTTGCATAAGTAAGCTCTTCCATCTATGAGGAGGAGGCTGGCCAATCTCACCGATGAATGGGGTCTGCATCTGATGTCGTTATTGTTCTGGGCTAGTCAAATGTCCTCTGCCTTACACATCACAGGCAGGAGAGAATCTCTTGAGTTTTGGATTGGCTTTTGCCCTCATCCACACAGATTCCCATTATTCATTTCTATCATAAGGGCTGTATTAATTTTTCTAGCCTATCCAAACCTATAAAATCCCAACAAGAGCTGCAGAATAATGGATCCTAAAGAAGCAAAGATGTGAAACAATTGTCAGGTCTACTCCGGAGTAGACATAAACAATTCTACTCTATGATTAAAAAAATCATAGAGTATGATGATTAATAATACAAGCACACAAAAACAATTCAGAAACACCAAAAGGAGAACGATCATCATGGAAATGGCCACAGCCACCCACAAGTATTATAGATTCTTCTTGGGTCATCTTATCAGTCTATTTTGCTCTATAAACACATTATGTTTTTCAACGTAAGAGCCATTTGAGAGGCTATCAGCCATCATAGTTAGAGAGGAGTCCGATAACCAATTTAAAATTTGTGCCATCCATAGCAAATGCAGCAAGTCAAAAGTATGGATAGGGTATGTTCTCAGCTACTTTTAGAATTTCCTCCCACATTTTGTGTGACCTATAATGTTTTAGTCCCTTACTGCCACCACCATGCACGATTCTTTGAAAACAGGTACTAAAGGGAAGCCATTAAGTTATTACTTTTACTTGGAAATTGAAGGTGAAAACCCTGAACTGAAATGGAGGCACTAATTTAAAAGATGAAATGACCCTTAACAGGAAAGTCAGCTAACTGGCCCCTCTGGAAATTCCTGTCCTTGAAATGTGAGACTCTGGGCCAGTCTGAGCTCCCCAGTGTGAAATGAAGAGAGTAATCCCGCCCCATCCCTCAGGATTGTCACCATTTTTATCCTTAAAGCATTTAGAATCGGGGGTAGAAAAAAAAAATCACAGTCTAAATACAGGCAGCAAAATCCCTACATTTCTTAAGGATTAATGGTAAAGCTTTAACAAAGTGTTTCAGATTCCAAATTAATCTTAATACATAGATGTACTCTCCCATACAGCAAGCTCAGACGTTTTCTGGTTGAACTGCATTTCGTCTGTATACAGGAGGATACTTTTGTGTCTTGCAAGCAACCCTTTTTGCCTTGGACAAGCTAACTATAGCAGGTTCTTCCATGTACAAGAAATAGAAAATATTTTGGGGTCCCTGTGCTTCTCCATTTCTGCAAATGGAGAAGGAGCATAGTTCCTAAATAGCTTGCTTTGAAATCACTGTTTTTCTGTTTGAGAATCTAAAGTCCTCTTCTGGGATTTTCATAATGGGCTCTGCTTAGTATCTGGAAAGGCTGTCATTGTTTCATTGATTTGAAAATGCAAGGCTGACCCAAAAGAACCTACCAGAGGCCTCCTAACTATTTGCCTGTAGTTTTGGCAAGTGTCACCTTGGGACCTCTGGGGCTTTATCGAACAACGTATGGCTGAGCACAGATGATAGAGGAAGGTTTGTACAATCCAGGCTAATCGGGAGGAATACAACAGCTCCTTTAGAATTCTTTGACTGTTTCTGGCACATGCACAGATGTATGTGTACTTTAATATAGTGGGTTTTTTTTCCTCCCCACCCTTCAAAATCTGTTATGAAATTGGTGGTACATTTGAAAATTAATTGCGTCTTGGAATCCAGGAAAAACACTATCTCTCTCCAATTCAAGATCAGAATTGTAATTCACAGATATAACAAAATAAAAACTATATGAAGAAGATGGTTTCCAAAACAGATGAACAAACAAACTGGCTTGCTAAACTTAAACATTAAAATTGATCTTCATATAAGTTTGGGAGTTATCCTCGAATACCTTATGGATTCATCTTCTTTTTCTCCTTCTAGTCCAGAGATTGAGAGCTTCGAAGGGTTCTACTTCCTTTGGTGCTACTCTTATTCAGAAAACAGATTGCTGGGGGTTTATTTCTGGCATTTTAGGCTTGAAATTTTAGGCTTGAAGTTTTTCCATTAGCTGGCTCATCTGACCTTCACTAGGATCACGTCTATTCCAGGACCTTGGGCATTTGCGATCACGGATCCACTCGAGGCTTTCCTTCATGCACTGATGAGAAAACCCCCTCTGGAGACCTGCTCCTCTCATGGTTCACACCCAAAGCTGCTCAACTTACTTCCTCCTGCCTCAGCATGTCCCGGCACTGCCCTATGGGAAGTGTGTGAAGCATTTCCTGTTTCCAGTTGCCCCCTCCTCTCTTCTCTCTCTTGCCATTGGACGGAACTAACCCCCTTTAAATATTTTAGAGCCTCCCCTTTAGAAATACCTCCTGTGAATGGGACAGTCTCTATTTTGCATCACGTGTCCCTGAAAAACTGGAGAGCCTAAATTCCTCCCCTAGGTATTTACATTTTAAGCTTTTTGACCTTAATTATAGAAATTGGAAATAAAATTAAAAACTATTCCCTTCTTAATGGAACTCCATGCATCAGCAGGCGTGAAGAGCAGGATGGAATTGATTTTAACCCTAAAATCATAAATTAATTTTTTCACATACAAAGACAGTGCAGGCATAATTTTCTAAAATCTCTGTTGTGCAGTGGGTGAGAACGAGTGGAAAAGAAAAAACAAAAAAGCGACCTGTGCTCACCCCTCTCCGGGTGTCCCAATGTATAGGAATCCCAACCAAGCTGAACGGAGTGCACTTCCAGCCTATCTGTTCCTGGAGCTAATAGGAGAAGAGGAATGCAAGTTGAGTTAGGAGCTGCTAACTTTCAGATCTGGGCACCAACAGCACACCACCACTGTGGCAACCCCATGACAGCTGAGAGGTCAACCCAACATTATCTGTCTCTCCATCCATGCTCCCTAAGACACTATTACCTGCACTGGAATGAACAGGGACACTTACAAAGGACATATTCCCTGGGAAGGAGCTCAGGATTCTGTTTTATAATAAAAACTTGGGTGATGATTATGCACATTCAAATTTGAAAACTCTTACTTTGTACCCTTCACTAAATTTCTCCCCTGCATTGCTTCTCCGCCATCTCTTCCCACTCTACAAGGGACTATAACTCAGTCTACTTCTTCTCTGCCACCAAATTCACAGATATTAATGATGCAAGTCCCTTTCTGATTTTGTCGAATCCTGGTTTCGTTCCTTCTCCCAACTCATGGATGGAGGTCACACTATTTCTGCCCGCATCAACGGATTCAGTTTTGGAACCCAAACAACATAGAACCTATGATACTCTCTATATGATAAAAAGTTGTAGCTGAATGTGCTTCTCAATATCACCCTAGTCAAATAGGAATGCACCAAAGAAATCCAGAAATTCTTTGTTACAAACCATGGCTGTAGGAGAGGGAAACACAAAGGATGTATTAGATGTATGAGTAGTCTATGTAGGTGCACATGACTATAATGAGAGAATTATTCCATATGTAGATAGCATCTGAATAATGATGGTGAATGTTGATTTTGATTCATATTTGGAAAGGGTTTCTTCTGAGCTGTAAAATGTACACTTGTTTGTGTAAGAGCGATGTTAATTACTGTCACTGACACTACTATTTACAAATTTTGCCTAATTGCTACATAAAATATTTACTATGAATATCATAATTATGCATTATTTTCATTTTCATTAGTTTCTACATTTCCTCAGGATAAGGATAAAAGTCTTCCATATTTCTGTGCCCTCCAGCCCACCATGACGGTAACTTACATATCGCATATTTTCGGCAAAACACTTGATGAATAAATTAATGTTTATGTTTTACTCCTGTTATATTTGCATTTCTGTATGTTTATACAAATGGCCCCAGTGAATCATTTGATCCGTCCCCACATGATACCTTTCCTAGTATTGCTGGTAACGTCAGAAATAGAGAATGAAGGCCTTTACCACATAGCTATCATGAAGAGGAGATAGGGAGATAGAAGAGGAACACAGAAAGCAAGAGGATCAAAGAACATGGGGGAAAAGAAAAGGAAGAATTATATTACATGAATTTGTAATTGATCAAAAACACTTGGGGCGCCTGGGTGGGCTCAGTGGGTTAAAGCCTCTGCCTTCCGCTCAGGTCATGATCCTAGGCTCCTGGGATAAAGCCCTGCATGGGGCTCTCTGCTCAGCTGGGAGCCTGCTTCCCCCGCTCTCTCTGCCTGCTTCTCTGCCGACTTGTGATCTCTCTCTCTCTGTCAAATAAATAAATAAAATCTTTAAAAAAAAAAAAAAACTCCATAAGGCATAGAACAATCATTAACCATTTAGTTCCCCAAGTCCAAACCCAAAGTCCTGGGTGACCAGCTGTCTGTGTCCCCTCCATCACATGCATGCTTATATTAGAATGTGAGGCAGGGTAGCGTATTTACTTCTCTGCCCAGACCACACTGTTTACTGTTTTACTAAAGCATGGCTTATGCAATCTGAAGCTGCTTCAAGACCCACACGAGATATACTGTTAAAGGTGGTGCATTCCTTCCTTCCCGACAACTAGCCTTTGCAAGCTTTAAGTACCAAATCTTAGAAGAAGAGAAATAATTGAGAATGAAGCAGCAAGAGGAGGGAGAGAAGAAACATACACATACACATACACACACACACACACACACACACACACACACACACACACACACTATAAAAAACAAAACAAAACAAAAAACCATAAACATATCCATCCCAGAAAACCTATCCATCCCAGAAAACAAGACCTAGTCATCAGGTGTTGTAACTGTGAACTGCCTCTTATGTGACTTCCAGAAATTCAGAAAGTGTAGTTGTGGGGCGCCTGGGTGGCTCAGTGGGTTAAAGCCTCTGCCTTCAGCTCAGGTCATGATCCTCAGGGTCCTGGGATCAAGCCCCGCATCGGGCTCTCTGCTCAGCAGGGAGCCTGCTTCCCCCTCTCCCTCTGCCTGCCTCTCTGCCTACTTGTGGTCTCTCTCTCTCTGTCAAATAAATAAATAAAATCTTAAAAAAAAAAAAAAAAAAGTGTAGTTGTTGGTTAACCAGTATCTCTGATCCATGTGGAATGTGAACTGAGTTTTCTTTTATGGAAAATGATCGTTGTCATATTTTCCTCTGTTCTTTGCCACCATGCACCCCTTGTTTGCTTCTAACTTTACAGCCAAGAGACATTGGCTTCCTTCCCCCTCTCAAAACCCTTCATTTCCAAACTAACTCCCAATTTCTTTATTTTTATACCTTCCATAAAGCCTAGCTCTGAGAGTTATGTTTACTTGATTAGAGGTCCGACTCTATTTATGGGTGTTCAAGTTTCAGAGATGTTGCTCCTGTAGTGTGGCTTCTTGCTTACTTTTTTAAAAAAATGAAAAATTAAAAGGAATATTGTTCATGACTCTTCCCCAATCAGGGAAAATTTACCGTGGTTGCCTTAGTAACCAGAATGTCAGTCATTCTCTCTCCATGCCAAATCCCTTTAGATTTCACATAGAGCAACATTTTAAAATAGAATTATTTCACATTCTATTTAACTTCTGGAGTTTGTTAAAAACAAACTTCCTACTTCCTTGAATGCTTTCTTAAAGGAACCAACCCATTTAATTCTTTATCAATATGTTAGACTTCTTTAGAGCATAGAAAACAATACTGATATGTGTATACGAATTCTATAAGTATGTTTTGTAAATATATATCATATTGACTGATATATGGATAAAAAATCATGAAGTACCAGAATTAGGAAAATCCAATGATTTAGGAACTCGATTAGAATGTGAGTTCCTTGAACACAAGAAAATTAATTCTTTAATTATAGATGCAACACATGTCTACAGGGAAAATTGGGAGAACATAAAAAATGGCAAAGAAAACTCGTAAGTGCACTATTTAGCAAGAAACATTTGTTTTTAGGTTTCTAATTTTGTCTCTATATACGTAGAGTAATATGATAGCACAGTTTTACACCCTAAATTTGTTCTTAACATTTAACTGAATATTTTGGTACTTATTTTAAGTTTATTGTGTGGATTGATTCTCTTTGTTGCTTTTGTCATTTAAATTTATTTTCTCTTTTACTTTTGCCATTATTAATATTATTTTGTCCAGAAAGGTTTTTTTAGGTTAGAAATTGAATATCTGGGTCCATGAACAAGAAATTTGAAACATTGGTATGTTCTTGGCCACCCATTTCTCCAGAACCTTTTACTAATTTTTGCACCTTTGAAAAGTATGTGTTTGAATCACTGTAATCTTACCAACAGTGGATGCACTTATATATTTCCCCCAATTTAGTAGGTCAAATATTATTTATTAGATTGTGGGCTCTTCTTTTTTTTTTCAATCTCAAGCAAACCATTTTCTTTTATTTTTAACCATTGGCATTTTTAATAATGTTAAGTCAGATGTTAAAATTATGAGTCAGATGTTAAAATTATGTAGTTTTGTTCATTAAAGACTGCTCAATTATAATAAACAATTGAGTTTAACTCTAAATATGTTGTATTTTCACTTATTATTGTAAGTGGAGATAATTTTCTTTTTTTATAATTTTTAGCTAATATTCCAAATTTTTATTGAGATTTATTTTATTTAAGAGAAATTTGAGATTTCTCTTTCATGATTTGCTAACACACATGCTTTGACTTTTTTTGTGTGTGACTTATATATTATGTATCCTTACTATGAATTCTTCATTGGTTATATACATTTCAGATGTGCTCTAGACAATGACTTGGCTTTTTAGTTTGTTTAGGGTATCTTTTCTGTGCAGAAGTTTTAAAGTTTTATATATGCATATTATATGATATGTTTTATTAAGATGCGTTCTTTTTTCCATGTTGTTTAAGAAATCCTCCCCTACTTCAAAGACTGGAAGTTATTATGTTAAATTTTCTTCTAAAGGTTTTAAGGTTTTCTTCAGTTACATATGTTCTTAATCCACCTGATCAAATCCACTTACATTTGGGTGTATATGTGGTTGGAATCAAATTTTTTTTCGTGCAATCCATCTCCCCGATGATTGATAAGGTTACCTCTTCACCTATCAGATTTTCTTTCATACGTAAGTATTTCTAGGCTTTCTCTATTGTAACAATCCTTCTATTTGTTAATCTCCACACTAATAACATCTTGTTTTAATTAGTCAAAAAAAGTAACCATTCTCTCCCTTACAAAATTTCCTCAAAATTTATTTTATTAAAGATTTATTTATTCATTTTTAGAGAGAGAGAGCATGCACGAGTGGGGGTAGGGTGAGAGGGAGAGGATCCCAAGGAAATTGCACTCTGAGTGGGGAACCCACACTGGGGCTCGAACTCACCACACTGAGGTCATCACCTGAGCAGAAACCAAGAGTCATGGAGTGCCTGGGTGACTCAGTTAAGTGTCTGCCTTTGGCTCAGATCATGATTCTAGAGTCCTGGGATCGAGTCCCGCCACGGGTTCCTTGCTCAGAGGAGAGCCTGCTTCTCCTTCTCCCTCTGCCTGCCACTCCACATGCCTCATAGTTTAAAGATTCTACACACATATTTTTCCATTTCCCTACCTTGTTAATAGTTTCTCTCAACATATCAGTTTCTTCCAAATTAAAAAAATTAACTCTTGTCTTTCCTAGAATGTGCAGATTTTGCCTCATTGCTGTTGGTCTTTATACTTAGTTTGTGATATTTTTGCTGATTATAAGGTCTTGGTTCTTTTTTTAATTAATTAATTTTTCACCTAAGTACAGTTGGCAATATTATATTAGTTTCAGGTGTACAGCATAGTGATCTGACAATTCTATACATTACCAAATGCTCACCCCACTAAGTGTAGTTATCACCTATCACCATACAAGGTTAACTACAATATCATTGACTATATTCTCTGCATTGTGCTTTACATACCCATGATTTATTTACTTTATAACTTTCAGGTTATACCAGTTCCAGTTTATACGTCTCAATCCCCTTCACCTAGTTCTCCCAACCCCTTATCCCCTTCACCTCTGGCAACCACTGTTTTGTTCTCTGTTTACGGGTCTGTTTCCATTCTGTTTTGTTCATTCATTTGTTTTGTTTTATAGATTCCACATATAGTGAAATCATATGGTATTTATCTTTATTCTGACTGGCTTATTTTACTTAATATTATACCCTCTAAGTCTGTCCATGTTGTCACAAATGGCAAGACTTCATTTTTATGGCTGAGTTATAATCCACATCTTTCTCCATACATCTGTTGATGGACACTTAGGTTACTTCCGTATCTTGGCTATTGTAAATAATGCTGCAATGAACATAAGGGACGCTTTAAAATTACAAAATCAAATTTGCTATTTCCTTTATGATTTCTGATACATATTAAAATTTATCAAATAACATTTTTATGGCATATTTCCCAACGATCAGTAAAATGATAGCAAAATAATAGCTTTTCTCATGTTTGTGACAAATAAATAACTTCAAATCCTGGGACATCCCGTCTTTGCTTTTTCCCTCATTCAAATTTACATTATACATAATTAAATTCTAAGTCCCTGACTGACTTTAACATACTCTACTATACGGTTTTATATCCAAGAACAAACCTTGATTTCTATGCTCAATTTTGTAATCATCTGCTCAGTAGTAGTTATTTATACTTCAAGTTTTATATTAAATGAATTGTTCTCATTTGGAGGGTGTAAATATTTTATTTAGAAAATGTACACATGTTTGCCTGATGCCTTTGCTCACCATGGAAAGTTTGGCTGGGTGTACAATCTCCATGTTTATTTTGAAATTCTTTAGAGATTGGTGTGTATCTTCTGCTACCTTAGTATTATGAGAAGTCTGAAGGTAGTTTTATTTTGTCTTGATATTTGTAATGTTTTTAATAGTATCCCATGCAAGCTTCTAAATTTTTCATCATTTATATTGTAAAAAAAAGCCAAGAAAAATCTAGGAAGGGGTGTCTTCTACTAGGGTAAACTATGCTATTCTTTTCTAACTGTGACTTGGGCTCTTTTCTTCAGGTTAAGATTTTTTTGTCTCTCTCTTTTAAATATTGCCTTTGTTCCAAAGCTATTGGTTTTCTTTTTTCACAAGAACTTCTGATCTTTAAATTGCACCTCTTCTTCCTTACTGCTGTATTTATTTATTTATTTTTAAGATTTTTATTTATTTATCTGATCGACAGAGAGATCACAAGTAGGTAGAGAGGCAGTCAGAGAAAGAGGAGGAAGCAGGTTCCCTGCTGAGCAGAGAGTCTGATGTGGGGCTCGATCCCAAGACCCTGAGATCATGACCTGAAGGCAGAGGCTTAACCCACTGAGCCACCAAGCAGCCCCTTGCTGCTGTATTTATAATTTTCTACTATGGTTCCCATCTCTTTGTCCTGTTACTCTACATTTTTGGAAGGAATTACCAGTTTGTCTTTTGCATATCTGATTTGGCATAAGTGTTTTTCTACTGTTTTCTTTGTATTTATTTTGCAGTTTTGTCTTTCATCACTGAGTTCATTTTCACTCTCCAATTTATTTTTTTTTTAAGATTTTATATATTTATTTGACAGAAAGAAAGAGATCACAAGTAGGCAGAGAGGCAGGCAGAGGGAGAGAGAGAAGCAGGCTCCCTGCTGAGCAGAGACCCCCCCCCCACCCAATGTGGGGCTCAATCCCAGGACTCTGAGTTCATGACCTTAGCCGAAGGCAGAGGCTTAACTCACTGAGCCACCCAGGCGCCCCTGACTCTCTGATTTCATTGTAGCATATTTTTCTGCTATATTTTTCTTGTATATTCCATGATCAAATCTCCTTTTCTATAGGCCTCAAGTGGGAATCTTAATTTTTTTTTCATTGATGTTATTTTGTTGAGAAACTACTTTTCTGAGACATGGGCTTCTTTTGGGTTTTCCAGGCTATGCATTTCTTTCCTGCTACAATATGTTTTCCAAAGCCCCCAGTCTGCTTTGACTTTTTGTATTTGTTCATTCTAGGGAGGGGGGATTTCCCTCCAGGCTTTGTGTGTTCTGGAATATTTGTGTGGTTGGGGGTAGGGAATGGTGAGGGCTTAGTTAGTGTTCTTAGCCTCTTGGATGCTAGTATCAAAGTGCTGTCAAAGGTAGATGAGAAAGACACATAACCCACAATAAATGATGTTACTTAGCACACATGATTCTGTGTAGTCTACCCCTGCTTCTGTTACTGTTACCACGTCTTCTAAGTAAGAGAATCAAATACTTATCGTGGTCTCTATGTCAAGCAAAACATCAGAAGCCCCTCTTCCCAGTATGTGCTGCTTTTATGGTTATTTCTTTCCCTGCCCTTGCCCTTCACCCTTCACCTTAAATGATAAAGGATTCCAATAAGCAAATACCACTGCCTGCTTTTCCTCCCATCCTCATTCCTTGGTAAGAAGTATACTGAGAGTTCTGGTCTCTGAATGTATGCAGAAAGACATCCATTGCTGAGTGTGCAAGCATTGAATTTCTATCTGTCTTGCTCTTAGCGTGCATCTTATGTCATCTGGAGTCTGCTGGCTTGTTTGTCCAATGGTGTGATTCTTGTGCCCTGGATTTAGGGGCATAAATATGGGTGAGTTGCATGATCCTTTGACCTTCTCCGGCACTCTCTGGGCTGTGAGAGACCACAATGTTTCAATTGACTTGTAGCTCAAAAGCGTATGCTTCCATCAGTCCCCATCAGTAAGGCAGCTGATGAAAAATTGTCTAGGCACTGACAATCTGTTCTTAACTTGAGCTTAAAAGTCTGCTGCCATTAAGAATCATTTTGTACATTTCCATGAATTTTGTTTCATGAAAAGTGTTCACTGAGGGATAGTAGACATAAAATATTAATCTCGAAACGAAACACAGGTTATTAATAGAAAAATTTTAACAAGGTCATTGCTGCTTTATACTTAATACTAAGTTTCTAAATTTGAAACTTCCAACAAAAAGAAATTACCAAAACTTCTTGTTAATAACATATCAGTTAACAAAAACCATTGCAGTGTGTGAGCTTTCTGCAAGGCGGCATGGTAAATTTGAATCTATTGAAAAGGAGGCCTTCTAAGGTATGACCTGGATATCCCTGGCAAGCTTTGAATATCTTCTAGGAAGTGTGTTTATCTGTGTCTGTACTGATTTATGAATTAACGTGTGTGTTATTGAAAGCAGTGCTATAATCCCCATTAATTCTGATGGCTTTTTTTTTCTAAGTAACAAAGGAAAGCAGGCGGAATAAGTATTCCATGGACTACAAATTGGAAATCACTATTTAGGGGGCATAATGGAATATGTGAATTGTGTATCAATGATGAGTACCTTATAAAAATACATTTTTTTAAAGATTTTATTTATTTATTTGACATAGAGAGAGTGATCACAAGTAGGCAGAGAGGCAGGCAGACAGAGAGGGGGAAGCAGGCTCCTCGCCAAGCAGAGAGCCCGACTCTGGGCTCGATCCCAGGACCCTGAGATCATGACCTGAGCCGAAGACAGAGGCTTTACCCCACTGAGCCACCCAGGTCCCCTAAAAATACATTTCTTAGAGACGTGAAGTTGAGCAGTGTGATGGAAATAACATTGAGTCAGAAATACTGAATATTCACCTCTTCCTTGTCCCCTTGGTTCCAGTAATGCAGAAACAAAATATGTACTTTCTCTCATCCAGAAGCTTATCTTCTATGTGGTGGCCACCACTTACGTTGTGATAACAACTTTCATAGGATTCAGTTTTGGGTTCAGAAGGAGCACCTAGCTACCTAGTGTGGTCAGATTCAATAACTCTGGATATTTACAGAAATTCAAAAGTCCAACCAGCTGGACAAGGGGCTTAAAGGGCAAACAGAATTGCACATTCAGAAGCAAGGATGTGGAACAGTGCTTGGCTCAGAGAAGTGAAAGCGATTGGTGAGCCTGGGAAATAAGGCTAGAGGGACCAATGAGGGGTAGCAGGCAAGCAGCCTTATATACCGCACAAAGGAGATGTCAAAGCTAAAGTAGCAAAAATCTGTCAATGGCCCAAATGTCCATCAAGAAGAGAACACATGAATTGTGAAAACATAGAATACTGCAGGGTAAGGAAAATGAACGTGTTATGACAGCATGTAAGCACCTGGATAATGGCAGCCAGGTAAAATTGAATAAAAAGAACAAATGAGGGGGCGCTTGGGTGACTCAGTGGGTTAAAGCCTCTGCCTTCGACTCAGGTCATAATCCCAGGGTCCTGGGATCGAGCCCCGCATCAGGCTCTCTGCTTGGCGGGGAGCCTGCTTCCCCCTCTCTCTCTGCCTACTTGTGATCTCTCTTCTCTCTGTCAAATAAATAAATAAAATCTTTGAAAAAAAAAAAAAAGAACAAATGATGGAAATGTCAGAGAATATACTTCCCTCTGTGTCATAGAGAAACATTGTGTCAAGTAATTTTCTTATTAGGGATATATACACATATAATATTTAATACATTTAGCAAATTTAATATATTTCATGAATATAAATAGGTATAGTAAATATTTAAATACATATTAAACTTAAGGGAGTAATAAACCCAAATTTCAGGAGAAGTGGTTATTTCTAAGATTGTCCCTAAGAAGAAAGGGGTTGGAAAACATGGGTCAGAAGCATTCCAAAAGTATTGGCATTACTCCATATCTTAGACTGAGCGGTATGTACCTTCGTGTTAATTTTGTTTGTATTCCTTATTCTATATATATATATTAGAATGCTCCGTTGTATCTATTAAAAATTTAATAAAAGCAATACAAATTATTCTTGCCCTCAGGTTAATTACTCCACCCCTATCAGCCTTGCTATTTCAAGGAAAAACGACTTATTGTGAGTTTCGGATTTTAATTGTAATGGAAATCTTAATTGCTAAAACTCTTTTGATGTCCAGAAAGTTAATCTGAAGGTTCAAGAGTTTTTTTTTTTTTTAAACCTTTTCTTTTGAAACTAGAAAGAGAGAAGGGAAAGAAAAATCCTCAAGTGTCAAAGACAGCAAAGCCTGGATGGCGGAGATCTCTAAAGCCCTTGATTGTTCCAGGGGTTCATTGCTTTGGCCACAGAGGAGACATCACCTTTCCATTTAGCAGACAAAGCAAATGTAAATTTGTTCTCGATCACAATACCTCCAGTATTAAATTTAGCAGGAGAAAATTGCACTAAGAGCTGAATTTTAGGCTTAACTCTGCGACACTCTCTTTTCTGTATGGAATTGATCAGCTCAAACAGAGAGCTCATGACTAGGAAAATGACACAGTCTGCTCTTGCCTTGTTCCAAATTTTAATGGTGCCAGGGCCCACTCTGACACTAATTTTACAACCGCTGTTCCCCCTGATTGTCCAGCAGGAACCAGCATTCTTCCTTGGCTTCCCCATGAGCAAGGCAGCTGTGGGATAGCATCCGCTTACTATTAATCACTCCAGTTTCCCAGCTATCCCCCGTGCAAGTGAAATAGACCATCCTCAGAATGAAGGGAGAGGATTATTTGAATGAAATGTGAAAATGTGGAACATGGTCCCGACTGATCAGCTTTGGCTGCTGTCTTTGCTGATGTTGATGCCGTTGGAACTTTTTTTGTGAGGGTGGGAGGAAACATCCCTATAGAAATAAGATTTTGTGGATGGGCCCTTCTAGTTCCCCTAAGGACGGACCCCAACCTCATATTTTGTTAAATGATGTTTACAAAATATGTTCAATTGCGCAGTGAGTGTGATATCTGCACCTCAAATTGATTCCTGGACTGAAGTCAAGTTAATGATGTGTGTTTATAAGAGTGTTAATTATACTCCCTGCGACATGACTTGCATCACTGGTGTGAAACTATCTCCAACCAGTTTTTTCAATATTTATTTTTCCTATTAGAAAATTGTCACTCCGATCCCTGTTAACCAAATAATTTGGCCCCTATAGATAGATATGATCTCATGAATTTAAATTACATGATATATAAGATGTAGTCCCTAATGAGGGCTTAGATTGAGTGCTAGAATCAGGAATGGAATGAGGGAAAACTGTTGAGATTCCCTTGATTATTGTAACTGGAAAGGTAAAACTATATAAGCAGTGATTGGGTCATGGGATATGATGAATATATATCTGGAACATGAGAGAGAGAGAGAATAAGAAGAAAAGAGCAACAAAAGACAGAACAAAGTTTATACTAGGATACAAGGGAAGGATATACTTAAAGAGTTTCAAAAATCTGAGGTCCCCTTTTCATAAGTTATTTACTATTTTTATTTATTTATCTGTGGATTTCCTATTTTTTGGCTTGTCCATCATTTTTCTACTTAATGCAAAAGGACATTTTAAATTCTGGAAATTGTCCTTTGTCATATGGGGCACTTATATTTTTCCGAGTGTCATTTATTTATGGTAGTTTTCATTCTGAAGTTTTTAATTTTTATCATAGTAAATTGTATCAATCCTACCCATTTTGGATAATTTCTTAAATTTTTAACTGAAGTATAGTTGGTATATATTATGTTAGTTTCAGGTGTATAACATGATCCAAGAGTTACATACCTTGTGCTATGCTCAGCATGATAAGTATAGTTACTATCTATCACTGTACCAAGTTATTACAACATTATTCATTTGATTTACTATACTGTATTTTTTATCCTTGTGACTTTTTTATTACTGGAAGTTTGTACCTTTTAATCAAACCCTTTTTCTATTTCGCCCCTTTCTCCAACCCCCGCCCCTTTTATGCTAAATAAAACAAACAACAAAAAAGAGAAACAGACTCACAAATATAAAGTACATTATTGGTTATTTTTTTTTTTTTCAGTTCCATATATGGTTGTCATGCCTCAACTCTCCTACAAGTGCTGTGCAAGAGTGTGGTATGTCTTCCTGGTTTTTGTGCTGTTAGGATTGAATTAGTGACCCACTAAACTTGAGTAGCTGGCTTGAAACTGAGGAGGGGACTTTTGTAAGTATGCAGCTTTAGCAATTGGACAAGGCTTTCTCTGGTCCACGGTTTCCTGAGTGTCCACCCAGGAGAAAACGAAGCGTGTGAAATTGGCTAATAGCATTTTTATTGTATTCTTACTTTCGCTTCCCCTTTTTCTCTACAATTAATTTTCCTGAAATGTTCATCAATGTCTAAGGAAGGTTTCCTTCCTTCTTGAGAAAAATTTATTTTGCAAGAACTTTAAATAAGTAGTCCTTGCAATCAGTTCCTGGGTAACTGTTAATTCGCACAGATGTAGGAGGCAGGTTTCCTATAGCTGCACGTAATTGAGTTCGGGTTCGTCATCAGATCTCAAGGGTAACTTTAATATTTAACCCCAAGCAACACTTTCAATGTCATCGACTTGTCCAGACTTACGGAGCCTAGTATGCAAAAGCCCTTGTTGGTAGCTTTGAAATTTACCCTGTCAGGTCTATTTGGCAAAGATTACTTGAAAGAGGATGCAAATTAAGTTTCCTTGCAATTTTTCTGCAATAATGTTTTACATTTATTGGGAGGATGTGCTTCTGGTGGCTTGCTCATGCATATAACTTCCCCGGGTCCTTCCACAGCCATTTGAAACAGGAAGGCACTTGTTATTTTTCACACTTATCTAGTGAGACAATAGAGGCTGGGATTTGTTAAACAACTTCTCTAAAATGTTAAACATTTATCTGCCAAGTATTTATTGATCATATACGATGGGAGGACTGTGAGTTAAGCATTTCAAAGTTAGAGTCCAGAGAGCAAAGAGTTTACCACCATCCCCCAGAGGTATGATTGTTATGCATACAACTCTATCAGATGGTATGGCAGAATAGGGGGCATTTTCTATGGGAAGTGTGAGCATCCCTTGACTTTCATGAGGAAGGAAGAATTTGAGCAAGGGTTTTGGAATCAGTGAGGTCCCTTGGAATTTTACTTCTCTGAGCCTCGGATTATCTATAAAATGGAGCTGAAATGGGTTGTCCATAGAGGAGGTCTTAGAGTCTGAATATCTTTGTTTACAATCTGCCACTAGCACTTAGCAGATTTATATACTTTGCAATGTTACTGAATCTGTGTATACTCCATTTTTTGTTTTCTCATTAAGTAGGAATAACAGGATCACCTCAGAGATATTTTGTGGATATTAATGAGATGAAGCTGCACAGTACCTACTGCCTAGTAAATTCTCAGTGCATGTTAGTTGCCATCATTATTGTAGTACTAATAATAGTATGTTTGAATCTCAAAAAAGACTTGATTGACAATATGAGAAGGAATAGTTGCGAACAGTGACTTGGATTATGATTGGCAGAGAATGAAAAAAGAAAGCATAGCTTCTTGAAATGCAGGATTTTCTGGAAGTTACCTTCAAGTTATCAGCTTATATATGAATTGCTAGTATGTATGAAGCTTATCTTCTTACCCAAAAAGCACCTAATAAATATTTATTGATAAATGAGTCCATGAATGAATGCTTGAAATGAATGCAAGTATCTCCCTTTTCCACAGACTCCAAGGATTTTTACCAGGCTTGTATGCAGTCAAAGCATTTCTTGCCTAAGGCAAAGGTGTAACTTCATTGAAGACCATCTTGGCCAAGGCTAGGCATTGCTGTAAAAGATCCATCTGGTCCCTTCTCTTGGTTGCAACAGTGCTGTTTCAATCATTCTATGTAGGGAACTATTTCTACTAGATATGTGAAACCTTTTAAGAAACGAACGTCAAAATGCTGAGAACAAGCATCACATGATTGGAAGAGACCAGATTTGCTAACCGGCTGTTTCAGCACCAGCAGATCCTAGACCAGCAATGCCATCTTGAGAATCCTGAGAGGGTTTAGACTTGCAAACGATTCCTCAGCGATTCCTTCCCTTGATGTCTCTAATCAGGAGGTAATTAAGACCTAAGGACCAGTACCCCTGATGTCTGATAGAACCCATCTTCAAATATAGGTTTTATTAGTATTCGGGTATGATGAGGTCAACAGATCAGGAGATAACTACCACGGATGGATGGTTTGTTATACTCACAGATCCCAAGACAAGGGGCACAGCATACCACTGAGGGTCATATGCAGAAGCACTGGGGTTGGTCCTGAGGCAGAGGGAGGGGGGATGGGGAAATGGTGGTCAGTGATCGGTAGGGAGACTCTCTTGTGATTTCTACAGGTAAGAACAGGCAAGGCAGGGTAAACAGGTTTGGGATTGGCTCAATTGAATAATTTTAGTTGGCTCTGGGGCACAGAGGTTGTCCATCATTGTCTAGGCTCTGGGGTGACAAAGGCAGGTGGATAGTTGCCTGGAATGTGAGAGCCCAACCACATAGGGGAGTGGAGGTAGAGGCTCTGAACCACTTGCTCCCAGGCCAGTTGTTTACTACCTCCCAGACCTGGCTAACACTGAGGAGGGTGGGTAACCCAGGACCAACATGTCTCCAGGTGCCAAAGCATCAGAATACAGAAAGTAAAAGACTTGGCTAATACAGAAACAAAGATAGTTTTCCATTTTTATTTATTTATTTAGTCAGTTAGTTAGTTATTTTTAAAGATTTTATTTATTTATTTGACAGAGAGAGAGAGATCACAAATAGGCAAAGAAGCAGGCAGAGAGAGATGGGGAAGCAGGCTCCCTGCTGAGCAGAGAGCCGGATGCGGGGCTCGATCCCAGGACCCCGAGATCATGACCTGAGCTGAAGGCAGAGGCTTTAACCCACTGAGCCACCCAGGCGCCCCAATAGTTTCCCATTTTTAGAGACTCATTTGCTCTTCTATCTCATAGGAAGCCTGTGGAGTAATAATAGTTACTATTTACTGAAAATCTAATATGCACTAGATTTTGAACATGTTATTTAACATAATTTTTTTCACTAACCTGGATGTTAGTGTTATAAACAAAAAGCCTATATTGTCTCAAACATTTACAATAGTGAGAGGGAGTAGATATAATACCTGAGGTCCAAAGAACAATGAACCGCTGGGTGAAAATGATAGGGAGACAGAATACAGCCTTACATATGGAAGTCATCATAGCAAGCAGAATTATCCAAAATGGGACGGAGTGTTATGTGACATAAAAAAGTCTCCATCACAGGACATGTTACTACTCCTGTCTGTCAGTCAACCAGCCAATTCTTGCAGGGACTAGTTTTCAAACTAGTAACTCTTAGGTTCCCATTAGATTCAAGGCTTTAAGCTTCCAACCCAAATGATGTTCAAAAAAGCCTTAAAAATCATTTTATATAAGTATGCAGTATGTATTGTTTTATATAAGTTATGCTGTTATGTCGTATATACTTGTAATATCAGGCCTTGCATTCAGTACACAATGCAATCGACTCTTTCCAGACCTGTGTTTTTCAGTGAACAATAAAAGTATTGTTTGGCACTAAAAAAAAAAAAAAAAAAAAAAAAAAAAAGCCTTAAAAATTAGAGGCAAAACAGTATGGAGGTTCTTCAAAAAGTTGAAAATAGAGCTACCCTACAACCCACCAGTTGCACCACTGGGTATTTGCCCCCAAGATATAAATGTAGTGATCCAAAGGGGCACGAGCCTCCCAATGTTTATAGTAGCAATGTCCACAATAGCCAAACTATGGAAAGAGCCCAGATGTCCATTGATAGATGAATGGATAAAGAAGATGTGGTACACACACACACACACACACACACACACACACACACACTGGAATATTACACACCCATCAAAAAATGAAATCTTGCCATTTGCAATTTTGCAATGGCATGGATGGACCTAGAGGGTATTATGCTAGGCGAAATAAGTCAATCAGAGAAAGACAATTATCATATGATCTCACTGATACGCAGAATTTAAGAAACAAGGCAAAAGATCATAGGAGAAGGGAGGAAAAAAATGAAACAAGACAAAACCAAAGAGGAAGACAAACCCTAAGAAACTCTTAATCTTAGGAAACAAACTGACAGTCACTGGAGTTGGGGGAGTTGGGGAAAAATGGGGTGTCTGGGTGATGGACACTGGGAAGGGTATATGCTATGGTGAGCATTGTGAATTGTGTAAGACTGATGAATCACAGGCCTGTACTCCTGAAACAAATAATACATTATATGTTCATTAAAGCAAATTAATTAATTAATTTTAAAAAATAAATAAGAAACAACAGTAAAAAAAAAAATTAGAGGCAAACTGAAAATAAAATTTGACTGAATGCTAACTGGCCAAGGGTTAAAATCAGTTTGGAGCATAAGCTTATATTGATGAACTTCTGCTATGTTGACTTGGAAATTTAACCCCTCCCCACCCCCCAAATCAGGATGTCTTGAGAGTCCATACTGAGGAAGCAGTCTGCTGCTTCAGAGGGAACAAGTCATTGTAACATTTCTAGCAAAGGGAAGTTATGGAGTTAGAACGACATTCAAGATTTAAGTTACAGCTAGTTAATACCTCTATAAACATTTTACTTAATGATATACTAACCTTACCTCCTCCCACACCAATTTCTTCCACCCACAATTTTTATTAACTGACTGAAAGTATTGTGTGTGAGAAAGAAATCTTCAAATGATTGAGGTAGGCATACTCTTGCTTCTAGAAAACTCAGACTGAAGAAATTTTAAACTGTGACAGCATGTTTTAATGACTTTAAGGAAATTGGCTAACCTAACATTACTACATCATCTTGCATTGTTATTTTTAAAGATTAATCTAATTAAAACACAAATTTATCCTCTTCCGTAAAGGACAGTAGCTTAATAAGTCAAAGTAGATAATTTTACCACAGTTCATCTCATACTCAGACTGACAACGGTATTGTTTCTTTGGAATAATTGCCTATTGGTATAATGTACCCTGAAACATTTCCATTTTCCACAGCAACCTCTTAGCTTAACTGCAGAAGGCAGAGATTTTTCCTTAACCATCACCATTTTCCCTCAAAATCAGCAACCTGTGCACATTATACATGGTAACCCACCACCCTCACCTGCCACCTGAGTGCTCTGTATTGCCTAGCAAAGGGTCGGATCCATGGTATGTGTTCAATAAATATTACATTATTCAACATAATAAATTAATGTTGAGCAATTACAATTTCTGTCTCACTGGCAGATCTCAAAGATCTAGGAGGAAGAGCTTACACTCCCAAGATATGGAATGCTAGTTCACTCCATTTATTTATTTCACTGTTTGTGATCACCACTTGACTCCCTGGCAGGAACCTCTGCACATCACCAGAACAGATGGGACAAGACAAAAGACAGTGGGCCAGAATCAAGGGATGTGTCTGACCCCTGAGCAGGAAGCAAACCTCAGAAGGCAGACCTCTATGTACTGGAGAAGCTGAAGCCCATCTGACCTGCAGAACCCTAAGTAAGCTACTGTCTGCAGGGGACTCCCTTTACCTCTTTCCGGACTTGGATTGATTTAAATGTGGAAGAAATCAGTCTGGCTTAAATAATCTCTGCCTCTTCCTCTTCCTCCCCTTCCTTCTTCCTTCTCCCCATATTGGACATTGCAGAACTTAATAGATTTCTTCCACTTGACTCCAAAACAAGTGTTCCGAACATGACATGTAATATCAAAGTAACTACTTCTACCATAATATTTCACAGTTCCCTGTTAGTTTTTACCTCCTTCCAACATCATCGCAGCCACATAGTATAAAGAGTAAGGAGAACATCATCAAGAAATATGAGGAGCCTCATTTTGAACTCAGAGATGTTTGCCCTCAAATTTCTCAATGTATCATCACAGATTTTATCATCTTTTTTTTTAAGATTTATTAATTTAGAGGGTGAGGAGGGACAGAAGGAGAGGGACAGACAGTCTTAAGCAGAGGAAGCACTGAATGCAAAACCTAACAAGGAGCTTGATCTCACACCACTGAGATCATGACCTGAGATGAAACCAAGAGTTGGATGCTTAACCAAATGCATCACAAAGGTGCCCCAGAGTTTGACATCTTTTAGTGTCTTGTGACATTATCGCCCAGATATTGATGCACCAAGGTATTTCAGGACATCATTTCACTAAAGTTATGATTTGGAGCCTTCACTTGGAAATTAAACATCATCCATAGATTATAGACATATTTAGATTTTACAGATTATAACTATTCAGCAGGAGAATACGGTGGGGAAATATTCCAATTAAAAAAAAATAACAGTAAGTCATCATGGGATTGGTTATGTTCATCTGATAAAGAAATATAGGGGCAGGGGTGGGGGGTTGGATGAGCCTGGTGGTGGGTACTGAGGAGGGCACATATTGCTTGGAGCACTGGGTGTGGTGCATGAACAATTAATCTTGTAACACTGAAAAAAGTATTTGGGGAAAAAAAGAAACAAAAAAAAATTAATAGTAAACAAATAAATTCAATGAGAAAAAAATATATAATAGTCTTGGATAATATTCACAAAGAAATAGTAGGAAGAGAACCTTGAGCTCCAGATGCCAGTCTTATAATTCAGAATCCTGTACTGGATTCCAGCTAATGATCTAAGGCATCATCACCAGACAAAAGTAACAGGGGAGAAAAAAGATGAACAAAGGACACTTAATAGCCAAAACCAAATGTTCCTAGTAAGAGCAATGTAAGCTTTATAGGAAGAATAGCTATGTAGTAACCAAATAACCATAAAATAGAGGAGAGGAATTAGGTCACAAAAGAACACACAATATTCCCAAACCAGTCTTTGCTGTTTACAGACGTTTTCCTTCTACTTCTTCATATTCAGAAGTTTTTTGAGAAACTTCTGACCTTTTTTTGTTTTTAAGATTTTATTTATTTGACAGAGAGGGACACAGTGAGAGAGGGAACACAAGCAGAGAGAGTGGGAAAGGGAGAAAGACGCTTCCCGCAGAGCAGCGTGCCCGATGCGGGGCTGGATCATAGGACCCTGGGATCATGACCTGAGCGAAGGCAGACACTTAACGCTTAATGAGCCACCCAGGTGCCCCAAGAAACCCCTGACCTTGAGAGTAATTATTTGATGACAAAGTGAACAAGGAAGATGATTATTAGAATAGTAAAGGTCACCATCACAGTGTATGTTAAATGCTGTAATCCGCTGTGATTTTTCTAAGCCACTTACATTCCTCGCCTGGAGGACAACTTGTTACCCCTGAAATTAGGGGTAAGTACAGTGGGGTTTCTCAACTCTCTTGGACACGTCTGCTGTGAAGACATTGTGGAGCTGCAAATAGAGCCAGTCTCTTCTCAAATATATATTACGTATATATGTATATTTATGTATGCATATATATTTATGCATGTTGAATATGCATATATGTGTGTTGTATTATAAAAAATGAAAATAGCATTTCCACATACATTATCTCATTTAAGCTTCAGAGAAACCACGTAAAGCATATATTTTAATCATCATTTTATATACAAAAATAACCCCCAAAAACAAAGATTCAAGGAGTATAAATGTTTTTCAAAGAGTACAAAAGTATCCATCAGTTTATAGCAGGATTCAGACCCAAGTATCTGCTTGCAAGTCCTGTTCCATCTAAGGGAAGAAGAGTGGGTAAGTTTTGTGGTTTGAGAAAAAGCTAAATATTGTCACTGCTAGTTTGTCCTCCTCCAGTTCCAAACATAGCCCTAGTAGGCTAGGAAATTATCTCCAGACAGATGCAAGTCCTCATACCAGAGCTGAAACTAACCTATCATCGTAAAGCATACATTTATAAAACATGTGAACAAGGCAAGTCTCCTAACCTCAGTAAGCCTCAGCTTTCTCATTTGTAGAGATGATGATACCCATTTAATAACTTCACTTAATAATTTAATTTAATGCTGCCGATAAAATATACAATGACTCCTGTGATCGTAAGGGATGTCAGGAGTCTAGCAAATTCTCTGGCATTCAGTAAGCAATCACTATAATTCAATCACAAAATTTTTATTTATTTATTTATTTATTTATTTATTTATTTATTTATTTTTAGAGAGGGAGAGAGAGAAAGAAGGAAAGAGGAAGAGAGAGAATCCCAAACAAGCTCCACACCCCGTGAGGACCCCAACTTGGGGCTTGATCTCACTACCCTGAGATCATGACCCGTGACAAAATCAAGAGTTGGACACTTAGCTGACTGAGTCCCCCAGGAGCCTCCTAATTGCAATTATTTTTCTTGTTGTTCATAGGGTACCTTTTATGCCACCACTATACAGAATTTGTGAGGTACTCCAGAATGAAAGCAAGATTTATTTTTTTTAACCATTTGGTTTTAATATAGATTACACGAGAAAAAAAGCGGACACTGATTCTCCTTAAGTCAGCATGAATGGCTATGAATGGCTCCACAGTCAAGAAGGCAAGACACTGAAGTACCTTTTATAAGAATAGGCACAGTCCCAAATAGAAAAGTGGCACAGACTGAAAAAAAAATAAAAAAAGAGGTTGATTTAAAAAAAAAAAAAAAGGTACAGCGTAGACGATCATCTAGAAGAAGAGAGAAATTGACACATTTAGGGATGCTCTGTGACACAAGCTGTATTTAGCCCCTCTGCTGCCTTGTGCCAGTTGATTAAAACTGGGAACATTTCCCCGAGTTGTGTGAGAGAGGCACAGCTGCCGTGTTCAGGAACTTGAGTAAGAAACGTATGCTTCCTGCCAAACTTTCAGTGGGTACAAGCTCAAAGCTTCACAAAAACAGAATGGCTTTAAAAATCATGGGAAATATTCATTCTCTCCGACAGATGGAAAGTATCAGAGATTAGGAGAGTGTGCCTGGATGAGTGTGCACATATGTGTATATGTGTGTGTGTGCACATCCACACTTCCACACATGCGTGTGAAGAGGCTGTCAAGAGAATTTGACGACGTTTTTAAGAGTTTTGAGCTTCTCAGTTAATGTGTTGTGTTCTTTCACAAACCCATTTTCTTTAATGAATAATAATCACAATCATTTTCCTCTAGGCCTGAATGGTTGAGGGCGAAGCATTTTCCCTGGTCTTGGCATTTCAAATGTAGTTTGTAGAACTGTTCCAAAGGTTTAACACACACACACACACACACACACACACACACACACACATACAAATACACAAAAATACAATTTTGCCCTCCTGCCACTTAAACTTCTAAAAGGGCATACTCACTCAACTTTTATAACAAAGAAAATGTATCCAGTCTTCAGTTCTTTAAGATATTGGGGAACATCCCAGCAAAGTGAAAAACAGAAATGATTCTCCCCTCCCCAGACTCTTCTATTCCTTGGATATTTTAATTTCACCTCCCATGTGGGACATTAAACTAGGTAACCATGGTAACATTGCAATCCTGGGGTTGATGGGCTGCCTGAGGTTGAGCCAAGAGCTGATTGAGTCACTGCCTCTCCCCAGCAATTGTAGCAGCATTTGGTGGAGGTTTCCTATGCTTGTTATGTTTGATGTGACCACTGTGGTTAAGGGTTATCATGGTTAAGGGCTATCTTCCATTTTTTTTTCTGAAACCTTAAAGATAACTCAGAGGACAGAATATTAGTATTGCTGGAGTCAGAAACTGTAAATACACCTGTGATCTCATCCTTGGAGGATCATCCTTGGAATAAGTTCTTGGCTGCCTATTGGATATCGGGACATCAGTAACCTGCACTGCAATAGCAAGATAGCAATACTTAGTCTACTGAAGCCACCAAAAGCTGGAACCCTGGCTTGTTAATACCTAAAAGCATTCCTTCTTGACAATCATCCTTTTGCCAATAAAATGATAATTGCACTAATTTAAATCGTATTTGAAATACTACTTTGGTTTTCAGCAAAAGTAGTAAAAGGAAGAGTAAATTCATCTGACCTGTGGTGAGGGAATATTTCAGATACTAAAACTTGGACCTAATCCCATAGATCAAAGAGAAAGACACAGGTAAGAAGTCTTTCTTTATAACAGACTTACTGTTATCAAAGCTAGGAATATAACATTATCTAAAGGGAGGGGAACAAATATTCACCAAGTTTGCAATTAAGAACCTCTAGAAAGCTTAGAAACAGACCCAAACAAGAGGTAGGCTGAGTATTACCAAAGCTGTGAATCAATCTTGTCCAGCT
Source organism: Procyon lotor (assembly GCA_028646535.1). Classification (NCBI taxonomy): domain Eukaryota; kingdom Metazoa; phylum Chordata; class Mammalia; order Carnivora; family Procyonidae; genus Procyon; species Procyon lotor. Next base: position 72,318,371 of record CM053613.1, read on the forward strand.
GATTAAGTTAAGACACTCATCTTCCCCCCTATATAGAGGGTAAATTAGCTCTTCATGAAAATAATATTTTCTGGAGCCTCTACAATTTTTCCAAGACAATATCCAACATTTAAAATGAAATTGCTAGGTATGTGAGTAGATAGGACCAAATAACTGATCCATATGAGGAAAAAAAATAATAAAGAATAAAATAGAAGCAAGTTCACAAGCTAGCCAGATTTTGAAGTTAGCAGAAAAGAATTTTAAGTAACTATAAATAATCTATACAAGAAAATAGAGAAATTGTTAAATAGGTATAAAAAATATGGAGAATTTAAATAGCATTTTGGAAACTATAAAAATTAAAAATAAAAAAGTAATCTTGTTAGAAGTGGAGAAAGTAGATTTTGTTGTTGTTTGTTTTAAATGGGGGAGTGGGGAAGGGGAATAGAAAGGCAATAAGGATATTGGTAATATATTTCCTTAGATGTGTGCTGCATGCTTAGCTGTGGTTATGCCATGAAAATGCACTGAGTTGCACACTTGCTATTTCTATATATACATTATAAAATTATAAATCAAAAGTAACGAAAGTTGGGTACCTGAGTGGCTCAGTTGGTTAAGCGTCTGCCTTTGGCTCAGGTCATGATCCCAGGATCCTGGGATAGAGCCCTAAATCGGGCTCCCTGCTCAGCAGGGAGACAGCCTCTCCCTCTCCATCTTCCTCTCCCCCAGCTCATCCTCTCTCTCTTGCTCTTTCTCTCTCTCTCTCAAATAAATATATAAAATCTTCAAAAAAAATAAAAGTAATAAAAGTAAATATAAATTATAAAATAGACTTCTAAATGGAAGTACACGAAATTTTTGGTATTTGCTAAGTGGTTGGGAGAGATAGGCACAAGGGAAATGCCTGTTGATTACAAGATGGCAGTCAGTGTTGGACAGTGACAAAAAAACTACTTACCCATGCTGGGTTACTGCCTAACACTGATCATCATCTTGTGATGGATTGATTCACATCAAGCAGTTAGGAAAAGAAAAGTAAATAACTCCTCAAGAAACCATACAGAAATAAAATAATAAAGATAAGGACAGAAGTTAATAAGATATAAGTGAAAACAGAAAAATCAAGGCCAAAAGTTGTTCATTATAAAAAAACAAACAAACAAACAAACAAACAAAAAACCAATGCAATGGGCACCTGGGTGGTTCAGTTGGTTAGGCCACTGCCTTCGGATCAGGTCATGATCCCAGAGTCCCAGGATCGAGTCCCGCATCGGACTACCAGCTCCACCGGGAGTCTGCCTCTCCCTCTGACCTTCTCCCTTCTTCTCATGCTCTCTCTCACTCTCTTTCTCTCAAATAATTAAATAAAACATTTAAAAAAAAAAAACTAATAAAATCTACAAACATCCAGCAAAGATTTTTCAGCAAAAAATAGAGCAAGCACAAACATTATCAGAGATTAAAATAAAAGGGAGTCCTATATAAGTTTCCATCCATATTACAGATACTATTTTTAAAAATATGTCAATATATTTAAAACTTGAGAAAAATATCTAAAAATTCCTAGAGAAAGATAATTTATCTAAAATGCTTTAAAAATATAGAAAATCTAAATAGTTCTATGAACATAACAGAAATTTAATTACTACCAAAGTTTTGATTGCAAAACAACTTCCTGACTCTAATAGCTTTATCTGTGAATTCTAACCAATGTTTACATAAGAAAAACTCCTATATTGTACACCTGAAATTAATATTACACTGTATGTTAACTAACTGGAATTTCAATAAAAACTTAAAAAGAAATAAGAAAAACTTCGACTTTAGACAAAATCTACAATAGCCTGAAGAGTGGAAAAAGACAGAACACTTTCTAAAAAGAGGTCAGCATTATTGTGTTAATAAAACACAGTGAGGGCAGTTAACAAAAGGAAAATCAGAGGTCAGGCTTACTTATAAATAGAGATGCAAAAATTCTAATAAAATAAATTTATCAAACCAAATTCTGCAATAATATGTAGGATATATATATAGTTTGGATTTGGATTATATATCTAGCATAGCAAATATATATATATTTCTGGATTTATTCCAGAAAAAAATATACACTTTATTTTTTAATGTATTTTTGTATTTCTATATATTGGATTTATTCAGATTTATTTCTATATATTTATTTCTATGTTATTTATTTATTCAGATTTATTTTATATCTATGTATACATTTATATATATAGGATTTATTACATATGACTTACATTATATATTACACACATATATGATTTGTTTCTGAACATAGATAATACATATTGCATATGTATATCATACATATATAATATATATTGCATATATATTACATATATATGATTTACTCCAGAAAAACAAGGTTATTGTATCTTTAGAAAAGGTAATTCACTATTTAAATAGATCAAGGACCCGTAAACTGATTTTTATGAGGGTCCATATGATAAATATTTTAGATTTTATGAGCCATATGGCCGCTGTTTCAACTATTACCACTATAGTAGCTATTGTAGCATAAAAGCAGCCACACACAAGAAGTAAATGAATGAGTGTGACTGTGTTCCAACAAAATGTTATTTACAAAACCAAGCAGTGGGACAGATTTGGCCTGTGGACTATAGTTTGCCAGCTCCAATAATAAGTTGAAGAAAGTAAACCAAATTATTATCCTTCTAATAGATGTTGATAAAACATCTGATAAAGTTCAGGTGCAAAAGTATTGGTAATAAGGCAGAGGTCCCAGAGTGCCAGAGTAAGAAGCTTGGCAGTCCCTCTCCCTAGCAATTAATTAATTAATTAATTAATGAAAATAACAGGGGGAATTACTAAACAAGAAAACAAAGCAATTTTTAAAGTCTCTGGAATTATCCTAACAGCAGCATGTGGAAAACAGAAAAATATTCATTCAAAAAAATCTACTAAATTTCAGTAAGAATAGTGTTAGTCATTTGAGCCCTGACCCACTCTTTTACCCTCATCCTTAGTTCTGTAATATGGAAGCTCTACCCTGAATGCTCTGCTTCAGGCAGCCATGGCCAAGTGATGAGGGGCTCTCTCTACCACCAGCTCCCAGTCTTGGGCTATAGTTTCACATCAGGAGGAGCAGCTCTCGATGTTTCCTATCTCCTCCTCTCCCAGTCTTATGTTGAGAAAGCTCTACTATGAATAGTCATGGCAAGAGAAGACTTCCTTTATCAACCCCCTACTCATAAAAAGGAAACTTTAAGGTAGGTGTTGTAGGCCAAGAATACCAAAGTCTAAATCACTTCCACCCCAGCAAGCCCCTGGGTGGAAGTTCCAAGCCAAGAAAGGCAAGCTAAAAAGACCAGGGACTATCACAACCCTCATTCAATGCCTACTCATAGAATAGGGGTGTCATTCTGGAGAAAACAGGTCCATATTCCAGATGGAAATTATGGAGTTCAAGGGACAATGACCAAATGAAACAATCCACTAGAAAGATTCAGAGGTAGATTTGAGATGACAGAAAAAAGAATCAATAAACTTGGAGAGAGATCAATAGAGATTACAGAATATGTAAAACAGAGAAGAAAAGGAGTTCAAAAACTGGAAGAAGTCTGATTAAAGAAACCAAAGAATTAAATAATTAGGGATATATTACATGTTCTTAGATAGTGTAATTAAGATTGTTAAGATGTCAGTTTTTCCCAACTTGATCTACAGATTTAATAAAATCCCAATTTAAGTCCCAGAAAATTCTCTTGTGGCTATTGACAAAATAATTCTAGAGTTTGTATGGAGATATCCAGAATAATAGACACACTAGAGAAAAAAAGAACAAAATTGAAGAAAAATAACACATTTGGAAGATGGACAATATTTGACTTCAAAATCTGCTATGAAACTACTGTAATCAAGACAGTGTACCATTGGCAAAAGAGTAGAGAAGTAGATCAAGGTAACAGCAGAGATGACTCAAAAATAGACCCACACAAATGTAGTCAACTGATTCTTGACCATGGAGCCATAAATGGTGATGAAACCACTGGATACCCACACGCAAAAAAAATGAATCTAGATACACACCTTACATCCTTTAAAAAATTTAACTCATGGACCATACACCTAAATGTCAAATTCAAACCTATAAAAATACTAAAAGATAGCACAGGAAAAATCTAGATAACCTTTTAGAAGCAGGATCAAAGGGAAGATCTATGAAAGAAATAATCGATAAGCTGAACTTCATTAAAATTAGAAACTTCTGCTTTGTGAAAGACACAGCAAGAGAATGAGAAGAGAAGCTATTGACTGGGTGGAAATATTTGCAAAAGAAATATCTGATAAGGACTGTTATCCAAAATATACAAAAAAATCTCAAAACACAACCGTAAAAAAATGAACAAACCTAATTTTAAAAGTGGGCAAAAATTCTGAACAGATACCTCTAAAGAAGATATACAGATGGCAAATAAGAACATGAAAAGATGCTCAACGTCTTATGTCATAAGGTAGTTGCAAATTAAAATAGCAAGATACCACTACACACCCAGACTGACTAAAATCCCAAACACTGACAACACCAAATGTTGGCAAGCATGTAACAAAACAGGAACTTTCATTCATTACTGGTGGGATTGCAAAATGGTACAAACATTTTAGAAGATAGTTTTGGAATTCTTACAAAACTAGATTTACTCTTATCATACAATCCCGCAATCACATGCTTTAGTACTCACTCAAATGATTTGAAAACTTAAATTCCCACAGAAACTTGTGTTATAATAGTTTCATTCATAATTGTCAAAATTTGGAAGGAACAAACATGTCCTGTCAAATCAATAAATCATGACACATTCTTACAATGGGATATTATTCAATTCTAAGAAGAAATGAACTATGAAGCCGTGAGAAGATATAGAGGAACCTTAAATAGATATTACTAAGTAAAAAAAAAAGCCAATCTGAGTAAGCTTCGTACTGTGCAACTCTAAATATATGACATTCTGAAAATACAAGACTGTAGAGAAAAGAAAAAGTTTAGTGGTTGCCTATGTTTGGAGGAAAAAAAGGGTGAACAAATGGAGCAGGAGGGATTTTTAGAACAGTCAAACTATGATAAATAATACTGTAACGGTGGATACATGTCATTATATATTTGTTAAAACCTATAGAAGATACAAAACTAATAGTGAACCTTAATGTGAGCCATGGAATTTAAAGTGGTAACGATGTGTCAATGTTAGTTTATCAACTAACATTGATAAATGTACGGTATTGATAAATAACGGTACAAATAACGGTACATTATTGATAAATAACGGTAACAAATGTACTGTTCTGGTGTAGGATACCAAGAGTAGAGAAGTTGTGTATGGGATATGGGGCATATGGAGGCCTCTGCAATATTTATTCAATTTTACTGTGAATTTGAAACTGCTTTAAAAAATTAAAGCCTGTATTTTAAAAAATGAAAGAGTCTCATTAAAATGTGAGATGCAATTCAGGACATTAGCCTACACATAGCAAGAGTGCCACTAGTAAAGGAGAGACAGAAAAAAAGTTCAAGAAAAACTGGTTAAAAACTTTCCATATTTGATGAAAAACATTAACCTACACATCCAAGAAGTTCAATGAACTCCAAGTAGGGTAAATGCAAAAAAATTCACACATGTACATGCACAGTACAGTCAAATGTTGAAAGGTAAAAATAAAGATAACACAGCAAAAGCCATAAAAGAAAATGACTCATTATGTACAAGGAAAGTCAAACAAGATTAATAGCTAACTTCTCATCTGAAATAATTAAGTCCAGAAGATAAAGTGTAGAATATAAAAACCTGCTAATCAAGAATCTTTTATTTTTTAAGATTTTATTTATTTATTTGACAGAGAGAGAGGTCACAAGTAAGCAGAGAGGCAGGCAGAGAGAGAAGGGGAAGCAGGCTCCTCACTGAGCAGAGAGCCCAATCCATATGAGCTGGATCCCAGGACCCTGAGATCATGACCTAAGCCAAAGGCAGAGGCTTTAACTCACTGAGCCACCCAGGCACCCGATCAAGAATCTTATATCCAGCAAAACTATCTTTTATTTATTTATTTGTTTGTTTGTTTATTTATTTATTTATTTAACAAAACCATCTTTTAAAAAATGAATGCAGGGGCGCCTGGGTGGCTCAGTCTCAGTCAGTTAAGCACCTGCCTTTGACTCATGTCATGATCCCAGTGTCTTCAGACTGAGTCCCACATTGGGCTCCCTGCTTGGCAGGGAGCCTGCCTCTCCCTCTCTCTGCCTGCTGCTCTGCCTACTTGTGCTCTCTCTCTATCTCTCTGTCAAATAAATAAATACATAAAATCTTTAAAAATAATATAAATTTTAAAAATTAAAAAGGAATGCAAAATAGATATTCCCAGATACACTGAAACTAAAAGAACTCATTGGTAGCAAACGGTCCTTTCATAAAATATGAAGGAAGTTCTTCAGACTGAAAGGAAGTGATATATGACAGTAATTCAAATCTAACCGATAAAACAAAAAGTGCCAGTGAAAGCAATTGCATAATAATTATAAAAGACAATATAATTCCTTATATCTTCTCCCTTATACCCTTGGCTGATTTTATTTTATTTTATTTCATTTCATTTTATTTTACTTTATTTTTTTTAAGATTCTATTTATTTATTTGACAGAGACTGAGAAAGGAGAGCAAGCACGAGTAGAGGGAGTGGCAGGCAGAGGGAGAAGGAGAAGCAGGATCCCCGCTGAGCAGGGAGTCGGATGCAGGACTCTAATCCCGGGACCCTGGGATCATGACCTGAGCTGAAGGCAGACGCCTAACTGACTGAGTCACCCAGGCACCACCCTCTTTGGTTGATTTTAAAAAACAGTATATTGTTTTGTTCTGTTGGGTCTACAATATATTAAAATGTAACCTCTCTGACAATAATAGCACGAAAGAAGCAATGGAAACAAGACTGTATTGGAGTAAAGAAATCTGCAGGAAGAAATGAAGAGAATTACAAGGAACAACAGTTAATGCAACAAATTATGTGAATTTATACTTGCTCTCTTTTCTTCAGCCTTTTAAAAAGACATTAGATTATATTAAGCTATACTTATAAGAAAGTATTATTGTGCTTGCAACATACATAGACTTAATATGTATAACAGAAATAGCATAAAAAATTGAGGAATGAATGGGATTACATAGAAGTAGAGTTTCTGTATGTCACCTGAACTAAGTTTGAATCTGAAATAGAATGTGATCAATTAAAATATATTTTGTTAATCTCAGAGGAATTGCTAGGATAATAACTCTGAAATAATTTTAAAATCATTTAAAGAATTAAATTGTCCCACTATAAAACACCTAATTAATACAAAATAAGACAATATGAGAGGAACAGTTAAACAAAAAAATGAAGTAAACCATAGAAAACAAAACATAAAGTGGCTGACATGAATCCAAATATATCAACAGCAATAATAACTGTGAGTAAATTTTGAAAAATTCCAATTAAAATTTTTAGATTGTCACATCGGATTTCAGAAAAAAAGAGCCAACTGTATTCATGAGGCACACTTTAGACTCAAAGATGCAAACAGATTGAAAATGAAAAGATGGGGAAAGATACCGCAGGAGATTCTTGATCTTGAGGTTGTGAGTTCACCCCATGACGGGTGTAAAGATTACTGAAAGAAAAATAAAGAAACTTTAGACAGAGAATGGAAATTTCATGATTTAAAAGAGCCAATCCATCAATAATATTAATAATTAAAAATATATGCACTTAGAGCCTGAAAATAAATGAGCAAACACTGACAGAATTGAAGAGAAAAGTAGACGAGAGCAATAATATTTAGAGACTTCATGACCCTAGTTTTGATATCAGAGCAAGTGGGCAGAAGACAAAGAAGGAAATGTAAAAACAGAACACTATAAATGAACAACATTGAACAGACATCTAAAGGACACCTCTCCGGGAGCGTCTGGGTGACTCATTTGGTTAAGTGGCTGACTTCAGCTCAGATCATGATCTCGGGGTGCTGGAATCCAGCCCCCGCATTGGGATCCCCGTTCAGCGGGGAGTTTGTTGTCCATCTGCCCCCTCCCTCTGCTTGTGTTCAATCTCCCTCTCTCTCTCACATAGATAAATAAAATTCTTAGTTAACTGGGTGTGGTACATGAACAATGAACCTTGTAACACTGAAAAAATGAAAGTATTTGGGGGAAAAAAATCTTAGTTAAAAAAAAAAGGTAGAGAACACTCCACCTAATAGCGGTGGAACACACACCCTTCTCAAGCTCACACAGTACATTCATCATCCAGGACAAACTATGTTAAACCCAAACAAAAAGTGTCCACAAATTTTTAAAAGGATTGAAATAATAGAAGTGTGTTCTCTAATCATTATGAAGTTAAATGGATTACACTAGAAGTCAATGGTTAAAGGGTATTTGGAAAACTTATATATTATATATATATATATATATATGTAATATGTATATATAGAAGTTAAATAACATACCTGTAGATTTCACAAATGAAATTTAAAAATATTTTGAGATGATAGAAAAAAAAATCACAGCATACACAAATGTATGGAATACTGCCAAAGCAGTGATCCTAGGGAAATATATAGCTGTCAGTACTTGTATGAAATAGAATAGATAAGCCAGAAATAGACCCACATAAATATAGTCAACTGATCTTTGATAAAGGAGCTAAGTGGTCATCCACTCGCCAACAAACAAACAAGAAAATGACTGTAGACTCAGATCTGATCCTTTTCACAAAAATTACCTCAAAATGGATCAGATGCTTACATGTAAAACACAGAACTACGAACTCCCTAGAAGACAGCCTAGATTAAAAACCTAGATGACGTTAGTATGTTGATGGCTTTTTAAATATAACACCAAAGACCTGATTGATGAAAGAAGTAATTTGTAAGCTGGACTTCACTAACGTTAAAAAAAAAATCGGTAAAAGATAAAATCAAGAGAATGAGAAGACAAGCCACAGATGAAAGAAAATATTTGCAAAAGACACATCTGATAATGGACTACTATCTATCCACGTATCTACATGTCTATTCCTCTATGCTCTTAAAACTCAACAGTAAGAAAATGAAAAATCCAAATAAGAAGTGGACCAATGACCTTAACAGATACCACACCAAAGAAGAAATATAGATGGCAAGTAAGCATATGAAAAGATGTAATCCGAAAATGTAATACAGGACATCTCTTAGTAAGATGGAAATCATAATCGTTTGTAGCTTTATTATGGACGTGACATTCCATCTAATTTGGCATATTCTATTGGTTGGAAGCAGGTCACTAGTCCAGCATACACTTCAGGACAATGGATCACACAAAAGTGAATTCAAGGGGATGAGAATCACTGTGGCTGTGTTAGAAGTCTGCCTACCACAGAAAGCTTTACCCTGTAATAGCAGAAAAAAGTTAATGATCACAAATATTAGTTATAGTTAACATTTAAGTGGAGGTGTTACCAATCACAATATTTCACAAAAAAAGTGATCTAGGGATGGATCAGGAAGAACAGATCTCTCATTATTTGCAAATAAATATGCAGCTACGAAATGCATAGGTATCTACAGAAAATTATTATAATTAGAAAGCAAATTAAAACCACTAAATTCAAAATTTGTATGAAGACATACAACGTATTCCTACATAAAATGACTTCGAAGATGAACTCAAAATTACATTAAAGGAATAGCAAAAAAAAAAAAGTGAATGAAGTATTTAGGCATAAATCTATGTGTAGAAAATTTCATGGACACAATTACAGAACTTTTTTAAGAAACGGGAAAGTAAACCTAAATGAATGAAGAAATATACCTTGCTCATAGATCAATATTTGAAAGGGGCTATGTTTTTCAGCCTTCTACCATCAAATCCCTTTTCTCCCTTTCTCCCAATATAGAACACACAACCCTATTGGATATCTGGGTTTATTATAAAGCTCTATAATTGAGGTAGCCCAGTATTGGAGGAAAAGTGGGCAAACAGGTGGATGGATCAGAACAGAAAGACCAGAAAGGGATCTAGGCATATAAAAAACAGCTGCTTTCTGACAGAGTCATCATTTTAGATCATTAGAAAGGATACATTTGTAACCCATGTTTCTGAAACAACTGGGTATCCCTACTAAAAACAGGAAGGAGGAAAAGGATGGAGAAGGAAATTGAAGCCCTCATATACAACAACCATATAAAAAAAATCAGTTCTTGGTAGATTTAAAAATTCAAAAATAAGAAAACATAATTATCTTAAATGGTGATATCGAATAGCTTCATTATTTCAAGATGGTAAAAAATTTATTTATTAAAAAAGAAATAGCATCAAAGACGAATCGCATTGTCAGACTTCTGTTCATCAAAAGACAGCATAGAAGTGGAAACAATACACAAAACAGCAGACTACCTTTGTAGCTTATGAAACTGACAAAGGGCGTGTATACAGAATAAAGAAAAAAATACAAAGTTTCACAAAGTGAAGTAAACAAAAGATGTGATTAGGCACTTCACAAATGCAGATACCCAAGTGACTAATTCACGTATGAGAAAGTGCTTATTCTCACTAGTAATGGAGAGATGAACATTAAAACCACAAGGAGAGAGGCACTTGGGTGGCTCGGTGGTTAGGCGGCTGCCTTCCTCTCAGGTCATGATCCTGGGGTCCTGGGATTGAGCCTCGTATCGGGCTCTCTGCTCAGCGGGAAGCCTGATTTTTCCTCTCCCTCTGCCTGCCTCTCTGTATATTCTCTCTTTTGATGTCTCTCACTGTGTCTCAAAAAAAAAAAAAAAAAAAATCTTAAAAAAAACACAATGAGATACCACCAAACTGCCAAAAATGGAAACATGTTATGATACTATGGACTCTATGAAAGAAGCCATATTCAAATAATACATATAATATGATTCCAATTATACAGTGTGTAAAAGCAAGTCATAGCTAGCTAGAGATAGATAAGCATATTTTTTTTAAGTGATGCCCACACAGGTGTGTTGATTTGCAAACTCACGAGCTTCTAGGTACAATCTGAAACCCGCTTCCTTACACAGAGGGCAAGGGAAAGCCAAAGAGAGAAGCAAGCCACCCCAGGTTGGTAGTTGGCAGGTTTAATAAGCAAAGGGACTTACTTAAGAGGCTTGTCTTGGGTGGTGGCAATTCCAGATTTCCGCACCACCTGCCAAATCTTACAAGTCTACTCAGAAACTTTAACTGGGTTCAATAACATCCTTAGTCTGCATGATCTCCACAACACATTTTGAACATGGCTTCAACTCTGGGAACAGTGGGCAGAGTGCATGACTGAGGGCTAAGGAAGAGGGCGAGGAGCCTCTGGTTGCATGAATCCAGCTCATAGGTCAATAGGCAGGGATGGTAGGGGCAGATGGGGCAGGGCGGAGCTGTTGTTAAGGTTTTGAGGCTTTCCTCGGGGATTTGGGCAACACAGTTTTCCTTGGGGCTGAGCAATACAGTGTTGCGTTGCTGATCCATTTCTTAGGTGGGTTTCTGGCAGCAAAAGTCAAACCACATTTGCTGGTAGATTACCTTTACAGCCAGTTGGGGTAGCCTTTTGGCTTTCTGAGCTTCTTCTCGGTCTCAGGTCTTTCCCATAGCTTGGACCTATTCCCCAGATTTGTCAGTTTCCCCCACATCCACAATGGATCAACATCATAAATGCCTTGCCCCACCACTGGGCTCAGCATGGTATCACTGAGCCATCCCAAGTGCTGGGGGTGGCTGGAGAATTTCAGCTTTCATTCCTGCAGTGATGTGACCTGATCAAGGCCTTCAGAGCAGGGGCATAGATCATCCCTCTCCAAGAATTCGTTGTATCTCCTCTATAGATTTTCAGGTGCCCCCTGCTCAGTGAAGTTACCCTCATTGGGTCAAGCCTCCCTGCAGACTAGAATAATCCAGTCTATAAGGGACTACCTTGAACCTCCTGATTTGCCAGGCAGGTGCTGCTAGAGGGCAGGGTGTGTAGTGATGTGGCTCATTTCCTGTGCCTCCTGCCCAGCTGGAGAAATGCTATCATCCCCTATGTCCCAGAGCCATACTAACCACGCCTGGGTCCTCTCCCTGGCCTTTTGCTTGAACTTGGCAACCATATCAATAAGCTCAATGGCAGTATATTCCCTCATCATCAACACCTCCTGAACTAGGGTAGGGACTGCCCTCCTCTGGCTGGGGTCGCTATTGCACTCTTGCTTTCCCTTGTATGAGGGGTTATGTGGCATGGGACAGTTCAACCACTTCATGGCCAGTCCCTACAACATTCTCCTCTTTGCTCTCCTCACTTTCCCAGGGATTCCACCAACTGGCATCCCAATCAGGCTTTGTCACGGGAGCTCAGACCTTCATCTATGGCAGCTGACATCCTCCTAGTTTTTCAAAATGGCACTCTAAACTCTCCAACGGACCATCCTGCTCTCCCACCTTGTCTGCCAGCCCCGAAGGCAGCGGATGAGTGGACACGGCCTTGTCTACCTTCAGCCCATCTTTCACCTACTGAACTCAAGTTTCAGCCTCGGTTGGGTATCCGTGGCCAGCCAAACACCCCAGAGGGCAGCACCAGCCCACTACAGAGCCAGGCGCTGTGTGCTCCTACAGTGTGCTCTGTGCAGTTCCCCAAATAAGCAAAATAAAGCAGCTGTTGCTCCATGCAACAGTCGCCAAGTATATCTAACTTATGGGCCCACCCCTCCCCACACAGAGGTCACTGGTCAACCCAGGATTTCCCCTGTGGATGCCTCTTTTCCAACACTCATTTCTTTGAGCTTCTGGTGGACTCACCCATTCTAGATTCACAAACTAGGGAGCTTCCCAGGGGAAATCTGAAACTGGATCCCATATACACAGGGCAAGAAGAGACCCAAGAATGAGGCAGGTCAGTCCAGATTGGTAGGTGACAGGTGTTATAAGCAAGGGAACTGACATTTGAGGTTTGACTTGGGTTACAGCATGAGAAGCAGATCTCTGCATGCAACTGACAAATCTTACAAGTTTATATAGAGGCCTTAACTGGGTTCAGTCATGTATTTGGTCCAGAGGTTCTGAACACCTTGCTGTTTCAAGGTTGCACCCTTGAAAGTTACTCTGGCTGTGCCAACAGTGGGCAGAGCATACATTCCAAGGTGTTGGGCAGTGAGGAGCCTCCAGGGGCCCAGCTCCAGCATGTGGGTCAACCCATGGCGACATCCTTCTCATGACCTCCTCCAACAAGGTGAAATGACATTTTTTTAAAAAGAAGCAAAAAACGAATTATCAGTAAATCCAAGACAACAGAGAAATTGGATTGTGTTCATAGAAAAGTATAATGGAAAACTTTTATTTTACTTCTTTGTTCAAGACATAAAGATAGGTATTACTTGCACGTATTAAGATGTGCATATGCTTTATTTTTCTGTACTTGTGTTATGTTATACCACGAAAGGGAAAGCATTCTTAGAGACACAAAATTTACTTCTTATTAGGATAAAGAGGGCATAGTACGGGGGGAAGACCAGTGGCTTCCAAGGTATTAGCAATTGACACTTTTTAAAGTAATGTTGGGTATACATTTGTTTGTTTTTATGTTATGAATATTATATTAACTTAGTTTTATGTATAACACACTTCTACATGTAGGAATTACTTTATAATTGAGAAAGCACTAAAGAGTCTAACTTAAAAATAAAATGCACAGCATAGTCTGTCTCTGGGACATAATAGCCACTCAAAAATTATTAGCTGTTATTATAAAGCATAAGTTAAAAATGCTGTGAATCTGTAAATCAGGGATCAGTGAATATAGCTTGCAGGCCAAATATGCCCCCTCCACCTGCTCTCTAAGAATGGCCATAAACTAAGAAAGGTTGTACAACTTAAAATGGTTGGGGGCGGGGGGGACCACAAGAATAATATGCTGTGACACATGAAAATCATTTGAAAATCAGAGCTCAAAGACTACACATAAAGTTTTATTATAATAGGCACACGCTGTCTATGTCTGCTTTCTCTAAAGTGGCAGACTTGGGCAGTTGTGACAGAGACGATATGGCCCACAAAGCTCTGAATATTTACTATCTAACCTCTTTTTATTTTAAAGATTTTATTTATTTATTTGACAGAGAGAGAGATCACAAGTAGGCAGGGAGGCAGGCAGAGAGAGGGGGGGAAGCAGGCTCCCCGCTGAGCAGAGAGCCCTATGCGGGGCTCAATCCCAGGACCCTGAGATCATGACCTGAGCTGAAGGCAGAGGCTTTAACCCACTGAGCCGCCCAGGCGCCTCTACTATCTAACCTTTTACAGAAAGTTTGCCGACTGTGCTCTAAAATGCTTTTACTTTTCCCTTCTCAAGGCCAAGAGGCCCTCTGCATTTGGAACCCTGCGGTGGCTAGTGGCGTTCTTTTGGCTCAGCTGCCTGAGGAAGATCCCACCTGAGTTCTGGCAGTTTGTATGGCCATGAGCCACCTTCGTCTGGAACAGGGGCTTTTTCTGAAATGCTCTGAGCCTCCATCTCTCTGTCCCATGCTCCACCACAGCTGTCACTAGAACAAATGGGAAACCAGAAGGCCCTTTCCGAGAGCTCACTGAACTCTGCTTTCTCCTGGGCGTGCTGTTTTGTGGAGATTTGGGCCAAACTGAGAAGGAAGGGGAAGGCTGGGCTTCTAGGCTTGAATTCCAATTCTGTGCCTTATCAGATAAGAAGCCATGGGAGATGCATATTCATTTTTATGCTTTTAGGTTTCTCCTTCTACAAAATGGAACTAAGAATGCCCACTTTAAAGAATTTTGATGAGAATCAGGGAGAATGTATGCAAATTTTCTGCAAATAGTAGACATTCAATTAATAGAAGCTATTAGTATTCATGATTGTCAATTCAGAAAGTATCAGGGCAGAGGAAAGAAAAAAATCCAAACTAGCCTCTGCGGTATTAGCAGATTTTAACTCCAAGTCCTTAAAGACCTCAGGTGCCAGGAAATGGCACAAGAGTATAATTAATTAATTCAAAAAGACAGGGCTGGGAAGTCTCCACTCAGCTCTTTATCATCCTAAGTGATTTACCAGCCCCTTATCCACTCTGGTCTGAATTCAGTTTTATAGGGACCCTCCCAAGGCAATTAGGCACCCCTTACTCGCATATCTCAACTCACTTTACAATTCCAAGCGATCTTCATTTTACCTAGGGCACGAAGGTTAAGAGCCAAGGTTTCAGCAAGTTCCCAAGAAAATAAAAAGGTCTTAGAAAAGATGTCTCTGTTGAGAGTGAATTCCTCAGGCGGCGGTTCACCTTTTGGGGCCGTTCAAGAAGAAAGGCATTTAATCTGAGGTCTGAAAGAACAGGAGTGCCCATGGAATTATCTATTTATTCATATTAGAATACTTGATAATTAGGATAAAACATGGACATCAGAGAGTGAGAATGACTGTAATTAACATGAGACTGAATTCAGTTTGCTTTCAATTTAAGAAGGTATAAAATTATATTATTAATGTATCAAAACATGACATAATAAATTATCCCTTGTTGCTAATTCTTTGAGTCCTACATTAGAAGCTTGTTCAAAAGGATTAGAAGTAAGCGAGAAAATTACGTCAAAATTATTTCAAACAAAGCAAGACATTGTATAGAGGAAAATTGAAGGTCCTCATTTCTGGGGGAGTGGTGCTGGGCCAGGAGGTAAATTTGCATAGGTGGAAGAGCTTGACCTCCCCACCCATCCCCTTCCGGTGGAGCCAGGGTTGGTCTGTGCCAGGACCTGCCCACTGTGGGTCATGGGCAATGGAGAGCAAGCTCTCCTTACTGAATGCCTAGGAACTGAGTCAGGCATAAAGTCTGTGGGATGCTTCTTTCTTGAAGAAGCCTAGAAGAAAACATAAACTCCCTTTGGACCTCTACTCCTCATGGATCAAGGAAGGGCTGATGGCCCCTCCAGGGACCTTCCAAGTCTGCACCAAGAAATGATGGTCAGGGGGCGCCTGGGTGGCTCAGTCGTTAAGCCTCTGCCTTCGGCTCAGGTCGTGATCCCAGAGTCCTGGGATGGAGCTCCGCATCGGGCTCCTTGCTTGGCTGGAAGCCTGCTTCTCCCGCTACCATTCCCTCTGCTTGTGTTCCCTCTCTCACTGTGTTTCTCTCTGTCAAATAAATAAAATCTTTAAAAAACAACAACAACAACAAAAAGAAATGATGGTCTGGACAGTAACGGCAAGGCTCACAACTGATCACACTGTGCGTGGACTCACGTTGATTAGTTTATATTTAATCTTCAAAGCTCATCTATCTCATCTAATCTACAAAGCATCCAGGGGGCGCCTGGATGGCTCAGTTGGTTAAGCATCTGCCTTTGGCTCAAGGGTCCCTGGATGGAGCCTGAGTTAGTCTGCTTCCTGCTAGGCAGGGAGTCTGCTTCTCCCCCTGCTTCTCCCCACTGCTGGTGCATGGGTCTCCCTCTCACTCAATTAAATAAAATCTTCTTTTTTTTTTTTTTTAAAGCAGCCTTATAAGGTCCTACAAATATACCTATTTATACATAAGAAAACTGAGGCTCAGTAAGGTGAAGTTCCCCAAGGTCACACAACCAGTAAGTGACCATCATTTTCAAAGTTTGTCTCCAAAGTCAAGTCTCTTTGCCTCGACGCTATCCCCACCCCCACTCCCACTTCCACTGAGATTCTCCTCATCTGCCTCCCTCATAGGCACTCACCCTTACACTTACCACACATAGTAGTTTATTTGATAAATGCGTCTTCCAGAAACACATGAATCTCTCCCATGCATGGTGTGTTCTAGTTCTCTGCATTCCCCAGACCTGTAAGTGTCTGTGGCCCTGGCAATTTCTCAGTTCTCAAAGACGATAGACTGTGTTTAAGGAGCACTCCTTGTATGCCATTCAGCACAGCATCCCACACCAAGAGATCAATAAGACATATTTTCTGGTCAGAACGATGTGCCTTCACCATCTGCTGCTTGACCCCATTTTGGGGGGAGAAACAAAGAGATTGGGGAGAAACAACTAACTAATTGAGTAGTTGTCCCTGAAGATCTCACCAAGTTTTCATAGCTATCTACACAGAAGATTGAGCTCTGGCTTCACCATGAAGCATGTTGTGGGGCGTGGCTATGTAACCCACCCAGGTCTTTGAGGTCTCTTCTGGAAACAGAATCAGAGGGGTGACTTTATGGCTTGTCTTCTTGGCTTGGTCAGAACCTTCTAGACCACTCTGCTGACCAGGTTCACTTCATCTCCTCCTGATACTGTCAACTCCTGTGGTCCTTGGCCACATTCCTCATTTTGCCTGGTGTGAAGAGGCGAAGGGAACATTGCTCTGCTAAACTTGACATCTCCACAGGCCCCGAGGCTCTGAAATCGACTCCCTCAGCTTATCTTGAAGACCATTCAGGGACTTAGGGATCCCTTCCACAGGAGCTGATGGAGGCCCCAAAAGGGTAATTCACGTTCTTCTTTATGCCTGAATGTGCTGCATTTCCATTTTTATTCTGATGCCCACTGTTGGCAGGAGATGATCTGAGCAGTGGCCTCCTCCTTAGACTCCACATAAGGAAAGGATATTTCCTCTCTCATCTTCAGGTCTCTTCTCACTCCTCTGGGATTCTCCTTACGGTAGGCATACAAATACTAAAACCCATGTTCCTGCACACGTCTCTCCTGCCTCTTACATGCCCCCTGGAAAGGCTTTCTTTTCTCCTCTTTCCGATGGTGCTGACTTCCCCTGTATCCTCTCTTCTTGCTCAAGAGGCAGCCCTGGTCTCCCCATTCTCAAGGATCCTAATGGTGGAATGGCTATCTGAGAATGTGACTTGTAATTGGGAAGGTGGGGAGGATAAAATTATTAATTATTTAAAATTTAGCATCTTCAAAAATATTGTCATTGTATACTTTTTCATTTAAGAGTCATGATTGGGGCACCTGGGTGGCTCAGTCGGTTAAGGGTCTGACTTTGGTTCAGGTCATGATCTCAGGGTCCTGGGATTGAGCCCCATGTCCTACTCCCTGCTCAGTGGGAAGTCTGCTTATCTCTCTCCCTCTCTGCCCATCCCCCTCATTGTGTGCCCCCCAATAAATAAATAAATAAAATCTTCAGAAAAGGATGGTCATGGTAACCCAGTGAAATAAGCATTATCATTCCCAATTCACAAAGACAGTGAAGCCAGAGAGACTTAATCCTCTTGACCAGGTCACCCCATAACGAGCTCTGTTTTATCTAACTACAAAGACTTTGCTTTCCCAGTGTGCAACCCACCGCCTGCCACTGAAGATATTCAGGCAGAAGCCAAACATCCCCTTAACATGTCATTTACTCCAGGAAGTAAACTATTAAGGATTTGGACTCCATGAACTCTGAGCTCTTTCCAGGGCTGAAATTTCAATAATCCTGTATTTCTGCTTCTCTGCTACATGAACTTACAGGGTCCAGTGGTTTTTCCTTTCCCATCTTCTCCTCTCCAGAGTATGCCTGAAAAACCCCAAATAAGTGAACTGGATCCCCTTTAGAACCCTCTAAAGGGTCCTGTTGTCACATCAGACCAGCCACAAAATAATCCTGAGAGGAGGTTTTCTCCATAATTCACTTCGCACATAGAAGCCGAAGCAGCACAAGAGATACATAATTTATACAGGCAATTACACATCAATTGGTTATTAAAAGTGCCCTCATTGAGATGTACTGTATTGAGGACACGGAGATAAATCTGGTTCCCCAGGTAACCAGCTGTAGCTCACAGACAGAAGGCAAATTTTCTGATTTGGGATTGGCGTAACTTCTCTTGACCCCGCTATTCTGCTCTTCCTACAGTGTGGTGTTCTGCGCGTGTGGGTGGAAAAGGCGGGAGCTGCAGAGAGAAAGCCTGGGTATGAAAAACAGTCCGGTGCTTTTCTTGGAGCCCTTTCCTCCCAGGGAAAAATAATTATTTTCCTAATTAATTAAACATTCACCCAAGAATTCATTCACTCATCAATCCATCCATTTAAATAATAAGTACTGGTGCTGACGACCGTGCCAGACGCTGGAGGAGGCATCAGAATGAACATGGCGCTATCCCTCCCTTTGAAGAGCTGCTTGTTCAGTGAGGAAAAACACGGGCAAACAAATAATTTCAAATATTGTGATAAGTGCAGACATGGAGAGAAATGCAAATGCAAAATGTGCCTCAGGGAGTCAGTCATTTGGTCTCTTCAGGGGAGCTGGGGAAGCTTCACATAGGAGATTGGGGATGAGCAGAGACCTGAGGGTAACACAGAAGGGTTCACTGGATAGACAGTAGAAAGATAATCTAGAGCAGGGAAGAAGGATGTGCAGAGGCACACAGGGTTCCATCTAGATCAGCATATAAGCTATCCCTGGAAAAAACAACTGTACAGAACACTATGATGCATTTGAACCTCTGGCCAACCAAAAGTGGCCAACAGTTCATGACTCCATTGTTCGTAGATGGACTCGATTGCACCAAAAGCTCTAGGGGGTGTTGTTGTTGGTGCCCTTGTGGTGGGTGGCTTTGAAATTCTGATTCAGCAGATCTAGGTCTGGACCTGCAAGTCTGTATTTTGAAAGCTCTCTAGGTGATTCTTTTGAAAATAGGGCTCAGACAACACCTGGGAAAAACTGGGCTAGTGGCTAGGCTGTTACCTTCCCAAATTATCTTTTTTATGCCTGGGCTGGAACCTTGAGGCCTCGTGTAGTCATCAGCTCTCAAGCAGTTTGCTTAATGTCATCCAGTCATTGTATCCCCTGAGGAGCCTAATGTTTTTCCAGTTGTGTTTAAGATTTGGGACGATGCCCAGATACACTGACAGTCCTTTGGCATCAGCTCCCAATGTACCTCTTTGGAAACATGGCAGCAGTGAATCCAAAGACCCAGACATTCCAGAGGCACAGAAGAGCAAAGCACCTCTGTCTTCACTGTGTAAACTCCACTGGGAATTCCTGTGAGGGGGGGCAATGTCTAAGACCAATGGGTTGAATGGGCAGGAACTAAGTGGAGCTTCTCTAGAAGCCACAGCGTGGAAAGTGTAACAAAAGAGCAGAGAGTCCTTATTTAAGCAACCTACCAATAAAATGTGTTGCAGATTCTACAAAAGTCTTCTAAGGCCATGGGGGCGGGGGACACAGGTCGTTTTTGTAATCTAGTTGAAGGAGAGGGTACCTACACACGTATGAAAAATCGCCATCATAATTCAATAATCAAATAATGATATTTTTTAGTTGCCCCAATAAGGTAGGTTAATGGCCTGAAAAGCAATTTTTAGTGATGATATATTTTCTTTAAGTACTCTGAAGTAAGAAGCTGTCAAGAATTCATAAAAGAAATAATGCTCACCCCCTAGGAGCTGTTGCTGTGAAAATGCATTACTTTATAGCTTGTTCTCCCTTTGGTTTTATTGCCTATCAAAATAAGAAGAGAGGAATTAACATTTGTTGAATGCTTATTATATGACAAACAATAAGGTAGGTGCTTATAACATGTAGTATCTCATTTTATTTCTCACAAATCTAGTGAAGCTGGGATTACTATCATTCATTAGAGACACAGAAACTAAGTGGATGTACGTGCCCCTTACCTCAGATCACTACCCGAGTGGTCAGTGAGAGATCTGGAATCACCCAGCTCATACTCCTTCCCAAACATTCTGCTGCCTTCATTAATAGCTTCCTTGGACAGTCCTATACCCAGTATAGGTAATCTAGGTAGGTAGGTGGATTTGAAGAACCTATGATATTCTGTGACTAGAATGGAATGTAGAACAGAGTTGGAACTCTATAACAAATCATTGATTGCAGTTTAAACTTTCAGACCCTGTTCACTCTTCATGTACCATAAATAATGCACTTCCCACACTATCCTAGATGCTTAGGTTCTAACAGTGAACAAAATATTAAAAATATTAAAAATTCTCTGCCCCTACGGAGCTCATATTCTAATGGGAGGAGACTAACAAAATAAAATAAACACCATAAACATGCAAACAATATGTAAATATGTAAATATGTAAGACTATGTAAATAATATAGAAGATACACTGTAGAAAAAGAAACAAACAGTGGCGTCTAATCCAATCATAGCCTCCCGGTCGGCTTTCCATAACCAGAATTGCCATCTTGGCCTATCTGAATTCCAAGAGAAAAGAAAGATTCGTGACGTTCTAGTTAACCTATTCTACCCTTCCCCAAAAAAATAATATTTGTTCCTCATATTTGAAAAAGTGAATATGAGTCATGGACCTTCTAATTACCTCTATGAACCTCTAGGTTGAGAATCATTTACCTGTTTTATTTTGTTTTGTTTTTTCACTATCTTAATTCATCCTAAAACCTCAGTTGTAAGAGATCAGATATGGAAACATGGAGGACAAACAAACAAAAGCATGAAAATTCGAGAGTGGATGAGGTGAATGAAAATGCATGTGAGGCAAGCCCATTTCTTCACTCATAGGGTCCTCTCTTCCCATGATTGCAAGTGAAAGTTGAGTAAGATCTTATCCATGTGCAGTACAGGAAAACTATTGGATCAAGACACAAGACCAATGGAACAGATTCATCCAGGAACTCCAGGACATTTATTTACTGTCAAGGACACTTATTTCCCAGAAGCACCTAACTCAGTGAATTCTGGAATGAAAAAACCCACAATGATGAAAACACGGTGAGTTCTTTTTTTTTTTTTTAAAGAAAGGCAGACTGCCACGTGCAGCACCTCATTTGGATGTGTCTGGGGTCTTGGAAGCTTGACTACCCTACGTTCTCCTACAAATGGACCTTGAGAGCTTGTCTCAAGCTCTCAAGAGCTTGTTTGGAGGTTCTAGCAGGGGAACGCAGCTACTCATATACCCTTGACCGAAGAACGGTCCTCTCCTTTATCGGGGAAGGTTGTCCTCTTTGACGGAGCATGTAGCTTCAGGAGGGATGAACTTGGAGTGGTGAGGGAGGAAGGGGACCCCCGACTAGCCAGCCAGATTAGCCGAATCAACCCTGGTGATCAATGCGGTAACAGATGTCGCAGCCAGATCGCCCTCACATCCAACACGGTGAGTTCTGATCACAGAGTTACTACCCAAATTTAAGGCCAAGCCTGCTGAAATTCCCAACAGCCCCTGAAGGTAGGTTCTTTTCTGGAGAGTCTGTGTGGAAGGCCCCATCAGCCTCAGCATTATTAGTACAGATAGACTTGGAAAGATTTGGATCAAGAGAAGGGAAGCTGATGGGTTTTCTGGACTTGAGTCCTTTTCATAAGAGCAGGAAAAGAAGTGGGGAGGCATTTTGTGTCTCAAGTCAGGGAAGAATTTCCTCTCCTAACCTGGTGCAGGGAGGGCTCTGAGCCCTACCCTTTCCAGATACTCTCAAGAGTATTTCTTTAAGGTTACATAAGGAATATAGAATGAGAGCTCATAAAACCACACTCCATATGAAAGAAGAGAAATAAGCCAACTTTTCCCCCCCTTTAAGTCTCCTGTGGAGCAAAGGGACCTGATTAGCAGGAGAAGGTAAATCAGAATAATTCAGTCTGTTCTACCAATTCCCTGTGACCGTCCTCCTAGGACTGTTTGTCGATAGGTGTTTTTGAAGAGCAGGCTCCCCTCGGACTCAGATCCCTTTCATCCCTCCCTCTGCAAGGCTAGGTATGCTAAATGTGATAGGGAAATGACAAGTCACACATCGCTGGTGCCCCTTATGGGAGGGTGCAAGGCCAGTGCAGGTCTAGGTGCTGTATTTTTTCTTCTCTCATGCCCTTTCACCCCGGGCAACGTTAATGGGGCTGAATATAGCTATATTTTAAAAACAAACAAACCAACCAACAAACAAAACCAAGAGTCTGTCCTCATTTGGAATTACTAACCATCTCCTTCCCTGTACTTCATAGCCTTCAGTTTTTTTCTCCAACATCCCTTTCTCAATAGACCTATGTGCCCACCCTACCCTGATCTCCATAGTCTGTTCTTTGTTTCTTTTTCCATCAGACCTTTGGTTTGCTAACATAGTCAATGGTACCCTCAGCATCTGCTTAGTCTACTTTCCTGGGTTTTAGTGAGTCCTACACAGATAACTTGACTAAACTAATAAAAATTAGAAATGCATTAATCACAGTCAAATAAAATCCAAATACAGATGGAATTTTGTATGTGATGAGGGCATGCATCATAGTTACTGTGTGTGTGTGTGTGGTTGGGGGGTAACAAATCATAAATAGTTTGACAGATCTCACAATGACCTCAATGGCACACTTTTTTTTTTTTTCAGACAAATCTTGTAACATTTCTCTATGTCTTGTTACAGTTCTAATGACTATAGCCAGCATGGATGGTAACAGATTTCCCTGCTACCGTGTCCACTGAATATATAAACAGGTAGAAGCCCTGCCTTATTTTTCTAAAACTTCCCCCTATCGTTCATGGTCCTTCTCTGTCCATATCTCCATAGCACACCCCTCATCTAGCCACACCCCACACCATGCCTCCACATGAGAATCCCAGGCACCCTACCAAGAGTTTGACCTCTAGTTTTGACTATAATTAACTGCTCTCTCAGGTTTCCCACCTGGAGCACCTTTATTTGTTCTCTCTTGCCTCTGAGCAATGGGACCCCACTGAGGTGGAAAAAGGGAAAAGAAAAAGAGAGTGCAGAGGTATTTGAGACAAGCCTATTCACCTACATCTCATTTTATCAAAGGCTACCCTCTAACTGTCCAGATATGCTTGGATAAATAAAAGCTAGAGCCAAAAGTTTTGCTTTTTTGACCTTCATGCCTGAGTACCTCGCAGGAAAACTGTTATTAACTACCACCCTTAAATTATTCTCAATGTGGCCTTCTGCTGAAGTCCTCACCCCAAGCTGTAATAATTTCTTGTATCTTAAAGGTTTCTCTGACCATCACTGTCTCTTACTTCCCCCCTTAAAAGCTGTACTTTCTGGAAGAGAGAAAACCTCTCTGTTTGAGGGTGCAGAGGTTCTGTATAGGATAGTGGGAAGTTAAATCAGGTACGACAGCACCTTGAGCAAAATGAGAAAAACAGCTCATAAATTTCCAGGAAAAACACACACACAAAAAATATTGCTATGGAAAACTTCCTGCAGCTCAGGAAAGCTAATAATTTTGCCCTATATTTGCATAGCCCTTTATCACTTGCAAACTGTTTCCCCAATTACCCCCACTTAATTATTCCATCCAGTGCAGGCATGATTACAATCCCTTTATAGATAAAAAAAAAACTGAGACTCGGAAAGGTCTTACGATGTGTTAAGATGTGCTACTGGTCCTATAGTGCTAGATGGAACTGGTTGCATAATTTGCAAGGCCCCAAGCAAAATGCAAATGTGAGTTCTTTTGTTTAAAAAAAAAAAAACTAAGAATTTCAAGATGGTGAGAGCAGAGCATCAAACCAAGTGTGGATCCTTTTTATGGGTGGGGCTTGTGTGATGGTACAGGTCACAGGCTCATGAAGCCAAGCCTGCCACGACTCAGACTTAGATCTTTGAAGCCCACGCCCATCTGTCCATCTTACCATTACATTCCTTGCAGCAGGATTCTGCTCAGTGGTTGGCCTCCAGCCATTGGGGTGATGCTGCCCATCCCCTGCCTCCTAGTTCCTCTCCTACTATAAGCCCAGGGTTTAGAGTTAACAACCAGGGTGGTCACTTGTCTTTTCCCTCCAGATCCTTGAGCTCTTGTGGACAACAATCTCTACAACAATCCTGAGAATAAAGAAAAATGTGGATGCATTTCGTGTTAAAACTGTGGATGTTA